>WOXC01002853.1:0-610280 GCA_011680675.1 Gymnobelideus leadbeateri
GGGGGGGGGGGGGGGGCGAGGGAATTATAAGCAGCCTTGTACAATATATCTACTATGGTAATATTTTGCATAGCTATACATGTACAACACATACTGAATTACTTATCTTCCCAGAGGGAATGGGTGACAAGGGAGGATGGGAATGGATCTGAAATCTGAGGTCTTAAAATTAAATGTTTCAAATATATATAAATACTATTATTAATACTCTTTTGCTTTTAATTGGGAGATAAGATGTACAGGCATGGGGCACAGAGATTCATCTTGCTCTAATGGAAAAGTCGAAAGGGGTAAGGGAAAAGATATGGGAGAGAGCAGGATGGAGGAAGTGATATCTTGTGGGACTGCTATTCTGGGAGGGTGGGTAGGGGAAAAACAGGGAAAAAAATTGTAACTCAAAATATTGTGGAAATGAATGATGTAAAACAGGAGTTAATAAAGCATTTGTTTAAATAAAAAAAGAATGCTAGAAAGTCCTCTATTACATTGAATTGCCATATTTTCCCCTGAAACATTATACTCAGTTTTGCTGGGTAGGTGATTCCTGGTTTTAATCCCAGCTCCTTTGACCTCCAGAATATCATACTCCAAGCCCTTTGATACCTCAGTGTAGAAGCTGCCATATCCTGTGTTATCTTGATTATTTTTCCACAATTATCAAATTTTTTCTTTCTGACTGCTTGTAATATTTTCTTTTTTAACTGGGAACTCCAGAACATGGCTATAATATTCCTAGGAGTTTTCTTTTTGGGATCTTTTTCAGGAGGTGATGGGTGGATTCTTTCAACCTCTATTTTGCCCTCTAGTTTAGGACAATTTTCCTAGAGAATTCCTTGAAGGATAATTTCTAGGTCCTTTTTTTATCATGGCTCTCAGGTAACCCAATATGTTTTAAATTATCTCTCCTAGATCTATTTTCCAGGTCAGTGGTCTTTCCAATGAGATATTTCACATTGCTTTCTATTTTTTCATTTGTTTGGATCTGTTTAATAGTATCTTTTTTCTTTTTTTTAAAGCAATTGGGGTTAAGTAACTTGCTCAAGGTTACACGGCTAGTCATTTGATTTATTCGTGGGTGCTCATTTTCTGAGGCCGGATCTGATCTCGGGTCATTCAAACTCCGAGGCCGGCACTCTTACTCACTGTGCCACCTAGCCGCCCCTTTAGGGCAATTGGGGTTAAGTAACTTGCCCAAGGTTACACGGCTAGGTTTTTGTTTGTGTGGATTAAGTGTCAGAGGCCGGCTCCGAACTCAGGTCCTTCTGATTCCAGGGCCGGCGCTCTATTCACTGCGCCACCTAGCCGCCCCTGTTTAATAGCATCTTGATCTCTCATAAAGTCACTAGCTCCCATTTGCTCCAATCTGATTCTGAAGGAATGATTCCCTTCAGTGAGCTTTTGAGATTCTTTTTCCATCTGGCAAATTTGCTTTTTAAGGCACTCTTTTCCTCATTGGCTTTTTGAGCCTCTTTTGCCATTTGCGTTAGTCTATTTTTTAAGGTGTTATTTTCTTCAGTCAGTTTGTTGACTCTCATTTTATAATTTCCTTGCATCATTCTCATTTCTCTTCCCAATTTTTCCTCCACTTCTCTTCTTTGGTTTTCAAAATCCTTCTTAAGCTCCTCTATGACCTATTTTTTCTATTTTTTCTTGGAAGCTTTTGGTGCAAAAGTTGTGATTTCATTGTCTCCCTCCCCTTCCATGCTTTGATCCTTTTTGTCCTGAAAATAGGATTGTAAAGTCAGACTACTGTGCTTGCTTTGCTTCCTTTGCTTGCTCATGTTGCCACTCAATTAGTTGCATTTTGAGCTTTTTGCCACAGCAGAACCCTGCTACTAGAAAGGGGAGCTTTTTACCAAATCACTGGGGTTTTCTCAGCTGCTGGAGCTATTATTTGGCTGCCCTCTCTGAAACCTCCTTATGCTCTGGCCAACTGGTCATGCACCCCAAGACCTCGACCCTAGACAGTGATCCAGATCCAAGCAGGTTAAAGCAAGAGGGATTACCCCTCAGCCTCGTCGATTGGTCCCCCTACAGTCTGCAGGCCAGGAGCTCTGAAGCAGCCATGCCTCATCTGCTTCTCCCTCCAGGGGGAAAAGGCTGGACCACACTCCTGGATTCCCTGTTCCCAAAGTCCACACTGCACTGACCTCTCTGACTTTATCCTTAGCATCTATGGGTTAATAATTCTGGAAACTGCCACAGTTGCTAGTGATCTGAAATTCCTCTAGCTGGTGGCTGGTTGTGGCCACTCTGAGGCTAAAACCTCTGGCTCACATGGGGCTGGGTTCTGCTCCCAGAGTGCTACAATGGCCCCTTCCTGCTGGCCTGCTGGGCCGTCTTCAGTGGGAGGGTAGCTTCTCTCTGTCACTTTGTGGGTTCTGTAGCTCCAAAGTTTGTTTAGAGTCATTTTTTCATGAATTGGAGGAGGTGGAAGCGGGAGTGGTGCAGAAGTCCTGTTTCTACTGTGCCATCTTGGTTCCACCCCCTAGGTAAGCCTGTAGATGACTTTCAAAAAGATTTTCCATGGGTGTGAAAGTGAGTACATAAGTCAATAGTTGGTAGTAATTTCTGTATAACCTTTTTTTCAGTATTAATAGGATGCAATTTTTGTATGCCTTTGGTATATTTTCCTCCTTTAAATATCTTGCAAATCCATCCTTCGATGCCCATACAATTATATCTTCTCTAACATGGTGCTCTTGGATATACATTTGGTCTAATCTTGATACTCTTCCTTTCTTTATTCCCTTTAGCACTATCTCTACCATCCTCATAAACACATTGGTGACTAAGATCTTAGGGTCCAAGTGTGGTTGCTCAACTCTCCCTGTTAGTGAAAAGTTTCTTATAATAATATTTGTAGATACTTTGAATTTTCCTTCTCTTTTTCTTCAATTTCTATTTTTTCTTTAATACTTTATGGATAATTTTGTTTATTTAGATCCCTTCACAAGCTCTAAATTGGTTTTGACTTCCATAGCTCTTCTATGCTTTGTGAGATGTTACTATATCACCTCTTTTTCAGGAGGTGATCTCTGGATTCTTTCAACCTCTATTTTGCCCTCTGGATCTAAGACATCACAGCAGTTTTCCTTGAGAATTTCTTGAAGGGTGATTTCTAGGTTCTTTCTTTGATCATAGCTTTCAGGTAGTCCAATAATTTTTAAATTGTCTCTCCTGGATCTATTTTCCAGGTCAGTGGTTTTTCCATGAGATATTTCACATTGCCTTCTAATCTTTCATTTGTTTGGATCTGCTTAACAGCATCTTGATTTCTCATAAAGTCATTAGCTTCCATTTGCTCCAGTCTAACTCTGAAGGAATGAATCTCCTCAGTGAGCTTATGAAATTCTTTTTCCATCTGGCAAATTTGGTTTTTTAAGGCATTCTTCTCCTCATTGCCCTTTTGGGCCTCCTTTTCCATTTGAGTTAGTCTATTTTTTAAGGTGTTGTTTTCCTCAGTCAGGCTGTTGACCCTCATTTCATACTTTTCCTGCATCCTTCTCATTTCTCTTTCCAATTTTTCCTCCACTTCTCTTATTTGATTTTTAAAGTGCTTCTTAAGGTCCTCTATGGCCTGCAACCCACTCATGTTTTCCCCTGGGGCTTTTGGAGCAGGGCTTCTAACCTCACAGTCCTTTTCCCGCTCTATGCCCCCAAAATAGGAGTCTAGGGTTGCATTTTTATGTTTAATTTCTTTCCTATGCCTCGGCATGTTGCCACTTAATTACTTGACTTTGGGGCTTGTTGCCACACTATGTCTTTGGCGCCAGGTAGGGGACTTTTCTTCCGGAACGTGTGGGGGACAACTTCTGTTTCTGGAAGCTGGAAACCCAACCACGACCTCCACCCCAGACCACAATCCAGATCCAGGGAGGTTAAAGCAAGAGTGATTACCCCCCAAGACTGGTCACTGGATCTCCCTACAGTTCGCAGGCCAGGAGCTGGAGCGGCCTCTGAAAACTACAAAATGGTATGTCTCCTCAGCGGCTTCTAGCCCCCAGGGGAGGAATCTGAGGCATTCCTCAAATACTGATCCCAAAGTCCATAGGGCACTAACCTCTCACTTTGTCCTAGGCATGTCTATGCTGATAATTCTGGAATCGCCACAGCTGCTGGTGTTCTGGGGTCTCTCTAGCTGGCTGCTGGCCCTGCCGCCCTGGGGCTAAAACCTCGGCTCACGGGGACCTGGGCTCCCCTCGGCTCGGCTCCCCTTGCTCTGCTCAATCCCAGCTGCAGGCTCCCAGACTGCTGCGCTGGTCCTTCCTGCAGGGCTGCTGGGCTGTCCCCAGCGGGAGGTTAGCTTTTCTGTGTTGTTCTGTGGGTGCTGGGGCTCCAGAAGTTGTTCAGAGTCCCCTTTTACATAGTTTGGAGGAAATCTGGGGGGCAGAGTGGCTTGGATGACCTGTTTTTACTCAGCCATCTTGGCTCCCTTTCATGTGATTTATAAACAAATTTATATTCAAAACTAGTATTGTCTTTTACCAGTAAACTTCTTTGATTTACAACTAAGTCAAGTATTTAATGACTAAGGCATTTTTGGCTTGCTTCTTTCTTTTGATCTCCATATTATGGCAATTGATAGGCACTAGTTAAACTTCTGCATAAAATTATTATCATTATTATCAGTGCCTATTATTTCCGTTTCCATTTTTCATTATCAATTACTTATAAATGGCTCAGAATTGACTTGTTTTAATTATAAGCCATATCTTCTTCCATTATTATTCTTTCTTCCAGCTATTTACTAATTCTAATCTTTGCTCTGACAAATTAGTAATGTGACTACAGAGAAAGTTGATTCCAGAATGATGCCCATCAATTACAATTCTTTTCCTGACTGCAAAAAGATAATAAATTTTATTTTCATGATGCTGTTTGTTGCATGCCATTTCTAGTGCCTCCTAATTTTTTCCCTTGGGTAAAATCTTCATAATGTAAAGGTATGAAGCTTCTATATAGTCTATATATCTTTCCCACTTTCATTCCTTTCTGATATATGTCTCATTATCCTCTCTTTTGAGCACATCTGTATAGAAGTTATCAAGTATAAAAATGAATGTTATTTTACTTTGGACCGACTTTACATCCTTAGAATCCTCTGCAACTGATGATGGTATATAAGTTACAATTATTTTCATGGCAACCTTTTTTGCAAATGTTTATTATGAATACTACAATGTAAGATGGACACTGAGCCAAAAGTAGAAATATTTCCAGTTTGATAGGATGTTGTTCTCTTGTCTTATCCCTTAATAAGAAAATGTCATATGCAGGTGATAATGACATATCAAAGTTATATTTGGTTAAAGAAATATCTTCCTGTATGATCAAAACATATTACTTTAGTTATTCTAGTAATAATATCGATATTAATAATTGACCTTGTTTTTTAGTACATTCCACATATTTTAAGCATAATTACAGTTCACATATACTTACCTAGTTGCAAGAGATCAGTAAAGAGAGGGATTAGGTAAGGCTAGAGTCTCTCCTACTGTAGGATTTCCATTGGAATGGTATTGGCAAGCAAAAGAATTCATTTCCTATTCCTTTGCCAGTCCTACCATACTCCCACCTTATATTCAAATGATGGTAAAGTGTTTATGAAGAACTTACTATATGCTACCAGGGGTGGGAAACCTGGGGCCTCAAGGTCACATGTAGCTCTCTAGCTCCTCAATGTGGCCCTTCGACTGAATCCGAACTTCATAGAACAAATCCCATTAATAAAAGGATTTCTTCTATAAAACTTGCACTCAGTCGAAAGGCTGCACCCAAGGACCTAGAAGGCCACATGTAGCCTCAAGGCCACAGACTCTCTATTTCTGCTGAGCAGCTAGGCACTGTGCTATATGTTGAAGATACTCCAGTTTAATCCTGATGTTACAGGGGCATCTATGAAATAATAAAAGAGCCAGGGGAAGTCCCGGGAGCATAGGTAGATCTTCTACAAAGAACAGAGGAATATAGTGCAAGGAGGTAGAAATTGCATGGGATAAGTGTAAATGGATAAGTTGAAATCTGTACTTTGGGAGGCAGGACTCACATGTTAGTAACCAAAAGTACAAACTATTTTCCCAACCATCATCATACCTGTTGTGCTCCTTTCTTGATCCTACTTGCTATAAACTAACGAGATGTCAAAACAAAAACATTTGATGCCTACATTTATAATTCTCAGTGAAGTTTATTATCAGTGAAACAAATTTATAAGTTTTTTTCTTATTTAAAAATCAATAATAATATAAATAATAATTAGACCAAGATCTCCTTAGTTTATGGAGATGATAATGTCATGGGATATATTCACTGAGTTGTTTTTCTAATATAAGGGATGGGTCTGTTCCCTAAAGCTGCTCGGGTCGAGTCTCAGCCCCTCTTTGCCATTATCTTTGTCTGCCTTCTGGAATACTCTAATTACTCTAGTACTCCTAGAATAGAGTGTTCCCTTGTAGATACCAGGCTCCCAATGTTGTTAAGTACCAGTGAATGAATATTCCTTTTCTATCCTTGTCTGAGACACCATGTCTTGTCTTTCCTGCATCCCTACCAACTTAATTTAAGGCAGTAGGAACATACTATACTCTTTAAAACATAGGTAATAAAACATCTTTCTTACCTCAATGTTTCAAATGTTACCCATCTCTCAAAACATTCTAACAGGTTTCTTTTTTAAAATATTTAATAGTATTTTTTTAATTACATGTAAAGATAATTTTCAACTTTTTTTTTTGCTTTTTGGAGGGCAATTGGGGTTAAGTAACTTGCCCAAGGTCACATGGCTAGCTTTTTCGTGCTAAGTGTCAGAGGCCTGATTTAAACTCCAGTCCTCCTGACTCACTGCACCCCAACATATTTTTGTAAGATTTTGAGTTCCAAAGGTTTCTCCTTCCTTCCTGTGTCTCCCCTCTCCCCAAGATAGCTAGCAAGATGATAGAGGTGATAGCGAGATGATATGTACAATCATGATAAACATACTTCCACATGAGTAATGTTGTGAAAAAAGAATCACAACAAAATGGAAAAACCATAAGAAAAGAACAAAAAGAAAATAGTATGCTTCAATTTGCATTCAAACTCCATAGATCTTTTCTCTGAATGTAAATAGCATTTTCTATCACGAGTCTTTTGGAATTGTCTTGGATCATTGTATTGCTAAGTAGAGCCAAGTCTACCAAAGTTGATCATTACACAATGTTGCTGTTATTGTGAACAATATTCTCCTGGTTCTGCTCCCTTTACTCAGCACCAGGTTTTTCTGAAATCTGCATGCTCACCATTTCTTTTTTTAAAAATTTATTTGTTTATTGTTAGTTAACAAGATTCAATTCCATAGTTCCTTCATTTTCAAATTTCCTTTCCCTCCCTCCCCCCACATCCCACAACAGCATATAGTCCAGTGTAAGATCTGCAAATACTTTCATATTAGACATTAGTCCAGTTACAAAGGCGTATTGTACTAGGTGGGATGAAAAATTGTAAAGAAGAAATAAAACCAAACAATGAAAAGAAAAAGATCAATTAGTTTGCTTCCATCAGGATTCAAGCTCAGTTCGTTTTAGTTATTTCTCTGGATATCAAATCTCTCTCCTTCATGAGTCTTTCGAGATTGACTTATATCACTGCATTGCTGAAAAGAGTCCAGTCTGTCATAGTTGGTCATCACACATATGTTGTGTCTGTGATTGTGTACAAATTTTTCCTGATTCTACTGTTCTCACTCAGCATCAGTTTGTATAAGCCTCTCCAGGTAAATATGAAAACCACTTCCTCCTCATTTCTTATAGCACAATAATATTCCATTACATGCATAATCCACAACTTGTTTAGCCATTCTCTAATTGATGGGCACCCCTTTAATTTCCAGTTCTTTGCAACCACGAAAAGGGCTGCTATAAATATTTTTGTACGTATGGGTCTTTCTCCCTCTTCTATGGTCTCTTTGGGATATAACCCTAAAAGTGGTATTGCTGGGTCAAAGGGTATGAAATTACTTGTAGCCCTTTGGGCATAATTCCAGATTGCTCTCCAGAATGGTTGGATAACTTCACAACTCCACCAGCAATGCATTAGTATTCCAATTTGCCCACATCCTCTCCAGCATTTGTCATTTTTTGTCATCTTAGCCAATCTGACTGGAGAGATGTGGTACCTCAGAGTTGTTTTGCTTTGCATTCCTCTAATCAATAGTGATTTAGAGCATTTCTTCATATGCTTATAGATATCTTTAATTTCTTTCTCTGAAAACTGCCTGTTCATATCCTTTGGCCATTTCTCAATTGGGGAATGACTTGTATTCTTATAGATTTGACTCAATTCTCTGTATATTTTAAAAACATAAGTTGTAAAAATTCTTTCCCGATTTCCCACTTCCCTCCTAATCTTGGTTACATTGGCTTTGTTTGTACAGAAGCTTTTCAATTTAATGTAATCAAAATTATCCATTTTACATTTTATAATGCTCTCTAATTCTTGTTTGGTCCTAAAGTCTTTCCCTTTCCACAAATCTGCCAGGTAAACTATTCCTTGCTTTCCCAGATTGCTTACGTTATCATCCTTTATACTTAGATAATGTACCCATTTAGACTTGATTTTGGTTTATGGTGTTAGATAATGATCTATGCCCAGTTCCTGCCATACTATATTCCAGTTTTTCCAGCATTCTTATCCCAAAAAACTGGGGTCTTTGGGTTTATCAAACAATAGATTATTATATTCATTAACTGCTGGGTCTCCTGTGCCCAATCTATTCCATTGATCCACTACTCTACTCCTCTGCCAGTACCAAGCAATTTTGATGACTGCTGCTGTATAATACAGATTAAAATCTGGCATAGCCAGTCCATCTTCCCTAGCATTTCTTTTCATTAATTCCCTTGATATTGTAAACCATTTGTTTTTCCAAATAAATTTCGTTATTATTTTGTCTAACTCTAAAAAGTAGTTTTTGGTAAATTGATTGGTATGGCACTAAATGTATAATTTAGTTTGGGTAAAATTGGCATTTTCATTATATTAGCTCGACCCAGACATGAGCAATTGATATTTTTCCAATTAGTTAGATCCGATTTTATTTGTGTGAGAAGTGTTTTGTAGTTGTGATCATATAGGTACTGGGTTTGTTTTGGCAGGTAGATTCCCAAATATTTTACAATGTTTACAGTGACTTTAAACGGGATTTCTCTTTCTAGCTCTTGCTGTTGAATTTCGTTAGAAATATACAGGAATGTTAACGAAGTTCACGTGTTTCACGGACGGGGCTGTGAGTCTACCAGGCGCCCGGGGAGGGACGGAGGGAACGGACTGAGCAAGAGCTACAGCTTCGGGGCACTGAGAGAGCCATGGCAGGGCAGGCTTTTAGAAAGTTTCTTCCCCTCCTTGACAGAGTTTTGGTTGAAAGGAGTGCAGCTGAAACTGTTACCAAAGGAGGTATTATGCTTCCAGAAAAATCTCAAGGAAAAGTATTGCATGCAACGGTAGTAGCTGTTGGATCAGGATCTAAAGGAAAGAGTGGAGAAATTCAACCAGTTAGTGTGAAAGTTGGAGATAAAGTTCTTCTTCCAGAATATGGTGGAACCAAAGTAGTTATAGAAGACAAGGACTATTTCTTATTTAGAGATAGTGACATTCTGGGAAAATATGTGGACTGAAATCACTAATGAAGTGGCGTCATGAAAATTGCCCATTCCACAGAAGTTCTAAAATCTTTTGTTTCATCATGTAAATAATTTCCAGGTCTCTTGTTTTATAATAAATGGATATCTTGTGTCTCTAAAATCCAGTTTCTCTGCATCAGTATGAACATTTCCAAATAAAAAATGTAAAAATGGATGGTTAACTATTTCCTATTTCACCTGTTTAAAATTCTCTGAAGTCATCTGAATCTCATACTTCTATAGAGCATTAGAGTTAAGAGACTTAAAGATTAGGGCTTTGCCTTTTAGCTTTGTCATAATTGTATCATTAAAAACAAGAATAAACAGTAACATTCTTAACAAAAAAAAAAGAAATATACAGGAATGCTGAGGATTTATGTGGGTTTATTTGATATCCTGAAAGTTTGCCAAATTTATTTATTGTCTCAAGTATTTTTTTAACTTGATTCTCTAGGATTCTCTAAGTATATCATCATATCATATTCAAAGAGTGATAACTTGGTATCTTCTTTGCCTAATTTGATTCCTTTGATTTTTTTTCTTCTCTAATTGCTACTGCTAACATTTCTAGTACCAGATTGAATAAGAGGGGTGATAGTGGACACCCTTGTTTCACTCCCGATCTTATTGGAAATGCTTCTAGTTTATCCCCATTGCATATAATACTTGCTGATGGTTTTAAATAGATGCTATCAACTATTTTAAGGAAGGGTCCATTCATTCCTATACTTTCTAATGTTTTTAATAGGAATGGATATTGTACTTTGTCAAAAGCCTTTTCTGCATCTATTGAAATAATCATTTGGTTTCTGCTAGTTTTATTGTTGATATGATCAATTATACTGATGGTTTTCCTAATATTAAACCATCCTTGCATTCCTGGAATACTACCTGATCAAAGTGTATTATTTTTGTAATAAGTTGTTGCAGTCTTTTGGCTAATATTTTATTTATAATTTTTGCATCTATCTTCATGAGAGAAACTGGTCTGTAATTTTCTTTCTCTGTTTTATCTCTTCCTGATTTAGGAATCAGTACCATATTTGTGTCATAGAAAGAATTTGGTAGGACTCCTTCTTCACTAATTTTTCCAAATAGTTTGTAGAGTATTGGGATCAATTGTTCTTTAAATGTTTGATAGAATTCACTAGTAAACCCAGCTGGCCCTGGAGATTTTTTCCTAGGGAGTTATTTGATGGCTTGTTTGATTTCTTTTTCTGAGATGGGGTTATTTAGGTAATTCCCTTCCTATTCAGTTAATCTGGGCAACTTGTATTTTTGTAAACATTCATCCATTTCGATAAGATTGTCATATTTATGTGCATATAATTGGGAAAAATAATTCCTAATTATTGTTTTAATTTCCTCTTCATTGGAGGTAGATTCACCCTTTTCATTTTTGATACTCATAATTTGGTTTTCTTCTTTCTTTTTTATCATATTGACTAAGGGTCTACCAATTTTATTGGTTTTTTCATAAAACCAGCTCTTAGTTTTATTTATTAATTCAATAGTTTTCTCAATTTCAATTTTATTAATCTCTACTTTGGTTTTCAATATTTCTAATTTAGTACTAAATCGGGGATTTTCAATTTGTTCTTTTTCTAGCTTTTTCAATTGCATGTACAATTCATTGACCTCCCTTCTCTCTGCTTTATTCAAGTATGCACTCAAGGATATAAAACTTCCCCTAAGAACTACCTTTAATGCATCCCACAAATTTTGGTATGTTGTCTCATTATTATCATTCTCTTGAATTAAATTACTGATTGTTTCTATAATTTCTTGTTTGACCCACTCATTCTTTAGGATTAAATTGTTTAATTTCCAATTAGTTTTTATTTTATCTTTCCATGGCCCTTTATTCCATATAATCTTCATTGCATCATGATCTGAGAATGATGCATTTAATATTTCTGCCTTCTACGCTGAATTGTGAGGTTTTTATGCCCTAGTACATGGTCTTTTTTTGAGTATGTAACATGCACTGCTGAGAAGAAAGTAAATTCCTTTTTATCCCCATTCAGTTTTCTCCAGAGATCTATCATATCTAGTCTCTCTAAAATTCTATTCACCTCCTTATCTTCTTTCTTGTTTATTTTGAGGTTAGATTTATCAAGTTCAGAAAGGGGGAGATTAAGGTCCCCCACTAGTATAGTTTTGCTATCTATTTCTTCCTCTAATTCCTTCAACTTCTCCTCTAGGAATTTGGATGCTATACCACTTGGTGCATATATATTAAGTAATGATATTGCTTCATTCTTGATGGTGCCTTTTAGCAGGATATAGTTTCCTTCCTTATCTCTTTTAATTAGATCTATTTTTGCTTTTGCTTTATCTGAGATAAGTATTGCTACTCCTGCTTTTTTTACTTTAGCTGAGGCATAATAAATTCTACTCCAACCTTTTACCTTTACCCTGTGGGTATCCCTTTATTTCAAATATATTCCTTGTAGACAGCATATTGTAGGATTATGGTTTTTAGTCCATTCTGCTATCTGCCTCAGTTTTATGGGAGAGTTCATCCCATTCACATTCACAGTAATGATGACTATCTGTCTCTTCCCCTCCATCCTATTCCCTCCCCTTTTGTATGTTTTTGTTTCTTCCTTCTCCCTTCCCCTCCTTGAAGTTTTCCCTTTTGACCACCCCCTCCCTCAGTGTTCCCACCCAGTGACCCCCCTTCTTAACCTACTCTCTCCCCTTACTACTATTTCCCTTCCCTCTAATCCCCCCCTTTAGTCTCTTCCTTTTTAACTCCCACTGCCTATAGGACTAAATAAATTTTCATACTTATCAGAGTAAGTTACTCCCTGTTTGACACCAAACCAATCAGAGTAAATTTCAAACAGTGCTCCTCTCCCTCCCTCCTTTTCCTCTATTTAATGAATTTATGCGTCTATTCACGTCAGAATCTTAAACTTTACTGATTAAGCTGATCCCTCTTTCAACCAGAACCAGTGAGAATAGTGTTTAAATGATGTTCCTCTCCCTCTTTCTTTCCCCTCTACTATAGTGTGTTTTTATGCCTCTTTGAATGGCATATTTTACCTTTTCCTTTCTCACCCTTCCCTACCCATGAGCAACTGATATTTTCCCAATTGTTTAGGTCTGACTTTGTTTGCATGAAGTGTTTTGTAATTATACTCATATAGTTCCTGGATTTGTTTCGGCAGATAGACTCCCAAATATTTTATATTGTCTAGAGTTATTTTAAATGGAATTTCTCTATTCTTCCTGCTGGGTTTTGTTGGTAATATATGGAAATGCTGATGATTTCTGTAGGTTTATTTTATGTCTGGCAATTCTGCTAAATTTTCAAGTACTTTTTAGTTAATTCTCTTAGATTCTCTAAGTATACCATCATATCATCTGCAAAGAGTGATAGTTTTGTTTTCTAATTACTTCTAATTTCTTCAATTTATTTTTCTTCTCTTCTTGCTAAAGCTAATATTTGTAGTACAATAATGAATAAATAGTAATAATAATGGGTATCCTTGTTTCACCCCTGATCTTATTAGGAAATCTTCTAGTCTATCCCCCTAACAAATAATGCTTGCCAGTGGTTTTAGACAGATACTACTAATCATTTTAAGGAAAAATCCATTTATTCCTCTGCTCTCTGGTATTTTTAATAGGAATGGGTGCTTGAGTTTTGCCAAAAAGCTTTTTCTGCATCCATTGAAATAATTATGTGATTTCTGCTAGTTTTGTTATTGATATGGTCAATTACACTGATAGTTTTCCATGGTATTGAACCAGTACTGCAATTCCTGGTATAAATTCCACCTTTTCATAGTGTATTATCCTCATGATAAATTGCTGTAATCACTTTCCTAATATCTTATTTAGAATTCTGCATCAATGTTGATTATGGAAATTGGTCTGTAATTTTCTTTTTCTTTTTTAGCTCTTCCTGGTTTAGGTGTTGGCACCATATTTGTTTCATAAAAGGAATTTCTTAGAACTCCTTCTTTGCCCATTTTCCCAAAGTTTACATAGTATTGGAATTAATTGTTCTTCAATTGTTTGGTAGAATTCATTTATTGATACATCTGGCTCTTGTGATTTTTTTCCTAGGGAGTTCATTTTCTGGGTTGTTCAATTTCTTTTTCTAAAATGGAGTTAAATATCTTATTTCCTCTTCTTTTCATCTGGGTAATTTATATTTCTGTAGATATGCATCCATTTCACTCAGATAATCATATTTATTGGTATACAGTTGGGAAAAATAGCTCCTAATTATTGCTTTAATTTCTTCTTCATTGGTGGTGAATTTGCCCTTTTGATTTTTGATACTAATTATTTTATTTTCTTTTTTTAAAAAATCAAGTTAACCAAAAGTTTGTCTTTTATTGCTTGTTTTATTAAAAAGATTATTTTTACTTCAGTGGTTTTCTTACTTTCCATTTTTAATCTCTCCTTTTATTTTAATTTCTAATTTAGTATTTAATTGGAGGTTTTTAATTTGTTCTTTTTCTAGCTTATTTTTAGTTTCATGCTCATTTCATTGAGCTTCTCTTTCTCTATTTTACTCCTATAAGCATTTAGAGATTTAAGATTTCCCCTATAGACTGCTTTGGTTGCATCCCAAAGATTTTGGTATGTTACATTATTATCATTCTTTTTGATGAAATTACTGATTTTTCTATGATTTATTGTGTAAGCCCCTAATTCTTCAGGATAAGATTGTTTAGTTTCTAATTAGGTTTTAGCTTTTCAATAGCCCTTTATTAATATACTTTTATTGCATCATGATCTAAAAAGAATACATTTAATATTTCTACCTTTCTGCATTTAATTGTGAGTTTTTGTGCTCTAATACATGGTAAGTTTTTGTGTAGGTGCCCTGTCCTACTGAGAAAAAGGTATATTCATTTCTATCCCCATTCAGTTTTCTTCAGAGGTCTATCATATTTAATTTTTCTAAAATTCTATTTGCCTCCTTACTTCTTTCTTGTTTATTTTGTGGTTAGATTTATCTAGTTATAAGAGGGGGAGGTTGAGATCCCCACTAGTATAGTGTTAATGTCTATTTCTTGCTGTAACTGCCTTAACTTCTCCAAGAATTTGGATGCTTTATCACTTGGTGTATACATGTTTAGTATTGATATCACTTCATTGTCTATGGTACTTTTTAGAAAGATGTAGTTCCCTTCATTGTCTCTTTTAATTTGATCTTTTTTATTGCTTTTGCTTTGTCAGAAGTCAGGATTGCTACCCCTGCTTTTTGTATGTCAGCCAAAGCTTAATATATTCTTCTCCAGACTTTTACCTTTACTTTGTGTGTATCTCCCTGGTTCAAATATGTTTCTTGTATTGACATATTGTAGGATTCTAGTTTTTAATCCACTCTATCATCCACTTCCATTTTATGGGAGAGTTCATCCCATTCACATTCCCAAATATGGTTATTTTGTATTTTGTTCCATCCTATTTCCCCCCATTTATACTTTTCTCTCTCCTTTTGCCCTATTCCTCTTCACCAGTATTTTGTTTCTGATCACCATATCCTTTAGTCTGCCCTCCCTTCTATTAGCCCTCCCTTTCTTTCCCCATTCCCCTTTCCCCTTCTCCTTCTGCTCTCCCTTCTATCTGTCTCCTTTCCCTTTTCTTTCCACTTTCCCCTCCTACTTCCCTAAAGGGCAAGAAAAATTTCTTTACCTAAATGAGTGTGTATTTTATTTCTTCTTTGAGACGAATCTGATGTAAGCTTCAAACAGTGTTCACACGCACACTTTTCTTCCCTACTACTGTAATAAGGTCTTTTGTGCCTCTTCATGTTAGATAATTTTATCATATTTTGACTCTCCCTTTCCTCTTTTCCAAGTATAATTCTTTTTTTCACCCCTTAAATTTTTTATGTCATCATAACAAAGTCAATTTGTACCTATACCCTGTGTCTATGCATATTCTTTCTAACTGCCTTAACAGAGATACAGTTCCCAAGAATTAAAGTATCATCCTCCTATGTAGGTATAGAAATAATTTAATCTTACTGAATAACATGTTTGGTGTTTCTTTCCTGTTTACCATTTTTATGCTTCTCTTGAATTTTGTATTTGAAGATAAAATTTTCTGTTCAGTTCTCATCTTTTTTTCATCACAAAAGTTTGAAAGTCCCCTATTTCATTGAATGTTCATCTTTTCCACTGAAAAGTTATGCTCAGTTTCCCTGGGTAGTTGACTCTTGGTTGTAATTCAAGCTCCTTTCCCTTCTGGAATATAATATTCCAAGCCCTCTGATCTTATATTGTAGAAACTACTAAATCCTGTATAATCCTGATGGCAGCTCCTTGACATTTAAATTGTTTCTTTCTGGCTACTTGTAGTATTTTCTCCTTGATCTGATAATTCTGGAATTTGGCTGCAGTATTCCTTGGAGTTTTCACTTTGGGAACTCTTTCACAAGGTGATTACTGGATTCTTTCAATGACTATTTTACTCTCTGGTTCTAGAATAAAGGGGAAGTTTTCTTTGATAATTTCTTGAAAGAGGGTGCCCAGGCTCTTTTTTTTTTTTATAATGGCCTTTAGGCAGTCCAAGAATTCTTAAATTATTTCTCCAGGACCTACTTTCCAGGTCCGTTGTTTTTCCAATGAGTTATTTTACATTTTCTTCTACTATTCCATTCCTTTGATTTTATTTGACTGATTTTTGATGTCTCATAGAGTCATGAGCTTCCAATAGCCCAATTCTAATTTTTAAGGAATTATTTTCTTCAGTTAGCTTTTGTGTTTCCTTTTCCATTTGGCCAATTCTATTTTTAAAAGAGTTGCTTTCTTTAGTGGACACTTTCCTCCTTCCCCCTCAATTTGGCCAATTATATTTTTTTAATGAGTGGTTTTCTTTGGTCAGTTTTTGTACTTCCTTTTCCAAGGTTTTGACTCTTTTTTTCATAATTCTCCTGCATAACTCATTTGTTTTCCCAATTTTCTTCTATTTCTTATTTGATTTTTAAAATTCCATTTGAGCTCTTCCAAGAAGACTTTCTGTGTTTAAGACCAATTCATATTCCCCTTTTAGGCATCACAGATAAGCACTTTGACATTGTTGTCTTCTTTTGAGTTCATGTTTTGATCTTCCCTGTCACCAGAGTAGTTTTCTATGGTCAATGCCTTTTCTATTTCTTATTCAATTTTTCAGTCTATTTTGTGACTTAAAGTTGAGCTCTGCTCCTGGGGCAAAAGGGATACTGCCCCAAGCTTCTTATGCTGGGTCCTGTGCCTGATTACTGGCTTTCAATGCCAAAGCTTCAGGTACTTGCAACTTGCCCATTGAACTGGGGATGGCCTGGCCTAGTTGTACCTATTGTGCTGGGGTTCTGGGGCTCACAACTTGACTTGTGCAATGGGTTTGGAGATCTCACAGCTGACCTGCTAAGGCTGGATCAAGGAACCTTGCTGTTCTATACTGTGGCTAAGAGTGTTCTGCTGGCTTGCCTAGACACCATCCATGCTGGGAAGAACCCCCATTTTATCCAAGCAAGACAGACCTTTCCTGAAATCCTTACAAGTTATCATAAACTGGAAAAATGTTTCCCTACAGTTTTTTGTGAGTTCTATCAGTCCAGAATCTATTTAGAGGCTTGATTTAACACTGTTTCCAAGGGAAACTGGGGAGAGCTCAGGCAACTTCTTGGTTTCTCTCTACCACCTTCATTCCATTAGGTTTCATTTTCCAGTAATGAAATGACAAATGAATTCAGTAAGCATTTATTGAGGAAAACATTGTGGTAGATGATGAGGATATAAAGATGAAAAGGATGAAAAATACACTCCAGGAGCTTATAATATAATAATGGAAGATATGGCTTATTCAAAAATAAATATGCTACAAGATAGGATGTGATTAGCACAAAGACTTAGACATACAAAAATTCTATGAACAGTCCAGCTCAATTGTAACTGCCAGAGTTTACATTTTCTTAGCATAAACTTTTAAATATTAGAGATCACATTGGGGTAGAAAGAAAATATTTCATTCCAAGATAGGAGAACTCAGCCTGATTTTCATAGCTACATGGGGTAGCTATTACTAAAGAACTATTTGGGAGATATTCTAGCCACTATGGATACCATACCCAAGTGTAACTGAGATAGTTGCTGGACACTAAATTGGAGTTTTCCCTTTTATCAATACTAGGAAACTTTTCTGCTAATAGGTAATGGATGACAAAGATAATGATGTGTGATAGGCTACTAGAGAGCAATGACATTGCTTTTTAAAGTTTATCTTTTCTTCAAATCCATTTGCATACTAAACCAGAGAATATCTTGAGAATGTCTAACCCTAAGTTAGAAAGCTGTCTGGTAATAGTAAGCTTCATTCTTTGGCCAAATATAGGGGCACAAAAGAAAATAATTTAATCTAGTCTTGAGTGTGATAGCTGTGACTAAAGACTTGTCAGCCTGCCTTTATCTGGGAGAGGTTCTAGGCACTAAACACTAGCATGCTGGAATTAAGATGTCTGGTAACTACTTGGTATTATAGTCATATTTTCCCTGGCTAAATACACAAGCAATGGGGCTTTGCTGCGAAGTGTGTGTGTGTGTGGGGGGGGGGGGGAATATGTGATATATGGGTGGAGAACAGTGTTTATGCATTCTTAGGCTTATCTCTTATTATGAATCAAATTCATTTTCATAGTAATCAAGAAAGGATATTTTTTTAAGTGACATGATTATCTCTTCTCCCCTTGATTTAATATTTTATTTTCCCCCAATATATTTAAAAACAATTTTAAACAATCTTTTCTTTAAATCTTGGATTTCAAGTTTTCTTCCTCCCTCCCTTATTGATACTAAGCCAGATTGATATAGATTATACATTTACAGTCATGCAAAACATTCCTACGTTAGTCATGCTATGAAATAAAACACAGACCAAAAACGAGGGGGGAAAAGATAGTAAAGAAAAAGTATGGTATGACCTGCATTCAGACTCCATTAACTCTTTCTTTGGATATGGATAGCATTTTTAATCATAAGTCCTTCAGAATTATCTTGGATCATTGTATTGCTGAGAACAACTAAGTCATTTACAGTAGATCATCTTAATTAATTGCTGTAACTGTGTACAATGTTCTCCTGGTTCTGCTCATTTCATTTTGTATCTATTCATATAAGTCTTTCCAGGTTTTTCTTAAAGCATCTTGGTCATTATTATAGCACAATAGTATTCCATCACAATCACATACAACACTTTGTTCAACCATTCCCCAGTTGATGGTCATTCACTCTATTTCTAATTCTTTGCCACCACTAAAATAGCTGCTATAAATGCTTTTGTACATATGGGTTCTTTTCTTTTCTTTCCTTTTTTGTTGATTTGTGATACAGAACTGGTAGTGGCATTACTTGGTCAAAGGGTATGTATAGTTTTATGGCTCTTTAGGCATAGTTCTAAATTACTCTACAGAATGATTGAATCAGTATACAACTTCACCAGCAGTGTATTAGTGTTTCAATTTTTCTACATTAACTTCAACATTTATCTCTTTCCTTTTCTATCATATTAAACAATTTGATAGGTGTGGCAGGATAGCTCACAATTATTTTAATTTTCATGTATTTAATCAATAGAGTTTTAGAGCATTTTTTCATATGATTACAGAGAGTTTCAATTACTTTGAAAACTGGCTGTATATGTCCTTGGACCATTTATCAATTGAGGAATGGCTTTTATTTTTGTAAATTTGACTTGTTTTTCTAAATACTTGAGAAATAAGGTCTTTATCAGAGAAATTTGCTGTAATTTTTTCATAGTTATGATTACTAATTGTGTATTTCCCTCCATCCTATTTTCCCCATTTATCCTATTGTCTCTCTCTCTCTCCTTTCACCCTGTCCATCCTCAACTGTTTTGCTTCTGTCTTTTACCTACCCCAATCCACCTTCCCTTTTATCACACACCCCCTTTGCTTATTCCATTCCCTTCCTACTTTCCCATAGGTTAAGATAGATATCTATACTTAATTGAGTGTGTTTATGTGATTCCTTCTTTGAGCCAATTCCAGTGACTGTAAAGGTCACTTGCTCCCTGCCCCCCCCCCAAAAAAAACTTACCCATATTCCTTCTTTTATAAAAGTTCTTTTATGCCTCTTTTATGTAAGGAAATTTATCCCATTTAACTGCTCCCTTTCCTCTTCTCCCAGTACATTTCTCATTCTCACCCCTTAATTTTATTTTTTAGATAATCAATGAATAAATAGAAAAAATCAAAGCATTGATTTGTTGTAGACCAACTTTATTTCCTATTTTATAGTGTTATTAGATTAGATATTGGGCAGACAGGTGACATATTAGATGGAGTGCTGAACCTGAAATCAGAAACACTTATCTTGCTGATCACAAATCTGGCCTCAGACACTTATTAGCTGTGTGACCCTGTTCAAGTCACTTAACCCTGTTTGCCTCAATTTCCTCATCTGTAAAATGAGCTGGAGAAGGAAATGGCAAACTACTACAGTATCTTTATCAAGAAAACCATAAAAGATGTCACAAGTCAGCTAAGACTGAAGAACAGCTGAACAACAACAAAGACTGGATGATGGAAAGTCCTCAAGATATGATATATCTGGATTTCCACAAATTTGATAGTCTCTCATGAAATTCACAAAGTCATAAAAGTTTCTTTTGAGAGTCTTGTAAACAAGGTTTTATAATTCAGTAATTCAGTATTCAAAGGTGATTAACTAACAGATATAATTAACTATGAAGGACACATGAAGGAAGATGCCATCTACCTCCAGAGAAAGAATTGATAAATAAAAATATGTATAGAATAATTTTACATGTATATCTAACTATTTGTATCTATTGGTGGCTATCTCTAGGCTGGGGGTGGGGAAGGAAGAAAAAAAGAAAAAATTTATATGATAACTTTGATGTATATTTTTTAGGAATAGCAAGTTACACATAGTAGATTTGCAATTTCTTGTTCAATCATCTTTTATTATCCTTTGTTATGGAAATGCTTGTTTTATTCGATAAATTAAAAATAAAATTTTTCTTAAAGAGAGGCAGCATGAATGATTTATAATCTATATTGTTGGGAGAAGTACTTATTACTTCATTAAAGATGTATCTAAGTAAAAAACAAAAAAAGATAATCAATGGTTTGACTGTTAACTGGAAGAGAGGTCTCTGGTGGATTGTCCTCTAACTCTATGCTGAGTCCTACTATGTTCAACATTCTTTGTATCAGTGATTTAGATAAAAGTGTTGAGGACATAGTTACCAATTTTCAATCAGCAAAGAATTAGAAGGAATAGATAAATTATGGATGACAGAATTAGGATCTAAAAGGCCTTAAAATAATAAAATTAAGTTAGATCTAAAGATAATTTAATAGAGATACATGTAAACTATTGTACCTTGGTTCAAAAACTCATCAGTAAAAGCACAAGTTGGTTAAACTACAATTCATGTGAAAAGATTTTGGAGGTTGTATTGTAATGCAAATGGTAAATTAGTGCAATATTTTGACCAAAAAAACCCCCCCATATAATCATAGATTATATTAATGAGAGTATAATCTCCAAGATGATGAAGTGACTTGTCTGATTACATTGAGAATAATGTGCTCGATTCTGGATGTTACATTTTTAGAAGATACATTAGGAAGTAGAGAATATTCATGGGAGAGAGATGAAGATGGTGAGGGGATTAGAAACCATATCAAGGGAGAATCACTTGAAAGAGTTGGTGATGTTTAGCCTATTGAAGTGGAAAAAAATATTAACAACTGTGTTTGTCCTTGCAAGTTCAAATGTATCTTCAAATATTTGAAGATCTATCATGTGAAAGAAGTATTATACTTGATTTTCTCTGTAAGACAAAACTAGTGCCAATAGGAAGAAATTATACATATTATACACATATATAATATATAAACACAATATATATCTATATATATATACATACATGCATACACATACATATACATACATACATGACCAGAGAGATAGAAAGATATAAGCAAAACATTACCTAGCTAGCAGAACTGTTAAAAAAAAATGAAATGGGCAGCCTTTGAAATGCAGTCTTCAGGAAGAGATGAGGTGGCCACCACTTCTCAGAGACAAAGGCAGCATAGTAGAGTGAATAGAATAGAGTTAGAAGAACTAGAAAATCCTTCCTTGATAGATGTCTGTGATCCTGAACAAGTCACAACATTTCTCGGCTTCAATTCCTTCTTCTGTAAAATAGGGATAATAATACATGTCATATATACCTCAAAGAGATCTTGTGGGATGAAAATAATTGAAAGTTGGAGTTTGGCAAGGCATGACTGTTAATAGGACAAAATAGTAAATGGCAGCTAGGTCAAACAGCGCATAGAGTGCCAGGTCTGGAGTCAGGAAGATTCTTCTTCCTGAGTTTAAATCTGGCCACAGAAACTTACTAGCTGTGTGATCCTGGGAAAGTCAATTAACCCTGTTTGCCTCAGTTCCTCATCTATAAAATGAGTTGGAGAAGGAAATGGTAGCAAAACACTCTAGTAGCTTTGCCAAGAAAACCCCAGCTAGGGTCACAAACTGTCAGATATGATGGACAATGACTAAACAACAACATAGAGTTTAGTGTCAAGTTGAACTGATTTGCTGAATGTTTGAGAGAAAGAAGGAAGTTCATTTAATGCAGGGGTGATGGCCCAGGAAAAAACTGAGGAGTAGAGGGAATTGGGGTTATGGTGTAAAAAAAAAAACAGATTTAAGGGTTTTAAGGCACAGGAAAAGATGGAATTATTAGAATAAATATTAGATCAAAGAATTTCATGAACATGGTAGTTGTTGTGAAATCTGACAGTATCAGCAGAATAATCATTTTTGGGTGTAGCTAAGGAGGGTATGAAGGAGTGGGTGAAGGAGACTGAATAAATTGCAAAAAGTTAGGGTACTTGGGGGAACATTAAGATATATGATGAAGATCACTGGAAGTTGGAATGGAGGAAAATGCTATGAACCAAGGAGTAAACTCACTGAGAAAATGGAACGAATTTCCTGGGAAGTAGATGGATAACATCATCAAGAACTAGGTTATGGGATAAATTTGGATAAAAGGAACCTTAAAGGAGAGACAGAGGAATAGGGCTGGAAGTATTAGTATTTTATGAAAACCACTTTGGCAGCTAAATAGAGGATGAATTTTATTGGAGAGAGATTTAAAGAGTGGGAAAGGCCATCAGAATTCGTTCTTTCTTATACCTGTAATGTTTGGTTTTAAATTTTTAATTTTTGTCATTCTGAACTTGACAAATTCCAAAACACATGAATGTTTCGTATGAAAAAAACAAAACAAAACAAAACAGAAAGATTGCTTATGAAACTGCAAATATCTACGTACAAATGCACACATGTACAGAGTATATATATATAAACACATATACATACGTATATATCGAGACACATCCATATCCACAAACATTTCTTCACATTACTTTCAAAATCATGCTTATTATCTGACATTAGCAATCTTTTATAGAGGAGCACTTATACTCATTCGACAGAGCTAATATAGCTAAACGCTTATAATCATGTAGTGGGGATCGATCACAGGTTCATAGATTTAGAGCTGTAGTTGATTGATCAATCCACAAGCATTTACTATTTGCCAACTGTGTTCCAGGCACTATACTAAGTAAGAGGTTACAAATACAAATAAAAGAATTAAACAGTTTCTATTCTCAAGGAATTTCCACTAAGGTATCTTAGTAGTTACCTAGTCCAAGACTCTCATTTCATAGAAGACCAAGAGAGGTTAAGCAAGTTGCCCAAATTAACACAAATAGTGAGCAATGGAAGTGAAACTTGGAGTCATGTCCTCTGGTAGCCCAAGCAAGGAACTCTTTTGAGCCCAGAAGCTGAATAAATGATGGGAAAAAATCCAGGCTGGTGTTCTGCATAGATAAAATTGGCAATCTTCAACTCGGAAAGTGCAGTATAAAGTATTATACCTAGAAATGTAACATGATATTAAGTGACACCATATGGTGGGGGGTGTGAACAAAAAGAGAAAGGAATGTCCATAACATGCTAATACTGTGTTTAGAAGTATAAATGTTCTTATCCTTTAGAAAGTCAAATAAGTAAAAATCTTAACTGAACAAAGTCATAAGAGATGCAAGGATATTTGATCTCTTAAAGTTAACTTTGATAGGACTCTCACATACTTGTGATAAATCCAGAACAGACCTGGGAGAACAAGTATCGAAGATTTTTATTAAACCAGATTTTGGCTTGGAAGATTTCTTAAAGTTTAATTCAGTTTTAATTTCTATTTTCCCTTCAAAAATCACGTTTCTGGGCATCAAAAGGATTTGACAAATTATATTCAATTCTTTACAATCTGATATAACTCAATCAGTATTTCTTAAGTACAACGATAAGAGAGAAACCGTAGAGAGTGGTGATAACAGAACTGGACCCCAAGTTTGGAAGATCTGGGTTTGAATTAGGATTTAGACATTTAATGGCCATGTGACCCTGGGCAAATCACTTAGCTTCTATCTGTAAAATGTTCAGGCTAACAACAGCTCATAGTGTTGTAAAGATCAAATGAGACAATATAGGTAACCCTAAAATGTTATGTAAATATTAGTTATTTTTAGAGGCTAGGGTTCCAGGCTCTAATTGACAGGTCTAATTGACCTCTAAATCTGATAGGTATCTCCATCAATGCAAATCAATGCAATCCTTCTCTGCAAGTTGCACTTAGAGAGTTGCTTGGGTCACTGACCTGAACCCTGGTCAAGCTGACTCTGAAGCCATCTTGCTATCTACTATGCAAAGCTACCACCCTGGTACTGAGGATAACAAGACAAATAAAACAACAGTCCCTGTCTCTAAGGAAGAAAGGGGGAAGAAAAGCTGCAAACAGGTGTAAATACACATACACATATGTGTGTGTGTGTATAAATGTGTGTATATAGCAATCAATAAACATTTATCCAGCACCTACTTTGTATCAACCATTATACCAATTGCAGAGAATACAAAAAGACGCAAAACACAGGTCCCTGCTTTCAAGTAGCTCAATTTAAAGGGGGAGATAGCAAGCAAAAACATGTACAGACAAGTTATAAAGATGATATATAGAAAATAATTAACACAGGGAAAACACTAGAATTAAAAAGAGTTGGGAAAGGCTTCCATTAAAGATGAGACTTTTAGCTGGGTCTTGAAGCCAAAGGAAGGCAGTAGGCAGAGTAGAGGAGAGAGGGCATTCATAGGGGGACAGCCAAAAAGAAGGCCTGGATCAGAGAGGTGGAGAGTCTTTTTTGAGCAACAGCCAAGAGGCTAGTTTCTTTGTATTGAACAGTATGCTATGGAAAGTAAAGTGTAAGAAAACAAGAAAGATGGGAGGGTGCTAAGTTATGAAGGGCTTTGAATGGCAGACAGAATATTCTGTATTTGATCCTGGAGGTGATAGGAAGCTTAGACATGCACTTTAGGAAAATCACTTTAGTGGATGAATGGAGGATGGATTAAAGTGGAGAGAGACTAGAGGCAGGAAGACCCACCAGCAGGCTACTGCAATAGTTCAGGAGTTAGGTGATGGGGTTCTCCACTAGAGTGGTGGTAGGATCAGAGGAGAAAAGGAGGAACATTCTAGAGGTGTTGCAAAGGTGAAATCAACAGGCCTTGGTAATAGATTGCATAAGATGGGGGGTGGAATGAGAGATTGTGAGGCGATCAGGATGACTCCTGGGTTACCCAGGTTACTCCTGGGTTACTCTAGGGACTGGGAAGATAGTCTTGATCTATGCAGTAATAGGGGAGGTGAAAGAATGTTTTTTGGGGAAAGAGAATGAATTCTGTTTTGTCCATGTTTAGCTTGTCTACTGGATATCCAGTATAAGATGTCTGAAAAGCAGTTGGAGATGTGAGATTGGGGATCAGTGGAAAGGTTGGGGCAGGATGGTTAGATTTGAGAATTGTTGGCTTAGAAATGGTAATTAAATCCATTGGAATTAATGAGATCACTAAGTAAAGTAGTATATAGGAAAAAGAGAAGAGGGCCCAAGACACAAGGCTGAGGGACACCAACATTTAGAGGGCATAAGTCTGATAAGGATCTAGCAAAGAAGAATGAGGAGTAGTTAGACAGGTAGGATGAGAATCAGAATAAGATTTAAATGTATGTACCTACGAATGTGTGTGTGTGTGTGTGTGTGTGTGTGTGTGTGTGTGTTATTCTCTAAAGGGATCAAATGAGATTACTCAGGTGGTGTGCTTTGTAAACCTTAAAGCACTCTCTGAATGCTCGCTATTATTCTGAGTAAGAAACTTATATAATCAATTATCAAATATTTATTAAGCCCTTACTATGTGTCAGACACTGCTAGCTAGAAAAATGTAAAACAACCCCTGTTTCAAGAACTTACTTTCTAGCAAGGGAGCCAGCACCTAAGTATACAGGGTGTCCCTAAAATGGGCTCAATTTTAAGCATTAAATAATACTAAATATTAAATTTAAATGCTTTGGTGCTTAAATTTAATATTTAGTATTATTTAAAGCTTAAAATTGAGTAAAGACATTTTGTGAAACCCTAAGTGTGTACCAAAAAACACAGAACCATCTAAGGATAGGAAGGATAGGGAAAAATCTGAGCAGAAACTGCCCTGGGCTCTGGAACTAGCTCTGGTGCGTGAGGCCACCCCAGGGAGGAGGGCTGCCCCAAAGGCTTAAAACTACCAGAGGCACAGAATAGTGGGACTTAAACCCCCTCCTCCACACCCTCGAATTAAAAAGAATAAAGGCCCTCCACTGGGCAGCTCCTCCAGTTCTCGGGACAGAGGGGGTGGGCGTCTATTCCTAGGCTTCAGGACCCCCAAGCGGAGGAGAGGGAACAACTCTGCCCAGCAGCGCACACAAGCTCCCCTCCCAGCCCCCTGCCTTAGCCTGGTTCCTTCTTCCCCAGCTTCACCCACGAAGTTCTGGATTCCCAGGGTTTGTAGATTCGCAAGGCACCTCCACCCCGCCCCCAGACCCGGGGGCTCCGCGGGGGTCTCTCTTCCCACCCTCATTTAGGAAGGCACACGTGGAATGAGTGCGTGTGTGCAAGTGTTGGGGGACTGGGAGAGAGGGCGTGGAAATAATTCTTCTGGCTAAAGTCTGTGGAATATTTATCTACTGATTTCCTTTATAAAAATGCAAACCCCTTCCCTCCCCCGACCTCTTCTCCAAATTCAGCATTCGAAAAATATATGTGTGTGTATATATGTATATACACATATATACATATGTACATAAATAAACAAATAAATGAAGGAGAGAAAGAGGGACAGCAGCTGGAGGACAAGCGGCTAGCGCCCACTGACTCCCGCTCCACTCCTGGCCCCGCCCACTTCGCTCCTTCTGCCCTCCCTCCTCCCGAGCTCCACGGGCCGCCCCCCTCCTTTCCGAGAGGAGGCGGAGACAGGCTCCGAGACGCCATTTGGGGTGCTTGTCTAGCCCCAATGTTTACCACTCTATGGCTCTTCTCCTCCCTCCCCTCCCCTCCCCAGTCATTGTCTGTAAGAGCAGCGGCGGGCGGCAGCAGCAGCGCTTTTCTCTTTATAAGCCCCGCAGTGCCCGGATGTGAATGGATTACAATGTATCTTTCAGGGAAACCTATTATTATCAATGTGACTCCACGGGGGAGTCAATGGTGATGATGATGGTGATGATGATGATGATGAGAAATCTCTAAACTTGGAACAAGTTTAAGACTTTATAGGAGACGAAGAAAAAAAAACAACCAACAAGATTTGTTTGAGGAAAATTATTAACTATTTTGTTTACATTTTTTAAAAAAAAGAAACAATAAGGAAAGGGGAGAAAAAAGTTGTTGGATTTTTCTTTTTTTTCCTTTTTTTGGTGGGTGTGTGTGAAATTTTCTTGAAGTTGTTTTATGGTGGAAAATGCAAAAATCAGAGCCAGGTGCATGATCTTGTGATCTGTGGAATATCTCTGAAGCAGGACTGAGTACCAGTTAAAAAGTACTTTTTGGGGGATACACATGTGAGATACTAAGCACTTGCAGAAGATTTTCTCTTTTTCAAAAGTCTCTTTCCTTGGAATATTGTGAGAATATTTGTGGCCATTTAAGGTAAAGTTACAATTTGCTGTCAGAGTAAACTGTCTTTTAATTTAATTTATTGTTTTAAAGAAATGTTGATCCTAATGTGTTATTAAAGCAAAAGGAACAACTTGTGAAGTGATAGCAATTTGAGAAGAAAAAAAGTGTGTGCCTGCATTATTGTCTGTACTCGCACATGTAGAAATAACAGGGTGTGTTTAATGTGTGTACTTCAACACACGTTGAAGCATATATATTACAGATACTGCATAAAGCACGCGTGTATAACGAAACTTGAGAAGTATAAAGCTGTATTTTAACCTGAAAAGTGAAGCGAAAATAGATTTTTGTAGCCTGTAGGCCCTGTAGCAGTAAATGTTGAATTTAAACATATTTTTGGGGAAAGGGGACTGAGCAGCCCCGGAAAACTCGATTGTAAAAAGCAAACAAAACAACAATCCTCCCCAAATGCTTGCTTGCAAAGTTTGTAGCAATACTCTCTGTGGAAAAAAAAAAAAGGAGGGGACAAAGTATGTACAGTTTACAGTTAGAGGAAGAACCCAAACAGAGGAGACAACCTCCCTCCCCCCCCCAAAAAAATTTTTTTGAGTTGGTTTATGTATGGAAAAGAAAAATGTTCCTCTTGGCAAAGTCTTTTTGCATCACGTGTATTTGCAGCCTAGTATAAACTTGCCTTGCCCTGTGTGTGAAAGAGAGCAAGAGAAAGAAAGAACTGAAGAAATGGAAACTATAATAAATTAAAAAGTGCCTCCTAGGGCAGAAACCGGCAAGGATTGAACTGTTAGTGGTTCAGATAATATCTGAGGGTTTGAGGGAAAATGAGGTGCCTGATGGATTTCCGTTTGTATTTCTTTTTTTTTTTTTCCTTGGGGGGGGCGCAGGGGTAAGGAGAAGGGGGATGTTATGATTTTTTTTTAAAGATATGCAACCCAAACCAACCTAGCCAAATCGACCTAGAGAAACGCGTCTCTTCTCTTTACCCCCCGCCTTTGCTGAACTTGCAATTCCGTCTGTCTTTGCGTGTTTCCCCCATACACACCTCCCCTCCCCTCCCTAAAGGAGCAGAGAGTTGGTGTTAAGAGTCAGGGATCTTTGCAGGGTGTCTCTGGATCTTGTAGTAGTAGTGGTTGGTAGTGGTGAAGGAGGAGGAGGAGGAGAGGAGGAGGAGAAGAAGAGGAGGAGGAGAGGAGGAGGAGGAAAGAAGGAGGAGGAGGAAGAGGTGGTGGTGGTAGTGGTAGTGGTGGTAGTGTTGGTGTGTTTTGTGAATGCAGTGATTAGAAATGAAACCCGTCTCGGTGCTGTTACTGGAAGGGGAGCCCCATCTCTCTCTCGGGCGGTAGGTACCGAAGCTGGCATTTCTGGTGGATCGGTGGCTGATGGTGTGATGGTGTAGCTAGCGGACAGAGCCCAGAGCTAAGATCTCGAGGCTCGGCCAGGAGCTGCTGGAGGGTGGCTGGAGCCTTCCTTACACGCGGCTTTTTTCCTCTTTCCATGGGGCTGCGATTTCATTTCTGCTCCATAGAGACACCCCCCCCCTTCCCGTTTCCCCTCCCTCTTCTCTTCCCCCCCTCCATCCACCCTCCCCCAGCGTTGCCCACTTTAAAGGAACTGATGACTTTGCTATGGGCCTTTAAAAAAAATCACCCTTTACTCCCCAAATTAGGGTTCTGAGTAATTACCGAACCCGATCCCACTACCCTCTATTCTGCTACCTACCCCTGGAAGTATTTTTACTCAGAAGATTCGCATCTTTTAATTTCTTCATAGCTACTTTATAGGGAGGGGGTGTGTGTGTGTGTGTGTGTGTGTGTGTGTGTGTGTGTGTGGCGAGGGGGGAGGGGGAGGGGGGAAAGTTGAGACCGGATCGTTGCTGAGTAGTTTCTCTTTTCTCTGAGATCCATTCATTCTTTGCCTGTACCTCCTGTTGCATAAATGATGCGCTGAGAGCGGCTTTTTTTTTTTTTTGGATTTGGTTTTAGAGTGGATGTTACCAGTTTTGATCGTCTCTTTTGGAAATATAATAATTTTTTTTTGTTTTGTTTTTTGCTACTGCTGCCCCCTCCATCTTAAAAAAATACCCCCCCTTCTCCTCTTCCCCTCCCCTTCCACTTCAATTACACCCCTCCCCCATCCCCCCAGTCTCCAAAAATCCGATTGTGTTTCCTCTAAGGATCGGGACTGGGTTCTGATTGCGGTTATTTCCATGTTTCTAGGTTTGTGTGATTTTGCTAAAATGCATCACCAACAGCGAATGGCTGCCTTAGGGACGGACAAAGAGCTGAGTGATTTACTGGATTTCAGTGCGGTAAGAAAGAACGGTGGAAACTAACTACAGCTGTAAAACAAAACAAAACACTAGCAAAAACCAAATAAACTATAATCTAAAGTACACGAGTAATTTTTAATGGGCTAAGCCCATGCTAAATTTGAATGTCTTTATGGACAAGTCTATCTTTTTTTGGGTGAAATTTAAGAAAAAGGCATTTTTTCTTCCCCCCTTTTTTCGATTCTATGTACCATAGAAGCCCCCTTCCCCAAGAAATTTAGAGTTCAAAGGGAAAAAGAAAACACCCTTAAATAAACCAAAGATTGAACATATCAGAACATAGAAAGTACTTGTACTTTCTCACTACTCATTGTTTCAATAACAACATTTTTTTTTTTTTGGAAATAGATAAGAGGAGGAGCCAACTGTCTCAGTTTTGTTTTAAACTGATGCTTTGGATCAAAAAGACCTTCTGTCCTCCAAGTGAAATCTCTTCTTAGAATTCTAAAAGCTCTATAGATATATGTTATGCTTACTTATATGTAAGTATATATGTTTACATCCTTTTGGATGTGCAGTTTATAAATTTAATAATCTCTAAACCAGCATTAACAAAAATATGTATACATGGAGAGTTTAACAGCCTTTGCTGTCCCTCTCATCTACCTCTCTATCCCCTGCCCACGTTCAACCCAAAACTTGCCAGGAATATTTATTTATTTTTAATGATTTAATAGTTTGGTGGTAAGATGCATTTGCAAAACAAAACAAAAAAATAATAATCCACAACATGCACCATCCAAAACCGCCTTGTAAATGGGGTTGCTTCAATGCTGCTAGTGCTGCTGGTGCTGCTGGTGCTGCTGCTGCTGCTGGTGCTGCTGCTGCTGCTGCTGCTGCTGACTTTTCTTTGGAGAAATGGCTTTCGGAAGTTTGGCCAGGAAACATAGCCTGAGGCAGCTTTGCAGCCCCCTCTTAGCTTGTTGCACTTTTCCCATTTGTTCCTTTGCTTTTTGCAGGCTCTGACTCAGGGAAGGTGCGTATTATCCACTAGAAACGTTGAAGAAGAGGGAAACCAATTAGGGTCGAAATAAATGTAGGGGGAGAGGAGAGGGAGAGAGAGAGTGAGAGAGAGAGTCTTGCTTCAAATTGCTCTCATGTTAGAGACGAAATGAGAATTTAGTGCAGGTGGCAGTTTACATTCATTTTTATTTGGGTTCACATATGACAGACAAATCCTATCCGGGATTGAAATGGACGTTGCCACCTTCATGGCCAAGGTTTTAAACTTAAAACAAGCAACTTTTTTCCTCTTCTTTGTCGAAATACTAGATTCAGGGGAGGCTTGTTGTATCTAACTTCTTGATGACATTTTGGGGACTGTAGTTTTTCAAAATATTAATAATATTGTCTAGGAATCTAATGAATCTAATTGCAAAGAGTGGTATGTAAGAGAAGGCTGGGGGGAAGAGTCTTGATTAGTAATGTTGTGCCAGTTTTAGTTTTGAGTGGAATGGTGATGTGTTGTGTTAAAGAAGCCCTTTATATAAGCTTTGACTTATTTGTTAAGAATGGGAAGGAACTTTTGACTAGCTGTGAACACACAAAAACTGTCGTTTCTTTTCTAGCAGTAATGTTGCTTTGTTTCTTTTAGATGTTTTCACCTCCCGTGAGCAGTGGGAAAAATGGACCAACTTCTTTGGCAAGTGGACATTTTACTGGCTCAAGTATGTAAATTCTTTTCCTTAGTGTGTAGTTAAAATGTTATTAGTTGTGTATTACCTTGTAATATATGTATGTATATGGGGCTCTCTTGATCTATTTTCAAAAGTAGTCACTGAAATATAAGCAAAATGATGTGAATTATTTTGGGGTTCAACAGTTGGATGGCACACAAAAAATTCTGGGATTTTTTTGAAATTAATTTTTTTGCTTCCTCTTTGGCAAGGCAGTTATCTCAAAATTCCATCACTTAGCTAAAAAAATGTTTCTGATGTTGATAATTAAACATAAAGATCATCCCTTTTAAAGGAGAATTGTTAATGTGGAGGATAATTTAATGTTCCTATGTACTTATAACCAGATTTAAAAAAAAAATCTGTTAGTAACTACTGGGTAAAATTAACCCTCTTAAAGGGAAGAGCAATTTTGAAGATGAATGCACCTTAGTGAAACTCATCCTACAAATAGAATCTCTTGTTAATCTGAGGTACTGAACAGAAATATTTTAAAATACCCTTTTAAATAATTTACCCATTGTCCTTCCTATTTTTCCACTGAATTTTTATGTAGTTATAAATCAGCTTCTAAATTTAAAAAAAAAGAGAGAGCATTGTTTGGTGTTTAAAAAAAAACAAACCTCAGTGGTATTCACAAAGAAATCTATGTGTATAATGACTATTTGACAATTAAGGAGGAGTTTAAATGTGAGGATATTTATATGTCTGGGTGTACCTAAGATTAGGTATGAAGATGGAAAATAAACCATATATTAGAATGTATTTAATATCTGTTCACTAAGTTTCATTTAAGAAAGATTCTTACTTTGTTGCTTACCGTCCTTAAGTCCAGGCAGAAAAATGCATTTATGATTGTTAAAAACAGCTGTAATATCTTAAGAGTGCTGATTGTTGTACTTGAGTAGATTATGCATATGGATATAAACATGTAGTACTATTTGCAATCTAGTGGGTAAATGCTGATATCTTTTAACTCTGAGATGCCAATGGAAATATCCATTAGTCATTGAATATAAATTTTTATCTGTTATTTTCATTTGGTACTGGAGCAACGAAAGAAACTTGTTCAGCTGTATGTTTTATACTCTTTGTGCAGTCTTACAGAATTAATTGTTTTTTTTAATCTTTATTTCAAAACAAGACAAGCATTTTGTTTTGTTACTAAGTTTAGAGGAAACATGTAGTGTACATTTTTCTCTTGTAATGAGATGCCTCTTATGGTTAGTTTTGTATATTTTCTTTATTATATAACTTAAAAGTTTAAAACTATTAGACAAATGTTGAAAGCTTAGGATCATGATTATTGGTGCATTTTCAGTTTAGTGGCTTATGAGAATTTGTTTCTTTGATTTCCTTTCAATTTGTTTTTGTAATATCTCCCAAGTCATATTTCTCTGACATGTATCTACTACACAGTATTTTGATGTAAAATCTTAATTGTAAGTGTTTGAGTAGAAATGAGAATAGTGTCTCTTTTAGACAAATCACATTTTCATGTTCGAACACAATCAACATCAAATAACTAACCTTGTTTTTCACAGTAATTTTCTTGATGTGCATCTTGATGTTTAATATATTTGGTTAAAATTTTAACCTTCAAGTAGAGTATACTAGAATATGCAATGATAGACAATTTTGAAAGTCAGCCCTTCAGTATTGTGAAGTGCTGAGAATTACCTTTAAACCTGAAACATTTTTGAAATGACCTAAGTTCATCACTGTAAACTTTTAGTCAGTTAAGGTAAGTTAGCAACTTGCAGTTTGTGACACAAGAATGAATATAACTCTACTCCTGGTTGATTCTCTAACTTCCTCAACATTAAACAAAGTATAGGTGCTATACTATTATTTAATAAATGTTCAAAAACTGCTTATAATCATTATGAGAGCATAGGCATGATAAATAAAAGGATGCATGAATGAATTTTGAACATGGTAATATTTTGAAGTTTATACAGTTGCTTAGAAACATTAATATGTTTCATTTAAAAAACTAAAGATTTAGCATGGAATTATTAGGTGATTTTGAAGGAAATATACTATAATTTCCTCTTTTTGAGTTATGGAAATACACATTCAGACTTGATATTCCAGGTGTAGTGCTGAAGCTGAAAGTCTACTTTCATGAGTTAAAAGTATGGTCACTATGGCCAATTAAATATGCAAGCTATACATTTGATGTGCTGTGGTGATGTTAATAAATTGAGGCTGCAGAGTAGGAGGAGTATTAATTTAGCTCTATCTTTGTAATATAGGTATATTAATTAAAGAGGATAGTTTATATTTTCAGAGACACTGTCATAAAACTTTTAACCCATGATAATTTCACATATCAGATAACATGAATTATATGCATTTCACTGGACGAATATACCATGGAAATTTGAACAGAGAAACAAATGATTTATTTTTATAAATCTTCTTCAACTCTATTTTTGCTGTCCCAAGGAAGCTAATATATCATCCTACTGTGTTAACTTTGAAAGTTTTAAAAGGCAGAATAATAAATAAAGAAGGAAAGAAAGGAAGGAAGAAAAAAGAATGCAAACTGGAAATGGTCTGCATTTTACTGGAAATCAAGTATGTTTTGCAAAGCATGTTAATATTTCATGCTTAAACTTCCCAGCAGCTTTTGACTTGGTTGTTACAGGATGCTCCATTGTGATTTGTAATGTGTGAATAAAAATTAAGTATCTCCATATTTCCTTTAATCTTTAATTTCACAAACATGGTTTTTCCTACCACCTTAAGAAATGGTGAGGCTGCAAGGGAGAAAGGAATGTAACCTGAGCTACAGCCCTGACATTCCCAGGGAGCATTTTTCACATGAAAGGCTTTTGTCAACCCAGTAAAGGACCAGCAGTTTTTGTTTGATGTTTGCAGGTGTTCAGCAGAGAGCACTAAAACAATTCAGCCATGATGGCTCAGAGCTTCTATGACCTTAACAGGGAGAATTGGTGGGCTCTGGAATTATTTTAAAGAAAACTTTCTTGCATTTATTTCAACCTGCATGTTGACTTTACAGAGTGATTTAATACCTGTTAAGTCATTGGTCTTAAACAGAAAGATACTTGTTTTCATTTACATGGAACTTTATATATAAAGAAAAAGAGGATGACCAAAAGGAATCCACCTAGATAGTCTCACAATTTTTGAATTTATGAGAGGGCCTTAAACTTAAATTACTTTACTATTACATCAAACCTATTAGCACCTATTTAACTTGCAGACTTTTTGTAAAAAAAGAAAAAATAAATTTCATACTTTATTTACACTACTGTGTAAATTAAGCTACTGAAATTTGTTGATACTAAAGAATTTGTTAGATAAGAAGATACCCAGTCACTATTGTTATAGTTCTGATTTCCAGCATTTTTATGATGAATATTGGCTCCTTTGCCCCCAAGTGTTCAAAATTTGACATTTATTATGTTATTACTTAATTTTATTTAGGTTTTCAAGTATCTGTTAAAATTGCCAACTATATTCCAGGTTCATCCATGTTTCTAAGGATGCACAACCAAACAAAATACACTGAATGCTAGGAAAGCCCATCAGTTCAGTTAATATAGGAGGAAAAAGTCAGTCCAGCTGATTGCTTGGCATCATCTAGGTGGTTATTTAGGACTTGTATAGACATGACCCACGTCAACCTGAAAAATCTAAAAACTTATTCATAATTGCATTAATCATATTAAGAGTTATCCAAAATTATAAAGCACTGGGAAGCCTTAGATTATTAATTTATTTTTTTTTTTACTTTTTGTCTTGACCTGTGACTTCACTGGAATCTTCTTCAGTTGTACTTTAACTTAATAGTCTTACAGATTTGCTTGAGGGACTTGTCCAAGGCCCTGAACCCAGTATGTCAGAGGCAGGACTTGAACCCAGGCCTTCCTGACTTTTAGGTCAACTCTATCCCTAAGCCATGCTGCCTCTTCTGAACTATTATCATCATTATTGTTGACAGTTATCCCAAATAAACATTTGTTTACAAAGTTATGAAAACTTTGTGTCAAAATCTGTATTTTTCTACATAGTACAGTTTGTAACAGTAGTACATTTTAGATGACTTAGAGGAAAAGTTCCAATAAATTATTTTGACAATTTTCAAAAACCATTGGATTTTATGTGAACTTTATACATAAATATAACCCTCCACAAATAGCTATTTTAATCATTTTAATGTGATGGGGAAAAATAGTCTTCAGTGAAAGGGATTGCAGAATGGTGTTATATGCTCTTAAAGTATAATACTGGAATTGTAGAGAGAAAAAGTAATTACAGTAGGATGTGATATTGGAAAAAATATAGGAATTTAATAAATCAGATACAAGAAATGTAATTAAGCCTATACTACCTTAGATCTCTAAATATTAGTGCTTCGGGGACTTTCAAGACCATTTTGTCCAAACCCTTTGTTTTACAGATAAGCAAACTGATTTACACAGTAGTGACTTCCCCAAGAGAATACAACAGTTTAGTGGTAGATCTGATCCATGATCTCATTGTCTTTCCACTCTATCATCCTTTCTGTTTTGAGTTGAGACACAGTGAAGCTCCATTTTCCAGTACATTTTCATTCAAAAAGTGTAGTTTTATCTGAATGTCAGTTTTTATACTTTATGTATCCTACTTACCATTCATAATAGTTCAATATTTTTGTGAATTGCTTTACCAAAATTAGTCTAACCCTACATTGTAAAGCACATGGAACCACTTTTGCTAGCATTGGTTGCTCACCAAATGTAGAAGTATTTTGCAGGAATGTTCTGTTTCACTGGAAAGCCCTTACTAAAGAAGCAGCACATTTTCTTTCTTAACTTGTGCTGTCACTATATATCATATGGTTGTATGAGCTAACATTTGCACATAAAGATACTGATAGTGACCAACCAATACTTAATGAACTTCTGATAATCTGTCCACTTTATAACTTGGTCCTCTTTGTAAACATTTGTGAAGTAGTTGGTTGGGGCCACAATTGTTTAGAACAAAAAAAGATCACTAGTAACATTTTATCCTCCTAATAATGTGGTGTCTAATATTGTTATATTAGTGCTAATAATGTGATACTTGGCCTGGAATTTTATTCCATGTTCTATTATATTTGAGAATAAATTTTTAAATATGAGCTGAAAAAAATTCTATAACCTGTACACAAGATTTTCCTTATGTAGTTTACCTTTCCATATGAGAACTAGATTTTCCTCAGTCTTTAATTCCTTTTTTCAAACAAAAAGAGAATTTGCTACATCTATTTCTATATATTATGCTGAGGTCCTATATAGCAATACGACAATTAAATATTTCATTTTCAATTATCCTTATGTATATAACTAAAACCATTAGTTGAGGTAATAGCATATGAATGTTTCTAATTTTGTTTTCTTTATAAATGGGCTTTATTTCAAGCTGTAAAAGTTCAGCAGTTTATTATCTTATTTGTTTTTCATATTCACAAGAAATAACCATACAGATTGTCTCTCTGTACTATCCAAAGTAAAAAGAGTTTTGTAGTATTAATAAATGTTTTACTGGACACAAGTACTTCAAATGTTACAGTTTTCTAGGTTCAGATAAAGTAGGACTCCTTGTGACACCGTCTCCAGTAAATAAAATGCCTTAAACAAGCACAGGGATCCAGGAAATGTTGAGCCTGAAATACTTAACATTTTTGACAACATCAGCAAATTATCCTTTCCCTACTATTGTAACGAGAAAATCACTTAAATAACAGATGAACAGCTAAGTCACATACACATATATAATAGAACTATGTAATGAAAGTTTATGCTGTTAATTGCTTGGATCTGTCTTAAATGCTTAGAATCATAGAGCACTAAAGACTGTCATATAAACAGTTTTCTTTTGAGCTTTAAAATTATTCTTTTTTTTCTTTCATCTACTATGATAAACAAAGTAATTTTGTAAGCTTTACAGATCAAACATTTACTCCTAATGGTAAGCTACATTATATAGGAAGTTTTCAATAGGTCTAGAAACTGACTTGACTGGTGGCCCCAGGCCTGTGATTTCCAATATTTAGTATTATGATGCTATTTAGATCTGTTCCCATAAGCCAGGATAACAGATCTTAAGTTGCTTAATAAGGAACGTGGTGTATTTTTGTAATATTCTTCAGTTTACAGGTCTTGAACCAAAAGCTCCTTAGCTAAGCCTTTAGACTTGGATACATATGGTGCTTATGTTTTAGTTGTGGCAGGACACGGAAGAAATTGAAGCTGGGAAAGTTGGAAAAGAGTTTTTATGGTGTTTCACAGGCTGGTTTTTATATGGCCTGTTGTTTTTGGTGTTCTCAGTCTTAGAGGTTTTAGTTATTAGGCAAAAGTCAAATCTGTGATAGTCCAAATTTTTTTAAATGTCTGTATCAAATTCTTCCTTATTTGAACAGTTCTTAAAATTGCCTATCAAAATTTTGGAGGTCCACATACGATCTATGCCATTTTAAATGCTTTAAAGCCCCTACAAACTCAGAAAGAGAGAGTTAGCACATGGAATATAGGTAGACACTTAGGAGTCCCGTCTGTCTTAACTTGATCTAGTGAAAAATTCCATGGCATTCTATTTGTCCTAAAGACATTAGTGATTTGATTTTAGGGAAAAAATGTTATTACTTTGTGATGTTACTTTTTTCATGAAACATGCAAAAATAGAAAAAAAAATTGAGAAAAGTTGTCATGTTTACTTTCATTTCAAAAGTAAATGAAAACTGAATTAATCAGGATATTAAAAAACAGATATGTTTAAAATATGTTTATTCTGATGTATTTCTGAGCTGTGAAAAGGTATTTTTATTTAAAGGTGCAGTAAGAGTATTGTCCAAATAAATGCTATTGTACTTTTGTGTGACAATTAACATTTAATGAATGACTTTCCAGACTGCCATTGGTGGTAATTACTATATGTAGTATATTAACTGCAATCTATTGTTGGTTGTAGCCTGTATTGATTTGTTTTGCAAACAACACTTCACATGTGCTGATGTATTTGTACATTACTTTTAAAGAACCTGTTTTATTCTCTAATGTTACAAATGTCTCTTGGACTAAGATATTTGTAATGGAAATTAAGTATTCGCTAACCTTTCTACTATGAAAAATCTTTTTCTGAAAAGCCCCTAAATTACTGTGTTTGAAATAAATACATCATAGAGTTGGAAGAGACCTTAACAATGTTTAACCCAACCTTCTCACCTTACAAATTGGAGGGGGGGAGTGAGGCCTGGAAGAAATGAAATGACTTGTCTGAGGTGATACTTGGACTTCTGAATCATACTATGTGCACTTAGGGTTGGAAGCAATTCTTTCAACTTTAATGTCTCCTGAAAGGCACAAAGCAGATATGACTTACTGTTTGTAAAGAACTAATAAAAATCGAGAGGTTGTGGTACTGACATATAGCCCAGCTTCCCCTGTCATCACATGTTTTAATTTGGCTAACATTTGACGAATAACTGTTAAAATGTATTGTGTTATTAAAAATAACAAAGTAAGACCTGTGATTAAATATCAAGACTGTAATTTAATCTGGAGTGTTCTGGTACTGTTATAAACCATTTGCCTTTTTTTTTTGTACCAGATGACGTCAAAAGGCAGCTTGATTGAATTCTGACCCTGTATTACAGGAGCACCTGCTAATGCGTCTTTGCTTAATGGTCTGTCAGCATTTCCATTACAAACTTTTTTCAGACATTTTTAACTTAGCTTTGAGTATTTGAACTAAGCTGATGGTTGGCATGTAAGCTTTCAGTCAGGGAGAAAATATTTTCCCAGTTCTGCAGAGTAGCCAGCAACAAAGCCTCATTATAGACTCCATGGTGCCTCTCTTAGAATTCTCCTCTCTGCTTTTATATATCCTTCATTTTAGCATTTTTTGGTGGTACTTATCTTTATTATGTAGAAACTGATCCTAAGAGACTTAATATCCAGTCTCTCAAGGTATGATATTTTAAAATCCAATGCTCAAGACACAAACTACTTGATGAATCCAAGCTGAGAAAAGATCTTGACACCAAGGGACAATATTGAAATTTTAGCTCTAGGCATTAAGTTTGCACAAGTAAAGGGAAGGAAACACATGAGAACGTTTCATGGTTTATCAGTCTTATCAATCATTTGCACACTTATCCTAGGTAACTGATTAGAGAGATTTATTTATTTATTTATTTTAAATATCTTGCCCAGGGTCACAGAGCTAATATGTGACAGAAGCAAGGCTTGAACCTAAAGGCCATTTCTCTGTCCTCTATGGCAGGATGCCTCTCATAGTTTCAGTCTCTATCCTTATTTCTACCCATTTTATTTCCTAGTAGAATAAATTGCCCTATTTTAGTTGTATTGAAAATGACTTTGCATGTGTGAGAGATGGAGATGGAGAAAGAATTACACTTTGATCCTTAGTGGATGTTCATAATTGATGGTATCCCAGAGGTGTCTCTGATTTTATACATATGCTTTTACTTCACCATCTTGGCTCTGCCCCCCCCCCCCTTTTACAATTGATTTTATATATATAATCTAGATGTGTGTATGTGTATGTACACACATATATACATATACATACGTTTATGTATGTATATCTGCGTGTGCCTGTGCATGTATGTATATTTCTCCTTGTATTATTCTATAAATTCTTCTATAAGTACTTGCTTCCACGGTAGAATATATGTTCTTTGAAAGAAGTGCTTTCATTCCTTGTATTAGAAACTAGCACATAGAAAGCACCTAATGCATTCGTTTGTTGAGTGACCAGTTGATTGGTTGATTGATGTTGAAGCAGAGTTACAGGCTGTATGTCACTTTGAGTTATTCATTGTGATGTCAGTGCACTTCAGCCTCTTGATTTAGGCTACTTCCATGGATATTTATTTCATAATTGTTTGCAGACTTTATAAGCCTTTGTACAATACCTCCATACGCTGTAGACTTGGTTACATCATGTGTCTGATCCTGTCCCCATGTGAGTATATATGTGTATGTGTACATATACACATGTATATACATGTGTTTATACATATATATGTATACACATACACACATATAATCTCTCTCTCCAAGACAGTAGCGCAGGGAGCCTATTGCACATGTTTCCCATGTCTTCCAAAACCACGTACAGTGGCATGCTATTGTGCTAGATGTGTAGTAGGCCATATTCTACTCCTCTTACCTCCATTATGTACCACATACCCTGGGACTTCAGGTAGAAAATGGAATAAATCAATGCTTGAGGTGGCACAAAAAGGACCTGAAATATTAAAGCTAATTGTCACAACAAGAGTTGATTTTTGTGATTTTTTAAAAAATATGTATTTCCTAACACAGATTAGGTGGTTATTTGCTTCATCATAAATGCATCTATAAAATCTCCAAAATCAACCATTGGTTATCAACCATGTCAATTGTTTTCATGTAGAACAAATGTGACTTGATGTGGGAACTTTATATTCAGTGGTGGAAAAAAATACCAAGATAGCAAAAAAATGCCCTCAAAATAACAAGATGAAGAAAATTCACTTTTTTACTTTTCAAATTAAATAGTTTGAAAATATGATTTAATTTTCATGACCCCACTGTCCATTCTTCTAATGCCGACACATACATTCTTTTGGAAAATCTTGTTTTTGTATCGGTTTATTATAATAAAGAGCAAAATGCTCCTGATAGTTTTTGGTTGATGTCTTAATTAGATATGAATATTAAGAATCATGGCCACATTGTTTTGTATTCTTTTTCTCAAAGTGGTATTTTAATATTTTTAGGGACCATATTAGGTGGAACCATATTCAGTGGAAAAAAATACTAAGATAGGAAAAAATGCCTCCCAAAATATCAAGATGAAGAAAACATTTACTCATCCTTTTTTACTTTCCAAATAAAATAGTTTGATATTTTGATTTAGTTTTCACTACCTACTGTCATATTTTCCTAATATGAACACAGCCATTTATTTGAAAAATACTTCTTTTGTGTCTTTATTATACTAAAGAGTAAAGTTCTGATGATTTTCCCGTGATATCTGAATCAGAAGTGAATATTAAGAATCATAACCAAATTATTTTGCATATATATCTTGGAGTTAGTTTAATTTTTCTCAAGAAACATATTAAGTAAATATTTTATTTTTTAATTAAAACACAAACTAAACTTTACAATTAAACTATTAATTATGAATACAATACAAAAGTATATTTGAACAATGTATAATTTCAAAGATTGCTTTAAAAAAATCTACCCCATCTATTTGTATGATGTTACTGATGACATTAAGTCTGTATTTCTTTAAAACTCTGTTCAGTTCTATACTATACAAAGTAGAAACATTTTAGACCTATAATTAGTTATTTGGTAACTAATTTTAAGTATCTGCAAAGCTTCATTTATTACTTGAGAATCCATCACTTTACAACATAATCACAAACTTTTCAATCTAAGAACTTTGTAGATGACCTAGTCTAGTTCCCTTCTGTTATGAATGAAGGTACTAAGGAATAAAGAGATTAAGTAACTTGCCCCAGGTCACAGCAGCTAGTTATTGGCAGTATAGGGTTTAAAGGATGTACCATGAGTATGTTCAGTGGTCTTTGCAATACACTATTCTCAGTTGACAGTTCCATAAGTCAAAGTGACAGCTTCTTTAGATGAAGGAAATTAAGCTATGTTAGTCAAGAGATCTGGATTCTTCTGCCACATCTATTGCTGAGTAGCTGCTTTATATGAAATAAGTCAGTATACCTTAATTGCTTTCTGTATACAATTGAAATAATTTTGTGTGGTAATCATTTAACACCCACCTGGCTTAAGCTGAATAAAATTTTTAGTTCTGATTTCACAAATAGATATTTTTCAAGTTCAAGAGAGGTTATTAAGATTATGAAGATATCATTGCTGTTTTTAACATCATCATCATCACTACTATTATGTATTGCTGTTAAAAAAAAAACCTGTTAGGGAACTGGGTAGTTATTATTACCATATACTCTGAAATATAAAATGTCAATTTTCCAAAACAATTTGGAGTGTTAAAAAGTTATAAAAGCCATTCCTTTTTTAAAAATGTGGGAGAAGGCTCAAATATAGCTCAGGCCAGAACCTATCTTAATCATACCCCAAACATTAAAAGTCACAAGCATTCATTTAATGCAGAGTTTGTGTTAGAAGGGACCTTATACTGATTTTGACCTTAAGATCTTGTTAACCATCCCTACTTTTTATCAGAATTTTTTACATTTATGAAAGAGGCAGCTTGATAAAAAAAATAGAACTAACTTTGGAATTATGAAGACCTAGATTCAAATACTGACCAATACTAGTTATATGCCCAAAGGATAAAACAGTTAATCTTTTAGTGTTCCAGGTAGTCCTCAGAGTTTGAGTGGAACAAAAAGGAACTGCTGATATGAATTAATGGAAGAAGATTCCAGGCTAGGATTTCTCTACACTGATGAGATCACAAATTAGAACAAAAACAGAAATTTGAATCGGTAGTTTTATGGTGTTTGGTTTCCCTTGATTTCTGTGTAGTTCATTTTCCTGTGTTCAAAAGGAAAGTGAAAATTGCAAGTAATATTTAAAATTGTTTTGAAAGACCATGTTCCTAGTTGTGTCTTCTGGAAAGGAATAACACAAGTGTGATGCCAGTAAAAAAAAAAAACCCACAAAACACCAAAACAAAACAAATGGACTAGATCTTCTTCCAGTGAATGACAATTTAGAAAATGTTTTCTAATACTTTGTTACTCTTAAAAAATACAAGTTTTATATTTTAGATGTTTCGTAATAATGACCATGAGAGAATTTTGACCCTTGTGTGGGCCAAATATTTCAATAATCTGATTATGTATAGCATAATATTAACAATTAAAGGTGAAAAACATTCTTGTTGGGATATGATTGTTCTTAGTAGTGTGGCCTTCTGATTATCCCTGGCAAATAACAAGTGTGTCAAAGTTTTGATCTCATTCCCATGGGATATGGTGATAGTTTATCCTTTAAATATGTAGTTTACTTTCTTCTGAGATAATTTTATTTTTCCTTTTCTCAGATACTTCCCAATTATTCTTCAATTTCCCCACTTCTTTTTGCTATATAAAGTCACTTAGCTTCCCTCACTTAAAGTTTCAGTGTCCTCTGGGAAGGGACAACCTATAATCTTAAACTTGTTAGTTCTAATAGGACTATATGTGGTCTTGCCTACTTGTCTACTTTCTAGTAAGTCTTCCTTTGTAACCTTATAGTATATGCAGTACTCCCTACCCATGGGCTCTATTTCTTCAGGGAAGGGAGGAAAGTATAATTTCTCAACTCTTTTTTTGAGGCCAAGCATGGTATTTACATTATTGTAAAGTTTTGTCTTATTCTTTCCATTTATATTATTATAGATATATATGTATATATATGTGTGTGTGTATATATGTATATATATATGTGTATATACATATATGTGTGTGTATATGTATATATACACACACACATATATTGTTTTCCTGGTTTAGCTTACTTTACTCTGTATCAGTTCATATATTCCTTACCATTGCATCTCAAAATTTTTCATATTTATCATTTCTGTTTAGCCAGTCAACAATCTTGTGAAAGGCATTGTACTAAGTACTGGAAATACAAAGGGACTAAATAAAAAAATAATACTTTCCCTCAGGCAGTTCACAGTCTAATTGGGGACATACCTTGAAAATAACTAGGTATATACAATATATAGTATATAGAAATAGAGAGAGAGAGTAGGTGAGGAATATATATATATATATATATATACAGAGAGAGAGAGAGCGCAGGTGGAAAAGTATTCCATTCTTCTGTTAAAATTTTATTAGCCATTTCCTAATTGATAGGTACCTATATTGTTTCTAATTCTTTCAGCTCTTATTATGTTTGATTCTATATCATCTATATCTATATTTATATGGCTTTCTTTCTGTATTTGACCTCATTGTGAGAGTTTAACAAAGAGATTTGTAGGTCAAAGTTATGCTTTAGTGACTTTATGTTTTGTTAAAAATTCCAAGTTACTTCCTGTAATAGTTGTACCAGTTCACAGCTACACAACTAGTGTATTAGTTTGTTTGTCACCCCATACTGACTTTTCTTCTTTTCTTATCTTCATTAGTTTGCTGGGTATGAGGTTAAACCTCCGAGTTCTTTTCATTTGCATTTCGCTGATTGACCCCCAAGTTTTTAGAGTCATTTGTATTTTTAAGGATAGTGATGAAAGATATGATGAAAGGATAGTAATGAAAGACAGAATGAATGTCTTCCATTTTCCTTATAGTTAGATTGTTGGTTACTGGAAAAACAACATGATTAAGAAGGGATTTGAACAAGAGGTTCCAGTCTCAGGTTTGCAGTTGATGCTCCACTTGGCCTCCCTGTATGTCCCTTTTAACAAGTGCAGATTGGTTGTCTCTGTCACATAAAAATGCCATGAAAATTCAATAATAAGTATTTTGCAAATAATACATAATAAATTATGAATCTGGATCTGCTTAGATTAAAAATATACTACTTAAATGCAAGTTAAATAATAAAGTTAACATTTCTGACTCAGGACTGTGGGCTAAAGGATAGACCATTGCATCAATGTCTGTGTCCAGATGAATTTCTTTGTAGTTTTAGAGAAAGGATGATATGTAGAAGTCTTTTGGAAGTTGAGTCCATGCCAGTGGACTTAAAATTTACTGTTTGGCTGTACTCTCAGTACCATTCAGTTAAGAGACATGGCAGGCAATGAGTATGATGCTCTATTTGTCTTGTTAAGCAGAAATTAAATTTTCTGACTTAACACAGCTATTTTCATTTGTTTATAAGAAATGAAATATGTGCTCAGTTGTAGCTTGTATTGTGTTTGTACTGCTGCTTAACTTGCAAACATCTTCAAAATTGGCCAAAGACTTTGTTAGAATCTGTAAAATTAGCCCATTGGAGAGTATTCATGAAATCACATTGGGCATTGGTTTCTGTTATGAAATTTCAGTTGCAACCTTTTAATAATTGAAAATGTATCATCCTTCCTATTTTAATCTTTATGGGAAGGACTGTGAAGTTCATGTTTGTCTGTCTTTTAATGTGAGTGTCATTATCTTGATAGGCTATTGTACCCATATATCATTGATACATCTTTTTTTTTTATATTCAAGAAAAAGTGTTAGACAAATTGATTTTGCTATTGCTTTCTGAGTGGGTGTAGGGGTGGTAGTGGGAGAATGAGGTGGGGCACTCTTCTTTCTTATTTAATGATCTACTGTAATTATGCATGATCTAGGATTCCTTTTGCTTATGTTCTTATTACCAATAAACATTATGTTTGTTTAGTCAGCCCTTTTAAATTGAATTCACTCTCCCTTGATAGTTAGGTATCAGATATCATATCCATAGGATGATGCCAAGAGTCCCTGTTGATGAACCTTAAACTAATACTTTTGTTGGGTGGTTTTGTTTTATGTGATATTCTATCCCATCTTAAACCAGCATTATTTGATTGTATTTTGTCTACAGTAACCTTCTGGGGGAAGTCATCTGATAACTCTTGATTAGGGGTCAAATAATACTTCCTCATTTTCCAGAGTCATAGAAGCAAACTAATTCTTTGCCTCTGTTTTCCAACTTTTGGCTAATCATTTTGTCTACTGAGTATTATAAGAATGGTATATTTTATATTTTTAAAAGGTGCTAGATCTTTTAAGTTAGAAAAGATTTATTTTATGGTATATTTAAAGAGCATTCTTTTTTATTTCACTGTCTTTTAAGGTGTATATTTCTACAGTTTGGCTGATTAGCTCAATTGGTTAGATCATAATGCTGAAGCTAACTGCATGGATTTGATTCTCATGTAAAACAAATAGCTTTGTTATCTTCCAAGGTCATGACTGGCATCCTAGGTCTAAGGCAACTAATTTGCAAATACATGCCATTGATCACAAGGGACTTTTGATGAGATTACACTAACTTATAATGAGTTAGTAAAATCACATATAGATATTTGCCTGTATTTATATACAAATATGTATATAAAACACACGTGTACACATGCATGCACACACACATATATAAAGCATTTGTATACATTTCAAAATTGGAGCCACTGATTGATATGACTATATTTATTCTCATATTCAGATTGAAACAATTACTTTGGTCTGGGAAAAGTCACTTACCTCTTTGCTTCCTGAACCTTTTAAAGTTATAAAGTACTGATGATAAATAACAAAATTAAGATTGTAAGGCCACTATAAGCATAAAATGCACAGATGATAAAAATCGGGGGCCTGGGATGATGATGGGAACCTTTGGACAGACAGGGCAGACAGGATACTGAGCTCGGAGAAGGGCAAATGTCTAGCACCAGAATGAAGGATAGAATATGGAACATGACATAGGAGACATCAAAGGCAGTCTTGACCTACATTGCCAAGTTAATAACTTCTCTTTTAGTCTAATTCTGGAAGAGAGGAATTCTATAGTCAAATGTACGTGTGTGTGTGTGTGTGTGTGTGTGTGTGTGTGTGTGTGTGTGTGTGTGTGTGTATGAGAGAGAGAGGGAGAGACTTTATAAACTTTAAAATATATATAAATGCTAACTATTATTATTATTATTATTATTATTTTTATTTTTATAAAGAAGCAAGGTCTACTACTTGAACTTTTCCTGAATTTGAAGTACATTTTTGTTAACAGTGTCCTCTCAAGTATATTTGTTTACACACACAGGTGTGGGGAGGGGGGCACTGAGTTTATCAGTCATATACTATAGTCTTTATAAAATGTATCATTTACTTGGTATACTGTGATTTCAGAGTTTGTTTTCATTTTTCATGAAAACTGAGTAGTTATGGAATTTAAGAAGGGGAAGCTAATACTTTGGAATCACTTTCTCTAATCCTCATTATGAATTTTACTTTGATATTCCTATGTACTGAATGGTTTTAAAGAACTCCCTATCTCTACTTTCCCTTAAAATAAATATTATAACAACAGAATCATATCCCCAAACTATACATTTAGTCTCCTTTTTTAACCAAACATTTTCTCTTGTCACAATTTAGCAATTTCTTTGACCTCACATTATTTTTTCTTATTATAACTACTGCCAAAAGAATGCTAAAGCCAAAGTTAGTCTGTTCTCATCTATAGGAACATTTCTTTCAAAAATGATTAAACACAATTGACATGGGAAATTTATTTTAGTGTGTGCCTGATTGTTTTAGTGTGCTTACTTCTGATATGAATTAAGTGGTGTGATTTTATGTGGGAGTTGGGTTAGCCATGTGGATGCAAGCATGTGCATTCCATGAATATCCATATATCTGGGCCAGTATGGCATGCATGTCAATCAAGTGACTAGAGTGTACATAGATAAATAGAGAATGAATTTTTAATCAACTTAAATCCTACCACAAAGATACAACATGTACTCAGATAAATGGATACAAAGTAATTTTTGGTGCATGAAAACCTCAATATTTGAGGAATCTCAGAGAAGAGCTTGCAGAGAAGATGACGTGATATGACAGAAGATGGCACCTCTTTATTCTGAAAGATGGAGAGGAGGAAGGATGGTGTTCCAGGAATGGGGAATGGCCTGCATAAATACTTGTTGATGGGAGATAGAATGTCGATTTTAAGAAGAGCTTTTAGTCCAGTTTTACAGTTTCAAATGTGTGAAGGGTAGCAATACAAAATAGGGCTGGGAAGGTAGGTTGGAACTATGTAATAGAAAGTTTTAAATAAATTCCAGGCTGACAAGTTTACATTTCATTTTAGAGGGAATGGGAAGCTACTGCAGGCTTTTGAACAGAGAAGTGATATTTTTAAATATGTCCACTCGGAAGATTATTTTGGCAGCTTTTTGGAGGATGGATTTTTTTTAAGCCAAAGAATCAAAGGAATGGGATAAAGTAAGAGACTATGTATTAAAATGATCTCAGTGATAAGTACTGCACTAGGATGGTGGCAGTAGGAATAGAGGAATGGATGAGAGAGATGCTGCAGAAAAATAGAATTGGAAATTTAATGTGGGGGATATGGAGCGAGAAAGAACTAAGATGCCTCGAAAGTTATTAACCTTGTGACTAGGAGGATGGCTATGCCCTCAGTAGACATAGGGAAGTTATGCTAAGGGATGAGTTTAATAAGGAATTCCATTTTGGAATTAAATTTGCATTTAATAATGAATTCCATTTTAGAAATGTTGAATTTGAGGTGCTAGTGTGACATTCTCGTGGATATGTCCAGCAGACAGTTGGTTAGGAAACACTGTAGTTCAGGAGATAGTTTTGGACTGGGTGTATAGCTTTAGGAGTCATCTACTTAGAAATGATCATTGAAACCCATGAAAATTGATAAAATCACTGGAGGAGGGAATATTGAGGAAAAAAAGGAAGAGATCCTAGGAGAGACTTGGGGTATACTTACCCCTGAAGGTAGAAGATGGGGCATGATTCAGGCTGAAGATTTGTTCAGCAAGGTAGGAAGGAGACAAAGAGAATGGCAGAAGCCAAGGGATGAGAGCATGTGTAGGAAGGAGGGCCAGTGGTACCAAATGCCTGAGAATTTGAGAAGGAGGAGGACTGAGAAAGGGTTACTGGACATACAGTTAAGTATTGTTAATAACCTTTAAGGGAACAGTTTTAGTGAATTTTGCATTTGGAAATAAGATTTCAAGAGATGACAGGTTAATGGTGAGGAAGTGGAAATAGTGATTTGAACATTCTAGGATTTCGACAATAAAAGGAAAGATGTATAATATCACAGCTTGAGGAAATGTCAGGGTCAGGTGTAGTTTGTTTGTTTGTTTGTTTTAATGGAGAAGATGAATATTTTTTGTAGTCCATAGGAAGGAATCCAATAGAGAGGTAGAGAAAAAAAGGGTATGGTCAATGGAGAAAATTGCTGAGGATGTGGGAAAAGATGAGATAAAGGCACCATTAGGTTTAACTTAGGCAATGAGAAGGACCATTCCTTCTTTAGAGACAGGAGAAAAGGAATATATAGGATGGCTAAACATGTTGAATGGTGGGAGACATACTTTTCCTAATAGTTATTAAGAGATAAAGGTGAATTTTAGCACATCCATATTGTAATTCAAGTAATGAAGATCTGATATGCAAATGGTTCACAGATTGCATCAATCCTGGACAATAACCAGAATGTTCAGGGAAGGCAAGAGACAATGACGGCTCATGTATGGCACTCTCTGGCCAATAGCTCAACCTCATCCAGCCTTTTTTCTGACTAGATACTCTCTTCTACCATAGCAAATTTGCCCTTGATTTTACAAATCAGGCAATAACTGAGAGGAATACTTTCAAAAAAAATGAGTGATACAGGCTCATGCAATTTATGTTGGATGAAAGAACCCCAGAACCTCTAGAGCAGGGGAAACCCCTTAGAGAAGAGGGCATCTTCAGTGTGAAGCTGTGCAGGATCCCTATTTTGTAATATCCTTTCTCCAACTGAGTAAAGCTGTAGTAAAGTGGAGCACTCCAATAACCAGTGTTCATAGATTTAGAACTAGAAGGGTCCTTCAAGGTCACATCAAGTCCAATCTAGCTTTTTACAATTATGGAAACTTAGGCCTAGAGAATTTAAGTGACTAATTGAAAGTCATACAGGTAGTAAGTGGCAGGGCCAAGGTTTAAAGTTCTTGATGCTGGTCAGTTGTGACCCTGGGCTATCTTCATCTGGCATAGGAGCAACTGAAAAAAAAAGTAAACAAAAACAACAACAACAACAAAAAACACAGTCTCAACCATAGCATAAAAATAACAAGCTTCTTGATGCTGGGTGCTTATACCTAGAAAGGATACAAAGATTAATAAGACCCAGTTCCTCTCCTATAGAAGCATTTATTCTCTTAGGGGTGATGAAGCATATACACATATATACATATGTTGGATTTGGATTCAGAAGATCTGATTCAAATCCCCGTTTATTATTTGACCTCTAGAAAGTCATCTAACTTCTCTGGACATCACTTTACTCACTTATAAAATGAAAGGGATAGACTAGATTCTCTCTAAGCCCTCTTCACACTCTTTTTTTTTTTTTGCTTTTTGGAGGGCAATTGGGATTAAGTAACTTGCCCAAGGTCACACGGCTAGGTTTTTTTTGTTTGTGTGTGCATTAAGTGTCTGAGGCCAGAACCGAACTCAGGTCCTTCTGACTCCAGGGCTGACGCTCTACTCACTGCGCCACCTAGCCGCCCCTACACTCTTAATTGTTTGATTGCAAATGAATAAAAGAGCACCTAGATGATGTAGAGGAAGATCTAAGTTCAAATCCTGCCTCAGACAGTTACTGTCTATAACACAAAGTCACTTACCCCTGTCAACCTCAGTTTCTGTAATATCTAAAATGGGGTTAATTGAAGTATCTACTTCACAGGTTGTAAGAATTAAATGAGATAATACATGTAGAGCACTTTGTAAACCTTCAAGTGCAATATAAATGTTAGCCTTTTTTTTTTTTTTAACTAGAGAGGTATAATCAGAGTACTAGGATATTTCTGAGAGGTGAAAGAGAACTTCTAACTATGGGAAGCAGAGAGTGAAGACATATATTTTGAAGTTAAATATGAAATAATTTTAAAACCAATGCCATTAATTTTTAATATTTGTGAAGGAATTCAGATATTTTCTAAATCACCACAAATATCTTTACCTTCTTCTCCTTTTGTAATTAACTTATAGTTCCTTACTCTCTTTCATAATCAAAGGCTATTTTGTAACTTCAATGATTAGTATTATAATTATCCATTGCTACAGTTTGGGCAGGTGTTCAATGTTAGTGATTTCTGGTGACTTGCTAGACACTTTTTTAATGGTAAAAATGTCATTGTGATTTTGCCATTCTTTTGAATCTTCCTCTCTTTCGGACATCTTGAAAATTAAACATGGTGTCTTAAAATTGGCTCCTTCAAGCATGGATTTTTTTTTCACTTAAACAAAAAAACTCAACAAAACAAAGCAAACACAAAACCCTGTGTCAGAATGACCTGGCCTTTTGTTGTTCAGTCATTTTTCAATTATATCTGATTTGTTATGACCCCATTTGGTGTTTTCTTGGCAGAGATACTAGTTTGTCATTTCCTTCTCTAGCTCATTTTATAGATGAAGAAACTGAGGCAAATAGGGTTAAGTGACTTGCTTAGGGTCACATGACTAGTAAGTATCTGAGGACAGACTTAAAGTCAGGAAGATTAGTCTTCCTGACTTCAGGCATGAAAGACTATACACTGTACCACCTAATTGCCCTGTGATCTAGCTAGAGAGAGTTTACACCATGATCTTTGTAGTTTCTATTTGCCTCTGAGGTACCTTTTAGATCTAGCTTTATGATCGCATTATTCTTTGTTAATTTCCTGCTTAGCCTCTTTTCCATATTTGATGAGGCAATACGCCCACCTGCTTCTGCAGTCTACTTCTGATGTTTTACAAGAGACTTGGTCCTCTGCACTACTGTTATTCTTTGCTGCCATGTCTTTTCCCTTGAAAAGAACTGTCAGATAAGGTGGACCTCTGTTGGCATTCTTGTTGTGACAGTTGCTTTGCATCAGTTTTATTCCTCTAATAAATGGTCATTGTCAGAGCATATCATTTTGTCCCTTTCCCATTTTTCTCAATTGACAATTTGTTTGAATAGGCTGGGTGGTAACTGCTGTGATTGCATGCAGTATCTTTTCATTTTCATCTTTTCTTTTAGTTTAATAATTACTTTAACCTGTGTTCTAGAGAGTGATCTGATTGCATCCAGAGAGCTATTTTAAAGATGATATCCACATTTATAAACATTTCTTAACTGGGGCGGCTAGGTGGTACAGTGAGTAAGAGGGCAAGCCCTGGAGTTGGGACGACCCGGGATTGGATCCGGCCTCAGGACATGAGCACCCACACATAAATAATGACTGTCCGTGTAACCTTGAGCAAGTTACTTAACCGCAATTGCTTTAAAACAAATTCTTAACTGTTAAAATACAGTCAGTTTAATTTTTAGGTCATTTGTGGCTTACTACATTGAAGGCCTTCTGACTTATGATGATGATAGTCGTTCAGTTGTGTCAAACTCTCCATGATTCCATTTGGAATTTTCTTGGCAAAGATACTGGAGTGGTTTGCCATTTCCTTCTCTACCTCATTTTGTTTTTTGGAGGGTGGAAGGTATGGCAGTTGGGGTTAAATGACTTTCCCATGGTCACACAGCTAGTTTTTTGTGTTAAGTGTCTGATGCCAGATTTGAACTCAGGTCCTCCTGACTCCAGGGCCGGTGCTTTATTCACTGTGCCACCTAGCCACCCCTCTTCACCTCATTTTTACAGATGAGGAAACTGAAGCAAACCTGTAGGTTAAGTGATTAGCCTACAGTCACAATGCATTAGTAAATAAGACTGGAAGAAATTTGCATATACAGATGTATGTAGATGTGTATATATATATGTATTGTGCATATATTTATTATATACATATATGTGTATATCTGGATTGCATACATATACACGACATTATTTGTAAAGCACTTAGCATAGTGCTTAGCACACAGTATATGCTTAATGAATGTTGCTTCTCTTCGTGTGTGTGTATCAATGTGGAATGATGTAGTGGAAACACTTATGCATATTATGTTACATATGATATCTAGTTCAAACTCTTCCAGTCAGTCATCCAGTAATCATTTATTAACACTTACTCTGTGCCAGACACTGCACTAAGCACTGGGATTACAAAAAGGCAAAGGACTGACCTTGCTTTCAAGAAGTTCATAGTCTAATGGAGGGGAAGGGGAAGTCACTCATATAAACAACTATGTACACACAATATATATAAAAGTTAAATTGCAGATAAATAATAGATGGAAGACTTTGGCATTAAAGGTTATCAGGAAAGACTTCTCATAGAAATGAGATTTTAGCTGGTGCTTGAAGGGAGCCAAAAAAGCCAAGAGGCAGAGATGATGGGGGAGAATATTCTAGGCATGGTGAATAGACAGGGAAATGAAACTGGTCAAGTCACTTGTCTTATCTGTGTCTTGGTTTCCTCACTGTAAAATATGAATTACATTATCTCTAAACTCTATTCTGTCTCTGATACTCCATGTTTCTGTGATCCTTTTTGTTCATGGAAAATCTTTCATCAGATGGGTGTACGTGTATCTACTAACAGTTTTTAGCTATGTTACTATTTGAAATCAGATACCTATAATTTTATCCTTGAATATAATTACTCTTTTTTCTTCATTGTACCCTATCAAGAAAATTCAATTCCCTTAATGCCACTACATTATAGTGACATTACATTACAGTGACACCGAGCCCAACTATCCATTATATTGAAATGCAACTGGAAATACGTTATTTTTTCTTCATGATGTTATGCCAAGTAAAAGAACTTGGAAGGTATTGGAATTGTTCTCAAGGAAAGTTGGCTTCTGTATTTTCTTTGGAATTTTATTTTGATCAAAATTATGGTACTATCCAAGGCTATAGACAAATTTTACATAATCTGTAATCATGTAATCATAACCCTTAGCATATTTCTCTGCTGGAAAAATGAAGTGCGTAATTAATAGGATTGTTTCTAATGTAGCTGTGATACATTTAGGGAAAATTTTCACTGTAATGTGCATATACTGTGAGATGCATTTGACAGGTGCTTCAGTAAAGCCACTGTTGATTTTAGTCCTATCAAAAGAGCAAGGTTGCCAGAGAGGATGGCAATGTGGAAAAGAATTTCTCAGTCTTGTTTTCATGGTGGCATGCTAAATAGCATTGTTCAAGAACGTAGAAAATGATAATTCTTCCATGGTTGCCAGTATAGAAAGTCAATTAGTAATAACCAGTATTTGTGATTCTTTTTCTTTTCATCAGTCAATTCAAGTGTAATTTATTGAGCAACTGTTAGGTTTCAGGCCACGTGTAAGGTAGTGCAAATATATAGTTAATATGAGTTCTTATCTTCATGACACATATGATATTAGAAATTTGCAGTATTTAGTAGTGTTTGTATGTCAAAGTGATGATGTCCTTGGGAGGGAAATAGAAGGAATTAAAATAATTTAAGCCTGGGTGTCATTCACATATAGATGATATTGAACATCATGCAGGCGGATGACTTCTCCAGGTGAGTAAGGGCAATGAAATATTGCCTACTCAACATTGTGACAAATTTCCATGATACTGACACTAAGGAAGGATTGGCTGGGCCATTGGAGACCATTTTCTTTATCCTTTCCTGATCTTTTCAACTCCTAACAAAATCTAAGAAGTTTAGTTTATCCCAAAGATCAATGAACTATGGCATTATTACCTTTCATGGTGTTGATTAAGTCTGGGAAAAAGTTGTGGCTTCATTAAGATTATTAAATAGATTGTTTGCATGATATTTACACATTTATAATATTTTGAAAAAAAGTCTTAGCAACCTTTTTTATTTATGAATACCATAACAAATTTACCAATTCTGTAGCAGAAGAGATTGTATGAATTCCTATAGAATTGCAACATTTTTGTAATTTCCTTCATAGACATCTGAATGTAATAATAGTAGCATTTATATAATGTATTAAGGTTTGCAAAATGCTTTACACATCTCTCATTTGCTCTTACAACAACCCTATAAATTGGGAGCTATTATTATCCTGATTTAACGTATTAGGAAACTAAGCATGACTGACTTCTCAGGGTCATATAGGTAGTGTCTGAGGTAGGATTTGAACTCAGGCTGTTAGGATTCAGTTTCAAAACTCTATGTGTACTTTCTCCCCCTCCCTCCCTCCTTCTCTCTCTCTCTCTCTCTCTCTCTCTCTCTCTCTCTCTCTCTCTCTCTCTTACACACACACACACACACACACACACACACACACACACACCCCCACAATGTATTGCAATCCATACAGTATAAATTATGTTTCATTCCTGTAGACACATGTACCTGCATATATGATTTATCTCACATGTAAAATATGATCTAAAATTGTGGTAGACCTAACTAAGTAAACTGGTAAAAAAAATATAATAAAGCTTCACTTCAAGCCAAAAACTGCTAAAGATAAAGAGGGATAGATATATAATATATACACATAAATATGTGTAGGTACACACATAACTCTTTGGGCATATCTATATATCTTTATGTATATAGTTTTATCTATATCCATATGTATATAGCCGAACTAGACTCTGTGTCCATCTCTCTGTATGTCTGCATCTCTCCTTTAAGTCTATTTCTATGTCTATGTCTCTGTCTTTGTTTAGATCTATGTCTCTATCTCTCTCTTTCTCTCTGTTTCTCTTTATGTATCTCTCTTATAAGAATTATTAACCTGGCATCCATAGATCCCAAAGGAGTCTGTGGGTGGATTTCAGAGGGTCTATAAACTTGTCATTACCCCGCCCCATCCATCATTTTCACTAATCTCTAACTGAAATTTAACTGTTCTTCAATTATGAATGTATTCAATGCACATTATTCTGAGAAGGGATCCCTAGGTTTCCCTAGATGACCAGAAGGATCCATGGCACAGAAAAATTAGAAACCTCATTCTAGAGCTTACTGGTTTGGATTGAAGAAAATTGGTAAAATAAGTCAATTAAAGAAGCTTCACTTCAGACCAATAACCCATAGAGGAGGTGCTTTTAGCCTTTTGTGGGGGGGGGAGGGGTGTCATGGACTCCTTTGGAAGTTTGGTAGAGCTTGTGACCCTGCTTTAGAATAAGGGTTATTGCCTGCATTCATAATGGTAGCCAACTGAAATCTATCCACATACTTACCTAAAATTAAGAAATTTTGTTTTAAATATAACATGCACACATATGAATATATACATATATTTATATGTGTATATATATATATATATATATATTGATGTGTGTTTAAGATCATAAGGTCAGAGACTTAATAACAAGCATTTATATAGGTATTTAAGGTTTGCAGAGTGGTTTACAAATACATTTTCTCCTCACAGCAATCCTAGGATGTAGAGTCTATTATTATCCGCATTTTTAGAGTCAAGAAAACTGCGGCAGGAAAAGGTTGTGTTACACATATTTAGGAAATTTCTGAGGCCAAATTTGAACTTGTATCTTCCTGACCCAATGTTTTATCTACTGTGCTTAAAAAGAAAATTAAAAAAAAAAAAGATGCCTGTTCTGCCAACTCTGTAGACTTGGAAGGGTTCTTAGAGGTTATCTAGTCTGAACTGTTCAGTTTTACAGAAAGAGGAAACAGGCTTAGAAAGATGAATTGACTTAACCAAGAGCTAAGTCAGTGTTTAGATTTAGATCTCAAGACCCCAAATCCAGTACTTTTTTCACTAACACACATACAGACACGCACAAACACAAATATACACACGTCTCTTTAAAGGTTGTTGATTTGAAATGAGGCTTCTTTTGATTGAAGTTTTCCTAAGCGTTTTGTTTAGGCTTATCTCTGTTGTAGGTTATATTACATATTTTCATTGTAAAACATAATGGTATAGAGAAGTTACCTAATGAATATTATTATGCACTTTTTTTTAAAAAAAGAGCTTCTAATATTCAGTTGGGAAATCTTCCTTGTTAAGAGACACTGACAAGGCCATTTGGCCTAAAATTAGATCTGCCAGCTGTGTTTTGAATCAAGGCCCCACATGTGCACTTCATATTCTTTGCTGTGGTTGTCTGCTCCTTTATCTTGCTTCGGGGAAGAGCCTTTCGGGGTGAATTTCGACATCCTGTGTTTTCACTGGTGAAACCAGAAAGGTGTATTGGTATAATAGCATGTCATGTTTATTTACATTTATGACATAATAAAATTAAGTAATCGGAATGATTTATTACTTTGCTTTAAAAAGCTACTTGGTAGTAAAATTTGCCTTGGACTACAAAGACTTTAATCATAGAAAGCATTTTTAAGATAAGGAAATAAAGAGAAATATATATTGAAATAGAAAGTGTATAGTCAAGACTCAAGGTACTCGTCCCTCTCCCTTTCCCCATCTTTGTCAGTTCCTTCCAAAATAAATAGTTCCTTCTGGTAATTTTTGATATCTGAAAGATATCAGATTCAGCTAAAAATAACTTTGTTATAACAGTATTCAAAAAGAATGCATTAACCACTGGCATTTGTATAGGTACTATTCAGTTTTTTTGCCCTACTGTTTAGTTATTAAACATTTTTAAAGAATATATTCATATACACAACATTATCATGATTCAGTTTAAGCATCTGTGGTTATAAGTGCACTTCATTTCACCTAATTAAGTTATTTAGTCATTTACACATTAGCAATGTACTACATATTCCACTTTTACAGGAACTTATTTTAATTATACCCACAGTTCTGTTCTGCTCCATTATATCCATAGATCAAGCTGAATAATAACAGTCTTAAAAGCCATATGCTAAAAGTGATTATAGGTCATTAAGGCCAAATTAAGGTAACATTTCTGATGGCCACAAACGGAAGTCTAAGTAACAATTAACTTCTTTTTCTGCTTTGAGAAGATCCTTGTCTCTGGGCTTTTATGAAAACAGTCACATAGTTGAGTGCCTGACAGTTGGTATGAGTTGTTGGATACTTTGGACACTTTGGGAGTAAAGAAAGTTTAGAAATATACCTAAATTAAAGATATTACTTGATTTATTTATCCAGAAGCTTCCTACAATAACTTTAACACAAGATAGATATTCGTTTAAGAAAAAACTATGGTATTTGCTGAAAACTTCCCTTTCTTAAAGAAAACATACAAAAAACCCCCTCTCTTTTTACCTGTCATTAAGTATTAAGTTGGCAGCCACCCATCACCATCTGGGAATGTCAACACTAGAATGTATATGAGCTTTCTCCTTAAACCCATGAAAATGAAGCTTATGATTAGACTGAAGAGAGATCTTCATCAGTTACCCTTCCACTGAATAAGACCCACTGCTTCATACTTTGGATAGAATGATTCCTTATTAGAACAAAGAACACATTCTCTAATGAGGTCATATCTGGTTCTTATGTCAGCTTCCCTGACAAAATTCAGGAGACAAAAGTTAACCCCCATGCGGCATAGTAGCTTTTTAGGAAACGTGTAGAGCTTTTTTTAATCTAAAATACGTAATTTTATAAAACAAAGCTACTGTGTCAATATTTATTTTCAGTAAAGTCACTGGCCCTTATATTTGTTATGAATACATATGAGAATTATTAAATTGTAATTTCATCAAATTAATTTTATATCTTAGTTGATAATTATGTACAGAACTTGAAATACAGTGATATTTTAAAACTTTTATAATTTGCACTTTAAGGCATATGGGAATTAAGAAGCTTTAACTGTGTACTCAACATTTGGTTATATGGCGTCATTGGGAAATGGATTACTTGAAATAGAATGGCAGTTCATTAGTAAATTATGCAAATGACCTAATGACTCCTATCATTTGTTAATATGTCAGTAAGAATATTGTTTGTGTTAAGGAATTGTCAGTTGCATAGCTTTTTAAGATTGTTTTGAAATTTGGGTGGTTTAGAATTTTATTTTTTAATCAGGATATAAGAAAGACTACAGTATAATCAAAGATTTAGCCATTATCATTTCTAGTATTGTAGTCATTGTTTTTTGTTATTCACAGTGTTCTCTGTACACAGGAAGTACTCAGTAATAACTGTTGAAAATAGATAATAAGGCATCATTTACTAAGAAAGTATAAAATATAGTATTATTTCAAACATAGAACTTGAATTGCTATTTTAAAGGTGGGGCTCTTGTCAGAACCCAAATTTTGAATAAGAAAGTGTGGGCATGACACAGGAATCATAAATTCACCAGTGGTTTCATGGATCCAGCTGGCTATCTAGGATCTAAGATTATTAAGATAAATTATTTGAATAGAATTTGAAGGCAGCAAAGGTTGACTGGATCATCAGACCATGGGTAGTTAATTGCTAAAGGCATAAGGAGCTACCCAGAATTTGTATGGAAGTAGGAATGGGAGAAGAGAAGGAAAGGGACATACTAAATAAATTTAAATTTTTCTTAAGAAGTACTTCATTTATAGTAGAACTCATTTAACCTTTCAATATTAGAGTAAGATGTCAAAAGAGTCCTCTGTTTCCTCTAGATTTTGAGATGATAATATGTATTTAGACAGAATTGAATAACAGTAATAAAGTGAGATCATTCAGAAATTTTATTCTAGTGGGTAAAGTGTTTTATTTCACCTTTTATTTAAGAAAAAAAGCTAACATTATACATACACACATATATTGCACTAAAGAAATATCTACCTTATAAAATGTCAGTGTATTGAGTTTTACATCATTTAAATGCTAAATTTGAGAAGTTTTCATCTGATTAATGACAGTGGTATTCTACTATTGCCAACATAACCTCATTTTTGGATCCCTTAAAATACTTGGGTAAATTTCACCACAAATTTTTATTCAATGGCATTTCCCCTAGTTGAGTCTCTTAAAGCATAAACGTGAAACCAAAGCAGTCTTCATATTTCATAAACATCATCATTGCTGCTTAATAAGAATGTGAAATGCATTGCATTTTAGTTTTTAAAATGCAGCTCTGAAAGTTAATGTGGCTCTGTCCTTTTTAAAGTCAATGAGATTAAATAATTCTGAATTAAATAAAAAGCATTGAAAATATAAAGGTATATAATAAACTCAATGAAATCTTTACTATTCATGGTACAAATTAATCTGTAAGGAATGAAAAGCAGCTTTGTAAATGGCAGAAGACACAGGTGGTAGTTAATAAGGACATTATTTCTCATTTGGGGTTAGACTGGCTTCTCATTTATTAGTATCTATTTAAACTACAAATAGAAAGATCTTCACTTTTACCAGGCTTCTTGTCACAAGAGCAGGTCTCTAAAGAGAAATATCACTGATGGAAAACCAGAAAGACTAAATAGATATATTTGGTCTCACAGGCAGTCCATTAATTTGCTCAAATTAAATATTATCTTTAAATATTGAAAGGTTAAATGTACACTGATAATGGATTTAGACAGCCATTAAGCTGTGATTGCTTTCTAATGCAGTTAGCAAAAGATATTTGATATAACATATTGAAAAGAGAGTACTGTGGACATTTTTTAAAGCTACCTTACTTGTAACTAACAATATTAACCTCAGGATATATGTATGCATATATTATGTGTATGCACATGTGTTTATATTTAAATCTCATTATAATTCTGGCAATAGTAATTATTGCAGAACAAAGATGTTTAGGGTTATCTCAGAAATGCACATGCGTATAAATATCTATTCAAAGGGGAATTGTTGTGGGAAAATTTTATATTGGAAGGGGATATATACATATTCAAACACATTATGTTGAGGGAATACACCTGTTCAAAGCTTTTGCCTCTAAATATATGTATTGTATGTATACACACACATATATTTTATGTCTAAACATACACACAGAGATCATTAAAATAACTTTGTTCCTTAAATCATCTTTTGAAATTGAAAGTCAAATGTCTGAAAATGTTATGATTTTTATTTTGTATCTATCACTGTGGTTGTGCCATTATAAAATACACTTGAAAAATATTTGGATTAAGCTTGGCTCTGGAGAAGCATTGAGGTACTATAATTTCATCTCCCACTTTTCTTGGTAGAGGTTGGGAACTATAGGTGCAAAATGTTACATATATTCTTGGATATGTTTGATGTATTTAGTGCTTTTGCTGAACTTGTTTTGCCTTTTTAGAGGCAATAGGTAATGCAGTGAATAGAGTACTGGGCCTTGAGGGAAGAAGAGCTGAGTTCAAATCATGCTTCAGACAATTATAGTCGCTGTGTGATCCTGGACAAGTCACATTTGTGTCAATATCCTCAGCTGTAAATGGAAATAGTTACAGCACTTACCTCCTATGGTTTTTATAAGGATCAAATCAAATCATATTTGGAAAGTGCTCAACACGATGATTGACACACACTAGGCACTTAATAAGTCCATCTGTATTTCCTTCCTTCCTTCTTTCTTTCCTTCCTTCCTTCCTTCTTTCTTTTTTTCTCTCTCTCTCCTTCCTTCCATCTGTTCCTTCCTTCCTTCTTCTCTCCCTTCATCTCTATTTTTCTTCCTTATTGTAAGGAATGGTTCATTTTTCAGGAGAGGAAGGTATGGATATATTTGGAAATAAAAGTAGGGTAGAAAAAAGATGTAAGTACAAGTACGTTTAAAAAATCCAAGTCACCTTGAGGAAGGCATGGAGTGTTGGGTCAGTTGAAGAGCTACATCTAATTCCAGTAGCCCAACTAATAACTAGGTTTTCATTTTATAGTTGGGTAACTTTACTTTCAGCAGTCTCACTGTGTATAATATATAGCATTAAACGTTACATTCCTTTAGGATTTCTTATCGTTGGTTGACTTTCTTAAATTGTAAACATTAAGGATCAAACCAAACATTACAAATTGATTTAATCAGTTACATACAACCTTCAGTAAAAGGACAAAAAAAAATGGAAAGGAAATGTAATAGATGAAAATATTTTCCCATAGATAATTTAAATACAATCAAAGAATGAATATGCTTCAGGGAAAAAAATTACATGTAGTTAAGATATCAAATCTTAAGGATTTTTGAATTGAATGAAAAGAAGGGGAAAGAATCAGGCTATTGCTGATGTCAGTTGTGTTAACAGAAAAACCTTTGGTATTTCCTGGCTAATCTAAATTGCTTCCTCTCAGGATTTTAGTTTTATTTACTTTAAAAGTGTAGAAGAGTGCTTTTCTTCTTAATCAAAAGTAAGAATATACTTGAACTATAGTTTTCTTTATAAGAAATATTATATTCTCATCTTTCTGACTTTTTTTTTTTTAAAGCAATTGGGGTTAAGTAACTTGCTCAAGGTTACACGGCTAGTCATTTGATTTATGCGTGGGTGCTCATTTTCTGAGGCCGGATCTGATCTCGGGTCATCCAAACTCCGAGGCCGGCACTCTTACTCACTGGGCCACCTAGCCGCCCCTTTAGGGCAATTGGGGTTAAGTAACTTGCCCAAGGTTACAGGGCTAGGTTTTTGTTTGTGTGGATTAAGTGTCTGAGGCCGGCTCCGAACTCAGGTCCTTCTGATTCCGGGGCCGGCACTCTATTCACTGCGCCACCTAGCCGCCCCTCTTTCTGACTTTTTACCAGTGTTGTATAAAATGGGAATAGGGAACCTATGGAGACCGTGGCATACCTCAAGAAATGTGTAATCAGTCATTGGGATGGAGAGAAGATAGGTCACATTGTACCCTTCCCTCAACACATAAGCTGTGAAGTTTTTCTCCTATACCAACACACTTACTTAGACTTAAACTCTCATGCTTTGCCCTATCCTTTATCTATGCAAGCTTCCAATCACCTTCATCCTAAATTGGATTTTGACCCTTCAGAGACCCATCTCAATAGCTGCATAGGTGCCTCTAGGAACATTTCATTCCACTCCCAGCATAACCATCTGTTGCCCTTCAGATCATTTCAATGGGCAGGCACTTTTAACAGTGTAGGCTATTCCTTCAAGGGTAGTGACCAATGATTTAAAGCCTGCCTCTCTGCTTTTCATTTTGAGTGGGACAGAATAAGTTACATAGTATGGGCAGGCATGGATAGGTTGTGATCTGCATCAGGGATCTTATTATAGTTTTCCCAAAACCCACCCCTCTTCCAAATCTATTACTCTTGAGGATACTACTATCTGTCACTCAGATTTATAATCTTGGAATCATCCTTTACTCCTCATTTTCCCTCACCCCACATATCAAATCAGTTGCCAGCATTTCTCATATCTGTCATCTCTCTATTCACAGGACTACCATTCTGGTTGAGGGAGACATCACTTTTCTCCTAATTGGGCTATTTTCCTTAAGTTTCTCACCACTTCAATCCATCTTCCACAGTTGCAAAAGTGATTTTCTTAAAGTGTGGGTCTGATTATATCATATCCCAACTCAGTAAATTCTAGAGGCTCCTATTGATTCTAGGATCAAATATTATTTTCTCTTTATCTTATCTTTCTTACATTTCTATTTTTGTATTATTTTATAATGTAAGCAATTATTAATATAGTGGGAAATATATAACTTAAATTCATATGTATTGAAGGTTTATGCTCAAAAATTATTTATTGGTAGGGGTATATGTTGGAAAAATTTCAGAAACTACTGCTCTACATTCAAGTTAAGGACTTTTTAAAAGAAAAAAGTATATACTCTTATTTGAAATGGTTAAACATTAAACCTCTTGGAATCGCTTTATACAATGTAATGTGATATATCATTTATAGAATCTTTTAAAGTTGAATCAGGATTCCATGTTTCTCAACATATCACATTGACTTGTTTTGTTTTATCTTTGACCAAACATGAAAATAACACCAAGCTACATTATTTTTATTTTAAATTATCGAGTATTTTAATCAATATTTTGTTAGTAAAGTATCACCTTAAAATGCAATTTTAAAATGTTTGCTGCATTCCTAAATACATTCCTATATGTTGCTCTCTTTTTGAGCACATTTTTCCAAAGGAAAATAATTCAAACAATATATTGTAAACCAGTAGAAAATAGTATGCAAAATGCAGAAATTAATTTTGTAGGCATGCTTTTTTTTTTTTAATAAAAAAGCTGGAAAATAACTTTATTTGACTGGTGCCTACTCAGTAGTAGGCATTAGAGGAAGTAACAGATTTGCTGTTGTTGCAATTACTGTTACCATCTTTCATCCTTCTACTTTCTGTTGGAGAAAAAAGTTTAGGTGGAAAGCAAGTAGGAGCATTGCTTCTTTCTCCTCCCTCCTTGCAAAAGTACATTTTGATAGGTTATCCTTGGAAAACAAATATTGGTTAGATTTCATTGGGTAGTGTTGGGAATGGGATCATCTCTCTTGGTTCAATTATTATTTATATGCAAATGACTGTTAGATCTACTTATCTAGCCCTAATCTCTCTTCTAAAATCCACTCATATCTCAAACTGGATGTCCTCTAGGCATCTTAATTTCAGCACACCTAAAGCTAAACTTAGTATCTTTCCCTTAAAAAGCCTTTCTCTCTTCTCTTCCCTGTTACTACTGAGGGATACTTGGGTATTCTCCCAGACACCCAAGCTTGCAACCTAGATGTCATTCTTGATTCTTTACTCCCTCTCCTTGACCTCTCTTTCAACCTCATATCCAATAAGTTGTCAAGTCCTGTCAGTTCTACATTCTTCACATCTCTTTTACATCCTTCTTCTCTCCTCTGACACTTCAAATACCCTGGTGCATGCCATTATCACCTCACACCTGGATTGCTGCAATAGCCTGCTGGTTGGTCTCCATGCCTCCAGTCCAACTTCCGCTGAGTTCTGAGATCATAGGTCTGACCATATCACCTCCCTGTTCAATAAACTCCAATGACTTCCTGTATGTCTTGGGTTAGATATCAGTTCCTCTGTTTTGCTGTTACTTGGACCCTTTACCTTTCCATTCTACTTACACTTTATTCCCCTTTGCATCCTCTGCAACGTGAGACTGGCCCCCTTGCTGTTTGTCGCACAACACATTCTATCTCTCGATTCTAAGCATTTCCACTAGCTGTCCCCTATACCTTGTACTCTCCTTCCTCATTTTTACACCCTTCAAGTCTCAACCTTGCCTCATAGACTACACCCAATTTAACCTCTAAGTATCTTGTTGATATTCAGTTGCCTGCATATTGTTTCCCTCACAGTTCCCCATAGGATTGTGACCTCCTTGAGAGAATGGACTAGATATTTTGCTTGTTTGTTTGGTCTTTATCTCAAGTCATTAGAACAATGACTGGTAAGTAGTAGATGCTTAACAAATGCTAATTTGTTTGATTTAACTTGCTTACCAACAGTAGCAATAACCTTTTCATTTTAAGGCAGGTTTAGAGAAAAAAAAATTGTTGAGGGGATATGAGGATGGGGATAAATAAAGGACAATAGCCAATTCTTGTATCCGTATATATGTACTCAAAGTGCCTGCCACTTCCCAAGTAACACCCTCAAAAAACGGTGGTTGGATGATTTTTAGGTTTTAGGGATATGAGTGTGAGACCAACCCTTATTCTAAGGCTTTCTTTAGGTTTAAATATTCAAATCTTGTACACATCTCTAAGCATGATATACTACACATGCTAACTGCAGCAGTTGGCTTCCTGACACTCCTAGTCTTGAACATTACAATATAGCATATAATTGATTCTGGGTAGTTAAAATTAGTCTATTTGGCCCATACCTACACTGAGCAGGTGGAAGTGTTCTTACCCATGTGAGTACTGGAATTTGACAAGTTTCATCAGTGCTTCCTTCCTTCATTAATTTACCTTTTTAAAAATCTTAGCGCAAGACTTCTGGATGATGAAATTTAAATTACAAGATATGAAAATGGTATTTTTGCAAAAGACAGCATCATCAGCCAATTTAAATTACTTTGAGGTCACTTCTGCTGTTTGGTGATTCAAGTTTATAGGGACAAAAAAAAAAGCATCACTCAGAGCAGCAGAAATAAACACAGGGTAAATCGTTGATCCTCCTAAGACAATTTGAGAAGACCCTAGGAAAGAGGTTTGGCTTGAGTGAAGTCGAAACACTTCCAGGCTGACTCTGCAGAATCAACAAACAAGAATCTGGGAAGCAGCTTCAGACTTAGAAACTTTCATCTCATAGATAGTGTGGGGGTCTAACAGTTAAGTAGGAGAAGAATGAAGGACTTGCCATTGTTGAGGGATGCCGAGCACAACTGTGTTGATCAGACACATCCCTGGCTGTGGTTGCAGGGGAGAAGGAGCTAGCACACACCTGATAATGCAAGGGGCAGGGGCACTGCTGGGGACTTTGAGGAGAGCAGAGTCCTGGTTTCACTTCTGAGGCAGAGAGGATACCTATAGTTTGGAGCCACTCAAGCAACTGCAGGGAGCAAGATCATTTGAAAGACTAGCTGGGGGCCTAGCTATGGCTTAAGAATGGAGAGGAAAACCCAAGTTTGGGCCCTGAGACTTCAGAAAATAACATTTAAGAACCTGAGGCTTGGGGCATCATTCCCTATACCTCAGGACTATAACTTGATTTTTTTTAATTCTTCAAAGAAATCTTTTTGCATTTTGCACCATTTGACATTTCTCACTGAAAAAAGAGTGGCTTTTTTTTTTTTTTATTGAAAAATAATTTTATTTCCTAGAGTAAGTTTACTTCTTAGGAATTGCACAATTAACTGGATATCCAATACAGAATCTACCCATTCCCCTTTCTATTATTAGATCAAATTACATTAACAGATTTTAGGGTGTGGGAGAAGCAACTGCAAAAAAAATCTGCATGACCTTTCAGAAATCAATGCTGAAATTTAGGGCTAGAAAAGAAAACTGTCCCAAACTTAGTTCGTTGTGATGACCCAACCAGAATCAAGTCTCATTCTTTCTGGTCCTCCCCAACACTTTCCTGTGATATTCCAAACCTATACTGAATTGAATGGCATTTAAAATCAGGATCAAGGACTAGCTTAAACTCAGAAAGTACCCTTTCCCAGAGCAACTGTCAGACAAGAATAAATCCCACAAATTCCCTCCTGCTCCAAAATCTCGAAGCCTTGAGGATATTCGAGAGGCCAAACTGAGCCTCCTAAATGAAGACTCTTTTCAAACTTATATACAGTAATGTCCTAAGACTGCCAGTAGTTTCTCTATCTTTTTCCCTCTGAGTTTTGGTCAAATTGACTATATGGTACAAGATTGTGAGGTATTCAGTTTTTCTGTTTAAGACAAACATTCAGGTATAGGTTTACTTTGATTTTTCCTTCCATCATTTATATGAGACACAACTTTTTTTTACTCAGGCTGTTTTTACATATTCTAATCTGGGTCAACAATACTTCACAATAGCTTGAAATCCAAACCAGAAATGTGAATATAAATGAAGTGCCAAATTCAGTGATATGAGGTAGTCAATAACATGCCATATGTATTTACTCACTAAATTCTCCCACATCACTCTTTCCCCTTAAACATTTCCCTTTAAGAGAAGAGATGAGAGGATGATGCCAGCATCTAAGTACTGGTCCACTCTTCTCTCATTTGAAAACCCTTCATTAAAGGAAATCACCCCAGAGCATCAAGTAATGGATCAAAAGGTCTATATATAGGCCCTTTAAGAGTCAATGGCATTCCTGGCCTTAGCCACAACTCAAATATTCAAAGAGTCAATCAGAATCACATCTATTCACAAGTTTGAATTGGTTGCTGATGCAAGACTTTGCATTGCCTTGTCCACCGAAGGCTTGACCAACTTTTGTGACTAAATTTCTGTAGTCTCTGGAGGGAATCTTGAGTTCTTCTCAGCTGCAGAAGAATTTTGGGAAATTTCCCTTCTGTCTTCATTGAAGGGCTGGGTTCTAATTACTAATATTGGAAGCTCCTCTTGGTCTGGATATCATCAAGAATCTGTTGTAATTCCTCATCTTCAAATCGACCCTCCAGGCTTGGAATCAGAGCCTTAGCCTCTTCTGCTGTTTCAGGACAAAGGTTTGCTAAACAGGCCAACTCAAACTTATGGAGCTTTTTCTGGAGTAATAAACTCCGAACACTAGCAATGGTTTCCCTGTTTTTAAAACGACTAAACCGTGCAGTGTAATTTAGAGTTTTCATGAAAACCTCTGAAAGTTCCTGTTCATCCTCTGCACTTTCATTCTGTTGCTTTCGATGCTCTAGAAGCATGTGGACTTCAGAATTTAGAAGAGTTTCTGCTGTTTCAAACTCTTTGGGGAAGACGAGCTGGGAGGCATCTTCCTCCACATCGCCAGCGCGAGGGTCGCTGCCTCCGGCCGCCATCACGCTCCAGCTCCGTGGCTTTTTTTTTTAAAGAATTAAAAAAGACTCTGAAAATTAAATAAAAGAGATGAAGGAAAACCTAGAAAAAATAAAAGCAACCCAAGAAAATAAAGAAAATTATGAAAAGAAAGCCAACCAACTGGAAATAGAGAATAAAAAACTTAAGGAAGGAAATAATTCCTTGAAAATTAGAATTGGGTAGGGAGAAGATAATGATATTCTAAGACACCAAAAACCATAAAACAAAATCAAAAGAATGGAAAATAGAAGAGAAAGTGAAGCATCTCATCAGAAAAACAACTGATCTGGAGAACAGATCCTGGAAAATTAATATATGAATAGTCAGAGTATCAAAAAACTATGATAAAACAAAAGAATATTTATACAGTATTATAAGAAATTGTCAAAGAAATATGTTCTGAAGTTCTACAACAAGAAGGCAAAGCAGATGTAGAAGAAAAATCCTCTAGTTACCACCTGAAAGAGATCCTAGGAGGAAAACTTACAGGAATATCATAGCCAAGTTTCATAGCTTGCAGGTTAAAGAGAAAATATTGAAAGCAATAAGGAAAAAATAATTTAAATATTATGGAACTACAATAAGGATTACACAAGACTTAGCAGCTACTACATTGAAGGACCATAGGTCTTGGAATACTATATTCTGTAGAGCAAAAGAGCTGGTTAAGACCAAGGGGGTAACTAACGCATCAAAGTTAAATGTAATCCTGAATGGGAAAACAAATGGACACATAATGAACTCAAAGACTTAAAAAAATTGTGACAAAAATCCCAGAACATAAGGAAAGTTTGACCCATAGCATCCAGGAAAAATATAAGGTAAACATTAAGGATCAATTACAAAGGACTCAGTAAAGTCAAATTGTTTACATCATATATGTGAAAATGCTTGCTGTACTCTGTCATCATTATTTGGGTAGTTTGATAGAAAGGCATGGGCTGAGAGCTTAGTGATTATGAGGAGGTGATAATAAAAATAAATATTTATACAGAAGAAGCTATTAGGCAGGAGGGCAGGTAGTGCTGGAACTTTTCATCGGGAATGTGTTAAAGAGGGAACAACATATATCTAGAAGGGTATAAAATTCTAAATTCAGAAATAAATAAGAGGGCAAAGGGATAGGGTGGGGGAAGAGGATAAGCGAGGTACTCTTTAGTGTCGTGGGCAGGATAAGCAATGGGAGGGCAAACTAGCCAATAAAGCTGAGGAATGGGGGTAAATAGTGTGAGAAGGATGGTGAGGAAAAATAAGAAGAAAGAAAATTAAAAAAACAAGTAATTGTAACTGAATATGAGTGGGAAAAATTTATCCACAAAACAAAAATGGATAGCAGATTACAAATTTGATTCAACAATATGTTGCTTTCAGGAAAGATTATGAAAATGAGAGATGACACACAAGGATAAAATAAAGGGCAGGATTTAGTATGTAAAAAAAAACAGGGATAATAATCATGATCTCAGATAAAGTTAAAATTAAAATAGTTTGTCACTTAAACTATGTGTCAGTAATATTATTCAGTTTTGTTTTAGACTATTTAGAATATCTAGACAGTATAAAATATCTGAGCATATACCTGCCAAAATAGACACAGGAACTATATAAACATAAATATAAAACACTTTTTATAGAAATAAACTCACATCTAAATAATTGAAGTAATATTTATTGTTTATGGGTAAGTAAAGCCAATATAATTTTTAAAATGATGATTTTGCATAACTAATCTATTTAATGCTATACCAACTAAATTACTAAAAAAATTATTTTACTGAGTTAGAAAAAAGAATAACAAAATTCATCAGGAAGAGCAATAAGTCAGAAACTTCAAAGAAACCAGGGGAAAAAGATGTAAAGGAAGTTGAAGCACTATCAGACCTTAAACTATATTATCAGGTGTAAAAAGGTTATTGATGATTTTAAATTAAATTTTTCTTTTATAAATAAAACCCATGAAGCCAAGAATAGAAGGGATGCAGAAAATTTATCCCTTATTCTAAAACTTAAGGGTAATATTCTTTGATAATTTCCTGTAATATGGTATCCAAAGCATTTTCTTATACTATATAGAACTCCTTGGATTAAAAAAAAAAAACTTTCAAAGACAATATCTCAGATAGAATGTGATTGGGTTGGAATATTGCTGTGGTGTAGGAATTGATGAGCTGGTTGATTTAGAAAAATGTGGAAAGAATTGTATTTATGAAGGAAGGTGCTATCTACCTTCAGAGATGATAAGAGGAAATAAGCATTTTATGGTTTTACATATATGAATATCTCTGTGTATATATATATGTTTATAGATAATTATGTATATGTATATACATCTGTGCTTAATTGCAACCTTCTTTAGGGTAGTGGGGGGAGGGAGGGGAAAAATAAAGTTAAAAACTACAAAACAGAAAATAAAAGAAAACCGTGAAGGAAGCAAATAAAAGGGGGCAGCTTTGAAAACAGTGTGCAGTATTTATTATATAGGTTTTCTTTAGATGGAAATTTGTTTTACTTTGAATTCTCTTTTATGATCTGCAATATGTTTTGTTTTTCTTTTCCCATTTTATATTTGTTTAATTTTTAAAAAATATTACTAAAAAGAAGTTTATTGGAAGAGTTTATTATTAAAATCAGGCACAGGTAGCATAGCCACAATGTAATAAAGACAGTTATGTTTTAGGTGGTTTCCAGCTTGCCATCATACTCAAAATTACTTGATGCTTTAGCAAATATTGCTGATATGGTTTTGTATTGGCTTTTTGCAAAGTCGCTGTGAGTAGTAGAATATATTTTCCATAGGAGAACTTAAAAAAAATTATTATCCAGTCAGTACAACTTCTTTTGTAAAAGGGTACCTGAAACTCACACCTCTCTTTTTAAAAAAATTCCTTGATGGTTTGTATTATCATTATAGTGTGCAGAATACACTGGAAGTTTGATGCTTTACTTTAGGTGTGTAGTGATTGCCTCTCTTGCTATGTCATTCATTTCAGATTTAAATATCTAATGGCTCTCATCAAACAACATTTAAACTTTCTATGAGATCCTGTAAATGTTCCTTTAGATCATATTATGAGCAACAATGAGTGAAATGAGCTTCAATGGGGAGACTGTATTCTAGTCTCAGGGACTTTGCAGCTGTTTGAGATGGCAGTAGAGTACTTCAGTCAAACTGCATGCAGTCTTCCATTTCATCACATTTCACTCATTAAGCTATATATAAAAACAGTATAACTAGTTCAGTACATATCTTTTCCTATGTGATTTTCAGCTTAAATATTACTGTCTTTTTAGGCAAGACTAGAAGGTAACAAATAGTGTTTTGGCCACTGAAAAATCTGAGTGTGCTGAGTTGATATCAGTAGTCTGAAAGAACTTAATTCAGCAATCACCTCTTTATTGATTGGAAATTGGTCAAATGCCAGTAATTAATTTGCTTTATAGTAAAATCAAATCTCAATGCTGACAAGGAAGTACAATAGCTAATTCCTTGAGATAGGCATAAAGGGTCCCCCATGCCTTAGGTGCCAAGATCAAACCTAAATGCAGGTGGCTTGGTGGTACAGTGAATAGAGCACCAGCCCTAGAGTCAGGAGCACCTGAATTCAAATCCAGCCTCAGACACTTAACAGTTACTAGCCGTGTGACCTTGGGCAAGTCACTTAACCCCAATTGCCCTCCCCCCAAAAAATCAAACCTAAATTGTTTTTACTATATTAGTGATTTGATAATTTTTTAATGAACTTTTAAGTAGACGTGTACCTTATTTCATTATTGGGCATATGCTGCACGTAGCACTTTTGGTTCTGCTTTCATCTTAACAGTAATGTTCATTTTGTTCCCTTTCCTCCTTAATTTATTGATTGAGACATTTCTTATTTCAAAAGCAAACACGAGAATTTCACAGTCACCAAAATGATGTTCTTTTGCAAAAGGAAAACAATATAAAAATATGGGAGGCATCCAACTTGGGTTTTTAGTTGAATTTCCCAATCACTTGTTATATAATTTCTGCTAAATCAGTGGCCCTTTATTTTTTTCCATTTGTCTCTCTACTGGAGAGGTTATTTTGTTTTGTTTTTGACAGGGGAGGGCATTTTCTTACACTATATAGAACTCTTTGGATGAAAATTAAAATCAAATCAACCAATATTTCTTAGTGTTTACTCTATACAAGGTCCTCTGCTGAATTCTGTGTAAAGTCTGCTCCTTTCAAATAGAATCCTAGAGTTAAGATTTCCTTCTGCATCCCTTCCATACATGTTTACCTGTAGATTTTATTCACATACATTCAAATACTGGATTCTAGGATACTGTGGTAGGCCATTCATGCCATTCACTAAACAAATATTTATTGTCCACTGTGTGCAAGGTACCAGACTAAGTGATGAGGTAATTTTAAATTTATAGAAAAGTCAGATAGTTTACTTTCTTCATAGCTTTCCTATTATACACTGGGGAAAACACAAAGATAAAGAAGATATAGGACCTGACTTCAAGGAGATTATAGTCTAGAAGGGGAGGTGACTTCTTCAGTGTTTCAATGAGCTATAGTTTTGTATGTGTGGATACTTTTTCCATTGACAAGGATTATTGATCCTCTGTAAATTAATAGATGGTCATTGATAGTTACTGTGGCAAACAAGCAAAAGACTCCATTACTCTATGACCAACTTGCTGGTGAGTTTTTCTAAACTTAATTAGTCTAATCCTTTGACTATAGTCATATAGTCCATTATAGGATCTATAGTTGAATTCTTTCTAGCTTATTAGCACCTTCTGCAGTATATATACGACTGACATGGCCTTTAACAACCCTAGACCAACTCCCTGTCATGATGTGTCATTCAAAAAGGGGCGTTATTGGCAATAACCTGTACATATACATACACATACACAAATAAAGATGCAAATTAGAATACAACCATAAGTATATCCCCCCAAATTGCTAAAAAACATTTGAATAATCAAAATAGTTTTGACTTTTTGTTAGGTCTGGGGAATTTTTGTGTAGAGCATGTAATTTTGATATGATTTTTAAAAGTCACTGAACTTTGTTAAGGCCTGTAAACTTAGACTTGATCTTTTAAATTAGCTGTAGGAAAATGAAAGGCATGCTTTTTACTATATTTACTACAGTATAGGTGACAAGTTAAAATACATTAAGAACCATTTTTTCTTTACCTTTATATAATTTTTAAAACTTTTCTTATTTATGTGCTAGATGTGGGCATTACTTGTTTTGTGTTCATTCAAGAGAATCTTATTTCCTTTCTGTTTTTTATTTTTGCTTTCCAAGATTATCAGGAAAAAGTTATTTTTTCAGTTAGGTTTTTAATAAACAGAAGGTTCTTTGACAGGTGGGAAGGGATAGTTTGATCAAAAAACAAGGGAAAGAAAGTGGGGTGAAAAGAGAGACCAAAGGGTAAAAAGACTGAAGAAAGATTAAAATAATAGAGATGGAGAAAAATACTTATTAGCCCAGGGGTAATGAAAGGTAATGGGGTAGGAACAGGTTGGTAAGAGGCCTTGATATTTAAGACAAACTATTAGACTTTTACATGAACAATACATGGATAGGAGGGAATTATAAGCAGCCTTGTACAATATATCTACTATGATAATGTTTTGCATAGCTAGACATGTACAACATATACTGAATTACTTATCTCCCAAGAGGGAATGGGTGACAAGGGAGGAAGGAAATGGATCTGAAATTTGAGGTCTTAACATTAAATGTTTCAAATATATATAAATACTATTATTAATACTCTTTTGCTTGTAATAAGGAGATAAGATGTGCAGGCATTGGGATGCAAAGACTCACCTTCCTCTAATGGAAAAGTCGATGGGGGTATGGGAGAAGGTAGGGGAGAGAGCAGATTGGAGGAAGCGATATCTTGTGGGATTACTGTTCTGGGAGGTTGGGTAGGGGAATAATGGGGGGAAAATGATTGTAACTCAAAATCTGGCGGAAATGAATGATGTAAAACAGAAGTTAATAAAGCATTTGTTTAAAAAAAAAACAATACATGGATATCAGTGGAGGGTTTTTTGAGGATGTCAGAGTAATATGCAAGAAAGATTTTTTTTTTGACACTGACATTTGGCATTTATGGAAGGGAAGGAAGTTTGAAGATTTAGCACTGTCTTGTACTAAATCCACATTAAATAAAATAGTTTGTGTTAATAAACATAAAGATAGTGATTTAGGTAGATCATTGATGCTAAAGTTTTAGACATAATTCTTTCTCAATAAAGCCAGTTTGATAAGAATCAATGAGGTATATGTGAAGATTTAAGGGGATAGACCCTTGCTTTCTTAGCAGATCATGATGCCCATGTAGCTGACAATAAAATAAATTGGACTATGAAACTTAAGCTCTTTAATTTTAATCATTTTTATGATAAAGTTAATGTTTATGACATTTTACCCCAATGTAAATGGGAAAATTCCTGACACTACAAAATGTAATCAAAGTAGAGTTGCACTGAAAGTGAATCATCCAGTCTGACTAAACTAACTCACGTTGGTAATGTACTGTCATCAATCAGGTCAAGTCTTCCATCAAACAGTAGTGAAAATGAGAATCAGTAGGTGAAATCAAGGTTATGTAATGCAGGAGCTAGATATGTAAAAAGTGACAGCTCATAGAGCATAAGATATGTTTCATATATAATCAGACACCTTGATAAATCTAAGAAAAAAATCAAAATGTTGTTAGATAATATTCAGTGTGATTGTTTTAAGATAGGAGTAAAACTATTAAATTCATTCCATAAGGGAAATCTTAAATTTCACTTCTTCCCATCTTTACATTGGTAGTAATATAGACCAGAAAAGAGTGGTTCATATTATGTGACTCAGGGATTAGAATCTAGCCAATAGCAATCTGGTTTATAGAAGCCAATCACTGTCTGATTTATAGGAGGCAGCAGGTGATATAAAATTAAAGCTACAATTAGTGGTAGGCTTAATGTTGGCTAATTTAAGTGAATAAACATTAGTATTTGCAACTGGAATCCAACTATCCAAATTCGTTTGAGCCCTGTTAGCAAAGTGAAGAATTGCCTGACTTGACAATCTGGCTGCAGATCTTGGCTTGTGGAATGGCCATTTCGGCCAAGAAAAAGCTAATAATTTGGTGGAAGAGTCAGAGGTAATTCCTTAAATAGGTCAGTAGTTTTAGGCTGAGAGAACAGATCTCCTTGAGATCTCCTTGAGAGAGAAGAGAGATTTAGAGGACAGTATTGGGCCTTAAAAGACAAATCATTCCATCCAATATACATTTGCATGGTTGATGAAGGAACTGGAAATATAATGAAAATATTTCCTGTCTTTTATTAGTTAGCATGCTAGTGCGATAATATTAAAATATTTTTAATATTTAGTGACTGAATCTGCCTAAATATATTATATCTTGCAGAGCTGTGAGTATATATAACTTGTTATTTTGTAGCTTAGTACAGTTCTTTGCATATAGTAGGTGCTTAATAAATGTTTAAGGGTTTTGATACTGATTATTATTATTTTTCTTCTCATGTGCAATAAAATTCAGATAGAAATGGTTCCAAGACAACTGTCTTGCCATTATTCACATATATATGTATATATAACATATGTGTACACATATACATATATATTCTCATACAAACATATTATAAAATATAAATACAAGTAAATATAACTACATTTTGTCAGCTCACCGAAAACACAAAAGCACAATGGGTACAATATCACTTGAGGTTTGGCTGGTAGGGACAATGTGTACCTCATTGTATTCCCACTTGTTTTTCATTTCTTCTCGTGGTTTCTATTATTTTGAAAGCTTTTTGTCCATGTTGCTTAGATCTTATGAGTATTTGATTCAGCAACAATTATTTAAAAAAAACATTGTTTTTGAGATTTTGGGGGGGTTCATTATTCTATTTGGCCAACTGTAAGCATTGGTTTTATCTGTAATAATGCTCTGGCTTCAGTAAAGTTTATCGGTTAATTTCTCAAGGCTATTTTGAAATCTATATTTATAGTATAAGAATTTGTCATCTTTTATCATCACCTCCTGATATATAATTCTAGCCACCAGGTCATGTTTTTCTACATGTTCAGTAGGTCATATTTTTTTAAGCTTGCAGTAAAATGTTGCAAAGTCTCAATTCTTGCTTGGCACAATCTGCATTAATAACTGAATCTGGGCTCCTTAAAGATAACTATAATTTCAGTTGGTGATGACTTGGTCCCGAGTTGCTAACATAAATTGCCTCCATTACCATAAAACAATCTACATGACTTAGCAATTTGTTTAGTGTTTCTTTGCTGACATATTGTTGCCTGATTTCATGCTGATATTTCCTATAGAGGGTTATTTGTTTACACTCTTGGATCTTTGCTGTTTCATAGACTCTCTGGAGGTTGACTTTCAGTTACATTCAACAAATCCAATGGTGTGTACTTGTTATCAGCCTTTACTATGGCTTAATGAATTGATGTATGTTCTAAAGTCCCTTCTAACTGCAAGTGTGTGATAATATGATTCCAAGCTTGCTTCAAAACTTTAAAGGTTCCAATAGTTACTTTTTACCTCAGAGTCATGTTATTTGAGAACATCTATTAATTTTCTTCCTCCCTTGTGGGCAAATGTTCTATAGCGGCTTTGGGGTGTTGGGACCTATGTATTATTATTATTATTATTACATGGGTTTTGGTGAGAACACTTTTGAGATTTTTTTTTTTTTTGCTTTTTGGAGGGGGGAAAGTAGGGCAATTGGGGTTAAGTGACTTGCCCAAGGTCACACAGCTACTTATGTGTTAAGTGTCTGAGGCCAGATTTGCTCTCAAGTCCTCCTGACTCTAGGGCTGGTGCTCTATTCACTGTGCCATGTAGCCGCCCCACTTTTGAGATATTTTATGGTCCAAATTGCAGTTCAGAAAGTGAATGGTAAGACTTACATTCAATAAATATTTTTAAATGTGCTTTTTCCACTGATTTTCAGTTGAAAGATGCTTTTAAGTGTCTTAATATATTGACTTACAGCTTTCTCTTTCTTTTATTCAACAAATGTTTAGTAAGTACCTGCTATGCGTAGCCCCTGTGCTAGGTACACACACACACAAAAAGGATCTCTGGTTTCATGAGCGCAGGTAACTCCAATTGCAAGAACTCCTTCCATTAACTTTCTATCAGTAGTTTTAAATTTTTTTCAATAATTTTTGTTCTTATATTATCCATAATCCCTATTCTAGTTCTCCAACTCTATCCAGAGAGATGTTCCTTACAACAAAGAATTTTCAAAAAAATTTCTAAAAAAGTTCTTCAAAGTAAGCCAGCATATTGCAATAGTCTGACGTTTGGGGTAACCTATATCCCTGGTCCCTTATACGACAAAGAAGTAAAGAGAAGTGTTTTCTCAAATCTTTTCTTGTGGGGGGGCACACAAGTTTAGTTATTCTAATTAATGGTCATAATAATTTCACAGCATTCGTTTGCTAACATTTCTTTGTTACTGATTTTTCAATTTACAGTGTTGTAATAATTTATATATAATTTTTAGGTTCTGTTATTTCATAGCTCATATAAGATTTTACATGCTTCTCTATATTCATAACGTTCATGGTTTCTTTCAGCACTGTTGTATTCCTTTACATTCGTGTGACATTTTTTTTGTCATTTCCTAATTTGTGAGTATCTACTTCATTTACAGATTATCCTTGGGGTATATAGATACACACATATACATATATGTGTATGTACCTGTATATGTGTATGTACATATGTGTGTGTGTATATATATATATAGACACACGTGTGTGTCTATATATATGGAATCTCTGGGTCAAAGGTCATGGATATTTTAGTTATTTTGTTTGAGTAATTCCAGATTACCTCACAGAATGATTGAACTGATTTACAGCTCTACTAACAATATATTAATGTGGCTATCATTTCCATAAATCTATTCTGCAATTATTTTTCCATTTTTTGTAATTCTTGATATATAGTAAAATCTTAGCATTATTTTGATTTGTATTTCTCTTATAATTAGTTTTCAATCTTTTATATTGTTGTTAATAGTTTCCAATTCTTCTTTTGAGAACTGAATATTCACGTCCCTTGACCACTTTTATCTTGGGGCATTGTCTTTTGAGATAGCTTTTTTTTATATCTTTGCGCATAATGTGTCTTGCTGGGGAACAGTGAGGGATTCTTAAATATTACTTTAATCCATTGGATTAATTTGACCTCTGGATTCAAGATCAGTTTCTCTATTTCCTTGGAATATAAAAAAATATTAAAGTTCTCTAATCCCAATGATATTTTGATATCATTCCATAGTATGAAGAAATTATTTAATGTGGTTTTGATGGATCCATAACTCATTGTAATTAATTGGGGTATGTTGAGTGATTAGTGACATGTTTTGTTTTGACTTTTTCTTCATTGTTATTATTGTAACCATTATTGTAGCTATATTAGTTTGCTGTTTCCTTTGAAATGTTGAACAAAGAGATGACCTAGGCAGCTCTGCCAATAGTCACTTCTCTTGAGTTCTCTAGCTTACAGAAAATAGATTTTAAAAGAATTTTGTAAGGGAAACTTGTGCCTGTTTGTATTTTTTTCTATGCTCATTTAAAGGTTTATAAAATGCTAATGCAATTGCGTTTTTATCTAAGGGCAGTTTGTGTGTTGCTACATGCTTGAAAGGAGTGACTCTCAATTGCTGAAGAAAATGGTAAACATTATGTGATGCCTAGTTCCTGAGTAGAACTACTTTAGAGAGAGAAATGCATTGTTCCATACTCTTTTTGGAAGAAATACATGGAGAGAGAGATTTTGGAAGCTGCAAACATATAGGGAAGCCAACTCCTCAACATGTCCATGATTTCCAGTTTGCCTTCTAGGGACTTTGGAAAGAGAATTTCCCCTTGGATGAGGTTGAGGTCTCTTTGTATTTCATCTTAGGCAGCTAAGTTGTGTAGTGGATAGAGTGTTGGGTCTGGAGTCACAAAGACCTGAGTTTGCCTCAGATAATAGTTGTGTGACTCAGAGCAAGTCAGTTAAATTCTGTTTGTCTCAGTTTCCTCATTTGCAAAATAGGGATAATAATAACATCAGCCTTCCAAGATTATTATGAGAATCAAATGAGACATTTAAAGTATATAACATAGTCCTGGAACATAGTAGGTACTATATAAAGAGCATGAATAGCTTTTACGTTCCAATCTAAGATATCATTCTGCTCCCATCAGAAGAGCTCATTTACTCTCATTTATTTTTCTTGTATATTTGTATGTGAATTACTTCTGCAATTTCTATTTGTTCTTCCCTAGATAAATACGTTTACTTGCTATTCACCATTTGTGATTGTCTTTTGGGTGGTTCATTTTTGGTGCAAAGGTACCAAATTGGTGGATGTAAGCTTGGGGCTACCAGCCCCATTAAGGGCTAGCAACCAGAGAAATTGCTTTTATACAATCTATGTGGATATATGGGTATTACATGAATATATATAATATAACTCTTAAATTCTTCATATGAAAAGAAAACTAGACCGATAGTTAAGTGTATGTATATCTAGGTAGTTACATATTTACTCTATTACTGGGATGCAAAAACAGTTCATCATTTCAATCATTTCCATCAAATAATTGGTTATTTCAGTCAAAGCAGTGATACTAATGCACTTGTAAATGTGATAGTCATCAGTCTTTTGTTAGGTACCATCAGAAATTGTCTTCAGAGGAACTTAATGTACTTTATCTTTGTGAAATTATCTTTTATGTTATCTTTATCAAGGGCAGCAATAAGTTAAAAAGTATCCAGAGGAGACTCACCAGGATAGTGAAAGACCCTGAGAACATTCCATCCAAGAATGGGCTTAGGGGAATTCAGACTATTTAGCCTGGAGAGAATACATGGTGGGGCAGAACTGTCTTTAAGCATTTAAAGGGCTGTCATGTGGAAGGCAGATTAGGCTTATTCTGTTTGACTCCAGAAGGCAAAAGTAGGAGCAGGAAGAAATTGAGGGTCAGATTTTACTTGATATAAAGAAGAACTTTCTAACAATTCTTTTAAAGGTAGAATAGGAAGCCTCTGAACAACTGGGTTCCCCCTTAGGAGAAATCTTTCAGCAAAAGGCTCAATGATTTCTTTTCGGAGATGTTTTGGAGGGAATTCAGGGATGACTTAAACTTTGACTTCCCTTTCTAACTCAGACTCTCTGAGCTATACATAGCATTGGATTTAAAATGCATTATAGTAAAAGCTAAAGAAATAGGAATTAGTTCAACCAAACTTAAGTGGACTTTGGATAAAGTTTTACACCCTGTCTTGTCTTTAACAAATGAGATATTTGGATTCAAGAATTGTGAAGGAAGCATGAACTGAAGTCTACTGTAGTAAAGCTTTGTCTATTTTAATGTGCCAGTGACTCAACAGCTGTTTGGAATCTGTCTGGAATCAGCACTGAACTTTGGTAAATGTTTCTCTTCAGGAGCTGGAACATAATCCTCCCTCAACCCACACAAGGCAGTATCTGTGTTCTCATTCTCTCTTTTTTTGTCTTTCTCTATGTCTGTCTCTGTCTTTCTGTCTCTCTCATACACTCTGTCTCCATCTCTGTCTCTGTCTCTCTCTCCCCAGCCCCTGCCTCTCCTTATCCTTCTCCTACTCTTCTCTTTTTCCTCCTCCTCCTCTGCCCCCCTACTCAGCTCTCTTTTTCTCATTTTTTCACTTAGCCTGATTGATAGAAACACTTGCTGGGAGCTTTTCCTGACATTCTTTCCAAAAACTGAAAGTATGAAATGTTATGGTAGTGTTATGTCTATTTTTGAAAGTAAGTCTGCTGATGTAAAGCCTATGTTGATATATTTGGATGAATTATAATGGTGATATTATTACAGCCTTGAAAGTTGAAAATTTATTATTTTTCTCACCTACTTTTGGTTGGTAACTTGATTTTAGGAACATGCTGCATATCCAGCTATTTTGTGGTGTAATCATTGAAATATTTCTTAAAGTTTCTTTAGAGTTCATTCTCCTTTCTCCCCTATCTTCTCCCCTTCACTCTGGTCACCACTCATTACTCCCAAATTTCCCACCCTTTAAATATTAAAACCCACCAACATTTGATTCCATTGATCTGCTGATTCTTATTTTCTAGTTATTCAGCTTCAATTCCTGTTACAATTGAAGAAATGTTCTAGGGGGAAAATCATTAGATTCATTAATAAAGCAAAGATAGAATTGTCTATAGGACATTTTACTTGATAAAGCCACCATCTTTACTTTTTTAAAGAATTAATATCAAAAACCCAATTTTACATCTAAATTTTAAATCTTTCTCATTAAAATATGGCAAGTCTTGTCTGAAATAAGAAATGTGAATCAGAAACTTTTCTCCCAGGAAACATTGGCAACTATGAAGGGCATATTTAAATGATAAAAAAAAGTTCTGGGAATAAGGTGTTCTGGTGCTTAATTTAAAAGCAAAAGCTCTTGCCCTTGGCATCTGTCTACCTACTAGAGGTTAAAATTTATTTCATTATAAGTGGCAAAAATAAAATTATTGCAGGGGATTTATCTTCTACACATTCTATTAGTGTTTAATGGAATCTTTGATGTCATTGTGTGTTGAAAATATTATAAATTGAACCAAATATCTCAGCACATATCGAGTGTTTTACCTTTAAATTTCTATTTTAGCTCTATATGTGCAGATCTGATAATAATTTGCTTAACCATATCTTTATAAAAGTTATTGTCCCATCTTAAGTAGGATCTTGTGGATGACTAAAGGAAAGCCTTTTACAAGCCGCAATCACATATATAGGTTTTAGTTTAATTTACCTCAGTGTATTAGATTATGGACAATAGGATAACATGTAATTATTTGAAATTTGTCTCAATTATCTCTCCCAAAGAGTAAGTCACTGCCCTCTGGCAGTTAAAGACTTGTAGATCATGTAGGACAATCATTCATTATATATACAATATTACTTATAGTAATATAAACAGATTCTATAAATTTAATTATCTTTTAGAAAATAATATTTTTTACTTAACAAAGAATATCATGTAATCTCTGCATTTACTTTGGAAACTGAGTATATACTCTGAGACTTTTTTTTAATTCCTGGGAATTTTCTACGAAAGGAATATAAACTTGGATTTTTTGGAGTGATAGGCTAACAGCTTTATAAGAAAGTGGGGGGAGGAGGATATGGACTACCAGCCTTCAATATATAATCCAAATTTTAAATGTATTAATTTGCTGAATGCCATGGCAACATATATATATATATATATATATATATATATATATATATATATATATATATATATATATATATACATATACTTTTTAGTTTATGAAAGGTATTTTGGGAACTACTTGCTCTTGTGTGCATGTACATTTTCATATTTCAGCTATAGAAAAAATGCACATCCTCTTCAGTTTGTATTTGTGCTTCTATTCAAAATAAGAATAAAAGCAACTAGTTTCTTGGTTGTAATATTCTTCAGTGAGCAGTAGCTTTCTATAACAGTCACACCTAAACTGGAATGAAAACTCTAGCATATCATAAAAGATATTTTAATTGCTGTATCTAATTAAAAAGAGAATAAATCACTAAAAGATTATTTTAAATGTCTTAAATATAATAAAAAGAATAATGAACAGTTAAACAAGAAGCTGGAAGTATGATAGTTTAATGAATGCAAACGGGGTGTGTTTTTCAGCTATTTCTAACCTCTTGGTTATATAGTTCATTGTTAAAGAATATATTGGCTATGAAACACAGTTCAGAGATTCTTGTTCTAGAGATGATGGTGATGGGTTTCTCAAAATGCATAATTTAAAGTAAAATAGAAAAATATTTTTTGAGTATAGTTATAATCCTTTACTTCATGAAATTGATAATTCCAGTTAAGTTTGCTTTAAAGCAAACATGCAAAATTCCACTTTCACATTTACTTTTCTTATAACTGCATTTTTGGTAAAAAAACAAACAAACCCCCCCCCAAAACCCAAACAGTTCTCTAACAGACTATCCTTAAATTTTAGAGGACAGTTCAAATTGGGTCAAGCTTTATAGCATTCTAAGTATTTATGTATACTAGCAGTTTAGTGATTTCCGGAAGTTATTTTCCTCTAATAATTGATTGTTCTTATATTATAATCTTATCTAATTTCCTACTTGCTAACTCCATCCCCCCCAATTTCCATGCATTTCTTAAATTTAGCAACTTTTGACTTCATACAGGTAGCTTGAAGAACTCTGTTCCATTTATTGTTTTTTGTAGGTTTGCTGTATTTACTTATTGAGTTGGGCTACAATATCATGCTAGGTCACATAGTGTCACCCCAGTTAATATGAACTAATGGAGTCTTAAATTTCTTTACTTTGAAGCTTGATGTTATAATTAGTTAATTAGTTCCTAATTTTAATATAAGTTAAAAATTTTGCACATTTAAGTAAAATCTTTATTAGAATTATTTACTTATATTTACACATTACAAACTTTATCTAATTTTCATACATTAAATTCAGTCTGTCAAGCATTTATTAAATGCCTACCATATGCAGGGGTGCTGTATTACAAATTGAAGATAATTATAGGGACTAGACCTGTTTTTGTTGTTGTTGTTGTTGTTGTTTGGTGTAGGGAACTATTAGGTGAGGAAACTCCCTCTAGTGATACAGTTCAGCATTTTTTTTTAACTTACAGTTTTAAAGAAATGCTACCATCACTAAACAGTTAATTAAGTGACTTGCCTGGGTTTACACAAACAGTATGTGTCAGAGGTATACTGAATCCAGGTATGCCTGATTTTAAAACTGGCTTTATTTGCTGTTCTTATCTGCCTTTATGGTATGGAGGATACAATGTGAAATTAGAAATGGTCTTCCCTTAAGGAGATTATATTCTACTGAAATGCAATCTAAAAGACTTTTCCTGTTTAATTTCACACACATTCATAATCACAAGTAAATAGATTTTCTCACTATTAGTGAATATAAGAAGCAGCAGCAGTTTTCTAAGTGTGCCTGAGACAATGATGAGGGAAAATATGAATTATTAAGCAACTTCCTATTTCCAATATCTGGAATTATGGTGGTTTCTGTGGGATAATCAGAAGTCATTTAACTAACTTTCCCTCTTAGAGACTACCAGCATAGGCAGTAGATCCCCATAAGAATCTTAGGTAAGCATGTTTCCATAAGTGGTTACCCCAAACCAGGAACAACTCCTAGCTTTTAATTGGGTTAGAAAAGCAGGAATTATACTTACATTTTAGCATCACCTTGATCCTTGGGCAGGGCTAAGGTGACTAATTTTAGGCATCCTCTAGCTTTTACTAAAAATATATTCAATAGAATCTTTTAAATAATTATCTTTAAATATTTAATTCCAATTTCAGTTTTAATGAATTGGAAGGTATTTTAGTTGTGATATTCAGCTTTAGAAAGAAAAATGATCAGGGGCGGCTAGGTGGCGAAGTGAGTAGGGCGTTGGCCCTGGAGTCAGAAGGACCTGAGTTCGGATACGGCCTCAGACACTTAACGCACACACAAACAGAAACCTAGTTGTGTGACCTTGGGCAAGTTACTTAACCCCAATTGCCCTCCAAAAAGCAAAAAAAAAAAAAAAGATCAATATTGATCCAACAAATCTCTTAAAATGGAAATGTTTGTTTTCAGAAAGTAGTTAAATCACTAGAGTTTAGACCCAAAGGTGCAGAAGGATTGATGAATTAATTAGCTTTTTCAATAAACTTATTAAATATCTACTATGAGCTTTGTATTGTGATGGGTGCTGGGGGAGATATAATTATAAATTGGACATGATCTCTGTTCTCAAGTAACTTACAAGATGGTAGAGATCGTTTTCTGAATACATAAACTAATGTCTAATTCTGTTCTTTATACTTCCTCTGAGTGAACTGGAATAGACATTAGGTCCCACATCCTTGTTCAGCTATTCAGACTTACTTAATGCACAGTCTTATTGGCAAATAAAGATGCTCTTAAGTTTGTTTTTTAAATGGAAGTCCTTATAGATAAGTTTATCATCCTTTATCTTATTGAACTGTAAATTATATCAAAGATATCTGATTGCTATACTCTACATGCTTGCTCCTCCTCCTCCCCCTTTCCCTCCTCCCACTCCCCTCCTCCTCCATCCCCTCCTCCTTCTCCTCTTCCTTCTCCTCCTCATCTTCCCCCCATCCTCTTTCTCACATACAGTAAGAAGTGTGTATGCTAGAATCTAAAGGACAGTTTTAATTTCTGGGGCCATACATTTTATGATCATACCAAAAAAAAGAATTTATTATGGTATTATATAGCTTGAATCCAGGTATAAAGTAAAGAACTTTCATCATAATAATAATGAATGTCTCTGTATGCTTTATTTATGCTATCAGTTTTAAACATTTTGTGGCCAGATTAATATTCACACTTTTAAATTGTAGTGTCTCATGAAATTACTGAAAATGGGAATAAAACTAAAAAGAGTAAGAAAAAAGGTTTTATTGAATTATGACTAATAGTGCCACACTGATGCTAAATGTTACATAAATATTGAATGATGTTACAGAAAACATTGTGCACAACGATATGAAGAAAATACCATTTAAACCGATTTCATCTTTATTGTTGTGAACAGAAAAGAGGAATGTTTTTCATAACTATCCATGTTCACTCTTAGTGCTCAGTTTCTTCATCTGTTAATTGGAGGTAATAATAGCACCTACATCACAATGTAGTTGTGATGATCAAATGACATATTTGTAAATTGTTTTGTTAACCTTAAAGTTATATAAATGGTGACTTGTTTTTTAGCTCGATGAGCCTGTTTTATTTGATACTTCTATTTCTCCAGGATTTAACACAGCACTCTATTGTCTGTACACTGCAGACATCAGTGTTTTATTTTTTTAACATTTCTATTTTATTATTTATTTTTTAACATTCTTTTCTTTTAAATTTTTGAGATGCAGATTCTTTCCCTCCCTCCCACCACCTGCCTCACCCACTGAGAAGGCAAGCAACATGACATCAATTAGATATGTGAAATCATCCAAAACATATTCCCATGTTAGCCACACTTCCAAAAAAGCTAGAAAAGTAAAGAAAGTGAGAAAATTATACTTTAGTTAGCACTCAGAGTTCATCAGTTCTCTCTCTGGAGGTGGATGACATTTTTTCATTATGAGTCTTTGGGAATGATCTTGGGTTGTGGTCTTGATCAGAGTAGTCAAGTCTTTCACAGTTTATCATCGTTACAACATTGTTCTTACTATGCACAATGATCTTCTGGTTCTTTTCACTTCACTCTGCATCAGTTCATATAGCTCTTGCCATGTTTTTCTAAAACCACCCCCTCATCATTTTTTATAGCACAGTGGTACTCATCATAGTCATATGCAACAGTTCAGCCACTCCCCAACTGATGAGCATCCCCTCGATCTCCAATTCTTTGTCACCACAGAGAAAGCTGCTATAAATATTTTTGAACATATGTGTCCTTTTCCTTTTATGTCTTTGGAGTACAGACTTAATGTTATTCCTAAATCAGAGGCTGTGCAGAAGCTTTTTTTTGCCATTTGGTCCCAGTTCCAAATTGTTCTCCAGAATGGCTGGACCAGTTCACTACTCCACTAGCACTTCATTAGTGTATCTATTTTCACCTTATCCCTTGCAGCAATTGTCATTTCTTATGGCTATGAGGTGGTGCCTCAAAGTTGTTTGAATTTGCATTTCTCTAATTAATGGTGATTTAGAGCACTTTTTTCCTATAACTAGTTTTGATTTCTTCTTCTGAAAACTGTCTTTTTACATGCTTTGACCACTTACCAATTGAAAAATGGCTCTTATTTTTTAAAATTGACTCAGTTCTAAACTTGAAATATATTTGAGAAATGAGGACTTTATTAGAGAAATTCACTGTATAAACTTTTATATTACTTCATTGCCTGTGGTATCTTTTAGCATAATATACTTTGTCTTATTATCTCTTTTAATTAGGTCTATTTTGTCTGTCACTTTGTCTGAGATCATGATTGTTACCCTTCATTTTTTTTTTACTTCACTTAAAACATATTAGATTTGCTTCAGCCCTTTATTTTAACTCTGTGTGTCTTTCTGTTTCAAGTGTGTCTCTTGTAAACTATGTATTGTTAGATTCTGGTTTCTAGCCTATTCTGCTTCCATTTTATGGGTGAGCTCATCCCATTTACATTCACAGTTATGGTTATTGTATTTCCTTTCATCCCATTTTCTTCTGTTTTATCTTCTCTCTCTCTTTTTTCTCCTGTTGCTCTTCAAAAGTCGGTTTTGCTTCTGACTACTGCCTCCCTTAACCCACCCTCTTCTTCACTTTTATCACCCCCCTCACTTTTCTCTTTTCCCCTTTACCTCCTATTTTCCTATTGGGTAAGATCGATAGCTATACCCAACTAGGTTTGTGTGTTTATTTTTCCATTCTTGAACCAATTCCAATGAGAGTTAGGTTCAACCTTCCTCTACTCTGTAAAAGCTCTTTTGCACATATCTTTTATGTGAAAAAAATTTTCCCATTCTACCTCTAACTTCCCCCTTTTTCTAGTGCATCCTACTTTATCTTTTTAAAAAATCATCCCAGCATAATTGACTTACCCCTTGCCCTCTATTTAAACTCCTTTTAACTGCCTAAATAATGATAAAGTTCTTAGAAGTTACATGCATAATCTTCCCATATGGGGATGTAAACAGTTTAATTTTGAGTCCCTTATGATTACACTTTCATGTTTACCTTTTCATGCTTCTCTTGAGTCTTCTATTTGAATATCATATTTTCCATTTAACTCTGGTCTTTTCATCAGGAATGCTTTAAAGTCCTATATTTCATTAAATATCCATTTTCCCCTGAAAGGATTATACTCAGTTTTGCTAGGTACAGGTGATTCTTGGTTGTAATATGAGCTACTTTGCTCTCTGGAATATCATACTTGAAGCCCTCTACTCCTTAACATGGAAGCTGCTAAATTTTGTATGATCCTGGCCATGGCTCCACAATATTTAAATTGTTACTTTCTGGGTATGTGCAGTATTTTCTCCTTTGCTCTAGCTGTTCTTGAATTTGGCTATAATTTCCTTCGAGTTTTCATTTTGGGATCTCTCTTTTTTTTTCTGCAGGTGGGGAAGGCAGTCTAGTAGGCAGTAATTGGGGTTGTGATTTGCCCAAGGTCACATAGCTAGTAGGTGGGTAAAGTGTCTGAGGCCAGATTTGAACTCAGGTCCTCTTGACTCCAGGACTGGTGCTCTATTCACTGTGCTACCTAGCCGCCCGATCAATTCTATTTTTTAAGGTGTTATTTTCTTCAATATTTTGGTCCTCTTTTACAAAGCTATGAATTCTCTTTTTTGTAATTTCTTTTTGCATCCTCCTCATTTCTTTTCCCAAACTTTCCTCACTCAGTCTTATCACATTCTTTAACTTTTCCAGGTATTCTTGTTGGGTTTAGATCCAATTATTTTTTTTTTCTTTGAGGCTTTTTTGGTAGTTGTTTCCACAGTATTGTCTTCTAAGTTTATGTCTTGATCTTCCCCCTCACCATAGTATTTTTTAATGGTCAGATTCTTTTGTTGTTGTTTGCTCATTTTTCTAGCCTATTTCTTCATTTTGAACTTTATGTTAAACTTGGGATCTCCCTTCCTCAGGTTGGAAAGGCACTGTCTCAAGCTTCCGACTTTATTGTTTGCAGAGCTCATTCTTGGGGGTGGGGAGAGTCTGCAAATTTTTGGTGCTTTTAAGGTGGTGTGATCCCAGGAGAGAAAAGGTAACTGCTTTCCTTTTCTGTGTTCTGGTCTTTACCCAGGAAGAATCCCTGGTCTCCTGCAGGCATGAACACTAGTGCTCTTTTTGCCTTGGAACTAAGACTGACTCCCAACTTTCCTCTCAACTATGGCCCCAAACTGTGACCCAGAACTGCGTATGAACAGTAGAACTGCCAATCAGCATGAGCTGTACCTAGTCCCCAGTAATCTCTTTGTAACCTGTTGTTACCATCTCTGTGCTGAGAGCCCTTGAAGCTATTGCTGCTGTAGCAGCCGATCTTGCCACCTGATGTGTGAAATCTAGAGAGGCTTCCACACTGGTGACACAGTCTTCTCCTGCTGACCTCGTTAAGTTTTCTTAGGCTGGAAAAATGTCTCACCCTGACCTTTTATTAGCTCTGCCACTCTAAAATTTATTTGCGGTATTATTTTAGAGTTGTTTGGAGGGGAATGTTGGAACAGTTCACCTGGGTGATTGCCCCTAATCTTCCATCTTGGCTGTACCTCCCTCTTAAAAAAATAGGTGGATAGGGTGCAAGGCTTGAAGTCAGGAAGACCTGAGTTCAAATATGATGTCAGACATTTGTGTGACCCTAGGCAAGTGATTTAAGCTCTGTCCTTCTCTTTCATAAGAATATCTTATTAACATCATCATGGATTTATTGAGATTTGTTTTAATGAGACCACTTTTTTAGAAACTAAACTATGGAGAGTATTCAATAGAGATTCATTAAGTATTAATTTCTGTTACATAATTAGATGGCTATTAGGAAAAGTTACAAAGAAAAAGAAGAAATAATATTTGCTTTCAAGGAGCTTAGAATCTGATAGGAGTATTAAGACATGGGACAGAAAAAATATAATGCAAATTAGAATATAGTAAGTGTGAGGAAAGAATACAAAATGCTATGAGATCAGATGAGTAAGGATCACTTCAATTTGGTGACATCATGACATCTAGTCTTGACTAGATTCTAGAATGATGGCTAGAGGTAGAAATGGAGGCAGGGCATCAAGATTGCTCTGCCCCATCTATAGGTATCATGTAGAGATATTACTGTGAAGTTTGATGTTCTGTTTTGAAATTTCTTTTGGGTTTCTGAGGATAACACTTTTTGAGATAGTATAATGTATGGTTTCTTTATTCTATTCCCAAATACCTTCTTTGAATATATAGTTCTTGAGGACATAATTGATACTATGCCAAAATGAAGGTAACAGTTGAAGGAGAAAAAGCTGGGATTGGGGGTAGGGAATAATTGGGGAAAATAAATAGATAATTTTCCTTATCTAGAGATACTGGTAAAACATTGCTTTGGACTTTCATCTGAGAAATTTAAAAATACTTTCCAAACTGGGGTAGTTACTCAACAATTCAGAAGTAGAGCTCAAAATATAGTCTGTCCCAAATTCAGATTCAGATTATTGAATCAGTTTTCTATTCATATCTCTACAGTTCTAAGGAAATGTACATTCTTCAAAAAATCTAGAAAGATGCCTGGGATGTAGATATCTAGTTACCTCCTTTTTTCATATTGAACCAGAATTCTCTTAAGTTTTACATTTTGTTTGTTGTTTTGATTTCCTGATACTTCTTAATAGCCAGTTATCCAGAAGGGAATTGAGCTTTTGAAAATCCACTTGTGTTTGTAATTCCTTGTACATTTAGGGTGGTACAAATTTACCACAATTATATTAGTGACAATTCTGTTTTTTTGTAGATTTGGTCCTAAAGAGCTACTGTTTTGTGACTCAAAGCTGCAGATAGGTTTTTAGGAGCTTTTAAAATTGCTTTCTCCACTGATGTTAAAGAAAAAGAGATTTTACAAAAATGTAAGAAATTGACTCTCGCAGACTTGTAAGAGTAATTGTGCTTATCTACTCACAGTGGAATAGCAAGACCTAATTAACAAATATTTTAAAAGCTCTTTGAGATCCATGGAGGAGAAGGATGTTATATAAGAAGACATTTTAACATTTTCAGTGCTATTCTTATTGCTGCCTTGTTTTCCTTCCTAATCAAGTCTACATACCAGCTCTAAAGAGTGTTGGATTTGGAGATCTAGGACAGACTGAGTTATTTATTCTGTATTGGAGCTATAGTGGCAACATTTTAAAAGGTGATGTGTGCTTTTATACGGTGACAGAATATACCTTAACATATTTAAAGAAAGGAAAGATTTTACTAAGATCCTTTTATTATTTTTCTAGTTTGTTCTTATTTGTCATTGGGCTATTTTCAGGTGTAAAATATTACTTTCCAGAAATTACTGTAGATTTTTCTATCAAGACCAGGTGCATGTTGTTTTAATAGTCTTCTTTATTTCTGATTTTTAATGCAGCAACTTATAGAATGCCTTTAACTGATAATTTAACTTACTACCTACTAATTGGACAAAGGCATAACTTTGTATTTTAAATCTCTTTTGTACTTCTCATTTTATTTCTGCTTCAATTAGTGGTGTGCCTTTAGCAAAAGGGAGATGGTTTTTTTTTTTTAATTTTTTTTTTGCTATTACAAGATTTGCCTGCAAGAAAAAAATACTTTATTGCCACTTTTCTCAGATGTTATCATAGGGTTCACAGACAATGAAAATGATAAGGAACTAATTTTTAGGTTGGTTTTGTTGTGCAATATTTTTATCTTTGTAAGTTAGGAAAAAATAAATACGTATGTATATATTATATATATACATATATTTTTTTCATATGTATATATTCACAGACAACACAAATTTCTCCAAATCTACTAGTGCTGACAGTTTTTGTTTAAAAATCCTGCCCCCTCCCACAAAGTGCTATCCTATCTTGTTTTATGTATTGAAGAAAACAGGAGTAGAAGGCACCCAGATTATTAGGTTAAGTTATCCTGCTGTTTATACCTTGACCAGTGAAAGAATGACATTTTAAACTATATTTTTCCATTTAAGTGTGGAATTTAAATGCAGTACAAAATGCCAAGCTCCCACCATGACATTTGATTGCAGTGCATTGCCTTCTCAGATGGTGAGGCCAAAGAATTAGCAACAGTTTGTTAAGTCGTGACTTAAGCAACACAAACTGGTAGGGCATAGAAGACTTAGGAGAGTTTCGACCCTGAAATTTTTTATGGAGACTATTCCTACATATTTACCAGGAACACAGTTTGTTTATTCACACGTACATGTTGTGTATCACTATAATTGACATAAATACAGAAAATACTTCCCAGATCTGTTTATACAACTCTTATATCTCTTCTGACCTCCAGTCTCTCATCTCTAACTACCTCTTGAACCTTTTTTACTAAATGTCCAGCAGATATGTATATATATATATATATATATATATATATATATATATATATATATATATATATGTGTGTGTGTGTGTGTGTGTGTGTGAGTGTGTGTGTGATATATCTAATATTGAATCTAATACAGTATATCTGAAACTGAAGTTAATCAATCCCCCCTCCCCCCCGCAAAAAAACCACTTCATTTTTCTTAACTTTTTAATTTATTTTTGTGAGTTGAACCATTTACCTTCTAGGTACCCAGGCTTACAACCTAGATGTCACCTTCCACTTCTTACTCTCACTTCCCATATCTAATGAGTTGTCAAATCCTTCGTCTCTATCTTCTTAGCACCTTTCTTATAAGCCTTCTTCCCTCTTGAGCATCTACCCTGCTACTCATATCATCTCATATCTGAACTATTGTAATAATTTGCTTGTTAGTCTCCCTGACTAGTCTCTCCTCCTTCACTTAGCTTTCAAAATGATCTTCCTAAAATACAGGTCTAAAAATGCCACTGGCCCACCTCTATTTAGATAAATTTCAGTGAATCACTTTTACCTCTAGCATCACATATAAAATCTTCTGTTTGACTTTTAAATTCCTTATAACTTGGTTCTTTCTTACCTTTCTGGTCATCTTACACTTTCCTTCCTTCTGTGTATTTTGCAATCCTGTGATTCTGATCATAGCTGTTCCTCACATAAGAGACAATTCCTAACAGCAGGAGTTTTCACTGGCAGCCTCCTTATGCTTGGAATTTTCTCCCTCCTTGTCTTCATCTCCTAGCTGTCTTGGCTTCCTTCAAGTTTTGGCTAAAATCTTGCCTTCTATAGGAAACCTTTCCTCAATTGATAAATTGTCAAAGGACATAAACAGGCAGGTTTTAGAAGAAGAAATCAAAGCTATCAGTACTCAAATGAAAAAATGCTCTGAATCACTAATAATTACAGATATAAAAACTAAAACAACTCTGAGGTGCCACATCACTCCCATCAGATTGATTAACATGACAGAAAAGGAAAATGACAAATGCTTGAGCAACATGGAAAAATAAGTACACTGATTCACTGTTGGTGGATCTGTGAACTGGTCCAGCCATTCTGAAGAACAATTTGGAACTCTGTGCAAAGGGCTATTAAACTTTTTATACTCATTGATCCAGTAAAGTCACTGCCAGTCTTCATCCAAAAGACACCAAAGAAAAAGGAAAAAGCCTTATATGTGTAAAATTATATATGGCAACTCTTTGGTGATAAAGAATTGGTAATGGAGGGAGATGTTCATGAATTGGGCAGTGGTTGAAAAATTGTGTTATATGATTGTGGTAGAATACTATTTTGTTATTTTAAAAAAGGGTGAAGGGGATGGTTTCAGAAAAAAAAAACCTAGGAAGACTTATATGAACTGATACAAAGTGAAATGAGCAGAACCAGGAGAACAGGATGCAGTAACACCAATACTGTAAGACAGAACAACTGTGAAAATCTTAGATACTTTGATAAATTCAATGATATACAACAGTTTCCAAAGACTTATGAAGAAAAGTGCCATCTACTTCCAGAGAGAGAACCTAAAGACTCTGAGTGCAGATTGAAGCATTTTCCTTTTACTTTGTTTATTTTTCTTACTTTTTTCTTGCAATATGGCTAATGTGGAAATAAGTTTTGCATGACTTTAAATATGCATAAGAGAAATATACATATTTCTTTTCTTCTCAAAGGGTAGGGTAGGGGGTAGAGAGGAGAGAATTTGGAGCTGAAAGTAAAAGTAAAAAAAAAAACAAAAACAAAACAACACAAACTTTTCCTGATCCCTCTCAGTGTTAGTGCCTTTTTTCTGAGATTACTTCAGTTAATCATATATAATCTTATTTGTTAATGTTGTTTGCATGTTATCTCTACCATTAGAATGTGAGCTCCTTGAAAGCAGGTTATTTTTTTTGCCTTTCTTTGTATCCACAACCCTTAGCACATTGTATGCATTTAAGAAATGCTTGTTGACTTAGCCATTTGGTGAAATCCTTTTATGCTTGAATTTTTCATGTAGAGAATGGTTTGGATGTTATCCATCATGAGAGAGGGAGGTGACATGATATGGATTAAAAGAAATTATCTTCAAAATCTCTTCAAGTTCGAAGTCTATATTTCCAAATGCATTACTAAAAGGTATTGATCAGAAACTGCTAGCACTGACAGTTTTCGACAGTAATAAGGATAATAACTCTAAAATTATAAGTAGAAACTTCCTCTGGGAAGCCCAATTCCCATTTGATAACATTGCCATGTCACTGTTCAAATGAAAGAGCAGCCTTGTGAATATGGAGAAATTAATGAAGCAAAAAAGTCCCAGCTCTTGATGCAAAAGGAGTCATCAAACAGTGAAGGGAGGAAGGAGGTGGCATTCCATTCTGAGAGATACAGGCTTCTTTTCTTTTTGTCCCCCATTGCCACCATGAATAATAAGTAAAGTACAGTAAACCTAACCTGGACGTATAGGAGATTGGAGCTCTATGCTTGCTAACGTGTTTACTCTAGGTTTAGATTTTGCTCTTGGACTAATAACTCTTTACGTTTCTGCTGTTTTGTAAGAATGACCATTGTATGGGCATACCACTGCTCTCTTAGCAGCTATAGTGGAAGAGATAAGGGATGAGAAAGGGACAGATCAGGGGAAGCAGGGAGCAAATTGTAGAGACATTAAGGGAAGAAGAGTAAGAAATAGGGAATTAAAGGTGTGTGCAGAGACTAGCACACACCAGTGGCCTGCATTTGAAATTGCAGAAAACCCTCATAGCAACAGACCTGAAAGAATTTTTTCTAGTGTATATAACCTCAGATTAGAAAACTGAAGTCTCTCTGGTTTTTGCATAGCAGACAACTTGAAAACATGTTCAGCAAGTATTTTCTTGTGTATGGAAACAGAAAGAAGAAATCAAGAATAAAGTCTCAACATGATTGTGGTTTGAGGGCGCTATTTCATGGATTTCCAGATTAGGTGTGTAACTCCTTTGGGGAATTCATCTGATAGCTATGTTCTGGGTAGTTTGATGGAATATAAGGGTGTGCAGCTACTTACCGAGAGAATTCACACACTCAGGGTAACATTAACTTAGTATGCTAAGCTCTAGTTTCCTCCGGGTTTTATAGTTACCCTTAGTTTGTTGCATTGATCGAGATTTCAGGCTTTATAGCAGTTCTAAGCATGTGAGTGTACACATTTGCTCTTTGATGTGCCTTTTGGTAAAAGCCAGACTGCTTTCCCTGGGCCTGGGTTTAGTCATGGTAGTGAATTGTATACCCTACAGCTGTACTGTCCTAGGAGATCTTGGTTTTCTGTGCAACTTTTATAGAAGGTGATGGGCATTCCTTAATTGAACACTTAAATCAATTTTTTTGAAGAATAAAAAATAGAGGGCTCCATACACTCAGCTTCCTGCCCTGCTCTGTCTTTCTCAGCTCAGTCCTCTTCTCCTGTGGCACCAATGCAATATTCACAGTGCCCATGATCACTATAAATATGCCTGCATGTTGCTCAATTGGGAAATATAACAGGCTCTCCATATAGAAGACAGAAGCAAAACAGGAAACCAAATCCCCAAACCAGTAAACTGATTCCATCATAGTAGCAAAGAACTTAATAAGCCACAACAGCACAGAGAGCCACACCTTTAGCCTTCCCACAAACCAATATTTACTCACAAGCCTGACTTGACTCCCTGGGTCTTGTCCTCTCTTCCTAGTCTAGCTAGCTCTGACTCCCAGCTTCCTGTGGGCTCTGCTCCACCCTTCAGCAGACTCCTCCCACCACAGGCTCCATGTGATTGTATTCAGCCTATTGGGGGCGGAGTGTATTTTCAAAGCAGGGAAGTTCTTCACATTCCCTTAGGCTTATTAAGGGGCAAGGAAGATATTCAAATTTCCATTACTATTATACCTCCTTTTCCTGTTTTGTAGTAAGCTCTATGAAATGGAAAACATTAGGAATACATATACTGTACATAAGGGCCTATGAAGTCGTATTCTGTCCTGTGTCATCCTTCTAAGTTAAAACACATTTTGTATCTTTTTAAATAATTTTATTGAAAAATTCTTAGGAGATATTGTCATTCCCATTTTATAGATGGGAAAGTTGTGCAAAACTATTGAGCGACCTGGTTAGTGGAAGAATCAAAGTTAGAGCCTACATTTTCTTATCTTCCATTTGATGCTATTGGCACTAGATCAGGCCGCCTGATGCCTGTCTTGGAAGTATTAAAGGAAAAATGCTTAGAAGAGAAAAAAGGTGATTATTAATGCTTTACATCCTATATATATATATATATATATATATATATATATATATATATATACATATACATATATATATGAAAATTTTGATAAACTGCTTTTGTATCGTTACAGTACCTGTAACATAGCTATATACAAGTAATCACCTTCTGATAGATTTCTAAATTGTCTGGTTCAGCCTCTCATGGCTCCCACCAGTACCCTAGGTCCTTTGGGGCAGAAACACATTCAGTACGACTAGAATTAGCTAAATACTGATTAGTTTATTTAACCAAAAATAAGATTGCCTATTAAACTCCTCTCATCCCATTTCAGCTTTGACCATGGGTTTTTATGAACTAGTTTTTATAAGTAAAAGATAGGCAATAGCTGATGTTCATCCAAATTACCTAATGCTCATTGACAGTCAGCAAATGTCAGCATTCTGAGACTAGTCAGACTCCTACTGTTGCTGCTATAGGCCTGCATGTCCTTCATGATAGACATAGCTATATGCATCTATCCTGGGCACAATTCATTATGACCATTTCTTTGCCTAGATATGCCTACCAGCTCCTGGGTTTTGGTCATGATTCCTTCAGGATTAATACAGTAATTCCCCGATGCTCTTTCCAAAGGGCACATGAATTCACGCACACATTCATACACACATACACAGAATATACTTCTCCGTTACTGCTTCCTGGCCATCTCTAGAAGGCTTCACCTGGTGCCCCTTTATTTGGCTTCACAGGCTAGCTTTCTGCAAGCCCACAGGACCTAATGGACCAAGGCACACCAACACATTCATGTTGGCTGCTTTCTATGACTGCTGTGGTGGCTACAGAAGCCCTGAATGAAAGTGTCAGTTCTCTCAGGTGGCCTCACCCCAGCTCTTCTCACATAGCAGCCCCACCTGTGAGCTGTATGCATCTATGTGCACCTGTGCCCTGCTCTACTTCTTTCTTAACACCATATTGACAGCAAATTGTGCTTGTATTGACATTTCTATTCTAAACCTACTGCATTGTATATTTGAGTACCATCACCCCGGATTAGCACATGAAACTAGGATTATTAATCTCTAGTATTAGCCTTAAGGAAAAAAGAGTAAATGCAAACACAATATATCATTTCCAAAAATGTATTTTTGCTGCCTTAACGTTAATCCAGAGAGCAATAATGAAACTTATAGAATACTCTAAGGCTTGGGAAATCTCCCACCTCCACACCCCACACACACATCTCAACCCTGTTAGGTAGGTTTTACAGGTAATATTGCTATTCCCACTTTACAAATAAGGAACTAGTTAAGTTTCAAAGCTGGGATTCAAACTCATATCTCTCCTGACTCTCTTGATCCAGATACAGTGTGTATGTTGCATTTCCCCTCTCTCAGGACCAGATAGGCAGCATCTTCCAATCAGGGTTGTTCCATGGAACCCCACCTGGGTGGAGGCAGTCAGATTAAGACCCCACAGTTGGTCTTATTCCCCCATTGTTCAGAATCAGTGACTAGCACCTCAGTTCTATGAATAGTTTACTTTAAAGATATGACAAAAGCAGACATAAAACCATTTGCCCACCAATAGTCTTGGGGCATATTTACCCCCTGTACAACTTCAAAGTCTATAATAAGCATAAAATATAGCTCAGTTATTACACAGTGTTGGTCCCATCAAGTTCATGGCAAGATGCAGCATGTTAAATTTCTTTGATAAGATGCCCCTGCTTGTGAATTATTTGGACCATTAGATTTAGAAGGGAAAGGTAAGTGCAGGCACAATGAGCCAGTATGTTATAGGGAAAGATCATTGGATTTCATGTCAGAGGACCTGGGTTCATGATGCCACTTGGTACTCTTGTGACCATGGGAGAATTATTTAATCTTTCTTGATCAGTTTTCTTTATTATTAAAGTATAACTTCATAGATTTGAAGCTAGAAAGTACCCTTCGATTACACTTATTTCCTATAAAAGGAAACTGAAGCCTAGAAGAGCTCAGCTACTTGGTGAAATCAACATAGCAAGTTAAGAGTCAGTATTAGAAGCCAGATTCTTTGACTCAAAGTTAACCCTATTTGATGCCATTGGGGGTGGGGAGCAGATGAGGTCATTGGAACATAACAATGAAGCTGGAAGGGACTATGGAGATGTTTGCTCACATTTCCTACTTTAAGTTTATAATCCTATGAAATGACTTTGCTTATTATTAATGAATATTAACTAGATAGTGAATGTTAGCTATAGTATATATTACATATAAAATATTATTACTATTATCAATAAGAATGACTATATTCTTTTGTATATATACATATATAATATATATGATATATTTTATGTCTACATACACACATACTTAGGTCTATATTTCTATATACAAATAATATATACCAAATTCAATCCATATTATCTTTGAAAAACAAAGAGTTCTTAAGTATCATCAAATAGATTAATTTTTTACCTCTCTTTAATCTATTATTAGAGCAATTCCATGATAGGAAAGCACTGTTTTTTCCCCTTCACTGGTAGTTTTCAAGCATATGTATTTCAAGCATACCTTTAACTTCTTTCAGTCATTTATTGTTTTTATCTATTATTTTTGTTATGTTTAGTAGTCCTTTTTTCTCAGATGGATAGTTAACTTAAAAAACAGTTTTCAATCATTATATTTATTTTTTTTGTTAGGATTTATATTATGTATCCATTTTGTATGTATATCTAGCACTTTCAATCACAATTTAAAAAGGAACTTTCCAAGTAGTCACTTTCTTTTCATTTCTTTCTCTGGCTATTTTTTCCCATCCTTTAGAGCCCCCGCATAATATTATTCCTTTTCAGTCTAGCCATCTGCCTGTTTTAGCCACTTCTTCCTTCTCTATGTTTCTTCTATATAGATTTCCCCATATGTCTGTGTCTTCCTTTATCCACAAGTCCAGACACTCTTCCATGGTGTTCTTACCTCCCTATCCCTGTGTCCCGTCTGTTCATAAATAACTCTTTCATCTGCTTTAGATTCCCAACCCCCATTCTTTCTAAAAACAGTGTGAAAAGAAACCTAAAGTACACATAGCAAATGCATATATATAGTTTTATATCAGAATAGCCTTTATGATTTCTCATCATTTGTCTTAATATGCCCTTCTTTCTTTGTCTTTTCCAAAGTGTATATTTATACACACAGACGTGCACTCAGTTTTTTGCTAAACATTTATATATTTTAGATTTTAAAAAAATAATGCATATTTTAAAAGTTTTCTCAGATCTTTATTAGACCATTTTGCACTTCCTAGTCTCCTATGCTGACTATAGTTTGCCATTCTTGGAACAGTCTTGTTCAAACCTTTTGTTCTTTATAAATTAACGTAATATATCGGGATCAGCAAGCTTCTTCCCCTGGGAGCTTGGCAACCTGACACCGTGTGGATTTGTTCTTTTGGAAGTCTTGGTCCTAGATAATGTGTCTCTAAATGAGCATGTCACAGGAATATGTTCAGTATAATCTACAGAAAGTTCAATGCTTAGGGATTTTAAATGTTCAGAGCTATTTAAAAGATGCCAAATTTACCACTATTGTGTACTAGTGGTTATGTATTCTTCTCTCCATGCACCCAGTACTGAACTTTTGCCATCTGTTTCCATTAAGAAATGCCTCATTGTAAAAATTTCTCTTAATCTTAGTCTTTTCTGTTTTGGCCAGTTCAGAGTTGTTAATGTCTATTTTAGTATCCATCATAATTTTCCTCTCTGTGTTCCTGCAGAATTTTGACTCAGCGGGAAATAAACCTAGGTGATAAAGTCTTGGAAACTGAGCAAAAACTATATATAATGTGAAATATATTTTCCCATTGCACTTTTAATGTGGATGTTCTAACCTGCTTTATACTCTCTAGTCAGTAATGTTTTACAATGAAGCTAAGATAATAATAATTATAAATTTTGTAAAATTAAAAATGCCTTCCATATTTTCTCTCACTTGGCAGTACATAGAAAGAAAACAGTTAAAAATAATGAGCTTTCTGTTGTAATAAAGCTGAAATGTCACAATGTAAATATAAGGTAGAAATAGTTATTGCTTATTCTTAGAAATTTTAAGAAATCTGAGTTCTAGAGTTCTCCTGGAGTTATTGGGAATGTCATGCACGGCATACATTATAATTGTAGGGAGAATCTGTTAGTTTGAAATCCCCTCTAACTTTCTGAGAAGATTTGAGGATAGGTTTTGATTAGATGGGATGTTGGAGGTGGTTAGAATAGTTAGAATATTAGAACCCCAAAATTCTGTGGGTTAAAGTTTAAGGTCATTGATAGCTAGAAAGTATCCTGAAGACAGTACCCAGGAGGTTGAAGGGCTTTGATTTAACATCATAGCAGATTAATTAAAAGAACTGGGCATGTATAACCTGGAGAAGACTGGAAGGGGAGGGGAGAGGAAGAAGAAGTAGAAAGGAAAGTTGTCTGCAAAGTTTTAATGACTGGACTATCCTGTGGCTAAAGGAATAGACTTCTTTTTGGGCCCATAGGACAATGATTAGAAGGTGTAAAGATGCATTTTAAGTCTTAATGTTAGGAAAAGCTTCCAGTTAGAATGTAACAATTAGAACTGTCTCAAAGGTGAATGTACTACCTTGAAGGATGCGTTTATAGTAGAGGTTCCTTTCATATATGGGTAAGACTAGATGGCTCTAAGATCTCTTCCAATGATGAAATTCTGTGATTAATTATCTTTTAAGGAGTTTTTTCATGATGGCTGATTTATGCTGTTTCTTAGAATTTAAACTAAGAGAGACATCTAACTGAAATTCTTAAATTTAGCCCTAGGGCAAAATCTCTCCATTAATGAAACTGACTTGTTGACTAGTATTTTTAATTTTCTTGCTTTTGTTTTATGTGAGTATATATGTGGAATAAGATCAGTAGATGAATTCAGGAGCAAATTGATGATTTAGAAATATTTTAAATTTTAAAAACTTTGTTCTCAATGTTTGACTATTGGGAACATTTAAAAATATTTCTATTAAGAAACAGTTACCAATTATGAACAATTTTTTTTCACTCAGAAAATATTTTTTTTTGCACTGAATGTGGTGACTTTATTAATGGTACACAATACAGGACTCTAGGCTTCTTTCCCCTACTACAGGGGTGCTTTAGAACAAGGATGTGAATGGGACATAGGATCTCCAGTATAGGAATACAGGTTAGGAATGTGGGCTCCCCAGTGGTGGATCTCCTCTTTTTGGCTGGGGATGAAGATCCATAGCTTTCCACTTTACTCCTTGGAGGCCATGTAGACCATGAGGTGTACTACACGTTTGCTATAACCATACTCATTGTCATACCAGGAAATGAGCTTGACAAAATGGTCGTTGAGGGCAATACCAGCACCAGCATCAAAGGTAGAAGAATGAGTGTTGCTGTTGAAATCACAGGATACAACCTGGTCCTCTGTGTAGCCCAAGATGCCCTTCAATGGTCCCTCTGATGCTTGCTTCACCACTTTCTTGATATCATATTTGGCAGGTTTCTCCAGGCGGCAGGTCAGATCCACAACAGATGCATTGGGAGTAGGAACACAGAAGGCCATGCCTGTGAGCTTCCCATTCAGCTCAGGTATAACCTTTCCTACAGCCTTAGCAGCACCAGTGGAAGCAGGGATGATGTTTTAGGCAGCACCACACCCATCACTCCATAGCTTACCAGAGGGGCCATCTACTGTCTTCTAGGTAGCAGTAATGGCATGGACTGTAGTCATGAGTCCTTCCACAATGCCAAAATTGTCATGAATGACCTTGGCCAAGGGGGCCAAGCAGTTGGTGGTGCAGGAAGCATTACTGGCAATCTTAAGGGAATTATCATATTTCTCATGGTTCACTCCCATCACGAACATTGGGGCATCAGCAGAAGGGGCAGAGATGATGACCCTCTTGACTCCACCCTTCAAGTGAGCCCCAGCCTTTTCCATGGTGGTAAAGACTCCAGTGGACTCTACAACATACTCGGCTCCAGCATCTCCCCATTTAATATTGGTGGGATCCCGTTCTTGGAAGATGGTAATGGCTTTTCCATTGATCACCAGCTTCCCATTCTCAGCCTTGACAATGCCCTTGAATTTGCCATGAGTGGAATCATATTGAAATATATAAACCATGTAGTTGAGGTCAATGAAGGGGTCATTGATGGCCACAATGTCTACTCCACCTGAGGTGAAAGCAACCCTGGTCACCAGGCGCCCAATACGGCCAAATCCATTGACTCCGACCTTCACCATCTTGTTTCAGGGATGTGACTTAAGCAGCAAAACCTGGCACCGAGCTTGGGAAAAAAGCCGAAAGCCTCAGAAAATATTCTTAAGACTATTCTCAAATTTTGTGAACTAGTGCTTATAAGTGAATAAATAAATCAAATTGGTGATTTATAAATATTTTAAATTTTAAAAACTTTGCTCTCAATGTTTGACCATTGGGAACATTTTAAAAAATATTTCTTTTAAGAAACAGTTGCCAACTATGAACAATTTTTTCACTCAGAAAATATTCTTAAGACTACTCTGAAATTTTATGAACTAGTGCTGAACATAGATTTTGTGTATCTTTATCTATATAATAAATTTCCACTGAGTGGCTGGGTGATAATGACTCTAAAATTCTTTTAGTAGCATGAATAAAATAAGATTTCATCTTTTCAACTCTGACTCAAATAACTTAAAATGTATTTCTTTCTGTATCATTTACTAAATTTAAGAAAATCAAACATTGGGGGCAGCTAGGTGGTGTGGTGAGAAGAGTGTGGGCCCTGGAGTCAGGAGGACATGAGTTCAGATCTGGCCTCAGACACTTAACACACAAAAAACCCCAAAAAACTAGCCCTGTGACCTTGGGCAAGTTACTTAGCCCCAACTACCCTCCAAAAAGAAAAAAAATCAAATGTTGGAGAGGTCCTTAGCTGTCATCTTGTTCGGTTCTCCATAATAATAATTTACAAGTAGTAGTAGCCTGTAAATAATGAGAGGAAGCTTTTGTTAAATAGCTAAATTCTTCAAGAATTTGAGACTCATTTACTCTTTTTAATGTAAATGAGCAATTAATAAAAACTACTTCCTAAAAATAATCAGCATTTGAGAGTTGAAATTAACCCCCCCATCAGCCATTTAATTCAAACCCTATATGAAGTTTCAGTGTAGAATTGAATAGAGAGCTGACCTGAGAGTCAGGAAGAGCTGGGTTCCAATCCAGTATATGACATAGTGGCTGTGTGACTCTTGGTAAATTACTTCACCTCTCAGTGCCCTAGGCTATTAAGTCTATCAAGTATAGATCTCTATTGATATAGAGAGTTTCCTTCTAAAGAATTTCCTATACCAATGGAATGTAAGATCTGGACACCCCAGAAAAGTAGCCTATAATTATATATGAATATAATATACCCATATATGTTATATGTGCATGTATATTTATACATACACATACATATATGTGTTTGTGCATTTACATATACATAGATAACTATATAATTTATATATCATGTCAAAAGCATCTTTAAAAAATAGTTGGAATAGTGATATAAATTGGAAGTGATTCTGGTGTGATTGATTTTTTTTCCTTTAACCTGCTGCATTCATTGCCATAGTCATCTGGTTGTATGCTAACCACTGTTCCCTCCCCCACCTCCTTGAGCAAAAGATTTAAGATTCAGCAAAATCTTAACAAGGTTACTTTTAAGTTGGTACAGATTTATTCATCAGTAAGTAGCCTTTTGATGTTCTCTTTGAAATTGACCTCTGTCACTGGAAACTTGATTATTTCAGGTTCAGTCAATCTGTGGCAAGGGCATGTCTTTACTATTTAAGTGGGAGATAGTTCTTTTCTATTATACCAGCCTTTGACTATGTTTTGTAATTTCTTTATATGCCCAGTCTTCATGCTGTGGTCAGCTACTTTAGTGTTGTCCTTCTTAAAACCCTTGAAATACTTGTTCCCAGGAGACAATATAGTGTAGTTTAAAGGGCACTGGTCCTAAAGTCCTAAGACTTGGCTTCAAATCCTGGCACTGATACTTACCAGCTATGTGATTCTGGGCTAGTCACCTAATTTTTTAGTGTTTTAGTATCTATAGAATTGGGATGTAGTATGCAATTCTAAGATACTTATACTACAAATATAATAATATATAAATAATAATATATTTATATATAATATATAAATATACTATATACTTATTATACTATTACTATTAATTAGTAATAATAAATTACTATTATATTAATACTATTATACTTAATACGCAGCCCCCATGGGGTTTTGTGAGGAAAGTACTTTGCAAACTTTATAACTATAAAATATTATTTTTTTTTGTTTTGGCATTTTAGCCTTCTTAACATTCAACCCTATATAACTCATGTCATCTACCTACTCCCAAATGACCAAACTTTTCTAGAAGAAAGAATAAAACCATGCTGACTAGGTCTACTATAACACTTTATTACCCCAAACTTGCTTGGTGTCTTACTATTGCACAACAGTTTTTTAATTTATATTTTATTGATTCCTTTCCAAGCTGTAACTTTAAGAGTTAGCAAACCATGTTACAAAGGCCAAATCTGGCTTGCTACCTATTTTTAAACAGCTTGTGAGATAAGCATATTTTTTCTAAAAAGTGTTTAAATTAGAAAACTTTATTTAAACATATCTTTAAAATGTAGAAACAATTCTTAGCTTTAGGTCCATACAAAAAACAGATGGTAGGCTGAATCTAGCCCTTTGGCCATAGTTTGTGAATCCATGCTCTAACCCTAATCTAATTAACCTTAACTAATAATGTGATATAAATTCTTCCTTCACTACCAACTCCATTTCTTCTCCCCTCAAACTTAGCAGATAACCTCTTCCAATTTACTGAAGAGATCAGGGGTTTTAAGGGAGAGACTGTTTTTTTCATCTCTGTGTTCCCAGCGACTGTCATATTGCCTTTTGTGTCACAGGTGCTACTCAATGAACCTGTGTTGAATAGAGTTCCCTCAACTCAGAGTCCACTACTCTTTTGTTCTGTGTCAGGGGAATAGGTGGATTTCCTTATTACTAGAGATATCCAATCCATCTCTACTCTCTACAATCCCATTTCACTTCTTCTCCTCATGACCTTGTTCCATCAGTAAATTCCCTCACTCTCATGTATCTTTAACCTTTCCCTCTCAGCCTATGGCTTTCTAGTTTGCAAAGTGCTGCTGTACATAATTCACATTTGAATCTCATAACAATCCTGTAAGGTATGGCTGGTCCATCTTCATTTTATAGATGAGGAAATTGAGGCTGAGAGACCAAGTAGCTTTCCCATGGTCATACAACTGATAGCTGTCAGATGCAGGATTTGGACTCATGTCCTTTCGATTCCAAGTCTAATAGTAGCAGGTTCCCCACCCCTGGTATTTAGTCTGGTATGTTTCAGAGAGTCACTAACATAATTTCAGTTATATAGTTATCTAAGAGAGGGTAAACTGAGAGGATATGTGGAGTTGTAGCTCTGGTCTGAAAATGCTGACTGGGGTGCTAACCACAGAAGAGACACTTAGTAGATAAAGCACCTCTGAGCAGTGGGGAGTCTGGTGGAGAGCAATTCCAGCAGAGAACAGATGGATAAGAGCAGTCAACTGTTTTTAAAATTTCTAATGATCTCTTTTAGCATATCTATGTTCTCCTTCTCTTTGAACCCTAGGTAGTACTCTAATTCATCCTCTTGATTGTTTTGAGTGTATTACCTAGATGAATTTGTGATGAACTGCCCACCGCAAAAAATTCTAACCATGATAGGTTTCTACAGTGGCACTAAAACCATGAGAGCTATGAATTAGCAACTACCTATGCTAGGTAGCATTTGGCCCTGTGGATTGCTTCCTTGTTGATAGTCTATCTTCCTTTGGCTTTTGTGACACTACATTCTCCTGGTTTTAAAACTGGGTTACTTACATCTACTACCTCTAAAAAATCTCCTCAGAACTACAGTCCCATGTTTTCATCTGCCTGATAGATATTTTCATTTGGATGTCCTACCAGCACCTCATAGTAATATATCCAAAGGTTGAACAAATCATCTTCTCCCCTCAAACCTAACTTTGTCCTTCACATTAACTTTACTATTTCTTTTGAAACTAACAATAACTATAACTAACAATTAACACTAACAATAATTGCAATTATCTAGATTTATAATCCTGAAGTCTGCGTTGACTCTTTCTTCTTTCTTCCCCATGTATCTAATCAGTTGTCAAGCCTTGTTGATTTGCCTCTCCAAGATCTCCTATCTATATTCCCTATTTTCAGCACAACCACTGACTGTAATTAAGACACTCATCTCTTCTCAATTGGCTTATTGTCACTGGTGAACTTCCTTCAAAAATCATCTTATATTCATATGTAATATGAATATAAGATGGTTTATATATATATGTATATATACATAGTGATTAGATACAGTATATTCACATCGTATATATTATATCCAATGACACAATATATACATATTGTCTCTCCTTCTTAGAAAATACACTCCTTTAGGCCAGATACTATTTCACTTTTATCTTTATATCCTCAGTGCTTAGAATAGTGCCTGGTATGTAATAGACAATAAATGCTCAATGGTTGATTGGTTGTTGTCATAGTTTCTACTTGGTAATCTTGAGTCCTTTCTTTCTTCTCTGTAACCCATATTTCACACCACTGATTGAGTAATCTTCCTAACTCAAATGCTATGATCATATCATGTCATTCCTTTTCTCAGAAACTTTAATTGACTTCCTATTATTATTGAATACTAAAACTCTTTATCCTAGCATTCAGACCTCTCTTTACAATCTGCTATTTGGAATAATAAATGGATAAGTGGAAAATAAAGAGTTCCATAAGGAGGTATTCTTTTCATGGATTAGGAGCTTCCTTAGTCATTAAATCTGAGACTCTAAAAGTAGAATAACACAAGGTTTCCCATTGCAGACTGTCAGGAAAAGAACGATAGCAGAATTTTATTCAAGTCAAAGTAATGCAATGAAATTCAACAAACTATTATTAAATATTTATTATATGCAAAGCACTGTGCTGAGGCATTGGAGAAACTTAAGATAGATATAATACAAACCTATATCTCAGAGATTATAAAGAGAAACTCTAATTCAACCTCTTGCTTGTTTAGGGGGATTATCTAGATGAATTTGTGCTGAACTGCCTGCACAAAGAATTCTAACCAATAGTAGTTTTCTACAGTGGCACTAAGAAACCATGAGATTGATGAATTAGCAACTAGTATCTCTTCAGCATGCCCTTTTCTGAAGGGCTGTTGGTGACATTGGAAAATAAACCCTACCAGAAAAGTTTTTCATTGTTTCTCGAGAGGGATAGGAATTAGTAATGGCATCTTTCAGCTTTTTAGCTGGACAAAAACTTCTTTCAGATCCTATGACTGCCATGGTTTGACCATTGTCCTGTTGAAGTATGCCTCTGACACACTGAAGAACACAAAGCCATGACTGGCATCTCAGAAAAGTGGAGGGACTGCAGCAAATGATGAGACCAGACCTCAGATTTCACCAGGGGATCAACTTAGGTCTGGTTCCAGAACACCATCTGAATACTAGATCTGATCTCTGTCTACCAAGCTAGCTTTTCTTGTGGAGATTTGACCCCTGAAGGTATCCTTAAATTCATGTTTGAATTTTATGTTCCCTGGATGTTAGGACTGAAATGGGGGAAGTAGGAAGCACCATTTTATTTTTAATTCAAACTCCTATAATTTGTTTAATAACATTGGCACTCCCTCAGTTAATTTCACATTTATTTCACAGTCCTTGTCATGATTCTTAAGCTTTTTTGAGATTTCTTTTTTAAACTTCTGTAAAGTAACTTTATGGAAGGTGTATAATTTGAATTGCTTTCAAAATTTTGAAACTTTGAATTAAATATTTAATTTAGGTTTATGATGAAGTTAATTTTAGAGTTCATTGATATTTATGCCCCTAAGTTTTAGACTTAGTTGGCTTCCTAGGACTTTAGATCAGAAGACAGCATGGTATATAGTAGCTAGAGTATTGGACTTGGCAGTGGGGAAGACCTGGGTTCCAATCCTGCCTTAGGCACTTACTAGTTGTGTGACTCTGGGTGAGTCACTTAATCTCTCTTGGACTCAATTTTCTTAACTGCAAAATGAAGCCTCCAGGGACTCTAAGGTTCCTTCCAACTCTTTTGAGTTTGTGATCCTACGAAAAGCAATTCTTTGTTATTCCTAGAGGGGAGAGACCTTTGCCCCGATTTTGACCCTGCTACTTTCCATAGTCAACCAGAGCGCCATGGACTAGTTAAATCATTGTGGTACAGCATAAAATGGGCCATGTCTAGTGTGTACTGCCCCTTGCTTCATGTATGACTTTAGGCTAGCCGTGTAACATCTCTGGATCTCAGTTTCCCCCTCTGTAAAATGAGGTGGTGGAACTCAGTGATCTTGGAGGTCCCCTCCAGATCTAGGTCTCTGATCCTGTGACTAGGAATTACTCAGGACTGGGCTAAATTCCATAGAATAATTCTACCCCACAGGGCAGACAGAAAACAGAGCATCTTCTAGATACGAGCAGGAAAAGCACTATTTACTCAGACATTCATTTTAGCTACATGTGAACATAAGTATAATTTAGACACCAGAATAAACTGTTTGGTTTTTTATGTTCATTCTAGAGGGAAGATTTTCTTTCTTTTGTAGCTATGTAGGATGCTTTTCTTTGGTGACCCATGGAGGCTCAAGGAGAGATCTGGGCTATTGCTGATATAGTGAAAGCTTTTATGATTGGATGATAAAAAATACTACAAAGAATGTTGTGAACCATTCACAATATTCATATTATAAAGGTTAAAAATCTCTGAAAGGGTATGACAGTCCTGGAATATATGCTTATAAGGCTGGGACTAAGTCTCTGACTTTGAGAGTAACCATATAAAGACAAATGATATGCTAATTATAATAATCACCAATAATAATAATAATAATCATCCAGATTCCCTTCTTCCTGCACTGCAGGGTGCCATGAGATACCTTTGGAAGCCTTGTAGAAGAGAAAACCCTTCATTGGGCATTTACTTTCTGGGGGGGACGTGAGTTGATTTCTCTCAGCTACTTGTAAACCACAAGAAGACTTAACTATGTTTATACAACCCAAGCTTCTGACCAATGGGGTCCGAGAATAAGGTTTGTTGTTATTATTACCCATGTAAATACTGTGAATGATGATGGAGCACATCTTAAGAAACTGAGGCTCTACTAGACATTAGCTTCAATCCTGACTGTGGTATTTTGAGGTCTCAAATGAGAAATTTTTCTCTTGTGGGCAACAGTGTGCCTGAATTGGGGTGGGGTGAGACAGTCAGTTGAGTCAAATTAATAAAAAAGCATTCAATGCCATAAATTAAATCTTGTTTTTTTTTATCATAGTTAACATTGTTAGAGAACTATAAATGGTTCATCTTAATTTTAAAGTTTACATTAAGGGACATAAAACTCTTCAATAAATACTGAATATATTTTAAAATATATCTGAATTTAACATTGTGACCAGTTAGGTTTGGGGGGAGAAATGAAGGAAGAAAGAAAATGACAGCTAGAGGAAGGTGAAATCCAGAAGAGAAAAAGGAGAAAGAGAAAAAGAAACATCTACAGATAAAGATGGGAGAAAAATTACAAGTATGGGAATAACTCAGAAGAGAAAGAGAAAGATGGAGAAAAGTTCCCTTTTGTTTTGGTGTTAGTGAAGTACCCTAACTGGTTTCCTCACCTGAACTTTGTGCTTTAATTTTGTATCATCGTCCTTTGAAATGCAAATGACCACTTTATTGGAAAGAAAGATACATTTACATAGCATTATATTGCTTAGGGGAAAGGAATAAGTATTTATATAACATTATTTATATAGCACCTACTATGTACTGGACACATTGCAAAGTTCCTTTGAAAAAAAGTTAGGTGATCCTCACAACAACCTTAGGAAGTAAGTGCTACGGATACTCACGTATATATCATCCCTGTTTTGCAAATGGGAAAAAATTGAGGCAAGTAGAGGTTAAGTGACTTGCCCAGGGTCACACTGCTGATAACTCTCTGAGACCAGATTAGAACTGAGGACTTTCACTTCTCTATGTAATGCACTTCAGCTACCACTGAAGACAGGTCCAGAAGGAAATATATCAGTTCTCCAAGAAGGGGTGGACATTACTCTCAGGACTGCAGAGGCTTCAATGCCTTCAGAGCACTATTTTCCTATAAGTAGGTAAAATTGAGAAGAGGCTTGAATCTGTCCTGCTGGTTCTCCACTTCTTTTCTAAGTGTTTGTTATCATTTTTTACTCATCAGTGTATTATTTTTAGTGACTAATGAGACCCACTGTGTTATAATACATTAAAAAAAGATTTCATATGAGAAATAATGAAAAAAATTATTAGCATTCCAAATCCCTCAGTCTTATAAAAGTGCACAAATGATTAGCCAGGAACCTTTAATTACATAGAAATGCAATTGTACATATACTTAAGAATGTGTATTGTAGTTGTAAAAAAATATATGGAGACTTAGATTAGCAAATTTATTTTATTATTTCTGCCTTCTTCATAGACCTGTAATGAAGATTAAGATAATTTATTTACCATATGTGAAAGAACCTTGTAAAGTTTACTATGCTATGTATGTCACTAAAGTTTCATAATGGCTACTCCAAGTGGATGCTCCTGCTTTAATGTTTTGTCCATGGCCGTCTCCATTCTGCCCCTTGGCCTTTTCATCCCTTTCATATTTCCATTATCAGTTCTGTAAGGATAATGTCCAAATTAATATCTCTGTTCTCTAATCTTTCCCTATTTCTCCAGCCCTGAATTTCTTTTACTAGATTTTAGTTATATATTTTATTTTTTACATAGCCTAAATTTTATTTTTATGTCTTCTCTTTTCTTAAGAAAAAAGAAAACAAATACATCAAATGCTATTAATGTATTTAAAAAAAGTCTGACATTACATATAATGATGCTTGACACTGATAGATTCTCTACCACCGCAAGAAATCTGAGTCTGGGAGTAGCTTGTGGTTTTCTAATATCCCTTCTTGGTGACAAGTTTATATTTTGTAATTTCACAACATTAATTTTCACTTTAATTTTTAAAAATTCATAACATAAGTATTAAAAATTATGCATATGGTAGAACAAACAAAACGTTTGCACATTACTTTCAAAACTTTTCTGCTTGTCTTTGTTTTCTTCTAAAATTCCTTCTATCTTTTTCTGTTTACTTAATTTTTTTTCAAGTAGATGCCTTTTGGGGGGATATTATTATTACTAAAACAGCAACAACAACAAACCAACTCCTCCCTAAGCTCCTATTTCAATCAAATATTCAACAGAAAGAGAAAATTAACAGAAAATTTAATCAAGCAAAATGAATCCCTGCATAGGTCATATCCAGAAATATATGTCTCTACACCTGGTGTCCATCATCTCTCAGAAAGTAAGTAACATTATTGATCATAGGTGTTTTGGAGACATGATTGGTCATTTAGCTAATAAGAGTTCTTAAAATCCTTCATAGTTGATTTTCTTTACAGTGTAGCCCAAAATAGAAATTATTCTCCTGATTCTTTTCACTCTGTGTCAATTCATGCTACCCACTATTATCTAAAATCATCTGTTTTGTCATTATGGCAAAATAATATTTAATTATAATCTTATACCACAATTTTTTTCATCCATTCCCCAGCTGTCTAAGAGGCAATCTAAGGTATCACTTTAGATTCTATTTCTTTAATGTATTTTTTTACACCAAACTGTGTGTGAGTTCAACCATCCTTTATTTTAGATGAGTGAGTTTTTTTTGTCTAATCTTCCCCCCACTCCTTCCTCCATATTTGAATAGTCTTCTTATACACCCCGATTATTAAAAATGACAAATTCTATTCTCTACTTCCTTTCTACACTAGTGTGTCCCTCCTTTTATTCTCCTTCCTCACCTTCTCTTTACCCTCTTAAATCCATCAAAGAACCAATCCACACCACCCTCCTCCTGAACCTCTCTTGTTTCTTATTCAACTCCTTCATTACCCTTTGAAGACATTAAGATTCTTAGAGGGCAGGTGTTTCTTCTCTCATCATTACAGTGTTGTTAGCATTTGATCATCATATACCTCCTTCCAGATGCTCAATTAAATTTATTTTTCTAAGTTTCTCTTAATTCTTGTGTTTGCGTTTTAAAATTTCAACTCAGTTCTATTCACTAAATAAGGAATTCTTGAAAGTCCTTGATTCCAATGAACTTTTACCTCTTCCCACCCCACCCCCACACCAATAAATTTATAGTCAGTGTTGCAGGGTAAGTCATGCCTGGTTATAAGCCTGTCTACTTTTTAGAATATCATATCCCATAATCTCCCATTTTTGGTAGAAGCCAGCAGGTCTGAGGTGATCTTGACTATTGTACTTTGGTACACAAACTGCTTCTTTCTAAATGTTTGCAGTATTTTTTTCTTTTACTTGTAGCTCTGAATTTTGGCTGTAACTTTTCCTTTTCCAGTTCCTTTCAGGAGGTGATCAGTGATACTTTTTATTTTGACTTTGCCATTTGATTCTAATAAATCTGAACTGTTTTCAGTTATGATTTTTTGAAAAAAGAGAATCTAGTTTTTTTAATTATAGTTTTCAGGGAGCTGTCTTACTCTTAAATTACCTCTATTTGTGTTGTATAGGCAAGTTTTTTTTTGCATCAGATATCTTACATTTTCTTCTATTTATTGTGTTGTAATATTTCTTGCGTTTGCAAGAAGTCTTTGATCTAGCTTTCAAGGATGCTAATTCTTGGGTAAGTCTCAACACATTCTCTTCTGAACATCTTATCCTTCCAATTCTTTTCCAAGAGCTTCAGAGAATTGTATCCAGGAACCTCTCTGGTATTTCAGGAAGTAGTACTGGGGACCTAAGAGTTCCTAGGGCAAAAACTCTGCCTATCAGGCCAGACTCTCTAACGTTATTGCCACATCATCACCCTTTTAGAAATCTAGGTTTAAAATCGGGGGTATCATCAAACTCATTTTATCCTGTAACCTGCTCCCACCCCCTCTAATCAGTTTTCAAATTCTAATGATTTTACCTCAGCAACACTTATTTCTCATCCATTGTCTCTATTCCTTTTCTACTGTAACTATTTGTCTCTTCTTGCCTACAATATTGTGATAAACCCTCATCTTTTCCCTTTCTAAGTATCATCTTTAAAAAACAAAAATAAAAGCATCTCATTACATTTTAAACATGTTTTACTTGGTGTGCTTAAACCCTCCCCCCAATAATCCCTGATATATAATTTGGGGAATCATTATTTCTAATGCTTTGCTATATGTATTCCATTCTTTTATTCAAAAAGGTGTCGGTGGCTCCACATTGCTTCATTCCCTACCAAATAAAAAAAATTTCTTGGTCCTGGCGTGGAAGGTTCTTTATAATAACACTTTACCCTATAACTTGAATTTTATCCTATGCCACTCCTCAGTTTGTGACCATTGCAACATAACTGGATTACTCACTGACCCCTCTTCTTGTTTTGCCCTCTCTTATTTTTATGGCTTGGCTCACAGCATTATTCTGTTTCTGGAGTGGATTCCTTCACTCCCTATTTAAGTTATTCTCTCCATCCAAGACCTAATTCAGATATAACCTCCTTTATGATAACTTCTTTAATCTCCCTCTTTTCATATTATTTCAGCAAAAATTATTTCTCATGGTTCAACTTGTTCTTAACTCTTTGCCTGGTCTCTTCCTTTCATATCCCACCCCTTCTTCATCATAGTTATTTGTTGACACATCTATTTTTCCCTTCTTCCTCTTGTTCCCCCCCATGCCTCCTATTACATTTGATCAAAATATCTTAGTTATCTTTTTGTTCTTAGAACAGTGTTTTGACATGATAATGATTTAATATGCTTGTTGACAAACCATTAAACTATAACTATCAGTATTGTGGCTATCTTGAATGATGAAACTCTTGCCTAATAAGGAAATATCCAAATAGAAAAGATGTCTTTTCAGTATGTTTTGTGCAAAGATGATTAGCATGTTTTTTTTACTTTCATTCACTCAATCAAACAACATCATACTTCAATTTTGTATTCCTTCCAATGTTAGAGGCAGCAAAATACCATGCAGAGTACACTATAGATTTCGAAGCCTGACCTTTTCTATGCAGACATTTATAAAGAAAAAAAACCCTTAAATGTAGGTATTAGAAAGATTGATACCAGTGTAGTCTTTTAAGTATACTGACAAGATTTAGATATAGTTTTTAGATATGAACATGAATAGTTAAATTGACCCTTAGTTATCTTTCTGTCACAGTTGTAACATAGTTTGCCCTTTGTCATTTGAAAGTAGCCTAACTGAAATGTTTGGGGTTTGAAAGTGCCCTTGCCACTCAATTATATTTGGAAAAGAAATTTCTTCTATTTTTTCTCTCTGTCCCCAGAATCCTGTTTTAGTACTGAAGAAAATTTAAGGCATTTGTCTCTTTATTCCTACTTAGTTGAATAATACATAGTATTCTTGTAGAATACTTATCCTAGAATATATGGCTTTCAAGGATGTCATATTAGAAAAGAACAACCAGTAATAAATGTGGATTCTAGTTACTTATTACTGCAATGGAATACCATTTCAAAATTCAGCATTATGCCATGCTTTTTTTCAAGAGACAAAATTGGATTGGCATAGTCTACGTCATATATATCAGATCAAGATTCCTGGCATAATTAAGCATGGACCATACTGGGTTCAGACACATGCATTCTGTCTTTTATAAGCCTTTCATCAGTTGGTGAATAGGAAAATATCTTAAAAATGAAGATTACCCTTAAACTGGCAGCTTTTGATATAGATTTGTTAAAGGAAAAACTTTCTCATGATATATTATCATAGACAGTTGGCTTTTGAAGTAATGTGTATAAACGTGTAGGTTGATATAGCTGTGCAGAACAATGTAGTGGTGATTTTCATATCCTCAAGCAATCTTCTGTTTAAAATCAGAAAACATTTCTGTGATATATTTGTTAAGTGATACATGTGTTTATAATTTCTTGATTTACTCTGCCTATCTATTTAAAGGAAGGACTTTCATATTTTAAAAACACTGCATCAAAATCCATCTCATGTCCCTTCCTTCCTTTATATTCCTGATTTTATATTAAGTTATAGTCCTCAAAAACTCCTACCCAGGGTACTTTTTAAATATCCAACCTGATTTCCCAGATTCTGGCCTCCTAAAATTCATCCTGTGCATTGCTGTCAAATTAGTTTTCCTAAAATGCAGTTCCTACCTGAATAGTTATTATCATTTTGTATGTCTTTTTAATAGTAGAATCCTAGCCCCTCATTTAGTAGAAGAAAGTAAGCCACAGCAGAGGCATTGTCAGGAAGTGATAATCAATTCATAGTATCTATAATTATGGAGAAAATGAGTTAAATGGATACTTGAAATTTGAAAGCAAAACAAATTTTTGGTGAACATTTTCTCCAAGCTTTTTACCAGAGGTCCTAATAAATAGTAACACTGCCTTCACTGCTTTGTGTTCTTCCTCATTTTTTTCTTTTGACCACTGCATTTGTTGTAGTTGCAAAGAACTGGAAACAAAGTAGATACCCATTAATTGAGGAATGACCCATCAATTGGGAATGGCTAAGGTTAAACAAGGTGGTACATGAATGTAATAGAATGCTAGTGTTCTGTGGGAAATATTAAGTGTGATGAATATGAAGCATGGGAAGAGCTATAGGGATTCATACAAAGTGAAGAAAAGCAGAACCAGGCAAACAGTTTTACAAAATAACTACAGTACTATAAATGGAAAGAGCAATGATAGCAAAGCAATAAAATGAAATAATATAAAGTTAAAATGATCAGACTTGGCCCCAAAGAAGAAATATGAATGAAAGACTACAAGGGCTACAACATACCCTATTCCAAACAGTCCCTGTTTCCCTAGAATCCCCCCTTTGATTCTAGCTTCTAGTTTTTTGTAGTCCATGCCCTAATTCAGCTCCTGTGATGATTGTCTGTGAAAGTGACAGCCTTAATATGTTTTTTCCTCTGAAATGGAGTCCTTTGTGTACTAAAATCCTATCAAACTTATATTCACTTTTTACTTTAAACTTAATGAGTCTTAAGTTTAAAAAAAAAAGGTAAAGGAGGAGGTGGATGGGAAATAGATTGAGAGAAAAAACCTTTAACTCCTAGAAATGAAATGAAAATGGGTAGGTCAATCCTTATGCTCTTAGGAAGAAAAGAAAGGGGTTAAAAACCAGTGTAGGGTAGCGAATTGTCTTTCAAGTTGCTTATTCTTGACCCCAGTGAGGCTTCCTCTTTTCACCCTATCTTCAGGCCCATTGAGCTCCTCACACCAGATTTGCTAACACCTTTACCCTAACTTCTCCCCTCCTTATCTCTTCCCTACTCTGCCAGATTTCCCAGAGTCACCAGCATGAGACAGGGATAGAGAAGGTCATCACTCCTTACCAGGTGTGAAGAAAAATGTCTCACTTTGAAACTGTTTTTTTCTCCATGAACCCACTGTCTTAAGCATGATTTTAAAAAAAAGAAGAAAAAGAAGTTTATAGTACTATTGTTAAAATGCCATACTTCAAGAATATTTTGAATTAAACAGTAAAAATTTTGCATATCTGCCTGGGAATCAAACATTATTTCTATGGATGCAATGACTTCTTAGTGACAAGCAACCAACTTAACGTAAGAATTTTTGTAACACAACCTGTGAATAAGTTAGGGTCTAACTTTCAACAGGTATTATCTCCCTTTAGACAATTCTGATTTCTTTTAAATATTCAAAACATTCTCTCCAGGAAAAAAAATACAATTCAAACCACTTTTCAGGGCCACATAATGTGTTGTTTTGTTTTGTTTTGTTTTGCTACATGGTTAAATTGGAGTTAATGTTACTAACAAGAATCAAGGAAATGGAAAGCAGTCAACATTTTGAGTGTGAGACTATGCATCTTTCTATGTAAACCTGCACACATATATGAACAGTGTTGATCTTCCACATATGTATATGAAGTAGATATGTCATAAGATTGTTTTTATATATGAACATATATTTATATATTATAAGTAGTAAAATATGTCATTTTGATAATTTTAAGGATTCAGTGTATTGAAGTTTACTTGACAGAATTTTACCAATGGCATAATGAAGAAGCGCTTTGTTCTTTTGAGTACCAAAGATTGGCAGTGTGTTGATCTTTAATAAATACTAAGAAGAGACTTAAACTGATCAAATTAAAGGGAAAATCCCTTTAAATACCATCTGTTTTGGATTCAGTTTCATAACCATTGTCCATACTTTAAATTTGCTGTGAAAGTCATTTTCTCATCATACCCCTTTACATCTAGTACATGACACTTATCTGTGACCTCAATGATTTCTTATCTGTAAATCCTGTAGAGTCCATTTAATTTCAGGTTAGCTGCAGTGAGGAAGGTAAGAGAACTATACATTTGCCAAACATAGAAAACTGAGAAAAATGTAAAAGTTCAAAATTAATCTTATATGATATAAATAAATGAAAGATATAAGTGCTGACAAAATATTTCTCATTACAGCTCAAAGTGTGCGTGCGTGTGTGTGTGTGTGTGTGTGTGTGTGTGTGTGTGTGTGTACTAACCATTACCAACAGGCATTTTATGTTTCCAGGCTTTTAACATCAGATAATTCTTTTCATTGTATCTTTAAAATTGATACCAGATTCCTCTAAATTTAGTCACTGTTGCCCCCATTTTGTAGCTAAGGTAGTTGTGATAGAGGCAAGTTTAGTGTTCATTGCACACAAAAACACTCTCCTGCCCTGGAGTTTCCATTTAGTAATGGAGCAGCTAAGTGAGTGTTACTTACTTACATGACACTGCATACAAATCTATTTTTGACAGCCATTTTATTTCTTTCTTTTTAGGAGATACTACTACCAATACTCAGCAATTCCATACCATAATAGGTTTATGTCATTTGTGCTCACAATGTAAAAGATGATCCATTTCAAGGAAAATACTTTTTTCTTTTTTTCCTCCCTTTCACTTTGCGTTCTTTTGTTTTGAATAGTGTTTTGCAGCCTCTGCACATGATTGAATGAATGATTCTTTTTTAATTAAATGTCTATTACTGTGTTAAGTAAGCCTTGGGGATACATATAGAAAAGCAAGTCAGGTCCTGCTCTCAAAAAACCTAAATTCTATCAGGAGATGACAAAACATATAAAAGATACAAATAAAAGTTACCAAAAAAAAGGTCCTGTCATTCTCAGGGTACAGTAGCAAAGCCACTTCCAAGCATTGAAGACTAATGCCTTTATTAGTCTGTGCCACAATACCTCCTGTTTCTTATTGTTGGGCTGGTATTTGCCTATATTATGATATAAAGTCAGTGTTCATCAAGCTGGTACTATTCAAAGAAAATTAGCAGTAGAAGAACAGTGCATTAGAACTCTGGAAATATGGAAGAGGAGGGAAAACCCTGATATGTGAAGAGGATCTTTTGATCTTAACAGATGACTAGCACACATCAAAGACTGATAAGGGCTTATCTATTTCAGGAGATTTACATGTAAAGTAAATGCAAGAATATATATCTGAGAATCTTTATAGGATCATCTGGTCTTAGGTGTTGAGGAAGAAATAAGAGTACTATCCTGGAATCTGTACAAGGGGATTTACACATCTATGATAACTCAAATAACTTTTAACAAGTATTATGAACAAGAGCACTGCCTATCAGTCTTCAAACCTTCATCTGAATTTCCTTGGAGTTTTTGTATAGGTAGTGAAATTAAAGGCATAGAATTTTCAAATACTGAATGCCTACTTTTAATGAAATAGTGTTACTATTAAGTCATGTAATAGAAATGCAATTTTAGGTTAAAATGAATGAACTTTATTGTAAGATACTACAAAAGAGACTAATATATTCAACTCTTTGACACGTACTCATTGAGAGTTTCCTGAATAGAGTAAAGGAAGAGTGTTTTTCGCTTATCAAATAACATAAAAATTTTAGATACTTTATAAGAATGTTCCAAGAAACACCGAGTGTTTTAAGTTATGTTGCAAGCATAAGTACTGTTTAGGTAAACTAATGGTTATTTTCGCCATTTGGCACTTGATAACCATAATCAGATCTTTAAATGTTATTTTGTACTTTAAGAAGTGTTAGAAAAATTCAAACATTTTATATGATTGGATGGAAAGAAAGTTTAGGAATGGGAAGGATGTGGACTGAGTATAAAATAAACTCTGTCTCCCACTATCCTTTTTGTCGGATTCCCAGGACTGTTTATGCCCAGTGAGACTAAAGAACTCAAGGGAATTACCTAGTTGTCATCCTCTGGAGTAAAGGTAATAGATTTATCTCTGAGAGGAAGGGTGAGGTCTTATGACTGTAAAAAACAAGGAAACTCTTTCATCTCCTTCACTTCAAGTGAGCATTTGCATTGGGGAAATGCTGACTCACTTGGGGAATCACAGCCTAATTGAAATCCAAATCCAGACTTGATACATCATTTATCTTCTTTGTGCTTGGGGATTTCAAAGCATTAAATATTAGAAACATCCATTTCATTATCAATACTTTTTAAACCTAGTCTTAAAGGCTGCTGCTATTCTCTTTGTACTTTCCTATCTGTTACTTTTTGTTCATGGCATTTCCTGTCCCAAGACTAACTTCCCATTTCCTGATTTCCACTTTTAAAAATCTTATCAATTTTCCAAGCTTAAATGACTTCTCTCTCCTTGAAGCATTCCTTGACTGACAAAGTTGAAAGTGCTTTCCACTTAAATTTAACAGTACTTTATTCGTACCACTTTTATAGCATTCATGGGAAACGAACACCTAATATGAAAGAACACTATGTAGACAGTGAAGAGATACAAAGTTTAAATAAAACAGCCCTGAAACCTCAGAGCTCACCTGAATACACAGTAAGGAAGAGAGTTTCAAAACCTGTTATGTAAGTGTTATATGAGAAGGTGGTGACTATGCTGGAGAATCAAGATTTACTTCATGAGAAGGTTGAAAGGATGAATAAGTTTTCCAAAAGTAAAGGGAGAGGTGAAGATGAATATAACCCTATGTGGTTATTTGTGTAATGTACAACCTTGACTAGAGTGTAACCTCTTTGAGGGCTAGAGGCGTTGTTACTCATCCTTATCTACCCCACTGTCAGACCACCACAGGGTTCTTTAATAAATTCTGGTTTTGTCATTTTATGTAGACGTGAGCAACCAAGAAAAAAATAAATAGCTTGAAAATTAAAATCCTGGAAAATAAATGATTCTAGGTTATTTCTGTAATTCTTATTTTAAGACCTAGGATACTGAGGCAACTAAGTGGCACAGTGCATAGAACTCTGGGCTTGGAGTCAGAAAGATTCATCTTCCTCAGTTCAAATCTAGCCTCATACACTTATTAGCTGTGTGACCCTGGCCAAATCATTTAACTGTGATTGCCTCAGTTTCCTAATCTGTAAAATGAGTTGGAGGAGGAAGTGGTAAAATTACTCTGGTATCTTTGACGAGAAAACTCCAAATGGGATCATGATGAGTTGGACACAATTGAAAAACAGCTAAACGCTAGGTACTATCTAGAGTTGATGCTGCTTTGTTTGGTCTCAACTTTAGTTGTACTGGGAGATTGATTCAATCAATTTCTATTAGGCTTTTTCCAAAACTTTTATTGTAGTTGCTTTTGCTATAAGGCCTGTATAAATGTAAGCTTTTGAAATTATCTCTGCATCAGTTTGTCCATTTTTTCACACAATTGTTGGAGAGAGAATAAGAGAATAGCTGTAATGTGATAGAAATTATCTAGTTTCAAATAAAATCCATTCTTTGTCCAGAAAACGTTTGCTTAGGCCCTAATGAGAATTATAACTTTATAAAAAGACTAGTTATTGAAAACATTTTGAAATCACTCCTTACTTTTTAAATTTGTGAATTTGTGTTTTGGGTGAACTTCCTTTTAGAGAAAATGTTGAAAAATTTAATAATTGAAAAGAAATAGCTAATTTATGTTTCTTATGTGAGTCTGTTTTTCTTTGTAGTAGTTATTTTTCTGCAAACCACAGAATTTCAAAAATCTCAAGGGAAAGAATCTTACTTTAAGAAGGTTTTCATGGACTTTTCAAGTTAGCCTCTGTATCTGTGTCTATAGATGTCTATATATATCTCTGTATGTATGTAAACACACACAGAGACAGAGAGAGAGAGAGAGACAGAGACATGAGCGGCTAGGTGGTACAGTGAATAGAGCACTGGCCCTGGAGTCAGGAGGACCTGAATTCAAATCTGGCCTTAGACACTTAACATAAAAAAACTAGCCGTGTGACCTTGAGCAAGTCATTTAACCCCAATTGCCCTACCTTTCCCCTCCAAAAATAAAGGCAAAAAAAATGTTTAAAAAGAGAGAGAGAGAGAGAGAGAGATCTCTACACATCTATAGATACAGATACATGTGTTTTTAAAAGTAAATAACCATTGCAATTTTGTCTGTGACAACAAACATTTTAAAATCATTTACTGTGTGGAGAGCACTGCTTAGCCCCTGAGGAAGAGACTTAAGTTTGAATGAGATGTGGTCCTTGCTTTTGAGGATTGATAAGGGGCAGATAACTGAAAGCCCAATATTTATAAGGCATACTGTTATTGTGCTTTTTATTGTGACCCACTTTACCACTAGAGTGTTACAGGACAAAGTGCCATGAGAGGTTTGTGATCTATTTTAACCACATGTGCATTTGTAACACAAATACACCATTCATATTTTGTTGAATCTTAATTTTTTCTTGGACACTTCATGTGAAATTGGCTAAATGCTGGTAAGTGTGTAAAAAATGTGTACTGAAAATAATATCCAATATGTGTGGTATGGGGAAAACACCCTAAAACAGATTTTCTCAGATATCAACAGGATATTATTACCCCCAAAGAAATGACAACAGTTTGTCAGTTTGATGAGTAGAGGAAGGAAGTTTACAAACATCTCTAAGAGAGGCATGTTGAGCTGTTGAAGGAAATGAGGCACGTCCTGCTTTTATTGTGCTTATTGGAGTGGGATTCCCAGCAGACTGATTGAGCCTGCCCTGAGACTTCTGTTTGGCAAAGACCTCGTTGACTCATATTTTATTTTTGTTTCTATAAAGGTCTGTTATTGTTCAGATTTCTAAGGTAGTTTATAAATATACTACCTCTATCATTTATACCATCAATTGACTTGATGTGATGAAAGCAAATGTATACACTTTATTAACTGCTTTTCTTTTCCTGTGAAATCTAGCAAAAAATAGCTAGAAAATCAGTTTTTAATAAAGCACAAATCTTTTGTGTTCAATTTTTCTTTGAACATGTAGCTTGTTGATTTCTTGGGTTGTATATTAAAGTTTTAAGTACTAACAATATGGAAGAAATTGAATTGTCTCATTAACATAGGAGAGATAAAATTGAGACACAAAGTCTTTGTGGCATTGTCAATACGAAGTTCAAGGCTTCAGAGCTCAGAATTTATCTGCTTAGAAGTACAACCACAGAGATAGATGCTTTCATAAGAGACTGAGACCTAATGAGAGTGTGTCTAAATTAATACCCAGCTTGTTGGGTGGGCCTCCTGTAATTAAAGGACACAGATGCTCAAGTGCTCACAGGATGGTCAAGAATGGTTAGGTTGTGATTTGTGTTTTCGGAGAAAATGCCCAAATCACAGATCCATTGCAGTATTAGATTATTAGTATAGTCAGCCTATATCATACTTTAATTCTCTTTTGAAATGTATACTAAGTCCTATGAGCTCTCTAAAGCAGTCTAGTATTATTTCTAAATGTTTTTTTTTTTCTTTTCCAGCTCTGAAATTCAGTTGTGCCTATCAGAATGTCTAAGTGAATGTGACTCTTCCTTACATAACTTTTCAGACACAGAAATACAGGAATAGAAGACTTTCTTGTTTCTTGTACAGTGACTCATACAGTCTGGAGGGGTAGGATGAGGGCAGTATACTTGTTGGTTATCTACAATTCTGGGTTCTAAATTTATAGCCTTAAACTCAATCCAGGAGATGTGGTTGATCTTCATGTGAAATTAGTAATTTAGTGATGTAGCTGAAAACATTATAGGGGTCATAGTTGCTGTTTAGTAGACATAATGTAGCTAGATGATGAAATTTTTTAAAAAAACCATTAAAGCAATAACAAGTTGCTGATAGTAAAAATAAATTAATTGCAAAATTTCACTTTTTTTGTTAGTCTTAGGGTTGGAGGTAGCTAAGTACAGTGGGGACTGATAGCACCAAGCATGGAGTCAGGAAGATCTGAGTTCCAGTCCAGCCATAGGCACTCACAAGCTGTGTGTCCTGGGGCAAGTCACTTAACCTCTACCTTTCTCAGTTTCCTCACCTGTAAATTGGGATAATAATAGCACCCACCTCACAGGGTTGTAGTGAGTATCATTTGAGATAATATTTGTAAATTGCTTAGGACAGCGTCTGGCACATAGTAGGTACCTAATCATCATTTGCTTGTTTCCTTTTTTTCTTGGAGTTTGATGTTTCCATATCCTTTTCAAGCATTTCAGTCTTAAAAATTCTAAAGGAAGTGATTATTATTTTTGAAACATTTTAAGAATATTTTAAGGTAAAAACAGGGTTATATTACAGAAGGATTTTTTTTTCAGAGCAAATGCCTACTTTAGGAAACTTCCCTGATTTTTTTTTCCTTTTCCTACTTTTGCCATTTCCAAATAAGTGCTGATTTATTGAAGATTCTGTGGAATGAAAAACATCTTGGTGAAGCAGAGCACATGTTATTCAAGGCTTTGAAGAGTGACACTCACTTATATTCAATCTAGTATTGGTAGTAAATATGAAGAAACAAGCCAAGCATTTGGGATGATAAATTTTTGATGATGGTTTCTTCTAGTTACCCATTACATTTTAATCACTAATGATTATTAAAATGGTATCCTAAATGTTATTATTCCTTAAATCAGGGGAATGTTTTAAGGAATTCTATTTGAATAACTTTTTTTCTTTTTTCATTAGAATTTTCATTCAGGGGTCCTTAACTTGGGGGTCCATGATCTTATTTTTTTAAAGAATTAACTTTATTGGGGCGGCTAGGTGGTGCAGTGAGTAGAGTGTCGGCCCTGGAGTCAGAAGGTCCTGAGTTCAGATCCAGCCTCAGACACTTAACGCACACAGAAATAAAAACCTAGCCGTGTGACCTTGGGCAAGTTACTTAACCCCAATTGCCCTCCAAAAAAAAAAAAAAAGCAAAAAAAAAGAATTAACTTTATTTTGATACAACTGAGTTTTTATATAAGCTTATATGTTTTGTTTTATACATTTTAGAAACATTATGCCAAGAGAGAGTCCATAGGCTTTACTAGACGGCCGAAAGGGTGTACGACATAAAAAAGGTTAAGAATCCCTGATCCATTTGCTTTCTGAAGAACTATAAGGTCCTGTGCTTTGTAGACGCTATGCTCCTCACTTGCCTAGTTTTCTGTCTCTACGTTTCTCTCTTGCTTTTGCCTTCTATATTAAAGACTGGATCAGGATGAAGAAAAGAAGTGGTTACAGTGTCTCAACTAGGTGGCTATTAGTCCTTTTAAGGGAGAGAGGAAGGGCTCACTTCTTTTTTTTTTTTTTTGCCTTTTTGGAGGGCAATTGGGGTTAAGTAACTTGCCCAAGGTCACAGGGCTAGGTTTTTATTTGTGTGTGCATTAAGTGTCTGAGGCCGAATCCGAACTCAGGTCCTTCTGACTCCAGGGCTAATGCTCTACTCACTGTGCCACCTAGCTGCCCCGGAAGGGCTCACTTCTATGGGATATTTTGTTTCATTTTAGGTGAATAGTGTTCAGACTAGGTATATCATAGGGCCTAGCAACAAAGTTTATAAATCTAGCCTGTCTAAAGTTGCACAGTATAAATTCACAATGTAGTTACCATCTGGGAATGATGAATCTTGAATGAACACTTAATGTTCTTTGAGTGTTAACAAAAATAAATTACCTACTATTGAAGTATGAGCTATTTAGAGGTAGGAAATATGTTGGGTTTTTACATTGGATTTTCATTTTTTGTATATGGGATATATTATTTCCAGTTTAAGTAATACCTTGGCTATCTTTCATGGAGATAGACAAATGTGTGGAGCATATGAATTTTCTGTCTTAAGGTTGGGCAAATAAAAGCCCCTTTCTTTCTGTTAATTCTATATAGTCTAAAAGTAGTTTTTTTTTTATTTTGAACTTTATATAGAGAGGAATCTACCCTATTTCGGATAGTCTATTAATTTTATTTAGGTTATTAAAATAGAAAAAAATAAATTTCATGCAAATTTTGAAAGTAAATATATACTATGTATGTCCAGTGCTGTGACAGATGTAATACTTGCCTTTGAATGGGATGTATCTGTTGACCAAAAACTGGCCAGTTTTTTTTAAGTTCATATTTACATAACACTTTGACATTTGCAAAGCATTTTCCTCAATTCATCTGAATACAACCAATATTTATTAAACTCCTATTTAATGTGTAAGACACTGAGCTCGGCACTGGGAATACAAAACTAGAGGTAATAGAGTCCTAACATTCTACTGGTACTATATCCCTAAAACTCCACTGTGATCATGAGTTTCAAATCCTTTCTCCCCATTTTTTGTCGAGGACTCGACAGTCTCCCAGGGTGGCTGTCTTGAGGTCAACCTCACCTCGTCATTTTCACTTATCCTATGTGTTCAGTCTATTACCAAATCTTGTCTTGTGCCTTCACAACATCTCTCATATACAGCTCCTTCTCTTTACTCATGCTGCCACCACCTTGGTGAAGTGTGAGTGCATACCTCAAGCATTGCTATGATCTTCTGATTAGTTTTCCTGCCTCAGTTCTTCCCACATCCCAGTCAGACCTCCACCCAGCTGCCAAAGTAAAGATCAGGTCTGACCACGTTACCTCCCTACTCAATAAACTCTAGGGCAGGAGCAGGTAAACCTGTGGCCTTGAGGCCATGTAGACCTCTAGGTCCTCAAGTGTGGACCTTTGATTGAATCCAAATTTCACAGAACAAATTCCCTTAATAAAAGGATTTGTTCAAAAAAATAAATAAAAGGATTTGCTCTGTAAAACCTGGATTCAGTCAAAAGGCTTCACCCAAGGAACTAGAAGGCCACATGTGGCCTCAAAGCTGCTGATTTCCCACGCCTGCTCTAGGGATTGTCTGTGGATGTCTAGGTATCCACCAGGACCAAATATAAAGTCTTGTTTGCATTTTAAAGCCCCAAACAATTTGGGTCCTTCCTTTCTCTCCAGTCATCTTGCTCTTTACTCAGTCCTTGTGGACTGCCTGTAATACTCTTTCTCATCATCTCCACCTCCTGGGTTCTCTTAGTTCCTTCAAGACTTAGCTAAATGTACCTTTTTCTTAGTCCCTACTCTCAGTTCCTTCCCTCTGAAGCTCTCTTCCATTTACGCTGTCTGTATTTTATGTGCACAGAGTTGGTTGTTTTATTGTTTTCCCCATTAGAATGTGAGCTCCTTGTGTTCAGGTTCTGTTTTTTCTTTTATGTACTCATTGTTGAGCACAGTCCTGGCATATAGTAGACACTTAATAAATTACAAAGTAATGGGGGAAAGGGTGATTATAGTAACAGGAGTCAGCCAAAGGCCTTTTGTACTGTTACACCTGAACTGTGCTCTGAATGATGTTAGGAATACCAAGAGGTATAGAAGATGAAGTGCATTTCAGACGTGAAGAACCTTTTGTGCAAATGAATGAAGTTGAAAGATGAAATGCCAGGTTCAGGGAATAACTAACAGGGCATTTTGACTGGAACAGAGAGTACAGGAAGAGAAAAAAAAAAGTAAAGTAAGATTGGAACTGCATGTGAAAGCCAGACTGTAGAGGACTTTAAACGCCATAATTAGGCATTTATATTTTGCTATAGAGAAAGTAGCAAGCTGTGGGGGATTTTTGAGACATGTTGTTAGATTGGTATGTAAGGAACGTCAAATTAACAACTATGTGATTTATAAATGGAGAAGGAAGAGTTTGAAGGCCAAGATGCCAATTAAGGAGACAGTTGTAATAGTTCAGAAAAGGTGTGATGAGAGTAGAAAGAGGTTATATGTGTGAAGAGAAAGGGATGGGTCTAAGAAACATCCTTCAAGAAGAACTGACAAAATTTAGCAGCTGATTGCATAGGTATAGAAGGTAAGGTCAATGATAACTCCAAGGTTGGAAACATGAGTGACTGAAAGAATAATGCCATAAACAGAACCTGAAAATTTTGGAGGGAGGTGGGTATGGGTTATGGGCAAAATATAATGGAGTCCAGTTTGGATTACTGAGTTTGAGAAGCTTTTGGTACATCCTTGTAGAGATAAAGAACAGGCAGGTGTGAATGTAGGTTAACTAGAAGTCAGTTGACTAGAGGTCAGTAAAGAGACTGGGGTTAGATCTGCATAGAGATTATAATTGACCCCACGAGTGCTACATCATTAAGGGATTATAGAAAGGGAAGAGAAGAAAGACCAGGACAGAACCTTTGAGGGTGTTTTCATTTGGTGAATGAGAAAACAAAAATCCTTTCGAGCTAATAATAATAACAACAACAACAACGAAGAAGATGATGATGATGATATTTATAAAAAGCTTTAGGATTTGCAGGGCACTTTATAAATATCTTTGTTTTTTGTTCTTACAACAATGCTGAGGAGGAGGAGCCATTATCATTCTTGTTTTACAGATGAAGAAAGTGAGGCAGAGATTAATTGACTTGCCCAAGGTCACTCAGCTAGTAAGTGTCTGCTACTGGATTTGAACTCAGGTCTTCCTGATTCTAGGTTCAGTTTTTTCACCTCTGTGCCACCTAGCTGCCTCAGTTGCCCCTATTTTACATATGAAGAAACTGAGGGCACAAGAGATTAAGGGAAGTTAATGTGTTCTCATACTGTTACTGTATATGAGCCAAGATGCTGCTCCTGAGGGATTCTGGCACTTAGCATTGTGCCTGGCATGTAATTGGTGCTCAATAAATGTTTATTGATTCAAAGAAGATTGACCATAAGTTGATTGATAGTTTTTGGCTATAGTGACATGCAAAATGTTAAAAAAGAATGAATGAATAAATAAATAAATAAAACTTATGTAGAACATTTATATTTAAAAATTTCCACTGACACAAATCTAATACTTTTGTATATCTTAATATAAATACTAGATATAAATAAATGTATTTTAATACTAGCTTAGACATATGGCACTTTCAGTTTGCAGAGTGCTTTCCTCATGACAACCCTGAAACTGGGTAGTGCAAGCAGTGTTATGACAAGGAATTTAAGACTCCAAAAGGTCAGTTGGCCTAAACAGGAGAACTAGAACTCTAATCTTAGCATTTTAATTCCAAGTCTAGTACTCTAGTATTTCTATAGTATTTTATAAGTTATAGATGCCTTTTGACATTAAACAAAAAGTTAAAACTTACTGAGTTTTTGGTGTGAGCTTCAGTGTCCTCTACCGATTCTGTCGCTTTCTTCAAGCTTTCAGTAGCACAGTGAAAGCTTTTGTGTTTGCACGATTTCAAGATACCTCAGGACTGAATCCCTGAGCCAGTCCACAGTGTCTAATTCTCCGTTTTGGTTGTGGGGATCAATTTTCTTATGTTGAAAAGGAGAGGTGGGGAAGTTTGGGCAGAACGATCCACTCATAGAACTAATCAACTAGCCAAAGTAAATAGCTATCCATGTCTCAAAATATTCTTCTTAATGTGATCATTTGACTCTGACCATACTATTGTACAGTATCTGAAAGGATTAAATAGAAACTTAGACTGTTTTGAGGGAGATATCTAGTCCGGCCTCCTTGTTTTATAGATAAGAACCTTGGAGAATGTGACTTAAGGGTCATACAAAAATGAAGTAGCAGAGTTTGAATTTGAACTCAATTCTTCTAAGTGTAGTTTCTGTTAAGGCTTCCTTTCCATTCCTTCATCAAACCCACCTCCAGTTCCATTTTCAGAACGAGGGGATCTGATCTTAATTATTGGCTCTTGATTTTCATTACCTATGTGACTTGGGGCAGGTTATTTTACCTTTCAATCTCCTGTGTAAAATGAAGAAGCTAGACTAAATGAATTTTCAGCTTGAAAACATGATTCTGTGGTTTTCCATGAAGCTTTTCCTGATCCTCTTCCATTCCCACTCATTTCTTCACCCATATTACATATTCACATTTTGGGTATTTATTCATATACTTGTCTTATCCTTTGATCTAGCTTCTAATTTTTTTGATCTTATAAAGTCATTTTTAATCTTTGAACCCCCAATACCTACCTGGCACATAGTAGGTGCTAATGAACTTTTGTGATTGGAATTGGCTGTTGAATACACACACACACACACACACACACACACACACACACACACAGACTTAATAGAAGTGAAAGGGTGATTTTTGAAGGACAGAAAACAACAGTAATAGAAGTATTATAAATTTACAATAAAGAAATTCTTTCCAAATTCTACTGATTCAAAAACAGCATTATTTTTTACTTAGCTATCTTATGGTTTTGATTCTTTGTCATACTTCCTTTAGGAAGAGGCAAACATTTTTGGAAAGAATAATGCTCAGAATAATCTAAGAACTCCCTAAATATTTTTTTTCTCTTTGTAATGATTTAGTTCTGCATGGCAAATAAACAGATGAAATTGTAGCTGCAGTAGGCTCAGGGGGTCACAGAAACCTTAATTACTAGGGAAGAAGACTCTTCTCCTCAATATCTGGATTTGATCCAGTATAAAAATAGAATAAGGTAGGTGAAGTGTCATTGATCCCAAAAGATGAAACTACTGAATTTCTGGTACTTTGGTTTATGTTTGATCTAAACATTGTTTGTTCAATTTCAACTCCAACCATAAACTTGTGTGTGTGTATGTGTTATAATCAGTAGTTGAAAAGGGTATACTTAGAAGCACAGAATTTTAAAATTGTAATATGTGTAGAGGTCACCTAGACAAAGCCCTTCATTTAGAAATAGAAAACTGAAACCCCCAAAGGTCAGGGAAGTTTCCCAGTGCCATGCTGTGACAGAACTTGGATCAGAATTCAGATATCTTAACTAACTAGTAGTCCAAGCCTTTTCTCACTTAAACAGTGGGCCCCAAGATCCTTGAAGAAGGAGACTCATTCCCTCCACTTCCTTCTCCTATCTTTTCCTCTCCCTTCCACTCCCCCTTCATAGCAGTCTTTGTTGAAGTAAAAACTTTGTTTTGTGTCTCTTTAGTAATCATTTCTAGAATATTGATATACTCAGTTTACTCCAGAAAAATCAGCCAAAACAGATCATATGATGCAATTTAAATAACTGAACCAAAAAATTTAGGGGAAAAATCTTTCTTTTGACAGATTAAAAATCAGCCTGATTTACTAGCTATATGGATCTGTATTTACCAAAACAAAAGAAAAAAAAGTTAATCAGATTTGTTTGTCTACATCCCTCAAGTTAATTCCCTTAGTAAAAGGGAAACACACACACACACACACACACACACACACACACACACACACACAGCCAAACAAATTTAAAATATGCCTTAACTATCTAGTTCACATTTGTAAGACAGTTTTATTGCTGAAGGTAAGACAGATAACTGGGCATTATTCCAACATCTTGGCAGTTTTTCTTTTCCAAGGGTACTAATATTAGGATTAGCATGTTGTTTTAAAGCCATTACCTTTCTGCACCTTAGTAATTGCTTGTTCTTAGGGGAAGCTTACAGCATTTGAATTAGATTTTTTTTTTTGCCAGATATTGACATATGGTTAAAATATTTTCATTAGTTCTTAAAATTGGTACTCCAACCCATTTCACCAATATAAGTGATAAAAACAATATATGTAAAACTTTAGAATATTAGATAGGTACAGAATGAGACAGTGGTCTCAATTCAGTTGAAGGATGCTATAAAATATATTTAATTTCAGTCTCTAGTTGCTGGGTTTATGCTTATGTTAACATTTTCTTAAATGTAATAAGAGCATGCCATTATTTAGTTAATTGCACCTCCTCACCTGTACCATGTAAAGCATTTCAGTTATATCTATATTGATAAGATATGCTTATCTACACAAAATGATAACTTTTCTGAGGAAAGCAGCAATAGAATAGAGCCATGTTTATGTAAAATTTTGAATAATATTTCATGTGTATGTGTCATAGCTATATCAAAATAGTCCTTTAGAGCAAGGAATCATACAAAGCAGGATTGTTTTTTAAACTTAAACACTGAAGAAATTTATATTAATATACTGCGGTTTTACTGTTGAAGATATTTTTATTATAATTTTATTACTGGGAATGAGCACAGAGCCATAGAATTTTAGAGATGGAAGAGATCTTAGTGATCATATAGACTAAATTCATAATTTTATAGGTGAGGAAACAGGCATAGAGTTGAAATTTTCATATGAAATATTGGTGTTAAAAATTTTTTGGTAGTGTGTGTCATTTCTTTAAAGAGATACAAGATAAAAGGTTAGGATTTAGGAGTAGGTAGGGGGTAGAATGTTAAGGGAGTGGGGTTTGAATTAAAAATATAGTTATGTCATATCCTACACACTCCCCATTTCATTACATTAGTATTTCTCTGTTGTAGCCTCTTTGCCATTTGGAATGATTTCTTTGTGAATGTCTAAAAAGAAACCATAATTCTTTAACTTGATCAAGCAGTCATCCAATTAGCTCTTTGCATTAGTAGAGGCTATGAACTGGATTACAAAGATCATTCGTGAACACCCTCTGTAACAATTCAGTTCTGTCCAGTTTGGAATTTCCAATTGTTCTATAATGTTCAGACTTTACTACTTTAGTGAATTTGTGCATGCAATTTTTTTTTGTTATACTTAAAATCCACCAAGCAGCAAACCAATAGAGTAACTTATGAATTTAAATAAATTCTCATTTGTTATTCACAAATTTTCTCACTACTTTATTGGCACACCAGGCCTCTCAAAAACTATGATATTCTTTGTCTGTAACTAGTTATGGCAGTTCCCTTGAAGGAGTTTCCAGCATAAATAAACTACCTATGGCAAAATAGCAAGACACGGTTTAGGTGAAAATCTGACTTTTAATCAATATCCATTCATCAAGGAGTTAGCATACATAGTACTCTTAATAGAAGGCTTTATAGAAGTCAGGAATTACCCATTGAACCAATTGATTACTCAGAGTAGTATCCTGAAGTTGCCTCTTCTAATGTAAATAAGCAATATTGTGCATCCTATTTTAAACCTCTAATCCTATTCAATCCCCCAGATATCAAGATACCACTTCCTAGGATCATATCCCTTCCAGCCCCCTCATTTTACAGATGGGCTAACGGATTTACCCATTGTCACCCAGATAAGTAAATGAATAGGATTTGAACTCGGGTCTTTTTTCACTCTAAGCCTAGCACACTTTTACTGTGTCACCTAGAAAGGATTCTCTTTTATATTTGATTGATGAGTAAAATCATTTTATTGTCAGGAATTCATATGTATATACATACACACATAATATTTGTAATGCCATTGACTTTAAATTTTAATGGTATATCTTTATATTTATATACCCCCAACAGTTTTATTAGAAATAATCTGTACATTCATTTAGGGCATTCTTGATGAAGGTATGAAAAGGGAAACATTATGCTTTTTCTAATGATATTCTAAAGCACTCTAGATTGATAAAATCACATTATTGATTTAAAATACAGATAATACAACAACTTGCTGGCCTTTGTGTTTTATGACTATTAAAAAAAGTTTAATTTGGTATAGTAGAACATTTCCTTAAAGACCTCCCTCCAACATGATATCTTCCAGGTATATGTGAAAACCATTTAAAAGCTTTCATTCAAATAATCACCTTTGGTTATTGAGAATGAATTGATAACCACCTTTGGTTAGAGGCTTACGCCACTTCATGAAGGCCACAAAGAGATGCATACTTACTAGCGGTGTTGTTACTGTCATGGAAGATATCCATTATAGAATCAAAATTTGAGAATGATTTCCTGTAGATTGTGAGATCTTCGAGATGTTCTTGTTTGTTAATGGAATTTTCCTATTCATATTCCTAATATCTAAATAAGATTAAAAAAAAGACTCAAAAGAGTTTCACTTCAATGTCCCTATTTCAAACAAACAAAAACTTAGTGAATGAAGAATACCTCTTGTTTGAGTGTACAGTTGTTAAATGGTCTACCTGTTGTTGTTCAGTTATCTCAATAATGTCCAACACTTCAGTGACCCCATTTGGGTTTTCTTGGCAAATATACTGGAGCAGTTTGCCATTTCCTTATCCAACTCCTTTTCCAGATGAGGAAACGGAGGCAAACAAACCCTTGCCCAGGGCCACACAGTAAGTATCTGAGGCCAGATTTGAATTCAGGAAGATGAGTTCCCTGACTTTGGACAACATATGGAGGTGTTCAATCACTATATTTGTCTTAGACAGACACTGCTTGTGTCTAGTGAGCAAGATCTAGAACTGAAAAGGCAAGAGCAGATTGAGTTGGATTTGTGATTTTGTGAAGTTCTATGAGTGGCCCCAGACTTCTGTCTGAAACAAAGTTCTGTCTTTTAACAACTGTATCTTTCCAACAATGCTGTGCAGTTTTTGATCATGGAATCTCACTATTTCAAAAGAATTAAAGTTGTAAGTTACCAAGAGAGGCACTTGGTTATATGAATTTCATAAGATATGTTACCAACAAAGAATTCTGCGAGGGAAAAAAAGTACAATGCATCCTCAAAGAGAAGTATGAGCAGAAGGAAATTCTCTAGCAAGCATGAGAGATAACCACTGCACTATTCATGCTTGCAGTGGTGACTTTCTGATGTCAAGAGATGCAGAGAAGCATCTATATGGCCTATATGGGCCCTCTTTAGAGGATTTATGATAGGATTTGGTGAAGTCACTGATGAGAAGACAAGAATGGGGAGGGAGTATCAAAGATGCATTGAAATACTAATAGTGTCCCCCTGTTGTGGATGGAACTTGGCTAGGACTGGTATTTTAGGTTCAATATTAAATGATGTGAGAAACTCAGGTCATTCAGCAGTGATCAAAAGAAAGCATGTATTGACTACAGTGTGCCAACCATTGTGCCAAGCACTTTTACAAATACTATCTCATTTGATCATCTCAACAACCTGGAACATGGGCACTATTATTGTCTCCATCTTACAGTTTATAAAATTGAGGCAGCCAGAGGTCAGGTGAGTTACCCAAGTCACAAAGCTAGTAAGTGTCAGAGGCTGGATTTGAGCTATGGTCTCCTTTATTACAGACCTATCGTGCCACCTAGCTGCTTCTATAGCAGGCAGAGGAGGTCTACTTAGCCATTACAGAGAGGATATTAAATGAAGATATCATAATGATTCAATTAAACCTAGCTTCCTGGTGTTTGAAACACTTGGGGTCTAGTCAGAAGCCTAGGAGTGCTCCAGAGAGCTTTGGAGCCAAATATGCCATTTTGAACTCAGATGACTTGGAAGCCATGTCAATAACCTGAGCCAGTCACAAGCCAATAAAAGTCTCAAGGAGAGTTTCAGTACCTCTTAAACAAACAAAAACAAAAGCAAAACCAAAATTAGTCCAACCAATGTGGGGAAGGGCCTTAGGAAAAGCTAGCCCCTACTTCATGGAAGGGCTCAGCTTACCTACAAGAGATTGTTCTTAGCATACTCTTTTGAATTTATCCTATCTTCTATGAAAAACACCATAAAAGATGGTCATTATGTGCATTTTAATGAGTGCTAGATCCAGTGTCAGAGGACCTGGTTTGAATCCTGGGTCTGCCACTTAATACCTATGTGACCTTCACAAAAGAATAAACAGGTTTATTTCATTTGTATACTGTGTAGAGCTTCTTCATTTGACTTGTGCAAACTGAAAATACAAAGTTTTTAATTTTTTTAGCATTCTAGTAAGTATAGGTTTCTCAAGACATAAGTGTGAGGGGAAATTATGTTGGGCTTATAGAGGAAAGTTTCTCAAATACTTAAGACCTATTTCTTAATATGATTGTGTAATCCAGGATTCATTTTTAAAGTGAAGGTCAAGAGGAATACATTAGAATGGGGAAGGAGGTGGGGAATTAACACCCACCTGCATTAAATGGAAATAGATACTGCTAGAGAGAGAAAAACATGACATAATTAGCTTACGTTCTTGAGGAGTGAGTTCCACTCAGTGGTTCTCAGATAGTTCAAAGAAATTTAATATTATATGGTGAAACAATTAAGCTGTTATAACTGGTGTTCCTCTTCAGCTGTTAAACCTTTTAAAAATGCTGTTTTGAGGTTGATACATATCTACTGACATTTCTCCTTTACTATTTCATTTTTAGTGTTTGTGAAGATTTTTTTTTTGCTTAGGATGATGTGGCTCACAATCCACAAAGCCTTCTTTCCACCCCCCCCATCCCCACTAGTTGAAATAAGATGCAGCTGACATCAGTCTCTTTGCTTTTTTATGATATGGGGATGCGGTAGTATCAAAGCAGGCAGGATGAAAGCACAAAAGCTTCCTGTTTCCAGCTGTTTTCCTCAGCAAAGACTTTTTTTTCCCAAAGATGATGCTTCCTTTCAAGGGTTTTTAATCTGCAAACTGTTTCCTCAGTTTATTTCACTATAGTAAAATGTGTTCCCTTTAGGTCATATCTGTCTCTTTTAAAACCCAACCTGCCCTTTTCAGTAGCTTTATTTGCTACTCAAAAGAACAAACATGACTTTATAAAGTTCCTTTAATGAAGTACAAAGACCAATAAACCTTTTGCCACTGGAGCTTCATATTTATGGTACCAGTTTTTTTTTTTTTGGTGAAAAATTTTAGATATCAAAAATCCAATTGAGTACTATTAATCTGACAATTTATTATTCATAAACAAAGTAGGAGTAAAATGTGACGTTATGACTTAAGGATTTTTTCTAATTCAGTATAATGATATGTATTTTACTTGGTTTCATGTAAATCCTTAATTCTAAGGTACTAGAAACTCTATAATAAAAAAGTGAGTACTATTATTTGTCAGGAGATGGGGGTTTGATTTATGAGAAGTGAGAATTTTTGTCTCCTTTACTGAGATTCTTTTATTTATTTTCTGGTTCAAGTATAAGAATACTTATTAATTTTGATGCCTTTCCATGATTCAAAATTAAATGAAAATTGATTTCACACTAATCTGTATTCTAGAAGCTATACAGTCTGAGTTTTAGGAATACAGACTTTTGAGGAAGAGTTTTAAAAACCTTTTTTCTGCATTTTCCATTCTTGCTGAATTCGGATTATTCTTTTCACCAATTTTTGAGTTGTGTTTCATTATGAACGTCTAAATGAAATCTGCTTGCCTACATAAGCTAATTGAACATTTAAGAGACCCAAATAAAGTGAGTAGCAGTGAAATCAGCAAGGATCATGTTAGAATGATGGTAAACTTTTAGTTGCAAGTCCTATAATTGTGTCTTTTCCCACTTGTCCTTAGGGATGCTTAACTGCTAAAGGCAGGGAGCAGTGAGTGTTCACTACTGGCCAGAAGCATGGTACTGTAGCACCGTAGTGTGAGGGAAGTCTTTCAGATTTAATGAAGCCAGTGGCATATGGGGGAGTACCACCTCATTTCATTTTCACTTTAATGCTAACTCTAACATATGTTTTAAATTCAAGTGGTGTCCCAAGTGCCAATACATGTTAAAAGGACTAAACATTTAATAGAAAAATAAAAGAAGACAAAAGCAACAAAAAACCCTATCCCTTTTTTCTTACTTATTCTTGTTGCCCATTCTATTGAGGATGGAAGGCTGATAAAGCTTAAAAACATGAACATGGCTATTTTATCTTTTCTGTTTAATAGAGAGCTATGAAAAAATGGCAATTAACATATTCAGACAGAAAATCATCCTGGCTGAATGACTCATTAAATAGTCATATAAACAGGATGTGCTGAAATGAACTGGTACAAAATTTAGTTTCATTGGTCCTTTCAGTGCACTATTGCTCATTATCAGCACTTTTAGCAGCAGACTGTGGTGCTTCAGAGGACACTTAAAGTTCTCTTCCTTTTATTTTTTTCTTAAATACTTTCAGTTTTTTCTCCTATTCCCTAAAGCCTTGCATTTAGCTTTGTGTTTGGGATCATAGCTATTCAAGTTGCAAAAAGCCTTACAGGACATCTTGTCCAAACTTCCAATTGCAAGAATTTGTTGCACAGCATACTGGAACAGTAGCATACCAGCATTTTCTTGAAAACATCCAATGGTAGGGGCTTATTAGCTTCTAGGACAGCTGATTTCACTGTAATCAATCAGTCCAGCAAGCATTGACCAAGTAACTAAGCACCAGGGATACAAAGATTTGACTAAAACTAAACCAAACCAAACAAACAAAAAACCAGCCCCTGCCTTCAAGAAGGTTATATTTAATATGTAAACAGATTAGCATGTATATCATAATTTGGGGGAGGAGAAAGCATTAACAAAAGGATCAAGAAAAGTTTTTGATAGGAGGTGGATCATTACTTCAACTTTGAAGGAAACTAAGGATTCTATGAAGTGGACACAAGGAAGTCATCCAGTCAGTGAGTATTAAGCACCTACCATGTACCAGGCACTGTGGTAAGCACCAGAGATAGAGAAAGGCAAAAGACAGTTCCTGCTCTTGGGGAATTCAAAATCTAAAGGGGAACAATAATGTGAAGAACTATGTACAAGATGATTTCGAGATAAGACATTAAGGGTAGGCACTAGAATTAAGAGAGAGTGGGAAACACTTCCTGTAAAAAGTGTGATTTACATTGTAACTTCAGAGAATCTAAGGAAGCCAGGAGTGGAGGACTGAGAAGGGAGATAACTTTAGGCATGGGAAAGAGGTGGTAAAAATGTCCAGAGCCAAGAAATGGAGTGTCTTGTTCCCACCTTCTACAGGAAACCTTTCTCAGTCCCTCTTAATTTTCATGCCTTTCCTCTGTTGATAATTTCCTATTTTTCCTGTTTGTACATGGTTATTTGCATGTTGTCTTCCTCAGTAGATTATAAACTCCTAGAAGACAATGACTCTTTTGTCTTTCTTTGTATCCCTACCACTTAGCACAATGCTTGGCATAGAGTAGGCACTTAATAATTGCTTATTAGTGATTGTTTGAAGAACATCAAGGAGTGTAGTGTTACTGGAAGAGAGAGTGTATGGTAGCAGTGTAAGGTGTGAGAAGACTGAAAGGTAGGGGCTGGGGAGTAGGGCTTGGATGGTAGTTTACCAAAGGCTTTGATGGCTAGAGGATTTTGTATTTGATTTAGGAGGTAACAGAGAGGTAGTGGAGTTCATTGAGTAGGAGAGTGACTTTATGAAAATCACTCTGGCATCTGAATGTAGGGATGAATTGGAATGGGGAGAGACTCAAGGCAGGTAGACCAACCATTAGGCTATTATTATGGTCCAGGCATGAGGAAATGAAGGCCTATACTAGGGTGATAGCAGTATCAGAGGAGAAAAGGCTTTCTCTCTCAGAGATACTGCAAAAGTGAAATCAGTAGGCCCTGGAAAACAGCTATGTGGGGATAGATGACAGGAGGAGGTATTACAGGATGACACTTATGTTGTATGTCTTGGGGACTGAGAGGATGGTGGTACTGTCAACAGGGATAGGGAGTATTTTACAGGCAGCTGGGGTTACCCAAATATATTGGAGGGAGAATATGAAGTGCTGAGCTCAGGAAATATCATGTAAGCCTGTTAGATTGTGACATAGGCAGTTAGCAAAACATTTACCACTTAGAATAGCTACAGTCATTCGATATGTACTTTTTTATGCTTCCTTCTTTCCGTGGCTAGAATCTCTGTTATACCCCTGTTCCAAAACAGGAAAATAGTGTTCCCATATAAGAATCTCTGAAAAGATTCTTAGTCTATGCTAGGCAGATAAATTTGTTTCACATATTTGTTTTTATTGTACTTTTAGAACTTGCTAGAATGTTTTTCTCTTATACAGGCAAGGGAGGGGAATAGCTATATTGCCAAGAATGGAGGGCCATGACAGTCTATATCCCAATACGGCAATTCGAAATAGGATAATAGGAATTTGGTGTGGAATGGATCTTAGTGATCCTCTTTTGCATGTGATGAAGCTGAGTCCAAGAGAGGTTAACTGACTTGTCTAAAGTCAACAGACAAAAGAGCCTGAACTTGATCCCAAGTCTTCTGATTAAAAGGTCAATACTGCGTGATTGAGATTATAGCCAAAGCAACAAGCAGAATCACCCCAGATAGCTAAAGTGCTTATAATTTGTTCACAACCAAAAGGTTGTTGTTTCAAGATGAGAAAAATCTTCTTGTTAAGAAATTAAATTATTGAAAGATCTATACATAAATCCTGGGACTTAAGTGATGTACAGATTGGATTAAAATATTTTTATGCAACTTCCTGATCACTTGGTTTGTTACCAGAAAATGTGTTAGGCATGTATGGAAAATGTTTTCTTTACCATCACTCCATCCATGTGTCTTAAAATTCGTCAAGATTTTTTCTTTACCTTCAGGCATGAAGGTAGTTACTGGAGTTTGTTAATGGAAATGGTGGGTTTTATCTCTCTGCAGAAGAAATGTTACAGTGCTTTACAATAACTATAAATTGAAAGTGCACTTGAATACTTTGGCATTTTCCTGTTGGACTGAGCTACCAAACTTGGTGGTGTGCAGCCTGAATCAAAAGAGCCCCAATGTCTAGGCTGAAGATAACCACTGCACATGGTTACTGCCCTTTTACTGATGAGTGAGTAGTGTTACATCAGTTAAAATAAGAGTGCAACCTACATCATAGATCATCATAAGATCATAGATTTAGAGCTACAAAGGACCATACTTAGAGGTCATGTCATCTCACCCCCTCCTTTAAAAGATTAAGAAACTGAGGTCCAGAGATCAAATAAATTGTCCAAGGTCATTTAGGTAGTAATCGATAGGGGTAGAATTTGAACCCAAGTTTGCAAAGCCAACACTCTTTCTGCTGTTACAATGCTGACTTGGTCATTGATGTGCTCCATGCATGGAGATCCTAGATTTTCCCTGTCCCATTTCTGATTCAATAGAGTGATCCTGAAGGGTAAAAGCAGTAAGCAGGTACATAGGTCAGTAATATCTATTCATCTGTTATACTCCATTCAATCTTGTTTATTTATGTCATTAACAAGAGGCAGCATGATAAAATGGATAGAGAATCTGTTTGGGCTTCAGGATGACCCAAGTTCTAGTATTGCCTTTAAGATATTTTAGCCATAAGTAACAATCTCTTGGTGTTCTCAGGTCAATTTTAAGCATATATGTTTCAGAGTAGTTGCATGTCTGCATTGGTAGAGAGGTTTCCTCAACAAAGGTTCCCTAGTCTGGATAAAAATGAGGTTTTTTGGGTAATCATACATTTTTGTTTTGTTTTTGATACAAACAAAAAGTCTTCCTCCCACTTTAAAAAGATATTACTACAGAAGTTCATTGCGAAAAATCTTGGGGGACATAGAGGGAAATTTGTGTGAGTGACTTTTCCAGCAGTGCCCCTGACTATGTTCGTCACACTAGTGGAGACTAATCATGCTATTATTTTTTGTCAGTAGGTATAACAAGTGGGTAGAGCTTTGTGTATTCCACTGTGATGAATTAATTTGGTGTTCATTGTAGTAGCACTGATCATAATGAATTAATCTGGCATTCATGTGGATGTCATAGATGTTTTTTTTTCCTCTCCCTCTCATTTCAATGTTGCTTTGGTTAATGGACACTTTATAAGTGTGACACATCTGATCCAGTTCTCACAGTAACCTGTTCTTACAATTTTCCTGTCTGAACACTATAGGCTACTCTCTTTACTTTGGGGTACTCTGAAGAAATTTGCCTACTCAATATTTGGCTATTAAAAAGAAAGATAAAAGGAAGAATGATTGGTGAATAATGCTTATACTTGAAAGTTTAAATGCTTTTCAAAAATTTTATGAAACAAAATTAACTAGTGTGGCAAATATGAGCCTCAGGTAGATTGATGTAATAATAAGGCACTTTGGCTGGTTGTTTTTGTTGTTTTTTAAAGCTCTAATCCAAAGAGTTCTGATGGTTTTTAAATAATGTTGAAGGAAAATATTCCATTTTAATTCCAATATTAAATAATGAAAACTGCCTCCAGAATGAGTTTTCTTGTCTTTAAATTTCTTCTTTCTCGCACATGCAAGGTTGATAAATGTATGTGCATATATTATTTATCTGTTCATGTAAGGAGGACACATAATTGACTATTAGATATGGTAATTGCATAAATATATCTTGTTCAAATCCATTTTCTTTTCTGTTTATAAAATAAGTGTTTTAGTTAAATTGGTATATATCCAGAAAATAGAATTGCTTTGTCTGCAATTGAAAAATTAGACTTCAAAGGAAAAGTGAGACTTTAACCCCAAGAAATTTTTTTAAAACTCAGGGCTTAACCTATATGAGCTCATTTTTCCTAAGCTTTTTCTTAATTTGTTCATCATGTTTGCTAATTATTGAAGATATTTATAATAGAACAAGGGTTCCCTTCATCACAGCCCACCTGCTCTGCTGATTTGATCCACAGGGAAAACATAATAATATTGCATCGTATGGAAATAGATTCATTCTTTATGAGGAGTAGGGTGTCAATTCAGGTCCCTCGTTAAATTTAAACCTGGGAATTGTATCATCCTCCACAGACTCCCTGGTGGTTTTGAACAAATAGGTTATTTTTTACTTCCTGTTCTAAAAAGAACTCCAGTTTGATCTGGGGTAGCAGCTGTATCACATTCCCAGCAACTGCTTTTCTTCAGTTGATAGGTCCTATGCATATTTCACCCTGTGAAGTTGGTGAAGAATTCGGGGATCTGTTGGGAATGGAAAGCACCACATAGCTGGGTTGCTGTTGTTTCCATTATTTTTGTTATTATTGCAACAGATTGTACAGTAATATGCTAACAAAGATTTATGACTTCATGCAGCAGTAGGAAATGTTGAGATGTGGAGGAAAACTCATGTTAAAATGAATGTCTATAATAATGATAAAAGGAAAACAAAACAAAAGAGAGGTTCTAAGAAAATTGCTTGAAGTATAAATATTTGTATTACCATTTGCCATGGTTTGAAAATCTTGAAAGTAATTGTTGATGCTTTTCCTTTTTAGATATGTTGTCTGACTATATATGCATAGCTGTTCTTGGAAGGGGGTTTATTTCTTTTATTTTTTTCTTTACTGGCACACTTAGCTGTTGAATATGCAATGAGTAGAAAATTTATGGAGGGCAGAATTATGAGTATCTGAAGAAAGTTTAATTACTTTTATAATTTAGATAAGCTTCATAATTTATTGTAACACACTGTACTTTGGCACAATTTGTAACAATTATAAAGCACTTGAATTTAGGTTCTTTACTTGGCAGCTATAAACAGAGTTAACTGTATGAAAACTTTGAGAATTCTCTCTCTTTCTCCCACCCCCCCATCCTTGTGCATTAAAGGCTTATAGGAAAGCGTCTGTGTGCTCCATTTTCATTTACCAAATCCCTGGACTTTTATTTCTGTGTAAGTACAAATTATAGAGTAGTATGTTTGTGGTTTTAAACATACAACTAGCAAGCAAAGAAAGGAAACTAAGATATCCATCAATGTCCAATCCCAGGAAATGGATAAATAGGGAGAAACTCAAATCACTTTAGCAGATGATCCCTACTTGAAATAAAATAAAAACAAAAAGAAAAAGCAACTCCATACATGAAAAAAGTGAAAAAATCTCTCAGAACCTGAGATTTCAAAAATGCTTTTCTCATTAATTTGTGCAAATACCCTTTTATAATTAAAAAGAAGCCAGATTCAATTTCAAGTTTTGGTGAGTTCTGTTGAGAATCTATTACTGTCACAGAAATTACTAACTACATCTTTAAGTTTGTGAAATTTATGCTTAACACTCATTTTACACATTTTTCTCATTTCTGCTAGTTTATGCTGGCTTCCACAAGTTCTGATTTGGCTTTTCAGGATATAACCATGCAATCCCTAGATTTTGTTTTCTATTGTTCCTAAAATATTTAATTTTTAAAAGCATTTATTTTTTGCATCTCAGAAAAATGGGATTCTCCCAAGTTAAAAATGGAATTATCTCTCATAAACCATAGTGAAGTGGATTAACATGTCATATTTCAATAATAATAATGATGTTTGTATGTGTCTGTAGTTACTGTTTATTTCTTCATGAGATAGCTTAGAATTAAGCGAGATGTTCCAGTGAGGAGCAGAATAAGGACATAGCTTGATTAACATTTAGGAATTTCTGAACCTCAGTTACATTCTTGTTTTATCTATTCTTTACCTCTCTGTCATGTGGACTACTTCTGTGCAAGCATGATGGGGACTCTTGTTTTAATCTTTAAAAGGGCTGTGATTTTGACAAGTCACTGAGGCTGTGTACATAAGAAGCCAAATAACTGTGGACTACATAGTCAAAAGACTTAATCAAACAGGTTGTTTGACTGAATTGATTGCTTGTTTGACAGTTTAAACAATCAGACTATCAGGCCTAACCCTTGTGTTGATTCCTTGCTGATTAAAGAGTCAGCTCCAAGAATGTATTTATTCCCACAATTTTTTCCCCAGGGGGCACTCCTTTCTTTCCTTTCTTTGGTCTGTTGCTGCTTTTTGCAAATTGATCTTTACCAAAGGCTCCTTTTCCCCAGCCTCTGTTTCATCATCATGTAACTATAGAAATCTGAGGTATCCTTTTCTCTGGACCATAGATATGAAGGGATGAAAGTTACTAACTTTAAGACAATTTGGAATTTTAAAAAAGGCATTTGTTATCTGTCTTCTCTCAGGTTATGCATTCATGCAATGGTATAATGTGCCCAACTGGATTTGTTACTAGTGGCAAGGCCCAAGAAGAATTGCTTATGATGGAATAATATTTTCCCTTGTATCATATATTGTGTTGTTTTCCTGTTGCTTGTGAATATGTTCTGTTCTGCAAATAAATGTAAGTTCTCATTTTCATGTTCCTGCTGACTCGTATCCTTAAACCCTTTTGTTCAGAGTATTAATGTCCTTTATCCTGGAAAATTCCTGCGATTGTAGTGCCTTAATACTGTAAATCAATAGAGACTGAATTCAGTGCCTACTAAGTAGTGTTAGACAACCCTTTAAATGCAAATGCATCAGGGCTAGTTTTAATGTAATTTTAATAAGGCTGAGACCATTTTGAAGTAGACTTAAATCATAATACTAATCTCAAAAGACTCTATGTTTAGCTAAGAAGGCCCTTTTATTCTCCCTCATTTTTCCCCCAGTTTGCATTTAAATCACCTTTCATCTGATTCCACAGTTTTCATCTGCAATATCTTTTTGTAAATGCAATGGAGACATACAACTTATAGCTAATTTATCTGCCACTTAGAGAAGGGCTTATATTGTTTCAGGCTATTTTGTTTTCCATTTTTTGTAGTTATACATTCCTAATTAATCTTTCTGTTTCTAAGAAACATAAATATTTCAAATTAACTGGTCGTGTACTGGCCAGGGTAGTACAAAATGCAGCTGTTGATACTATCTGAAAAAAAATCTGCTTAAGATCTGGGTTTAATATTTAATTATTAGGAGGGTTTGAATACAGGCTTGGAAAAATGACAGCAAATAATTAGCTTTTTACCAAAAACTTTATCCAAAAGGGTTTTTTCGTTGTTGTTTTTAGCCATTTTAAATGTTGTGCTTAATGTGGACTTTTTTTTCTCTTGTTTGTGTTTCGTTTAGTTGGGAAAGGTACAGTAGCAGTGTCCTGGGGAAATAAAATTGGAGTGGAATAGTTTAACAAAAGATCAAAAGAACAGAAGCCTAGCATCAAAAGGCAAAAGAATTGGGTGGAGTGTTCCTAATATGAATTACTGGAACATGCTGTGTATAAAGACAAAAAGATTTTTTAAAAAAATATGTACACATAGAATTGTAATTGTCTCTTCAGTTTTTATGTCCAAAAATTTCCCAGGGAGATGTTTAGATACTGAAATAGATACCCCATGTCATTTAATTTAGTATTTAACATTTTTCATGTCTTTCACAAAATGGTAATTTATATTTTTAATTACTGCCTTAGTTCCCAGTGAGCCTTTTGCAATAACAAATCAGAAAAAATAAGAAGATACCCTTTGAGTTGATGTTTGTCTATTACATCCTGCTTTTTAAAAAGCAGGTTACTTTTTTCCTTTACTTTGCATTGGTATTCAGGATAGTCATGTAAGTTTAAAAAGTAAAATAAGATCCTAGGCCTATAAAAATATTCACAAGAATAGACCATAAAAAACTGTACCTGAAGTTTTTAACATTTATGTTGACAGTGTTGATGTCAACTTGATGTAATTTGAGATTGCTTTTTAGTAACACTCCCAAATTCCCTACCCTCTATTTCACCCCAGCTTGGTACTTCTTATTTTTTGCCCCCTCCTATTCTTCTGCTCTCTCCTCTTTCCTTTAATCACCTCCTTTTGCTTCCCTCCCCTTCTTTCCTTTTGAAAACCTTGTTAGTGTTAAGAGTGTAGAAACGAGATGAGACAGGGTGGAGCGATCGAGGTGGGTCCCTTTCTAACTCTACTTTTCCACATTTTATTTCCATAAACTTGAAAATGGCACCCAGTGGCACCAGTAATATTATTAGTAGCTCTAAGGGAAAAGAGACTTAAACTATATTCAGTATAATATAACTGCACAGATAAGCCATATATGCACATTTTCAACTTAAAAGTTTGATACTAATGAATACAGAGATCCTGTTGGAAATTGAAATTTTCTATTTCAAGTTCAGGACAGCTACATTTTGAACAAATACGCCTCTCAATATTATGCATCGCTACTGCTTTTTCATTCAGATTCAATTCAATGAAGATTTATGTGCAAGGCATAATGTTAGGTGTTGGGTATACAAAAAAGAAAGAACGAAAAACAGTCCCGACCCTCAATGATTACTTACCATCTAGTTAGGGAATACAGTATGTGAACAGATAGATGTATAGATGATTACTTATGATTTGAAACAAGTTTGGCATTCTGAGGGAGAAAGGCCAAGAACCCTGCTCCCTTTTCTTTCACTGTCATTTTTGTTCTTATAGCATACTAGAATTTTATTCACTCGTTTAAACTGAATATTGTTGGACACCCAGAGGTTTCAGAGGAAACAAGTCATAGATTTACAGTAGTTGTGAAACCTACTTGACACCCTTTAACCTTAGCATTTAAATGAGGAACATTAAAATATGAGTTGTTATAATAAGGAGAGAAAACTTGATCAGATTACAAAATCATTTCTCCATGAACCCAGAATATAAACACTTCGCTCTTGGTATTTGCCATAATGAGACTGGGATTCAGTAGGACAACTAGTATGTGCCTAGATTCTAAGACATAAAGGCCAACTAGATTTTGAAGGAAAGCTGGTAAGGGAACACCTGCAGAAATCTGCTTTTCTATGCAACAGACTGAGTAATTGCACTTGCAGATGGATAGTTACAAATATAATTACCTGATTTGTGAACACAAATGCCCTTTCAATTGTGTGCACATTGAATTTTGCAATAACAGGTGTGTGCGGATTATTTCGTGAGTATCCCTTGCTCCCATGTTTAAATATTTGTCCTGGCATATACTTTCCCTTCAGTCTAAGTAGTCTTATTTTTCTTAACCTAATGGTTTCAGAAATTAATTAATTTTTCAAAATATCTGAAATTTACCATCAATAGTAACAAGTTTGAAAACTTGACTAGAAGTAAGACTGCATTTAGGCAGTGTCTAAGGCCTCAAAATTGTACACAGTGATAGATTTTTAAAAAACTACTTGGATATAGCTTTTTAAAATTTTTTTTTGCAGAATAAGGAACATTGTTATTCAGTGCTATAAACTAATAGTCTAGAATTTTTTCTCCATAAATAAATCAATTAGAGTTGAATAGAAAACAATCTTTAAAAAGTTTGTCATCTCTTTTTTTCAGGTCTTCTCCCTATATTTTTACTAATAATTTGAGACTCAATACATTTTAATGAAATCTCTTTCTTCCTTTGTTTTTAATGACTTTCTTTGGTTGTGATCTTAGATCCAGTTTTCTTCCACCACATTTAAAAAAAAATCTATAAAATATTGGTGCGATGTTGAAAAAATCTTTTAAGAAATCTGTGATTTATAAAAAATATACTGCTTTATATAAAAACTTGCAAAATATTTTGCTTTTCCCTTTCCTCTCCCTTATGAGAGGGAGGTACTTATTCTTTGATAGTACTGGTAGATGGAGTCTTTGCTGCCAATATTTAATGAGATTACTAATGTGGCATAACTAGGTAGCAAATTATTAAATGTTATTTCTTATTATTGTTGAATTTATTTTAGCAATTTGAAGTTTTTTCATTGTGGATAGATTACTTTTAAGTGAGCTAAAGTAAGCATTTAAATCTTGCACCATAGGAAAGTAATATATGAAATCTATACTTTAGTCTATCTTGTAGGAATTAATCCTGTTTGCCCAAAGATGGGCAAAATTATGACAGAAGTCTCATGTTGAATGGCAGTGATTTGAAGAACTTTGTACTAATTCTTCTAGAATTAAACATTTCTATCTCCAGCTGTTTCCTTGTTCTTACTCTTCTGTCTAAAGCACCTCATGCTAGTGATGGAGGCAGTAGGTACTTTTCAGTTGAGAATGGATGAATTGAGCTTTACTCAATTTTAAATTTGTAAAACATTTTTTCTGATACTTCATGTCTTATTTAAAAAAATATCGTGATATTACTGTTGTATGGAGGAGAAACTGGCACATTTTGTTAAAATAATGATCAGAACCACCTGCTTTGAATATGGTCTGATTGAATCAGATGAAGACTGCTTTTCATCACCATGTCGGGATTGGGATGTTGTAGAAATGTTTTGTTTTGATATTTAACATGTGCTTAGGTGTTAGTTGTTTCAAGTTGTTTAGGAACAGGTTCTCATCACTGTGTTTCTGAATTTTGTAGGGAAATTTGAAAGAAACCTTGGTTATTTCTCTGTCTAGGTTTTAAAATTATATCCTTTTGTGGTGGGGTTTTTTTGATGTTGCAGATTGCCTCATGAAGAATAGCAAGTAATTTGTCCTTTATAAGTTTTTCTTCACTTAAACCATTTTAACAGTAACTTTGAATGAATCTCTGCATGAGAACATTATAGGCATACTGGATTTCTGGCCTAGCAGTTGCTATTGGGAAAGGGGAAAAAACTTATATTGGAGAAAGTGGGCAGCACAGTGAATAGAGTACTGGGCCTGGAGTTAGGTGGACTTCAGTTCAAATTCAGTCTCAGACACTTAGTAGCTGTGGGATCCTGGGTAAGTAAGTCAGTTAACCATTGACCTGCCTCAGTTTCTTCAATTGCAAAATGGAGATAATGCCACCTAATAATGCCAGGATTATTGTGAGCAACAAATAAAATAATATTTGTAAATTACTTAGCATCATTCCTAGCAGATATAAGGTGCTTAATAAATGCTTGTTTCGGGGTGGTGCAGTGAATAGAACAGCAGCTCTGGAGTTAGGAGGACCTGAATTAAAATCCAGCCTCAGATACTTAACACAAAAAACTAGCCTTGTGACCTTGGGCAAGTCACTTAACCCCAATTGCACCCCCCAAAAAATAATAAATGCTTGTTTCCTTCATTCCTCACTGGTATCTTTAAATAGACATGATCATATGGGATTTGTTTCTCTTCTTTCAAGGGTAATTGCTGGTTGTCTTCATAAAATCTTCTTTACCTGTTTAGTTGTTCTTATCATTGTCTCCAGCCCTGGTCTGTTCTAGTCAGTACATGTCCTCAAGTTACAGAAAGATGGATCTCAGTTCATAGTCTAGTTTACCAGTATGCATTTCCTTCTAGAAATATGGGTGCTGTGGTGCTATGGAGGAGAACATGGTCCAAATGTCAGTGTAAGAAAATTGATTTCTCATTTCTGTATGAGAAGCCTTTGCATTGAGGGGGGTGCTTCCCCTCACCTCCACTTCGTAGTTTGCCTGGCTTCCCATAAGAAGGCCTTCTGTAAGACACTGTCCGGTACTGCTGCCCTCCTCCCATCCCCTCTGCCATGCTAATGCCTCCTTCTACAGATTGCATTTCATTTATTCTGTAACTAACTTAGATGTGCACAGTTAGTTACATGTAACCTTTCCCATAAGAATATATACTACTTGATGGCAGGAACTGTTTGTTTGTTCTTTCTCTCTTTGTATCTCCAGCACTGGGAGCACTTGGCACATTGTAAGCACTTATTAAATGCTTATTGACCGACCACTAGCTAAATAAAAGTACTGCTAATGGGTAGCTAATTAGGTGATGGAGTAGATAGAGTGCGAGGCCAAGTGCGAGGCCTGGAGTCTGGAAGACCTGAGTTCAAATGTGACTTCAGATCTAGTTAATAGTACTATGAGGTGAGAAAGGAAATGGCAAACCACTCCAGCATCTCTGCCCAGGAAACCCCAAACGGGTTTATGAAAAGTTGGGCATGACTGAACAACAACAAGAACTTATTAAATGCTTGTTGACTGACTATTAGCAAGTGTTACTATAAAGTGATATGGGTATGTGTATTTATTTATAAATATAAGTATCACTAAATATCTGGAATGGCTTATTTTGGAAGATTAGATTTGGTCATATATGATGGCCAACAAATAAAATCCTTTCTTTCTCCTTGGCATCCATTCTGTACACTGCAGATGCATTTTTGTGGAGGACCAGGGAGTATGTAGACGGGGAGGGGCACAGATGCCGACCTTCGAATTGGATTTTCCAGAGACTGGGTTTTTTGTTTGATTGTTTTTTCTTTTTTTTTTTTAATTGATTTTTTTGTCATCATTGTCATTTTCTCCAGTGGTTCTCCTACCCTCCTGACCCTTCCCAGAGAGTCATCCCCTATAACAAATAGTATTTTTTTTTTTTTTTTGCTTTTTGGAGGGCAGGTGGGATTAAGTAACTTGCCCAAGGTCACATGGCTAGGTTTCTGTTTGCGTGTGCGTTAAGTGTCTGAGGCTAGATCCGAACTCAGGTCCTTCTGACTCCAGGGCCGACGCTCTACTCACTGCGCCACCTAGCTGCCCCAACAAATAGTATTTTTTAAAGAAAAATAAAAAAAGAAAGCGATAAAAGATCAGCTCAATCAGTAAGCGCATTGGAAAAGTCTGAAAATGTGTGCAGTGTGTACTGCACCTGTGGCTCTCTCATCTTCCTGAAGGAGTGGATTAGGAATCCTCTCACATCTCTTTTTTCAAGTCATACTTACTGTTTATAATTGTGCAAAATTTACTTTGATTTCTTTTAATTTGTGTGTACTTGTAGTTCTTTCCATTCATGTTGTGGTCATTGTGTACATTATTTGCTTGGCTTAGCTTACTTCACTTTGTTTCAGTTCATGTAAATGACGGATTTGTCTTTTATTTTAATCGTGTCATCACTGGGACTTTGGCTAAACCTTTCAATACTGAGCTGCCCCATTGTAGCCCACCTTTCATTCAGCTGTCAGAGTGAACATCCTAAAGTCTAAATTTGACCATGTCATCTCCTTATTCGGTAAACCACAGTGGTTTTATCACCTGCAGGATCAAATGTGAAATCCTCTAGTAGTTGTGCAAGGCCATTCATAACCTGCCTGCCTCTCCAGCCTTCTTGTACCTTGTCCACCCCCATGTATTCTGTGATTCAGTAAAGCTGATGCTGACTTGTGCTGTTCCTAGCATAAAATGCTCCATCTCCTGAAATCATGCATTTTCTCTGGTTGTTTCTCATGCCTGGAATTCTCTCCTCCCTTATCTCTGCCTCCAGGCTTCCTTCTAGCCCCAGGAAAAATCCCATCTTTGTGTGTGTGTGTATGTGGCAATTAGGGTTAAGTGACTTGCCCAGGGTCACACAGCTACTACATGTCAAATGTCTGAGGCTGAATTTGAACTCAGGTCCTCCTGAGTCCAGGATCCACTGTGCCATCTAGCTGCCCCCCCCCCCAATCCCATCTTTAGGAAGCATTTCTTGATCCTCCCTTAATGTACTAGGATTGTAGCAATAGAAAAAGTAGGAAAATTGAATTGAATTGAATTGGATTGAAAATTCAATTGAAAAAAATTCAAATTAATTAAGAGTTAATCTGTTTTAATAGTTAATATTTAGTTCCAGAGAAACAAGTATAGTTTGTGTGTTCTCTCCCTCATTAGACTGTGAGCTCCTTGAGAGCAGGGACTGTTTTTTGCTTCTCTTTATCCCTAGTACTTAACGAAATACCTGTCATGTAGTTGAGACCATAATGAAATGTTTGCTGATTGACTAAACTGTAGCATAATCTAGGTAGAAATAGATTTTTATCCCAACCCTGACAGAAGTTTATCTTTCTACTTACCCTGTTACCATTTGTTTGCTTATTTCTGTGTGTGTGTGTGTGTGTGTGTGTGTGTGTGTGTGTGTGTGTGTGTGTTTTTCTGGACAGCACAGACTATTATCCCCATCCTCTACCCCAACCTACCTCTACTAGGAGAGGCTAAAGCTTTCTCATTTCACCCTGATTTAATTTCTATTAGGACTGAACAGGGGTGTTGGACAGGTACTGGATTTGGGGTTTTATTAGTGTCTTGAACTCCTTAGTGAAGAAACTCCCCCCAACCACTGTTAGTCCATATCTTCTCTGTAACCTTAAATCTTTTATTGGTGTTATTGCTTTTTGGAGGGGAAAAGGGAGGGCAGGGCAGTTGGGGTTAAGTGACTTGCCCAAGGTCACACAGCTAGTAAGTGTTAAGTGTCTGAGGCCGAATTTGAACTCAGGTCCTCCTGACTCCAGGGCCGGTGCTCTATTCACTGCACCACCTAGCTGCCCCAAACTAACCTATAATCTTATAGAGTTGCCTAGAGTGCTGAGATTTTAAGTGACTTTTTCAGGGTTACACAATCAATATATGTCAGAGATAAGACTTGAACCCAAGGCTTCCTTTCTTGAGGCTGGCTTTCTCCCTAGCTAGGTAGCTAGGTGATATAGTAGATAGAGTCCTGGACCTACAATGAGGAATGTGTGAAATAAAACCCACCTTCAGACACTTAATGGTTGTGTGACCCTGGGCAAGTCATTTAACCCCTGCCTCAGTTTCTTCCCTATAAAAAGGAAATCATGACAATGCCCACCTGGTAGTGTTGTGAAGATCCAATGAGCTAATCCTTACAAAGAGCTTAGTACAGTGCTTGACACTTAGCAAATACTTGTCCCCTCTCCCCTTCCCCAAACATAGACACCTCACTGTTCCTCTGAACCAAATATTAAAGAATAACAGATGAATGGTCATATTTCCTTAATCTTTTTTTTTTATTCCTGCTTCTCCTGATGTCATTTGAGTTTCTGAAAAACACTGTTTTTGTGGGGGGGGTTTGGATCGACCTTTAATATCAGTGAGGAGAAAAAAGAAAGCCCACAGCATTTAGAGTATGAACCCTTGTGATATAAAGAATGTCTACTTGAATAAGATTTTGAGTGATCATCACCATTTCTGAAAGCAAGGAGTACGACATGGTTTTTTGCTAGGAGGTATAAATATTGAGAACAGTTTAGTTAGTTTACATTGTTGAAGTTTATACTTTCAAATGGAGCACAAAACTGCCTAATGGATATTTGTATAGAATTTGTAAAATCAGACATAAGACAAATAGTCCATCTGATTCAAATGAATTTTCTAATTATTTGTGGCTTTACCCAGAAGCAATTAAAGTGTGTTGTATATATCTCACAGCTGGTTTTGCTTCTTTGAAAAAAATGGAAAGCTATCTATCCAATCCCATGAGTAAACCCATAGTAATGATCAAGTAGTAGAGCTATTCCATTTCAAATCTGCTTTTAATTTAGGTATTATGAGGGGTAGAAACTTGTAGATTCGGTATCAGTTATTTTTATAATTTTATTTTTTTTCTGGAGGGGGGAAGGTAGGGCAGTTGGGGTTAAGTGATGCTGAAGGTCACATGGCTAGTTCTGTGTTAAGGTCCTCCTGATTCCAGGGCCAGTGCTCTATTCACTGTACCACCTAGCTACCTCCATTTTTGTAATTTTAAATGTGACTATTCCCACTATTTATCCATATTTGTCTGATCTCTCTTAAGTATATTGCATGATCATGGGTGACGTCATCTAAAAGACAGAAGTAATTATGCTTTTCTTTAATAACAATTTTGCCCTGTAAGGTAATGTCAACACATTTCAATTGAAATTTTCAGTTTTTGTGAAGTACTTGGAAAATACTTTCCCTAACTTCTTGATATTAACTGAATTTTAGGCCCTTTTGGCCCCTGGAGTTCCTGAGCTTAAATAAAGGAGCCAAAAATGTCTCTACAATTAATTTTACAGCATCCTATGGGGAGATATATGTACTGAGTCATCATTAGATCCCAATATACATTTTTGAGGCCTAAGATTACAGGCTCAAAAATAATCTGTGAGTGGAATTTAAGAAAAGATGAATTAGTTTAGAACAAGTATGTTACATAATTGTACTCAAGTTTATTCTTATTTCAGATTTAGTGAAAAATGGCTACTGTAGACTTGAGTTTCAACTGCAGGACGACTGATGTTTCTACCAGCTGTGAGAATAAAATTACCATTGATTTTCAAATGTGCATATCTATGCATTGTTTCTAGCATGGTTAATAAGCTGAGTCCAATAAGTATTTATTATAAGCCTGCTATGTACGAGATACTGTGCTAAATACCCTAGATCCAAAGAAAGAGAAAAAAATAATTCCTGCTTTCAAGGAACTGACAGTCTAATTTAAATTATTTAAATACTAAGTTTAAATAATATATGGAGGCTTTAAGAAAACTCTGTGCTTCATAGAATTTAAGGGATAGGATTTAAGCTTTCAACTCAGTTTTTGTGTTTGTTTCCATTGGTTTATTCCACACTGAAAGGGCTCCAACTCAGAGGAATAAAAACCAGACAGAATTATTGGTCATGGTCCTATTAATAAGAAATTGTTGAGAGGCCAAGAGTCAGTGTATACCTGTGACTAGATGGTATTGGATGTGGGTTTCATTTAGGTATTCATTTTAGCAAGCTGGCTGATGCTTACTGGGGATTAGTTAACTCTATTTTGGATTCATTTTAAAGGGGAGTCCATTTATGTGAATCAACATTCATCTTTATAACATTACCAAGACTTCTAAACCTTGACCAATTTTTGAAATACTGAGCAACTGCAGCAACAAATGCTTAATTATTCTCTTTATAGTGTACCCTCTTTTTGTCCACTTTTTTTTATTCCTTTTTACTGTGAGTATTGAAGAGACAACAACAACAGCAAAATAGAGTTCCATAAATAAAGATAGAAGGGTCCTCCACTTTTATAGTGACATACTGGGGTATTGGAAAGCCTTTATTTCACTTACTGCAGAAGATAAGATGCACAGAATTCACATAAGAAAATACAGAGACTTAAGCATATAAATGACCCATTGAATTCCCACTGTAAAATAAAGACACTTTGGAAAATTTCTGAATAACTTCCCATTCATTTTGTACCTGTATTGTCTAAGCAACTCATGACATTAGTAAAGTTGGCCAGGTGCAACTTATACACAGCCCCCACCTAATTTGCCAACCCCTCTCATGCACTGGCTGGTCTGGCTTTAGTTCATCAGTTATGTTAACCCTCTTTCCTTTCCAAGAAGCACAATATTAAGGAACTCTTTCTTTAAGAAGGAAATTCCTAAATGCTCCAACTCTAGAACTCTTGAATTTGGGATTATACCTAAGGTAACACATAAAGCTTGAACTGCTCAGGAAATCTCGCTGTCCAGGAGGTTAGATTCTGAGGTCACCCTGCCTAAATAATTAAAAATACCTTTCCTCTTTTAAGGAGATTGGGTTTTAGGAACAGTGCCTTTGAACTTCCATCTCAGACGTTGTATAAACACATTTCTACATCTGCCATGTTCTTCTTCTGTGTCACCAGTAATTCTGTTGGCAGAAAGGGAGAAATCACTTCTCCCTTTGCTGCTCTGGAAAAAGGCAACAGAAAAGGTAATGCAGAGAGACTTGGGGATCAATGTAGTAGCCATATGCTTGTTTACAGCATTATCAGCTCTGTAGTCCTATTAAGTCCCAGTCAGAACAATTCTACATGGCCTCTCACCAAGCATATTCCATCCCCATACCAAATATTCTTTAGATGTCTCTATACAAAGGTTCACACATTATAATCTTATCAGGTTGATGGAGGGATTTGGATAATTGATCATTCATTACAACTCTGGAAAGGACACAGTGATTCTGTATTCTCTACCCTTCCTGAGTTTGAACCTGTAAAAAAAATTATAAGGGGCGGCTAGGTGGCACAGTGAATAGAGCGCCGGCCCTGGAATCAGAAGGACCTGAGTTCGGAGCCGGCCTCCGACACTTAATCCATACAAACAAAAACCTAGCCATGTAACCTTGGGCAAGTTACTTAACCCCAATTGCCCTAAAGGGGCGGCTAGGTGGCGCAGTGAGTAAGAGCGCCGGCCTCGGAGTTTGGATGACCCGAGATCATATCCGGCCTCAGAAAATGAGCACCCACGCATAAATAATGACTAGCCGTGTAACCTTGGGCAAGTTACTTAACCCCAATTGCTTTAAAAAAAAATTATAAAGCAATGGGCATAAATTATAAGGAAATTTCATTATAAATATTCACAGTAGATCAAAATTGACCTTATTTATACTGTTTTGGGCAATCTCTAGGATACCATGATCATGGTGGTTGCCAAAATTTAAAATGAATTTTTATTGATAACTTTTGTTTTTATGTCCCCCAAATTTCCCCTTGAAATCCTCTGCCAGTCCTTTCTAGAGAGCTGTGTCATATAACAAAGACTTTTATTAAAAAGAGAAAAAAAGGAGAGTAAGACAAAAAAATCAACAAAACCAATCATTGTATCCCCCATATTTGAAAATATATGTAATATTCAACACCTATGTATTTCCTGCCTCTTTAAGGCAGTAGGGAAAGTACTTCTCATATCCCTTTATTATGTAGTATGATTTAAGATGTTGGCATAAGCCTAATTTCTACCTAACTCTTTGCTAGATTTTCTGCCAGTTCTTGTCAAATAGAAAATTCTTTTCCAGGTAATTTATGTATTGGCGTTTATTGAATTTTGAGCCTTGTTTTTTTTTTATCATTCTTTTGTTTCTAGTCTGTTCAATTGATCTACTTTTCTATTTTTAAACTGTACCAAATAGTTTTGATGACTGCTGTCTTATAATATAGTTTGAGGTCTGGGAATAATATTCCCCTTTCACTCCTAGCTTTTTTCATTATTTCCTAGGACATCTTAGATCTTTTGTTTCTCCAAATTAATTTTTGTTATTATTTTATTGTGTTCTGTAAGGTATCCCTTTGATTCTTAGATTGGTATAATATTAAATCTAAAAATTAGTCTGGTAATGTCCTTTTTATTATATTGGGATGTCTTAGCTCAAGTAATAAATATTCTTGCAGCTATTTAAGTTGGTCTTTCTTTAAGGAAGACAGTAACTGAATCGATACAGTTCATCAATATGTTTTGATAGATTGACCTCCAAATATTTTGTGCCTTCTGTAGTTATTTATAATTGGATTTCTTTTCTACTATTAGCTTTAGCATTACTATTATGATTATATAGAAATGCTGTTGATTTTGGGGGGAATATTTTGTAACCTAAAACTTTGTTCTCTCAACATCTTTGCTGATTCCATGGGATTTTCTAAATAAACCTTCATGTCATCAGCAAATAGGGATAGTTTTATGTCTTCTTTGCCCATTTTATTCCTTTAATTTCTTTCTTTTGTTTCTATTGCTAGTATTGCTATCAAATAAGCATGGGGAAAGTGGACATCTTTGCTTTTTTTTGCATGCATTTATTGGCAAAACTTTAAGTGTAGTCCTGTTGCATCTGATACTTTCTTTTGGTTTTAGCTAGTCACTTTTTTTTTTTTTAAAGCAATTGGGGTTAAGTAACTTGCTCAAGGTTACATGGCTAGTCATTATTTATGCTGTGTCATTCTAGGATCATCTTCATCACTCCGAGGCGGCCTTACTACTGCCCACCTACCCCCTTAGAAGGTATAACTTGCCCAAGGTTACAGGCTAGGTTTTTGTTTGTAGGATTAAGTGTCGGAGCCGGCTCCGAACTCAGGTCTTCTGATTCCAGGGCCGGCGCTCTATTCACTCGCCACCTAGCCGCCCAGCTAGTCACTTTTTAAGACATTAAAATAATATTCCAGGAATAGTTAGTTGGCACAGTGGATAGAACACTGGTCCTGGAGTCAGCAGGATGTGAGTTTTTGTTGATGTTTTTGTTTTTAATATGATTAATTATGTTGATTGTTTTCACAATGTGGTAGAGACCTTGTATCACATATGTAAATCCCATTTGGTCACGATGAATGATTTCATATTCTTTTTGACAGTGTTTTGTTTAAATACTTTGAATCAGTATTTATGATGTAGATCTGTAGTTATCTTTTGCTTTATCCTTCCCTGCTTTAAGGATTGGGACTAAATTTGGCTCATAAAAGAAGATTGGTAGAGTGTTATTTCTGTCTTAAGTTTTGAGAATAATTTGTGTAGTATCAGTATTAACTAAAAGACATTGTTATCAGGTGGCATGAACCCCAAAGACTGCGCAAAATAGCACGAATTCAGCCAAACTCCACATCTACAAGTGCTGAAGAAATCATTCTTCCAGTATATGTAAATTCAACCTTATTTCCCACTCTTGCCTTGCTCCAGTCACACTAGGCCATTCACTGTACCCAAAATAGCTACCTCAGTGGCCTGTTTTATGATATTCTCTCCCACCTGGAATTCCCTTCGTCTTCCTCTTTGCCTCCAATAAAATGCCTGCTCATATTTTAATGGTCTAGTGTTGAATACCACCCCTCAAAAAAAGGTCGTTTTCCTTTGACCCAGCAATACCACTTCTAGGGTTATTTCCCAAAGAGATCATAGAAGAGGGAGGAAGACCCATATGTACAAAAATCTTTATAGCAGCTCTTTTCATGATTGTAAATAATTGGAAATTAAAGGGGTGCCCATCAATTGGGGAATGGCTAAACAAGTTGTGGTATATGCATGTAATGGAATACTATTGTGCTATAAGCAACGAGGAGGAGACGGTTTTCACATTTACCTGGAGAGGCTTACACAAACTGATAGTGAGTGAGAAGAGTAGAACCAGGAGAAATTTGTATACAATCACAGACACAACATATGTGTGATGATCAACTATGACAGACTTCACTCTTCTCAGCAATGCAGTGATATGTCAATCCCAAAAGACTCATGAAGGAGAGAGACGCGACATCCAGAGAAAGAACTAGAAAGAACTGAGCTTGAATCCTGATGGAAGCAAACTACTTGATCTTTTTCTTTTCATTGTTTGGTTTTATTTCTTCTTTATCATTTCTCATCCCACGTAGTACAATACACCTTTGTAACCTAATGTCTAATGTGAAAGTATTTGCAGATCCTATACTGGACTATATGCTGTCGTGGGGGTGGGGGGAGGAGGGAAGGGAAATTTAAAACTCAAGGAACTATGGAATTGAATCTTATAAACTAAAAATAAATAAAATTTTTAAAAATGGTTGTTTTTTTTTCCATTCTTTCTCAAGCTAGAATCAATTTTCTTCTTTTCTTGATTCCTTTAGGTAATAATTCATAATTTCATATTTACTGGGTAAAAGACTGAGAGAATAAAGTAATATATGAGGTTTAGTTCAGCCACCAGAGATTAAATGGCTTGCTTAAGTTATTCTGGTAGAAAACCCAACAGCAGAGATTTGAACCCAGTCACTCTTAATTTATTCTACAAACCAGTCCTCTTTCCATTGTACCATAAATATTTATTATGTACCTGTTTTATGCCAAAGTGCTGATCGCATACAAAAGAGAAAAATCAAGAGACTTTGTTGTAAAAATTGTTACATCTTAGGATGGAGGTGTATGGAGAAGGACAGAGGTAGTACGCAGTAGGTATACAGATAACTTAATACAGTTAATTTGAGAAAATAGAGAATGTTAACAGTTAGGAGGCCCAAGGAGGCTTCCAGGAAAGGTGTCACTTGAATTCCCTTGCAGTGAGATTAGTATTCTGAAGAGAGGTGAGATAGTGAATTTCCAGCATGGTAGAAGACTTGGAAAATGCACAAAGTAGGAGATGGAACATTGAGTCCTGGGCACAGCTAGTATTCCAATTTGGCTGAAATGTGTAATGAGGTGAAGGGAGTGATATTAAATAAGACTGGAAAGGTAGGTTGGAGATGGATTGTAGAAGGCCATAAACAGCATACTGAGAAGTTGGCATTTTATCCTAGAGGCAAAAAGGGAGCTATTGAAAGTTTTTGAAAAGAAAAGGCACCAGTCAGATTTGTGCTTTAGGAAGATTATTTTGGCAGTGGTGCTGAAGATGGTTTAAAAGCAAAGACTATAAAGCAGGGAAACCAGTTATGGGGAGTATTACGATAATGTAGGTGAGAGGTATTAAAGGTCTGAAATAACACTGCTGTTGTTGCTAACTAGAATTTATATAGTATTTTAAGATTTGCTAGGTACTTTATAATTGTTAGCTCATTCAGCCTCACAACAGTCCTGAGAAGTATCTGCTATTAAATACTTCATTTTACAGATAAAGAAATTGAGACAGAGGTTAAATCACTTGCCCAGAATCACAGAGATTATAAGAATCTGAGGCTGGATTTGAACTCAGGTCTTTCTGCCTCCAGGTCCAACACTCTATTCACTGTATGTGTGAGTTAAAGAAAAGGAAATAATGAAATGAGATAAGATAGTTATTAGAATGAGATGAGATAGATTAAACGAACATTTTAGAGGTAAAATCTAGAAAACTGGGAAGCTTTGAATTTGAGGAATGAGGACAATGGGAAAGTGAAGGATGACTGAAGAAATTGTATTGTTGACAGAAATAAGGAAGTTTAGAAGAAGGCTAACTAGGTAGAAAGATGTGGAGTCCTATTTTAGACCTATTGTGTTTGAAATGCTGATGGCATATCTCATTGGAGATATCCATCTGACCTTTGGGAAATGTGCCACTAGAATTCAGGAGGGAGATAAGGTTTGACTACATACTTAGCTTTGATAAGGAGACCACTCCATCAGACCTAAGGAGAAAAGAGTAGCTAAATATGTGTACTTAGGGGTTTTGAGGAGAGGTAGGGAAAATGAGGTAGTTAAAGAAAGATAGCTTTGATTTTTTTTTTTTCAGTGAGGTATACATAAGGTATAAGGGAGATGGGGAAAGTGGAGGAAGTCTGGGAAGCTTGATGGAAGAAGAGAACTTTGGGAATATCCACTCTGGGGGATGTGTGATAGTCGGGGCTTCCTTATGCCACTTGGCAGTGATTATTTTGTGTTTTTGTAGTAGAAATTTTGTGGTAGAAAAAGGAATAAGCTCAAGCATCAGGAAGCCAGAAAGATGGCTCGGGTTGGGTGCCCTTGAATACCAAAAGTTAGAGGGAGCTAATAGCATTTGCAGTACTTGAGCAGCATAAATGCAAAGGGATTGATCCGCAGTTAAAAATAATAATGATGATAGCTGGCATTTATATAGTGTCTACTATGTGCGAGGCACTTTTGCTAAGTACTTTGACAAATATTATCTCCTTTGATATCCACAATAGCCTGCCTGGCGAGATAGGTGTTATGATTAACTCCATTTTGCAATTGAGAAAACTGAGGCAGACAGAGGTGGCCTTCTAGGTCCTTGGGTGCAGCCTTTTGACTGAGTCCAGGTTTTACAGAACAAATCCTTTTATTAAGGAGATTTGTTCTGTGAAGTTTGGATACTGTCAAAGAGTCGCACTTGAGGAGCTAGAGGGCCACGTATGATTTTTAGGCCACAGCTTCCCTACCCCTGGTATAGATGTTCTTAGTTACAGTACTGACTAGGAGACCTGACATCTATCTAATCTTGCCTCTGAACTGACTGTGTAATCTTAAGCAAATCACTTCGCACTTTTGCCCTTACTTTCTTTTATAAAGTTTATATAACTTTTAAAGTTAGGAAGTTGGAAAGAAGTATTGTTGGGTTAGACTAGAGGGGAATCTAAGGCACCTTCCATTTCTTAGATTCTATAATTTTCACATAGATTGTAAAATCTCTGAAGGTAAGGAGCCATGCCTAAACTGGTAAATATTCTGTTTTCCAAAATCTCTTTTGCAAAAGAAGTTATCTGGAATCTAGAATTCATTTTCCCAATAGAATCAAAGCTATAAATCATAGAATTATAGACCCTTTGAGTTGCTTCAAGCATGAATATATGTTTTTAGCCTCATCTCCTCTGATGCAAAGTCCTCCTTGGCCCAGTTGTACCTTCCAGTCACAGGATGATAGGAGGTGATGAATGTGCAAGATGCCATCTTAACGAGGGGACTCAGTCTCTGGGGCAGAAAGGAGGGGTTAGCACCACCAGCCTTTTAGCAGGAGTGCTGCAGAAAGGGCCTTTCCTGGACAAAAGAAATAAAAGTCCAGAAACTAGAGGAAGCCGGTGGGATGAGAAAGAACTCTAGGAAGCTAACTTCCAAAGGTGGAGTGCTTAGAATATTCATTAAATACTATGAACATACATAGTTTCAATAGTTTCTCTTGCATGACCCTTTGCCCTAACATATTTTATTGGCACTTTTGGTGAAAGTACTATCTGATCAGCAATCAGATGTTCTGATTGCTAAGATATTTCTTTCATCAATATAAATTATAGTTTCTTTTCTTGTAACTTCCATCCATTGGTCCTGTTTAGAATAAATCTATTCCACATCTGGTCTGTTGCTAAGGCCTCTTGATAGTACCTTTGCAGCATATCTCAAATATCCCCCCTCTTCTCTGACATTGCCACCACTCTGGTGCACTCCCTCATTTCCTCACTCCTAGACTGTTGTAACAGCCTGATGGTTCATCTGCCTGCCACAAGTCTCTCCCCACTCCAGCCCATTCTTCATTCAACTGCCAAAGTGATTTTACTAAAGCACAGGTCCAACCAGGTCACTCTGCTACTCAGTAAACTCCAATGGCTCCCTGATACCTCTAGAATCATGTATAAAAATCCTTCCTTTGGCATTGAAAACCTTTCATAACCTAGCTTCCCCAACCTCACTCCTCTTCCTGTCTTCTTGTATCTTTTATCCCCAGATCATTTAATTATTATGAGTTTCATGACATCTATAGATTTGATGGGAATGCCCACATATGTTGTTATTCAAGTCATTAGTAAAAATATTGTAATAGAATAGGATAAATTCCCTATACTTTGCCCCTAGAGATTTGATAGTTACTTGGTCAATAAACATTTGTTAAGTGCCATGCCAAGCATTGTGCTGAGTTCTATGGATATAGAAAGAGGTGAAAGACAGTCTGCCCTCAGAGAACTCATAATCTACTCAGGAAGACAACAAGCAAATAAATATGTACAAATAAGCTATATACAGGATAAAAAGGAAATAATTCCCGAGATGGAAGGCATTAGAATTAAGAGGGTTTGGGAAAAGGGTTGCTATAGAAGATGAGATTTTAGTTAGTACTTAAAGGAAACCAGGTAAGTCAGTAGGCAGAGATGAAGTGGGAGAGCATTCCAGGCAGGGGGACAGCCATAGAAAATGCTTGAAACAGAAGAGATGGAATGTCTTGTTTGCTGGAACAGCCAAGAAGCCAATGTCACTGAATCAGAGTACATGGTAGGGAACAAAGTCTAAGACTGAAAAAGTAGCAGGAAGCTAGTTTATGAAGGGCTTTGAATGTCAAATAGAGGATTTTTTATTTGCTCCTGGAGGCATTAGGGAGCCTCTGGAGTTCATTGAGGGGCGCAGAGTGACATAGGTGGACCTGCACTTTAGGAAGATCACTTTGGTGACTGAATGGAAGATGGATTGGCATAGGGAGATACATGAGTCAGATAGGCCCACTCATAGATTTCTTTCCAAGCTGACATCAGTATAATAATAAATAGTTTTTTGGATCTGATTCTTTAACCATTCCTTATTCAGAGTGAATGTAAATAGTAACTATTTCTCTTTTGGCCAGCAACCCTGAGGGTCTTTCTCTCCCAGTTTGATTTTTTTTTTTTAATTAAAGGGACCATCCCTTAACTCACTTCTTAAAGAAGCCTATTTGCTGAATGGGCTTTGCCTCACTCATAGTGAGAACCTGAAAAGGCTTTAGCTTAAAAGGGCCAAGGTCATCTCCATCAGGGTCATGTCCAGTCTTCCTGATCCATATCTGGCCATTGGACCCAGATAGCTCTTGAGGAGAAAGTGATGCTGGTGACCTTGAAGAGCTCTCGCTCACTCAAATTAAAGCCAATTACAAGTTATGTCATCATCTCTCTGATGTTATGGCCCTCTTGGAGAATGAAGGACAAACCACACAACCTATTATGATATAAGACTTTTTCAAATACCTTGAAGAAATTAAAATACAGTGTCTAAAGCCTTTGCTATTATAGTAACCCTGTCCAAAAAAGAAAGAAAGAAATGAGATTGCTCTTGAGTAGCTTGTTTCTGACAAACTCATGCTATCTCATCATAATCAACATTTCCCCCCTCAGTTCTCAACAATTTAAATCTGACTAATAATTCATGCTAAAAATTTTACCTGTGAACAACATCAAGCACAGTAGTCAATAGCTTCTTTCCATTTTGAAAAACATGACATCCATCCATCTCTAGTTATTTCACTATTAATATGGTATTAATATGCCAGCGCATTCCCAGGTTTGAATCACAAAATATAACAGACTCTCCACATGGAAGACAGAACGAAAACATTTATTCAAACATCAGAAAGCAGAATCCCAATACCAGAAAGCTGAATCTTGATACCTGAAAGCCAAATCCATCATAGCAACAAAGAAATCTATACACAGTAACACTGTAGAGGGCACCACCATCCCCTGCTAGGGCCTTCCCACAAACAACACTCACAGATCACTGCCTGCTTCCTTTCTCTACCTCAGCTCTAACTGCTCTGACCAACTTCCTCAGGACTCTGCTTCCTCCTTCCTGCTCCACCCATTCAGAAAGCTCCTCCCACCACAGGCTTCATGTGACTCAAACTCATGTGATTTAGGCTTCAGTTTGACTTAAGCAGGTCACATGGGCCTAATAAAGGATGGGAAAGATCTTCCCATTTACCTTACCATTACATTAGTCCTTACATACCTTTCCTATTCTCAATGATTCCTCAAAACTGACTGATGGTATCAGCAGTTGCAGTCAGATTATTTTATTACCCTAGGGCAGCATTCTTAAAGTATGGTCCTGAAACCCCTTGGAATCTCCAGGGCTCTTTCAAGGGGTCTACAAAGTCAAAACTATTTTCGTAATAATATTAATATGCTCTAATTTTGAATATGTGAACATCAGTATCAAAAATAATTTAATTAATTGATCCATGTGTATTTATTAATCACTTATCTGCCAGGCACTATGCCAACCTCTAGGAATACGAAGACAAAAGCAAAACAGTCCCTTTCCTCAAGAAGCTTATATTTTAAGGGGAGAGAAAACATGTACACACAAAAGAGAACACAAGGTACCCTTGGTTTGGAGGGCAAGACTTGGAGCAAAACTTTTATACTCTGCAACTTTTATAAGCCAAAAGCAATATTTTGTACCATGTCCTGAAGATGAAGGAGCTACGATTTTGTAGAGATAATAAGAAAAAAGCCCTTAAAAGTTAACTTCTCATTGCCAAAAGCATACTGCATCTTTTAACCCTAAATCCAAATCTGGAGATTAATGGAATCTTAAATATGAAATCCTATTTTCATTTATATATCAAGTGAGAGGAAGAATTATAAAAGGAACACTAAAATGGTAGGTACACTCTGTTTGGAGGTCTCCAGACAGAAGTTGAATGACCACTTATTCAGGACTCTCCTCATGTCTGAGTTGAATTAAATGATTTTCAAAATCCTTTCTAACTCACAAATTCTGTGAAATGAGTCTAGACTGTATTTCTAATCAATCCTCAGCTACCAACACATTGTGATTATAGAAATGAATTGAATGCAATAAGCCTTTATTGATTATCTGTGACATGTAAGGTGCTGGGTGAGGCACTGGGGATAATAGAAACTGTCCTTACCTTCAAAAAACTGTTATAAACAAATACATGCAAGATAATTGAAGATGAGAGAAGGCAGTAACAGTTAAGGGGATGAGAAAAGGTTTCCTGTTCCCCCACGTGTTTAATTCTTTTGTTCTTTTTATCTCACTCCTGGCTTCCCTGGCTTTCTTCAGTTCCTGGCTAAAACCCCACCTTCTGATCTTTTCTGATTATATCCAATCTATCATCTATATCTGTATCCTTATCCGTATCTTTTTTGTATGTATTTATTTTCATGTTGTCTCCCTTATTAGACAATGATCTACAGAGCAGGGATTGTCTTTTGTGTTTCTGTTTCCAGAACTTAGCACAGTACCTCACACATAGTAGGAGTTTAATAAAGGCTAATTGACTGACAGACCTTACATCCAGATTATCAGAGCTGCCCAAGAAGAATAATGACAAATGATGGAGGAACTGTAGGAAACAGGCACGTAAATGAAATACTGATTAAGTTGTAAATTGGTCTAGTCATTTTGGAAAATAATGTGTAACTATTTCTCAGTAGTTACTAAGCTTTGCAAAACTAAACAATTTACCACTATTAAGAAGCCTATACCCTCAAAGATCTCAAAGAAAGAAGAAAAGGATCTGTATGTACAAATACAACATTTCTTTTTGTGTCTGCAAAGAACTGGAACCTAATAAAGTCACATCCATTGAGGAATGGCTGAATAAATTATGGTATATGAATTAATGGAATATTCTTGAAGAATAATAAGAAATGAAGAAGGGAATGCTTTCAGAGAAACCTGGAAATTTAATGTAGATTGAAAGGGATCTCCTGATTCTCCTGAATCAGAAGAACAATTATACAATAACATTCTAAACACAAATAATTTTGAAAGACTTAAGAACTAATCAACCCAAGGACCAACCATGATACCAGAGAGGGAATGCTGAAGTGTTCTACCCATTTCAGGGCAGAAAGGTGGTGGATTCAAGTTGCAGATTTGGATCTATATCTGTTATTTTGGACATAATCAATTGTGGGGGGAGTTATTCTGATAAGCATACATATATGTTGGGGCAGCTGGATGGTACAGTGGATAGAGTACTAGGCCTGGAGTCAGGATCACCTGAGTTCAAATCTGATCTTAAACACTTCCTACCTATGTGACCCTAGGCAAGTCACTTAACCCTGTTAGCCTCAGTTTCCATATCTGTAAAATGGGCTAGAAAAGGAAATGACAAACCACTTCAGTATTTTTGCCAAGAAAACCACAAATGGGTTCATGACTGAAATGACTAAAAAGCAACAAAATGCGGATCTGGGCAGTCAGTCTATTTGGAATACATATAAGCATAGTGGTCATCCAGTTTAATTAGATTATTATTATTAATTATATTATTTATGTAGTACTTGAAGACTCACACAATGCTTTAAGAGTATTATCTCATTTCACCTTCAGGGCCCCTTGGAAGGTAGGTATTACTATTATTTCTATTTTGCAGATAAGAAAAATGAGGCAGACAGATTAACTTGTCCAAGAGTCACACAAATGCCCACGGTAGGATTTAAACTCGGATTTTCCTGATGCCAGTTCCGGGTTTCAGTCTGCTATACAACCTAGCTACCTAGCTGAGAGTATATCTTATCCACTCCAGTTCAAGTCATGAATTTATCAAAATCTATGTATTTCATGTCCCAAGCAAGTCCCTTAGCTAGTCTTATTGTTGAGCCATTTGTGACTCTTACTTTGGGATTATTTTAGCAAAGATACTGGAGTGGTTTGCCATTTCCTTCTCCCACATGTTTTACAGATGAAGAAAGCAAGGTAAATAGGGGTTAAGTGACTTGCCCAGGGTCACAGAGCTAGTAAGTGCCTGAGGCCAGATTTGAACATTGGTCCTCCTGATTCCAGGGCTAGCATTCCATCCACTGTGCAACCTAAGATACCCTGAGCTGGTCTACTAATCCATTTTAAAAAAAAGGAAATGAGATTAGACCAGAATAACTTGTTCTAAATTATTCAAGACTGACTCAAAACAATTACCCTTTCCCCTTTTTAAAGGATTTATAAACCTATCACTGAATAACCTGTTTTTGAATTTTTTCTAGGAGTTTCCAAGAAACTGACCTTTTGTAAAAGAATATATCTTTTCCCTCATTACTGTCATTTTGCATTTCACCCAAATTCTCTCTTATTCTCTAAGATATAATAACTTAGGATAAAAATCTCTCACTTTGGAATTAGGAAATCATAGTGAATTGTAATCCATTTAATATGTGCAAAACTTATTTTTCTCATTTGCAAAATTGGGAGAATCCAATGCAATATTTATGTCATAGTGCTTTGAAAACTATAAGGTATGCTCTTAAAAAAAAGACATGTTTATTATTAATTAATGAGTGTCATGTTAATCAATGAAAAGACATCATAAGATCTTGAGAGAATCTGAAATTGTCAAAGCTTCTCTAAGTCTTACCAGCAATTTACTTAACATTCAGAGATGGACGATGCCATTTTTTTCCTAATATCACTAGATCATAGGTAACTATTTAAACTGATATGGGTGATTTTTGTTTCTTCCTGTGCTTTGAGGCCAGTGATAAAGTAGCATACATTGAGTCACCGGGGTGTGTCTCAAAATGAGCACAAAGGTACTTTTTGTAATTGTGTATTTGCAGTTTGTAATTGTGGGGGCAGCTAGGTGGTACCTTTCCATTTATACAATTTACAATTATAAATCAATCTACTGATGATTACAAAGCTACCTATTTCCTGCTGAATCACAATTCCTACTTACCTATTTGAGAAATGGCCATCATTTAAATAATAGGGAAAGGTGTTTCAAGTAAACACAAAAAGACAATTTGCTTGGCATACCATCAGTTTACTTACTTATTTATTTATTTTTATAAATAATGATGAATGGAGTAGGGGAAGAAATTCAATGTAATGTTCTCTTATGACACTTTACTTTTTTCAAACTCATAGGAGTTTGGTAGAATATTATTTTATTTTTGTTATTGTTTAAGTCTTTGTTAAACTCTTGTTCATGTTACACCATACTTGTTGCCCTCAAGACCTTCCTGAAATGTTGTTGGAGAGAATAGGTGTAAAGATGAAAAGTTATATTTTCCCCCACCAGACCCATGATTTCATTGGTTTAGTGAACTCAGCATGAGAAAGCTCCCTCCACCAATGTAAATCTGTAATTAACAAATTAAAAAGTTAACTGTGGATCAAATGTCAAGTGACATTCCTAGGATGATATCTTATGTATACTTGAACCCAGATCTTCTGGACTTGAAAGGTTGATTTTTTTTACTCTAACTATGGTTATGGATAATAAAATTACTTAAAATAGCACAAGACTTTGTGTAAAATGCCACATATTAGCACGTGATTAATTACTAATTTAGTAGTAATATCTCTGAGTTTATAGGAGGGATTGTGTTAAACTTGTTGACAAACATTTATAAACATAGCTTGAGAAACTGGTGAAAAGAGCTTGAAGAAGGCCTCAGGATATGAAATAGTCATGGAGCTTGGGGTTTAGAACTAAGTGAGCTGGTGTTTTGAATGTATAGAGGCCAAAGGTTGGAGGAGAGTTGTAGGTCAGACTAGGCAGAACAATAAAGACCAGTGAGACAAAAATTCTAGTGGGTAAAAAAAATAGTCAGATAACCAGTTTTTCTTTTGTCAGTTTGATAGTATGGAAGGTAGATGGAAATGAATCCATGTCCCAAGCACTACATGATTGGAGATAATGGCTATAGTAGTAACATAAAGTAAGACTGTCAGCCATTTTAGACAAACTTTTTAGTCACGTAATTTGTAAAATACATATAGGAAGTTCACCAACACAAAAATCAATACAAATGATTAGGAACTGAAAAGAACCTAGGTTCTAGCAGGTTATAACAAGGTAATCAGAAGTCAGAAGCCTGGAGTCATGAAGGTGCAGGAAAAAATAATCTAGAGATTGGGTGCAAGACAGCTTGATGTCATTTGAGCAGTACTATGAAGTGACTTCCCTACAAATTCCTAAAATTCCATCTTGAACACAATTTCATTGGGTAAAGTGTTGCCTTCTCTTTCTTGGACCATTTTAAAAATACATATACTCATCTGAGCAATAACATTGTATGTCCTTAATACCCAATGTGAATGATTTACTGCAGCCTACACCTTACCTCTCCTTGAAGCTGAGATATCTTATATGTGTTTCTCTTCCTGCACTGAATCATGTTTCATCTTTCGTTGTCCTTAATTTTTTTATTTATATGCTTGTCTAGATTGCAAATTCTTGAATACAGGATCTCAGATACTTATTTTGCATTTCCCCTTGATGTCTACCATACAATTGAACAACTAGCAGGTGTCCAGTAAATATTTGTTGAATGGTCTTTGGGGAGGGAGTGCTGAAAATTAAAGAATTGGTGTAGAAACTATGGAAAAAACAACCAATTTTACCTTGACAATTTGGCCTAGTGCTGGACCTGATATGTATGTTTCACTGAAAAGGTGATAATTTGGTGCCAAATTTGAAATCCATATTAGGGGATAACATAAGAAAAAAATAACTTGAAAGTTTGCTGTACTATGAATGCTTTAAATATGCTAGAACTTTAAAAAGGTAGTTGGGGGTATTTTATGTTTTTAGCACTTCAACCCAGAGTCAGACTGAAGTCAATAAAGATAAAAAAGAAACAACATTTGCAAAGCACACAAATCTTAAAGTGCTATATAATGCTAGCTATTATTATTTAAATCTATGTACATCTGTGACCCTATTGACTTTTGATAGCAATATGTTGGTGTTGCTGAGGATCAAATAAAAAATAAGTACCAATGTAAAGGATAAAAAAATACCCAGAAGTGTTTTTTGTAAACTCCACCATTTCTGAGTTTTATTAAAACATGTCCAGTCTATCAATAGACATTTATTAAGTGCCTACTGTGTACCAGGAACTATGCTAAAAGTTCTGGCTGATACTGATAATGATGCTGAGTTTCAAGTCACTTTTTTTTCCGTTGTGTCAGCAAGTCAGCAAGTCTTTATTAATCACTTAGTACACGCTGGGCAGTTTCCGAAGTGCTAATATACAAAGAAAAGCAATAACAGTCTCTTTCCCTTAAGGAGCTTATAGTCTGTTGGGAGAGACAACATGCAAATCAGATTATATGCAGGATAAATGGGAAATGATTAACAGAGGAAAGGTATTAACATTAAAGGGGTACCAGGAAAGATTCTGGTACAAGGTGAGATTTTAGTCAAAACTTTAAAAAAAGCCGGGTAAGCTGACTTGTGTAAGAACTCTCATTGTGTGAATTCTTTTCATTGAACCAACCAGAATTGTTTTTATTGCTACTGCCTTCCCTCCATACCTCTGTTTTTGTTTCTGTCTCTTTCTCTACCTTTGTCTCAAAAATCTACCAGCTTTTCTATAGGCACAATATTAGCAATTATAATCCTCACCTTAATGTTGGCAGTATTTTTAATTTGGTTAGTGCTCTGTTAATTCATATATTTTGTATCTCATTTTAACACTTGCATAATACCTTTCCATGGTTTCAGAGTGGTTGTGCTTAAAAGTAATTCATTTTGCCTTGCCTTGTGCTTTTCAAGATGGCAGTCCTGCCAGAGGCTGTGTGTTTGTTTGGCTTGGTTTTTTTGGCTTAGCTTCTCAGCATTTGTGGAGTTTGTTAGTATTTCTTTTTGTCTGCTCTGTAACTTAAGTTTTAACTGCTCCTTTTGTTTACCAGTTTCCTCCTAGAATTTGGCCCTACAATTCTGAGTTACTGAAGGATTTATCTAGGATAGATCCATACAAATTGTGGCTCAACTTTAGTAAAGCAGAAGGGAATGACATAAGGTTAGGTGACTGATATGTGAATTTTTGAATTTGATTTGGTTTTACATGGAAAGGTTGAGGCAGTGATGCATGTATTCTAATAAAAATCATCAGTACAAATCAAATAAAATCTGGCTCTGTGGCTATTTTCCCACTGTATTTACTCATGACTAGCCTGTGCCCATTAGAGACAATGGTTGCCAGTGGCTGGTTTTTCCTACAGCAAATCTTAAAGTCACATTACAGTCTCTTATGGTAAGAATCAAGGAAGCATTGTAATCAGACTTTCCACTAATCTTATCAGATTCCTTATTGTACTTTGCTGACACTCCTCCCTTACCTCCCCCTTCTGCTTGTATTCTCACTCATTGCAGCCTGGTTATCATCATCTTGTGAGCCAGGCATTTGGTCTACTCATCATTTTATATAGTCCTCTTTCTTTTAGGCCTCTTTCAAACTAGTTATATTTCTTCCATTCCTGAGTAGTCAGGTTACAGCTATTACTTCTTTAGCTAGTAAGCTATACTCTTAATTAGTGGCAGTCTCTTTCTCTTTAGCTTTGTTTTTTGGTGTAGCACTGACCAAGACTATGTTAGGAATTATATGGATGAACAGAATGAAGTGGAGCCAAAGGTTTACTCAAAAAGAGAAATGCTTACATCCATGAATTTGATAGTAAAGTTATGAAAATTTGTCTATAAAGTTTAGTGATACCCAACACTAGATAAATGTTCCCAGTTTTCTAATAATGTTATACATCAAATAGGACTAATAAATCCTCAAAAATATATTTTGACTACTTAAGAGTCATGAGTTAATTTTAAGGTTCAAGAAAGTGAAAACAATAGGAATGGCATTGTTTGGAGGGGAAGTAATTGACAATGCTGCCAATGTAGTCCTAACTCCTGTTAGAACAGCCCTGGTTCTTTCTCAAGCCGACTTGGAATTTGTGCCAAATTGTTGTAATAGTTTTGTAACATGTACAGAGCAGCACAAGGATGAGAGTAGCAATCTTATTTTCACTGGTGACATAATTTGAAATGAATGAATGTCTCTCTAGATGTGAATGACTCATGCATTAAATTACTATGCATAATGTCCATTTTAGTATGGGGACTAACAAGTGGCCTGAAATATTGGGGTTAAAGAGACAACAACAGCATGAAAAAGATCTCTAACAAGAAAAGACCTATTTCACATAGGGCTAATAATATCTTCTCTTCCTCACAGCTTACATTTTAACTTTTTGAAAGGTATCTTAATGATAAATGATCCTGATATGCTCAGATTTATGCTGTGGACCTCTATTGATCTATATTATAAGTTTAAAATGACATATTCAAAATGTTTTAATGATATAAGGTACATAAATCTCTTTGAAGAAACATTAAAAATGGACACAAATTTGAGGTTTTACTACTAATGCAAAGAATAAAGTAAATCTGCAGCAGAAGTCCTCTTAACCAGGTAAAATTTTTGACTTGAAAGCAAATGCAAATTTGCAATATTCACATACTTTAAATATTGATAAGAGCAGTTATGTTTGAGCCAGCTAAAGTTTAAAAATTCGTAAATGAATCAGCAAATGACATCAGTTAGTCTCTGACAGGTCTGATCAACAACGAGGATGTTTCAAATGAACCGAGTAACAGCATATGGGAACTGCCTCAAACACTATCATTAATGTCAACAAACTACTAATAAAATATCTCTCTTACGCATATATTTTTATAGGCCAGAGTAAGAAAATCTATTGCCAATTGATGCCAGACGTGGGCAGAAACTAGAATCAAAAGAAATACTTCTAGCCATCTATGAAATTCAGAGTTGAATTTTATCAACACTGACGAACATACGAAATTATGAAGTTTTTTTTCCAAAGGTTAAAAGAACAAATGCTAAAATTATACTGATAGAAATTATATACTACAGTATTTCCTGTGAAATAAATACATATTCATTTGTATGGAAAATGTTCATTTCCCCTTTCTACCATGCTCCAACTTCACCCCTTACTGTCTTTGTAGCTTTGTCCCATTCATATTTATATCTCCATACTGACTCCTGAGCCTGAAATTGCCTTTCCTTTCACATAAAACAAGCCAATTCCTCCCTTTCCTTCAGAAAATATTTTCAAGACATTTTTCTCATCCTGTGCTAGATTATGGAAGCTTCTCTTATTTGCTTCTCTCCCTAATCATTGACCTATACTTAATTTGTTTGAACCTAATTGTTAATTCCTACTACTCAGGAATCTCCTTTTTTGTTGGGCACAAACCCTCTATCACTTGGTAGTGTACAATGTCTGGTGAATTGAGCACATGTAGTTCAGTCATTCGGGATAATAAAGACTCCAAAAGGATGGTCATCAGTGATTATCTATTGTTAGTACAATGCTGGACTCTTTTTCTTTTTGCTTTTTTTTGGAGGGTAGTTGGGGTTAAGTGACTTGCCCAAGGTCACATGGCTAGTTTTTATGTTAAGTGTCTGAGGCCGAATTTGAACTTAGGTAGTCCTGACTCCAGGGCCAGTGCTCTATTCACTGCGCCACCTAGCTGACCCTCTTCTATCTTTTTGATATTTGATATATTCCTCTTGGCTAACTATTTCTCAGTTTTAAAGTTGGCCTCAATATAACTTTCACCCCTTTTCCACCATCCCAAACCCTCAATCAAATATAAGGAAATATTCTACTCATTCTGGAATTTGTTGCATTCTTTTCAACATATAAATGTCCAGATGGGAGCATTCTTTATTAGGTTTACAGGGGTGTGGAACCTGCACCTTGAGTCCACATGTGTCCTGGAGGCTTCAGTTCACCACCTCCTGGATTAGGATTACATCTTTGTTTTGCAATTACAGTTCCTAGAATACATGGCACTTATCCAGAAGGACTGTTAAGAATAGAACTTAAGAGTTGGTCAAAAGAAGTAATTTTTCAGCATTTTCAGAGAGTCATAGCAGAGAACACAGTTCAGTGGTATCACTGGTTAATTATCAGAAAGTCAACAGATAAATGGCAGAGACCTAATGAGATGGGTGGTTGGGAGTAGGATGTAGATATCTTTGTCTCTGTTTAGCACCAGGAAATGAGCACAGTAGCACATTGTTGAGCTTGATATAAATTGATTCCAAATAGCACATAGTTCAAAGCAACTTCTCGTCCCTAGTTAACTGCATTCTTTAAATAACAAATGCTTTAAACATTCAATTCAGATTTCAGTTTTCCCTCTGATCCTTCCAAATGGACAGTTTTAATATACTGTGAAGAGTACCTAGTAAAGTAATAGATGTTCCGTAACCGTAATTATTAAAATTTTGCATTTGCAGTCTTTCCCTACACATATTGAGAAAGGCTTTCCTTTCAAGTACATGTGTCAGCAAACAGGGTATATACATGTATACCAATTTTCATTGTATGTGTTTTATACTGATTTACTTCTTTTTAATTGTAACTGAGATAAAGAATTAGTAGTTTAAAACAGTAGGAACTACATGTTCTGCTGTGATCAAGGAATTAGATAATCTGGCTTGTTTGCTTAAGGGGTCTGTATCTTGAGACTTTTATAGGGCAGTATTAAAGCCCTGAGCCTTCTTATTATACCAATACCCAGAAGATTGCTTTAATGAGAAGTAAAGGGCCTTTTTCCAATTACAAGAGAATAACTGTATTAAGCTCCTGTGTTATGTCAACCTGCTTTGATTTGATTACTGCGAAAGAAATGGATTTATCTGTCAGTGTTACTTAATTAAGCCTTCTCATTGATGTTTTGCAGAGTAATATAGTGTGGTTTGCACATTTAAGTCTAAATACAAAGAAAATTGGCCTAAAACTAAGACATGACCCCTGAAGATGATATGTAGGATTGACAGCTTGTCATTTTTAGGTCATAGACTACGACGTTACCTTAAGTGAAAGAACTTGGCTATTTAAAGGATAACATTAGAGCTGGCTTTATTGGAGTGAATTTTTAGCAGAGTGGATATACTCTTTGCATTTGTAAATGAGTTTTTAGTTTTAGTGTTATTTAGTCTTAGGTTTTGTTTTTTTTTTTTTGCTTTTTGCCTTTTTTTCTTTGCTTTTGGAGAGTCAGTGTTAAAATTAGCATCTTATCTAATATTGACCTAATATAAAATGAGAGAGTAGTAGGGATAGGAGTTATGATAATATATTATTGGGAGAGATGAAGAGAAAAAATTGAAAAAGGAAGTAGCATTTTAGACTTATAAAGGGAAAGAAAAAAGGAGGAAAGAAAAAAAGAAAAGGTGTCATTTGGGAGTAGTCTATTGTAAATTCACAGCAATTACAATATACAAACATTTTAATTAAGTTAACATGCCCCTTCCTAGCATTCCATAAAAATTGCACCCAAGGGAAAAAAAGAGGAGGGGTAGATAAAACTGTTAGATGTTTCATCCTAGCTTTCTTTATTTTTATAGTAAGTATAAGTTACTTATATGTAAGTCATCTTAAAGACCAGTTTTTAAAATTAAGTTTTACTACTTGAATGTTTTATACCATTGAAAACTAATTTGAATTGTCATAGGGTTTTTTTCCCATCTGTCATCAGAGCTGAATTTTCTGGTCTGTTAAAAGTTGGAGCCTATTTCCAAATTTATTCTTTTGTAGCTTCAAAGATCCAATTTTCTAAATACTTTTTGCCCTCACGTGTTACCTGTATTGTGTATTATTGAAAATAAATGTGGGAAAGGGTAAAATTAAGCCATTATAATGTAAAATTATTTTGCAAAAATTGTTTTAGCCTTAAAAACATGGCAGTGCATTACTCTCCTGAGTCTTATGGTAGCCATGTTAAATATTTTTCAGTCCTCTATTATGACAGATTAGTTTCAGACATTTCCAAATGCCTCCTCTCACATACTCTTATACCTCTGTGACCTGAAATGTTTACTAATTCCACAAGACAATGAAATATTAAAGATATTTAAAGGAATTTTAGTTTACTCCCATCTCAAATATCATCATTGAGATGATAATATAAAATTCACATGATTTCCTCCCTAAAGGCTTTTCCTTTTCAGGGGATTGATCATATTATCAAAGATGTAAAACTGGAAGTGACTGTAGAGGCTATCTAATACAACCTCCTCCCCCTTATTTTACAGAAGAGGAAACTGAGGCTTAAAGGTTTAAGTGGCTTGCATAGGTAGTAAGCATCAGAGGCATGGCTTGCATTTTTGTCCTCCTGCTTTGGTAGGAATCATGGGATTTTAGAGGGATTGGCTTTCCTTTGCATTGAAGACTTCTTCTATGTGAGAACCCTTATTTGTCTACATCAGTAGCCTCCATGAGACAAAATGGAATATTACATGTTTTATGATGTAACTACAGGGTTAGTATTATAACTGATATTAATATCAGTTAATCTTTCATTTAGCTAGTAATAATAATAGCTAACTGGGGGTGGCTAGGTGGCGCAGTGAGTAGAGCGCTGGCCCTGGAGTCAGAAGGACCTGAGTTTGGATCCAGCCTCAGACACTTAACTCACACAAACAAAAACCTAGCCCTGTGACCTTGGGCAAGTTACTTTACCCCAATTGCCCTAAAAAAAAAATAATAATAGCTAACATTTATACAATGATTTAAGTTTGAAAATGCTTCACAAATATTATCTTATTTTTTTCCTTACAACCCTGGGAGATAGGTGCTATTAACTCCATTTTATAGATGAGGAAACTGAGGCATACTGAGATTAAATAGCTTCCTAGAGTTATATATCCAGTAAGTATGTCTGAGCCATGATTTGAACTCAGGTCATCCTGACTCCAGGTTCACTGTATCACCTAACTGCCTTGGTGTCCATTTTTGGATACATATATCTTTGGGTCTTTTTCTATTTAGGTCAGTTGATCATCTTGGCAATTGAACATGCATTATTCAAGTGAGATAATCATTAATAATGCCGAAAGATGGGGACTTGATAAAAATTCAAAACCAATAGTGCTCTGTGTCTTACCCTACTTAGCATTGCTATGACTCTTCATGAAGCATCTTGTATTTCAGATTAGTATAGACCAGTGACATGGATGGAGTCCTTTTGGAAACACAACACATATGTCATTTTATGATGGAGACAGGTGTTGTTTTAGAGTAATGGAAAATGCATTGATTGGTAGTCAGTCTCTCTCTACTGATCTCTACCTTTGTGACCCGAGCCTCAGTGTCCTCATCTGTAAAATGAGTGGATTGTGCTACATGGCTTCTGAGATCCCTGCTGGCTCCACTTCCTGTGACTGACCTGTATCAACCTTAGCTATTCTAATCAGAAGATAAGAGGACATTATTTGACGACACATTCTTTTCTTTGCAATGTTTTTTTTTAAGCAATTGGGGTTAAGTAACTTGCTCAAGGTTACATGGCTAGTCATTATTTGTGTGTGGGTGCTCATTTTCTGAGGCTGGATTCGATCCCGGGTCATCCCAACTCTGAGGCCGGCGCTCTTACTCACTGCGCCACCTAGCCACCCCTTTTCTTTGCAATGTTAACAAAATGGACAGAAATCATCCCTGGGAAAGGATTTTGAAAATAAATATTTTAGCTTTTAGGAATTGTGAAGTTAGTGAGTACTTATTTTTTAAGGAATAATTGTTTTCTCTAGATCTGTATTTTAAAGGTCACATTATTGGAAAAAATCATTTGAAATTTAAGGGGAAAAAATCTTTGCTTTTTAAAAACCAATTTCTTTTGCATTTCCCACAGCACAAATTCCCCATCATTTTCTGTATGGCATTAATAAGGGATGTGAGATCACATCCCTCTTTTTCCTTTGCTTTTCAGACATGTTTGCTATAGGCATAGTCCTAAAAAGGATTGAGACTGACAGCAATGGCTTTTTAGGATGCTCAACTTTCCACTTGAACTGAGAAAGCTCAAGGTTTCATACAACAGAAACTTAAGGGAGAAACAAAATCACATTTTCATTATTAACTCTCTCAAATCTAGGGAATGTTGGAAATTTTCTTATAATGGCTTAAATCACTCATTATGAAGACCATCTTGTTTCTTACAGCGCAGGAGTAGGGAAAGGAAAAGCTAGACTCCTGGGCATTAAATATGTCATGTCAATGTTCAGTCTTCCTCAACTTCCCATACATCTGTAGTAGTACTCAACATTTGACATCCAAATAATTCTACACTCAGAGCTCCTATTATATTGGGTGCTAATGAAAATGTGCACATCCTTAGCACGCTCTTTGCTGATGAAATATTTTGAACTCTAAATTCATCTGGCACTGATGGAGAGCATATGCCATCTCAGTTTGTATTGAGGGCCCAGCCAAGGGTTCTTCCTGGACTAGGAAATTAGTTGGAGCTACAGATGTACGCAGTCTGTGATTTTTCCAGTAATGGTGTAGAGGATATTTAATAGTATCTGTTGCAGAGAGAAGAATTTGAGATAGTATAGAACTCACAATATTCTGTAATTACCTTTCCACGAGTAACTTAACTACTTCTATCTCAGGGCTCCACCTGAGTTATGGGGAAGTTTTCATCTCGGTATCACTGCATCACTTTAACAAAGAAATCCATGAAATATTATTGCAATGTTGAAATACTCCTTCACTTAGTTGTACAATTACAGAAGTTCCATAAAACTCCAGGGTGCTGTAGGAATTGTGAATGGAATGAACTGTGCTTTAAATATGGAAATGATGAATGTACCTCCCTAGAAATCGAGAACTAACAAGGTAGGTCTCGTACAGAAAGAGAGTCAGGTTTTTTTTCAACATGCAAATTGTTGGACAATATTACTGCAGTTATAGAAAATGCTTCCTATAACTGAATAAATATAGTCTAGGCCTGAGGACTTTGGTCAGCACACATTGTCTAAGAAATCAAATTTCATTATGTAAAGGGTATAAAATAAGGACAAATAAAAAGCAATTATTAAGCAAAAATTTAAAAATCACTGAATTAAATGCTTAGGACTAAAACTGTATGAGGTGCCAAGGAGTTTATAGAGAAGATGGGAGTTGTAAGTTTTTAATGTGAAGGTGTTATTTAGCATGACCTGATAGGAAGAATATTTAATGACATTTGTCCTTCACTGGAAACCTAAGTGTCATAAAAATATATTTCAAATGTCCTAAACCATTCACAACTTCGTATGTTGAAGGGCAAGAATGTTGAGAGGTTTTTGAAGGACATGATGTTTCTGTCCCTCGGGATAGTTAAGGGCAAAGGTGTCAACCATATTTGGTGCAGTACAGCAAGATGCAAGAAGCACTGAATTCTACTCCTGCTCTGCTCTTGTTAGCCATGTGATCCTGAGCAAAAACTGAACTTGAGTTCCCTCATCATTAAAAATGGTTTCACTAGAAAGTCAAAGGAAATTTTCCAACATTAAAATTCATATTCATTTCCTAATTCCCAAATCCAATGGTCTTTTCTCAGCCCTAATTCTCTTATCTCTCTGTAGAATTATTAATGGTGTTGAATAACTCTTTATTGTTGAAGATCTTTCTCCTATCTTGACTCCATCTCTGTTGCCTTCTGCCATTCTTATTCCCTGCCTGTTATCCACCTCAGTCCTGGACTGGTTCTTCATAAACAACTTTCTTTCACCTGCCATGATAAGCACTGCTGCTACCTCCTTTTACTGAGGCTTCCCTGCCTTCACATTACCTATAGAAGAGACTTTGACATTTCCTGAACTGACCTTGCAGTCAGCTCCTTCATAAATGTTGGAAGTGTGAAAGGCTTGACTCCAGGTCTTTCACCTAGCCCTCTCTTTTCTAGTTATTTTGTCTAAAGCAAATATGCTTCCTAATTGAGGATATTGGTTTACTTCAGGTGAACTTTAGCCTCTTAATTTCTTGCTCTAGAGTATCGCATGTGCACTTTCGTCTCTCCATGTCTTAGCTCACATGGTTTCTCATGTCTCTTCCTGTTTTAAAGACTGCACCTGCTTGTTGACTATATCCCTAAATTTCTGAAGTGATGTCTGAGATGCCTTTGGATCTCAACACATTTGCAGAGTTTTTAGCCAGTGTGGGATAGATATCCATGTCTTTCGAAGTATCTGCTCTTCTTATTCCCCCTGGTTCTTTTGGCTGATTTAAACAGGTAAGGGAACAACATTGAATTCAACATTTATTAATTATCTTCTTTGTTCTAGGCATTTTGCTAGAACCTGTGTAAAGATCAGAAAAATAAAAAAAACAAACAAAGATGCTACCCTCAATGAATTTATATTTTAGCAGGGATAGGGGATATGTGAGTAGGCATATAGCACTATACAAATAAATAAATATGAAGTAATTTGAAGAGGTAAAGAGCATTAATAAGTGGGTTGGGGATGAGGAAAATTCTTTCAGAAGTGGTGGTGCCAGAACTGAATCTTTTTCATAGTTCTCTGATACTATTCGTATTCTATAAAAGGTTCCTTTACAGTATGAGAAAATAAATATTTAAATATAATAAATAATGATGCAGTTTCTGCTGATGTAAGGGATGCATCATTCTTTAATATCACCTAGAATTTTACCTGTTTTTCTCCTTCCTTCCTGCACATTCCTTCTCTAACTTAATTGACTTTATTTCTTTCTCTCCCATCCCACCAATGTGTATATAGCCCAAGATTTTCCCTGTGTGTTGTACTCCCTCCCCTTTGGAGAGCTCATCAGTTTTCTTGGGTATATCTATCACTATGTGCTTATTAGTATCAAATTTCTACCTTTAACTCTTTCTTTCCAATATCCTTTACTGAACTCTGGGCAACCAGTTCTATCTCTTGGTTATTTCTACATGGAAGTCTGGCTGTTACCTCAAACTAAATGTTTATAAAACTAAGCTACTTCTTTTTCTTCCCCAAGAATTACCTCCCTCTCCGTATTTCTCTATTTCTGTCAATGGTAGAATTCCTTTTTTGATTAGTCAAGTGCAAACATTTGAGCTATCCCACCTCTTTCTCTCTGTTTCTTACTTCCCTCCCCCATCTTCATCCAGTCAGTCATTAAGTTCATCTCCTTCTCACATCTTTCCCAATTTTTCTATTTTCTCTTGTCACTTTACGAGCACAAGCCCACTCTTCTGATACAATGCTTCACCATATAATTTTGAGGCTGCTACAATAATCTGCTAGCTAGCATACATGTACAAGACATACTGAATTGCTTATCTTCCCAGAGGGAGTGGGTGACAAGGGAAGAAGGGAATGGATCTGAAATTCGAAGTTTTAAAATTAAATGTTTCAAATATATATATACTATTATTAATACTATTTTGCATGTAATTGGGAGATAGGATGTGCAGGCATTGGGGCACAGAGATTCACCTTGCCCTAATGGTAAGGGGGGTATGGGCAAAGATATGGGAGAGAGCAGATTGGATGAGGGGATATCTAGTGGGACTGCTGTTCTGGGGTGGTGGGTAGGGGGAAAATGGGGAAAAATTGTAACTCAAAATCTGGCGGAAATGAATGATGTAAGCCAGTAGTTAATAAAGAATTTGTTAAAAAAAAATTAAAAAATCTGCTAGCTAGGCTTCTGCCTTCAATTGCTTCCCCTTTCTGTTCTTCCCACAGGCCACCAGCAGATTAATCTTTCAATAGTAGCATTTTGAGCATGTCAGAATCCTTCGAGGCACTCTATGTCTGTCAAATCAGTCAAGACTTTTAGTGTGCCATTTATAGGTCTCCATATTCTGGACCTTAACCTGCCTTCCCAACCTTATTTCTGCCGACTTGTCTATACATTGTTCCTTAAAGTGCTATGTGTTCCTTCCTATCTTTTACATCTTTTTCCATACCAAACTCCCTATCTAGAATTCTTCATATTCCTACCCTTCCTACCCCAGATATAAGATTTAATCTTACTTTCAAAGTGAGTTCAAGCCTCGTGTCTAACATGAAGTCTTTCCTGGGCACCCCAGCCTGCAGTGATATTTTCTTGTGAGTTATGATTGCAATTACTATCTGGATCATTACATAATGTTGCACATAGTCATATAATGTTCTGTAATTGATAGGTGACAGTAAGTTACTATTTTTTTTTTGTTTTTTAACTCCCTAACCAGATTCTATGCTGCTTTTATATTTTTATATAATTTTTATAATTTCCATATCCATGGGGACTGGCAAAATATCTTATATATGTGAACTTTCTACATTAAGTAAATTCAGCAAAAACATTGGCGTTTTGAAAGTTCAATGATAGGATTTTTCAGCTTGACAAGACTAAAACCAGAGACTATCAGAGTTGAAAAGGACCTTAGAAATTGTTTATTCTAAACCTGCACTTAGAGTTGTAGGCTCAGAGAGGGATTATAGAATCAAAGATTCATAGTTTATCTGAATAGAATATCTAGTTAATCAAGTCTAAACTTCTCCTTCTATTGAAAGTGGTTTATCTAAGATAGAGATTCTTAATATTTTGTGGGGGGGGTTTTGTTTGTTTTTTGTTTTTGGTATCATGGCTTACTTTGGTAGTCTTGTGAATCCTATAGCTCTCCTCTCAAAATAATATTTATTACTTGCATTCATAATTGAAGGGATGTTAAAATTTCAGGTAAAGTTTAGTGAAAATTTAAAAAGTAACATTTTTTTCCATTTAAGTTCACAGACCCCTGGAAATCTGTCCTTTGACCCCTTAGGACTCCATAGACCTCAGGTTAAGAACACCTGATTTAAAGTAATTTATCTATTTGAGGCAGTATGGTATAGTATACAGAAATCTGGCCTGAGGAGACCTATGTTGCTGTCCCACCTCCAGAAATATATTGGCTATAGCCCCAGACAAATTGTTTAACCTTTTAATTCCCCAAACAGCTTTCTAAATTGAATTGCAGAGAGGGTACAGTTCCTTAGCAGGAGTTTGAGTTCCTGTATACTAATTAAATCATATCACATAGGTCCTGACAAACATTGCCTCCCCCTTGTACCTCCTCCTACTCACCCCACCCACAGCTAGTTAGTGGTAAAACCAGAGCTAGAACCCAGTCTCGTTCTTTTTAAGGTTTCTATCGGCCAACTAGATTAGAGAGTTAAAGAACTATATGGTGAAAGATAAATTAAAATTACTCTGATCCCAAAGCTGTACTTTTCCTCTGCAGTTACAGTTGTTGTTGGGGGTAGTGGAAGGAGGAGCTCCTGAATTCTCATTCTGTTTGAATTTTTTCTTTGTTTTGTTTTGGACCTAATTAGATACATCCTAATAAAATGAACAACAAAAAATCCCTGGGTAATATCAAGATACCCTTATGAGAATATATCCCCTATCCATGAGCCTGCCTTAGTCTCCAAAAAAGTTTTTTTCCCCTTTGTATATGAAGAGTACAACCCAGTGCCACACCTAGTACATGCTTAATAAATGCTTAGTGAATCGAATTGAATTTAGCCCAGTCTTATTGGAATTCACAGAGATCATAATTCCACTTTGGCATTATGCCAGTTTCTTCTTCCTTTCCTTTTCCCTTCTGTCATTTATGTTCTTCCCTATTCTCACTCCTTTCTCAGAAATGAACTTCACTAGGGAGAGGAGTTAAAGCCCAGCCCAGTCAATTAAGTCCACTTTATTACTGTATCATTTTGTACTTGGTGCTGTAGTGTTCAATAATTTTTCTTCTGTCATTTCCTTTTTTTTTTTGCACACTACAAAGTAGGCACTCAGTAAATGTTTGCTATCTAATTGCCAGTTCTGATCTTAAAAGGTAATTTTTTTTATTAATGATTTATTTAAGGTTGTGAAATGACCTGTAAAAATTTAGTTGTCCATTGCTAGTATTCTGTCTCCCAATTCAGCATAAGTTATATCAAAATTAAAATTAGATCAGGACTTATGACCATTTTAGAGCAACTGTGATGTTCTTAGCAATTTGTCCTGACTGTCAAAGTAGAGCCTTAGGCTTTGCTATGCCCAGAGAAGGAAAGAGAAAAACAAACAGAAAAAAGCAAAAAAAGAAAAAAAGAAAGAAAGAAAGAAAAAGAAATGTTATTTAATAGGAGAACTAGTAGGAGAGAGAGGCATAGGAAAAATATGTAGAAAAAAGAGCAGCCTTATCTGATTGGCTGGGAATCCATGTGTGAAGGAACCCAACTAGTATTTAACCTGCTTTGAAAAAGCTTGACTTCCAACATTTTTAATTAGTGGATTGCTCGCTTTTGAAAATGCCCAGTTGGGAATACTCAAGTTTTGATGTATTTTAGCTGCCTGTTAATTAGCTGGCTGCTAGTTGACCATCATCTTTACTTTTTCACGTGGGCAGAAGACGGGTCTGAAGAACCCCTGTGAAGCTGTAACCCTTATCGGAGCTAGACTTCAGAAATTGCAGGGCATATAGCAGGAAATAGGGTCAGAAGCCCAGTCCCAGTTCTTCTTCCTCTTCTTTTTCCTTTTTCTTTCAAACTTCATTTTCTTTCCGTGTTTCCATTTATTATATAATCCTTCCCCCTTACCTCTCATCATTTATTCATGTTTAACTAATACATTTTTTAAAATGGAAAACAAATGATTCAACCAATGTGATACAGCAAATCCTAGGAAACAGGTGAATTGAAATTCAGTTTCCTTTTAACTTTCTTTCATTTAACTTGAATCTGGATTATGTTTAAATAATATATTGGCTTTTTAACCGTACCTCTCATATTTCAGATCTTTCAGTTGATACATCAAGTTTACTTCATTTATCCACTACTTCATTTTAGGACTAAATTATATGTTAGTTTCTTCAGCTGTGAGAGTTGGGGGAATAAATTCTTAAGAACTTGTAGTGGAAGAAGGATGCCATTATTTATAGATTTTCTATTTAAAATATTTGATTTCTGCTTATGAATTAGGATGACTACATAGGATACACATTTCATTAGTGTCAAAATCCCAGAGGCCTGAAAAATAATTTCACAGAGTACTTCAGTGAAGCACAAACATTGTAACAGGTAGTTGGGTTTTTAAAAGCAGATTTAGAGGTTTGTATCTTCCCACAGACCTTGATGCAATCTCAAGAGTTTTCTTGACCTGCCTTGAAGCATACAATGAATTGATTTTGACTCTGCAGTCAGAATGTCTTCCGCAGTTGAGATATCTTTTGAAGTGACAAGTCTCCCTCTTCTTAACTCCATAACTAAAAGGAACTTTAAAAAAAGAACAATTCAAGCACAGTCCTGATCCTGAATTGTTGTTGTTGTTCACTTCTTAAGATATACTGAAACACCATCTACCTTGTACTCTATAAATAAATCAATTAATTATACCATGATGATCATGGCTGCTGATAATAAAATAGAAGCAATAAAAAGAATGGGAGTAATAGCATTAAAGGAATAAACAGTATCATTAAAATGTTAGGAAACAGTAAACGGTATAATGTCTACAAGCCCAAATTTCCCACCTCCTCCTCAGTTCTGTCATGGGAAGTTTGTCATGGCCGTCTGTTATCTTCCATGAAGTCACAATTAATAGCATAGCAGTCAAACCTTTTATTACAATTGATATTTATTCAAAAGATTTTGAGACAATTTCTCATATTAACTAAATCTTATAACGTTTATGTGCTTTAAATAACATGGCTTTTTTTTTTTTTTTTTTGGAGGGCAATTGGGGTTAAGTAACTTGCTCAAGGCCACACGGCTAGGTTTTTATTTGTGTGTGTATTAAGTGTCTGAGGCCGGATCCGAACTCAGGTCCTTCTGACTCCAGGGCTCTACTCAATGCACCACCTAGCTGCCCCAACATATGGCTTTTTAACTATACCTCTTGCCTTTCAGGTCTACCAGTTGAGGCATTAAGCTTACTTCATTTATCCAGTAATGTTGCTTAATTGGTCATAGAAGTTAGAGTAATTTCATTGTTCCTGACTCTCCTTTGGCTTGATTACAGTCTACCTTGTATCATATTTAGGGATGTATGTATTGTATTCCCCTGACAAGACTCTAAGCTCCTAGAGGCTAAGGAATCTGTCCTGTTTTATTTTTGTATCCCTGATATCTTATAAATGCCAAGTGTTTAATAAAATATTTGTTTATTTCCTTTTCTTCCTTTGGGGGAAAAAGTAAAAGAAAATATTTATTAAATCCAACTTCAGATATGACCTTATTTTACTCTCTATTTGATGACAGATGTATGTGGTCCTCAGGTAAAGGCAAGAAGTATCTTTAGACATTGAAGAAAGGATGTAGCCAATTTATTTATACTTATTTATGTGTTTTCTCTTTCTATAAGTTTTTCCTTTAAATATAGAAAGTTGATTATTTAGTTATAGATTCTGATAAAATTTTAAGAATGGCTATACTACAAAAAAATTCAAGCTCATAAAACACTGAAGGGTGGATATAATTTTTTATGTTCAAACCTCTGGTTCCTGAGGGTCCGGTTCATTTCTGCTGTGAATTTAAATGAGTTAATTTAAGTAGTTGGGTCAGAAGCCACTATCATCGTAGTAGCCCTGTGCCTGATTCTTAATTAAAGGCAACAGGAGATTAATTTGAAACATTAATTTAAAAGTGCATATACAAAAAGAAAGAATTATTGCAATAAAGCCTAAAGAACTTTTTTCTTGTCCCTAGATGTAGAAGACAGAACTAGCTCAGGGTCCTGGGGGAATGGAGGACATCCAAGTCCATCCAGGGTAAGTATATCTAATCTTTTTTTCCCATGACCAGACATCCTGCATATGTAAATTGACAAACTTAATGTGAGTTCCATACACTTGATTTCATAGAAATACATGCATACTAAGTTGGTAGCGGATCAGCTTGTCTTTGGAATTGCTTTTTTTTTTTCACCTTTAGTGACTTATCTGATCCTGTTACTGTATTTGACACCTACCTGCTTTCCCAGACCAGAAGCATGATTCAAGGATGGGTCCTATACTGGGAGAAAAGTAGTAGGTGGGGCAACTTAGAAACAGTGACAAAAAGAATTGGGCCTTATTGTATACATGAGTCTTGGAAGTGATTTTACTTAAAAAATAGGCTACTATTTCACCCCTAGAATCCTTGATTACCAGCTGGGCACATGGACACATTCAAATTACGCTCTTTCCTTCTCAATTTCATGCTCGCCTTTTTCATTTTTTGTTTTTCTTATTTGTTCATTTGTAGCTATGGTTTAGTGGGAAAGGCCTGTAGATGGTGAGTTAGGCATGGGCATTCTCGTCTTGTTATGTCCAGGTAACTGACCTTGGGAAATGTACTCAATTCATTTGTAAAATGAGAGGTTCAACAGATGCTTTCTAAGATCCCTTTCAGCTCTAATATTTAGTGATATTAGCATACAGCCAGAATTCACCAAATCAAATGCCCATTACCTATCCTCACAAACAAAAATAAAATTTAAACCTCCTGTAGCATATTCATCATATTTAATGTGTCAATGCATGAGGATTTGTATATATGTGTATATGTGTGGTATGAGTAAGATGAACCAAAGCTATCAGCTTACAAGGAAAAAAAAATTAAAGCAAGCTAAAACTGAAGTGTATTTATTTGTAATTTACTTTAGGGGTCTATATTGGGGAAGGTTTATATTTTGGTATTGGGGCAAATTAAGAAGTTATTATCAAAATCAGAATATTTCCGAGCACTGTGGGTCCATACACTTCCACCTGTCCTTTGGCACTGTCATCCTAACTTTAGTCTTCAAAGTACTGCAGTGTCTTTATACTTACCAGTCACTTTGTTGAGGCCTTGCACCAGCTGTCAAGTTTGATATTGTAATGTGTTATATGGACGGACTGAGGAAATTTTTCCTCCTCCTCATGTTACAGCCTTCGCTCAAAGAAGGAAATTCATTCCATTCAATGGTAAGTGTAGGAGATTGCTGCATTTCTCATGTTCATGAGGATGATTCAGATTTATTGGATTTCTTACGGTTTTACCTTGTTTGTTTTATAACAGTTTTGTTCATCTCTCTGAAAAATGAACAGGTTAGAACTATCCAGATTTGCATAGTTTTTTTTCCTTAAACTCTCCTGAACTAATCTAAGGATTTCTCAGTGAACAATTATGAATCTGTCATACTTTTATTTGTATTTTCTTGTGTGCAAAAACCCAAGATTCTCATTTGTGCACATTTAAATCATGGATAATTTTTGTACATGAATAGATTTGTAGAGTTAAATTTTAGAATTTCAGTGCTCTCTAATTTCTTGTAATAAATGGAAAACATGGAAGATTTAAAGCATTTTTGCTAGAGTTTAGCAGACTGGTATAACCTTTCACCAAAGGTGAAATGTATCTTTTCTCCTGGGGACAAATTTTGCCCTTTGGCTAACATACTTGGTTATAGATTTTGATAAAAGTCAAAGGGCAGTTATATGAATAAAACACTGAGGCTTATAAAACACTGAAGGGTATAGACTGACACTTCTAAGTAAATTTAATTTGGACTTCTTTGGAGGCTGCAAAACCATATTGAACAGGAGGATTTTTTTTGGTCACTTTAAGTATTATATCAAGGTGGAACAAATGATAAGAGAAAAATAAAATCTGCTTTCCCCCCCCCTTCCTCATATATTGGAATCTACACATTTAAATTAAGTGAACCATCAGGGTAAAGTGTTTTTCTTTGGTGTATTTATTTTGCCTTTAAAATAAAGAGGAAAAGAGCAGCCATTGAGAATGTCTCCAAATATATCTACTTTACAATTCATGTGCTTGTATGCTACATGAAATATCAGTACTACTGAAAAGTACTGATGTCTTGATGTTCCTCGAAAACACATATTAGTTACTTATGACATGAAAACTATGAGAAATGTCATGAGACTCTGGTGCTAGATATTATATCATAAAATGGATCCATCTTATATCCTTTCTAACTGATCACTTGACTTAGTATACCTAAAGCCTTTGAAAGAAGGGAAAAAAAACCTAATCTTTTTACCTTTAACTAGTATAATTTTGACTGCTTAATAGTGAAAGTGAGTCAAAATGAAGCTTCTTAACTTCATTTTGATTTGTTATCTGAAGAGGGTTTTAAGAATGGACAATAATAATAACATTATTAACATTCCAAAGCCCTTTTTAATGATCATTCCTATTTTATAGGTGAGAAAACTGAGTAAATTGCCTACAGCTTATATAACTATTAGGTATAAACTGAAATCTTCTGATTCCATGTTGAGTGTAATTTCCACTATGTCCAAATGCTTCTTTTCTGCTTATCTGCATGCTTATAGCTAAATCTTTTAACTTACTATGTTATTTAATTAACAGAACTATGGAGATGGGACCCACTATGAACATATGACCAGCAGGGACCTTGGGTCACATGACAATCTTTCTCCTCCTTTTGTCAATTCCAGAATACAAAGTAAGTAGATATGTTTTGAAAATTATGTATTCTTTTCTGACTTATGTTTTATTTGCTTAAAAAGCATGTGCACAGTGGTGTGATTTTAGGGACCTTGTAAATTATTTTATGCAACTTGGTATCTTAATTGGCTAATCTTCTACATTTGGTACCAGTATGTATGTATATGCCATTTTCTTATACATGAAAAATTATGGAATTTGTTAAATATATATATATGCATATATATGTGTGTGTGTGTATATACACACACATTGTCAAGTTTTATGTGAGTTAGCTTGTTAAGGACTGTATTTACACCAAATCTTGTCAAACTCCTCCATTTAAATAATGAGACATTGACAAGTAGTTGCAGTAGTGCAGCAGAAGTCCAGAAAGTTAGAAGTGGAAGAAGGCAAAATGTTAAGATGGACTTTTCTTCTTTTTCATTATCTTGAACTCTTTTTTGGTAGAGGAAACATAGCTATCCACTTTGCATATGGACAATATCACTTGAGAATTTTCAACCCAAAGGCTAAGAAAAGAACACATGGGTTTACAAGGCTTTAAAAGACTGATATTTTCCTAGCAAACTGTCAGAAAGTGGATGTGTAACTGTCAAGTACTCGCCCTGAGACCTGGGCCAGCTATATTCTGTTTTACTGAAAGCCAAGTTAGATGCTGATTGAGCAGGAGGGCCAGACACCAGAATACCCTTCGTTGTGGAGTAATTTGTACATACTTTATTCCTTTGACCACATCAGGGAGATGTTAGTTTAGTAACAGCAGCCTTAGCAATGAAAAGATCACTTTATAGGTCCCTCTAGCTGTTTATTTTAGTTATGAGTAATAAATGATCTTTGTTAAATAAACATGTAATAAAAAATATTGGGAATCTCTCACCATGGCTGTGGTTCCTTTGAATTTATCAGTAAATTAAATGAAATACCTTGGTTCAAGTAGTTGGACCTACAAAGAATGCACAACCAGGACTGTGTTCTCCAATACCAATGCCTCCAAAATATGCCCTGATTTTTAAAAAGATTGGGTTCATACATTGGTTGTTTAACTCATGGATAAGCCTTGAATTTGAGAGTGTGTTATATATCATCACCAAACCCATCAAAGGACTTTAAGGCATTAGACTTAAAGCCAACATAAGCAGAGAAATGCTAACATTTCTATTTTAACTCATGACATCAATTTTGGTATTTAAAAGTGACATTGGGACCCTGTATTGGATCCCCAGCAGCATATTTTTAATTACAGGATGTTTGAACATATATGTTATTATTACTTTTAAATGATAACTTATTAGTTGTTTTATTATATAGGGTACAACTTCATATCCTCTACTGAAAACTAATATGTATATAGATAATATTTTTGTCTTTTAGAGAATCTCTGATTTCCAAGGAAATATTTGTCCAGTAAGATTTTTTAAAAGAAATTTAGTTCCTTCAGTTCTAATAACAGCAATGATTTTAATTCTGAGAACTCATACTCAAGCCTAAAGATAGCAGAGGATAAAATTTTGAAAATAATAGTCCTTACAAGTTAGTGCCTGAGCTGTGAACCAGTCTCAAAGCTTCCCTGAGGGTTCCTAAAACTATCCTCTGATGATCTAAAATAATTCAAATTGATTAAATGGATATTTATTTTCTTTAGAGGGATGTATTAACATATGAGAAAAATAAAGTGGCTTAGTACCAATAACTTAATAAATTAATATAACAGAACATACAAAGTAATGCATACATATTAAATAATAATACTGTTGTGTATTTCCTAAGGGAGAAAATATTCAAAAGACCAGATTGCTTTTTCGATCTGAACAGTATTTAAAATTTAAGTTAGCTAGAGCCCAGGGCTTACTCCTTTCAGTTTGTTGTTGTTTAAGCTGAAAATCCATGTCAGCCAAGCTCTTTTATCCTGTCTGCCCTCCTTCCCATTAAACTCTTAAATATGGAGGCCAAGACAGTCTACTGCATTGTGATAGGAAATGCGACTATGTCCACGAGTCTCCCACCCACTGCTTTTAATGAAAGAACTGCTCTGTCAGATAAGCTGTCTGGTCTGAAACATGGCTCTTTATTGTTTACAAACTGCTACATTTTCCACCTCTAGCAGATTCTTGCACAGAAAAGAATTGTGTTTGAACTAAATGGTTTATCTGACATTAATGATGCAGTGTCAGACTTGGGTCAGGATAGTCACCCTCAGTGTTGGGAGGGCACTGAACAATTGACTATTAAAATTTTTTTTTTTTGTCAAAGAGGAAATGGAGACTTCAGTTATAAAAATTAAAAGGAAGAAAGCAATTTTAAGGTCTAGTTAAACACCCTGCTAAAGATTTTCTGAACCACCAGTGTCAACTTGAGGGCTTAGTTAGAATTTATTAACACTGTTTTTTAATTCTATTGCCTAAGCCTGACTTCATTCAGAATGAATTTTTTTCAAGTTTACCTACTTTTGCATTTTGTTATGCCCTCTTTATAGAAGAAAACAGTTTTCAAAAAAATTTAAGGGTAATTCCTTTTCAGATGATGAGTCAGATGGTACAAAAGGTTAACTGTGTAGCTCAGTAATTTGAACTCAGTAGCCAACACACACATACACTCTCCCTCTCTCTCCCTCTTTCCTTCCCTCCCATACTCCCTCCCTCCCCCACAATCTGTTTTTGGGTTCATACTTATATTCCAAATTACAGCCTTTCTAGGAGTTTTTCTTGTGTAAGAAAAAGTAGTGTCTGTCTGACTCTTTAAGTTTCTGAAAGAGATCCAACATCCACTCTCAGAATCAGTAACTGGTTCTCATTAAAACTACAAAGGATTTCTTTACATTTCAAAGACTTAATTCTCCCATGATTTCACATTGGGGCAAGAGCTATGGCATCAGAAATAAATCAGCTACTTCATTGGATCAGATTTGTGATTGTCAAATCAATCAAGGCTAAAGGTGAATTAGGCATCTATGACAAAAATAAGTAACCCTGATTTTACAGCAAAGAGTGAGGAGCTGTAGATGACCTGGTTTTTATTTTAAAATGAACTGTTGATTCTGCGAGGTTTCTTTTTTTATGACCAGACAAAACAAAATACTGAGCCCCTTTCTGATTTTTCTTTTCGGCATGAATATCTGTCATTTATGACAAAGCCATGTTGTATGGGACTGGACCTAGTATTTATGAGAATAAACTACCTAGGCAGGGACACTATACCATAAATAAAATCTAAATATATTAATACCCATTTATTATAATATTAGTCCTTTGGGAAGTTTATGAGATTTGTATTAATACTATTAATTCATATATTATAGAATATAGTCTTAATTTACTTACTGCATTCTACAAAACAGTATGAAAATTGTCACCTTACTAGAGTTACTGCAAAGAAGACATACTGTCAAGTGACTGATATTTATGTCTCTTAATTGAAAAAAAAATCCCTAAACCAAAATACTTTAAAGCAAACAAAACCTTTATATTTTTGAAAAATAAAGTTAATTTCTTGGTTTCAAGGATTTCATCAAGAAGAAAGCAAACTTCTCTCTGGCCACTTCTGCATGTGTGCCCATAGTATTGGGAATTTTAAGACAATGATCATTGTGTCAAATTCTTTTAGAAGTAGCAAAGACAAGCATCCTGAAAAAGTAAATAAATGCCACAGCAATCCAAATGGTTCTGTCTAAATTAACTCCATTTAGTAGTCCCTTTTAATCCATTGTTTACTGAATAAACTTCATACATGGAGGCATATATGGTCAGTCTGAATGAGTAGCATTTTATGTTACATTACCCCTAACATATTTTGTCATGGAAGAATCATTTTTGGTATGGAAAAATAATACCACTTTATTTTGAGTGGATGATGTAATTCCTGAAAATGCACACAATTCAATTAAATGAGTCAAACATTTTTTTCTGTCCCTGCTATGTGAAAGGTACTGCCTTTGGTTTAGGTACTGCAAAGATGTAAAAACAATTTTTTAAAAAGGAGCTTACAATCTAATGGGAGAGATATTACATGCATACCAATAAGCATGAATCTAGAAAGAATGTATTAAGGACAACAAAGAGAGCTAGAAAGGCCAAGTGCTCTAAGAATATCTGAGATGGGAGAAATCCCTAACCTTGGTACACACACATTGACATTTTTAATATATAGGCCAAGCATTGACTGGTAAGCAGTATGTTTCTTTTGGAATATGCCTTTGATATGGGGCTAAGGATCTGAGTTCCCTGTGCTGTTGGGAGGACCTTTATCTAGACAGCATTCTTTTAAGTGAGCAACAAAAACACCAGGCAAGGATTATCCAAATTTTAGAGTTTTTGTTTTCAGTCAGTAGTAATGTACTGCAGGAAATTATTGAAGGACATTTTACTATTGTAGAAAAATTATTTTTCCACTAAAATGTTTTTATCCATTTAAGGATCTAAGGTGGCATTGTTCTTCTATTTCCCCAGTACTTTAATTGACCATTAGATTTGTTAGGGGAAAAATAATCAGATGGTGTACTTAGTTTGTTAAATAAAGGGTGAGCAGTATGGGTATATTTGAGTACAACAGGCTAGCTCTTTCCTCATCAGCTCCTTTGTTGTCAAGAACTTCCTCGTGAACTTGTTCAGTTTCCTTAATTTGGTGAATGGTTCTAGCACTACCTATATAAGACCCTGCTAGAACACTAATTTATTTATTGACAAAGAGTAACTTGTTCCTAAAGCCCCACCAACCTAATGGAATATTTCAATGCAAAGATTCTCTTGAGGTTTTCAGGCAGTGCTGAAGAGAGCCTCTGGCTTATTGAATGACCTTTGAATCTCATCTGGGTTAGTGGTTGATATTTTGATTTGGTTACTGTGGTCATATTGTGACAGCTGTTGATTCATTATAATTCAGTTCCACTCCTCAGTTTGCCTAGCAAGAATATTTAGGTTTGTATTACTTCAAAATGTTTATGGCTGTCCTGAGTTTAGCCCAGTGTAAAAGTGGGTGGGGGATTAGGGGAGGGAAAAGACACTGCAGGTTTCTTGGTAGATGGACATTTCTGAGTTAATACTAACTAATACATAAACTTCTTTTTATTGTAAAATTGAAAGAAGAATGAAATTAAGAGGTTCTGGGTAAAGATTAAAATTTATACAGCTTATATAACTGGCTTATGACAGCTAATTCCACATGCTAAGGAAAGAATAACTGCTGTGTGAATATCTCCAACACTTTGAAATGATTTTCCTTGACCTCTAGGTGAAATTTCTTTCAAAATGGGAATTTTTAAATAATATAATGATGAAATCTACAGAATAGTTACGCCAATGGCACATATTTAATATTTGTGAATGATGGAATAAGAATCAGCTGATTAGAGAAAACTAAATTTTAGAACACTTTATGAGAAATAATTATACAAACTGAAAAGCTTATACTAGCTTAAATTTTCTTCACTAATTTTTTCAGTATATTTTAAAAATTGGATAGTGTTATAAATGAACAATAGGCATGAGCATTAGTTGAGAGACTTCTCAAAGTCTGCTTTCCATATTTGTTCACTCAAATGGCTGCTTACCAGTTGAGGTTACCAGGATATTGTTTCTTACCTGTGTGCTTGATATAACTTAAAATTAATTTCTGAGGCAAGAAAAAGGCCCTCTTAGTTTTCTAATTTGTTTTATTTCTGGATTACATTGTTTTTTTTTCTGTTCATATTTTGTAGGTAATATGTTTATTCATAAATTTTATTGATATCTTTTGTTCTTTTATCACCTCAGTTTCCCAGTATTTGCCTCCCCTGTCCACTATAACAAAGAATAAAAAAGAGGAAAAAAAACAACAAAATCAATCAACAGATAAAAAAGTCTAATCTTGTATTCAGTGTTCCACCCCCTTAAGCCTCTACTTTTGCAGAGAAGGGAGGAGGTACCTCTATATAGCTTTTCTTTGAGGTAAAGCTTGGTCATTATACTTTCACAACTTGGCACTTCAATTATTTTGGGTGTTTTTCCCTCCATTTGCATTATTGTAGTCATAGTGTATTGTGTTTCCTTGGCTTTGCTTATTCCACATTTATATCACTTCATATGTCTTCCTCTGATTCCTAATATTCATCGCATTGATAATTTTTTTTACTGAGATAATGTGAAGTTCAATACAAAATTCAAATTGCTATATAGAGACCTGCGTATTAAATGATTTTAATAAACAACTATTATTAGTTATTATTGATAATAACTATTACTAATACATTGTTATCATATCTCACAACTTATTTAGCTTATAGGCATCTCTTTTGTCTCCTAGTCTTTGTTACCAGAAAAAGTGCCATTGTGAATATTTTAGTGTGTCCTATGCCTAGAAGTAGGATTGCTGGGTCAACAGATATGGGTATTTTAGTCACTTTCTTTATATAATTACAGATTGCGTTCTAGAATGGTTAATCAACAGCCCATTAGTGTTTCTAGCTTTCCACAACCACCACAAATATTACCTATTTCCATCTTTTGGTATCTTTCTCAATTTGGTAATATGAAGTGAAATTTCAGAATTTTTTTGGATAACAAAATAATAGGAGTAATTCTTACCAGCTTAAAGAAAGGAAGAGAAGAGAAAGTCAAGAAGGAAGGAGGGAGGGAAAAAGTGAAAGAGGAAGTCAGATTGTGTCAGAAGCAGTAACAAACAAAGGATAAGTAGAACTTTAACATAATTTAACTTTTCTGCTGTAGAAACTGCTCTGTGCAAAATTCCTTTCTAGAATCACAGTGTAGTATATGACTTCAGAGGGAGTAAAGGAACAAAATATTAATGACATCAAAGGAATGAAAACCACTCTCCCTACCAAAGTGCCTCCTGGCACATATAACAAAATCTTTTTCCTGTGTTTGCTATGTTGAAGAGCAGTTTCCCACATTATAGTGCATTTTCACTTTGAAAAAGAAATCCTGTTGTTTCTTTTTATTGGTTTACTCATATATACATTAATCCTAGAGAAACAAAATTCTCTGTCACTGCAAAAACTTTTCTGATATTTACCTATCCTACTGAAATATTCTCTTGTACCTATGATTAGCCCATCATTTTTATAAATTAGATCATTGAGGTCCAAGTGTTAAATGATTTGTCCAAGGTCATACAAGTATTGATTGTTAGTGCTACTGAGATTTGAACCATTTCTGGATAGTGAACCATGATCATGATCATTTAGAACTCATTCTAAATCCAGTGTTTTTCTACTATATATGAGTGTTCTTTGACAGGTTCAAATTCCTTCACTTAGAGTGGCTGTGGTTGAAATAGGTAATAACTGAATAGGGTATTTCTCAGTAGAAATATCCTTTTACTTTTGGGTTGTATTCCTCCTCAAGTTTTTATTCTCAGAAGTTTGGCATCTATCCATACTGCAATCTGGGCCCAAGAAAGCAATGAGGTTCTTTCATTCTCACAGATAGAAAGACCTTTGCATGGTTTTTAAGTAGTGATAGACTATTTCTGAATGGAATAAATTCTGTTTTTACCTTAATATCAGAAATGTAAAGCAGTGATTGAAAATTTATGGAAACATCAACTACTGACACGATACCACATAATCAAACTGTAGGGGTTAAAGTTCATTCCATAGTTCTTTTTTTTATCTTTACATTTTTGACTCTAAGAGACTCAGATCACAAAATTACTTCATATTCTTGAATCTGCATAGCTTGTTCTTAAAACTCATCTCGGTGTTAACACAACTGATTAGCAGCTCAGTAGAACTTGGAATTAACATGAAAATATAACTATTTTTAAGTTTGGAATTAACCTTTTTTGTGCCTGATATGTTGAAATAACAAACACTTTTGGGGGGAAGAGATTCTGTTTAGGAGAATACTTTTTTTGAAGAGGATTCCTGTAATCTTCTATAACTCACCCGTTTCATTTTAAAACTGAAAACTGAAACTTCAGTCTTATACATGATCACACATTGTTGAATATGAAGTTGATATTATTCTCTTACCATTCTAGTGATGATGATCAAATTCACTAAAATATCAAGTTCATTATTAATCCAAGTCAAAGCAGCCAAAGGGTAAAGGTGAAAATTTTGAATCTGAATTGAGCTTGGAAAAAAGCTAATTAACACTGCCTAATTTAGAATTGATTATTGAAGACACTGGCAAATATTTTTTGTCATATTGAGGAAGGACAGAAGATGGGAAGGTGAGAGAGAATAGAAAGCTAATCTAGAGTTCAGACCCCAGAGTAGTAACTCTTTCCTTCCCCAAGCATCTCGGTTGACTATGTTCTTCAAATCACTAGCTCATTAATTGTTCACTCTTCCATTTCACCTTGAATATTTAGATTTGACTTTACTCCTTATACATCAGTGGCCAAAGCTGAATGCTTGCCTGGAAGCAGGCAGGCAGTCTTTGAGGATAACTGATAAAGGATAACTACCTAGTTGGCTGATGTCAAATTAAAGAGAAGAAATTATTATTGTTCTCATTTTCTTGAACATGTATTTTAGAAGAATATGAAATGACACTAAAACCACAGTATGAAGGCAAAATAATGGAATATAATAGCCTTTAAAAAAAACTGAACTCTTAATATTTAACAGCCTAACATAAATTTTAAAGACATGAATAAGAAGTTCGTTTTATTTCAGTACTTCCTGATATTTATGGTTTGGGGCCTGAGATTCAATGAAACGAACATTTGTTGAATAAGCGCTATATGCTGAGTGCTATGCTACACTCCTGAAGGGGATATAAGGTGATTAAAACATGACTCTTTCCCTAATGGCTAGTAACAAATCTACTGGAGGAATAAGTAGAGTACAAATTTAAATATGCTCGTGAGTTGAAGGGTCAAAGTGAATTGAAACCAACATTTCTTGCAAAGTCTCTGCATAATCACTAAATGATATATGAACCATATATCTCCCTAATTCTTTTCTTCCTCCATCCTTCCATCACATACACATTAGGAAAATGCTAATCTGGTAAATACAGACCTGGGCATGAGGATACCAAAGTCTTTTGCTTAGTTTTTAATGAGGCATTCCATATGTGGGATAATACATGTTACTATATCTTTTAACCTCAATTTCCTTATTCATTAAAAGGGAACAATGATTCCATCTCCTGACTTACCTGTGACAACACAGACGTTGTCAGGTTTAATGAGCTATCTGTAAAAAATTCTGAGCATTTTTAGAAAAGAGCTACTAAACAGACTGGCTATTGTGCTTACGTTTCCGTATATTGTTTTTACACCAAAATTAGAATAAATCAAATTAGAATAGCTAACAAACTTTATAAGACATTTGAATAGTTAGTGAGATTCTGCCCTATATCCAATATTCATTTAGTTTAGTTCTCAAATAAAAATTTACTGGTATTCTGTCAGCTGAGCTGATACTAGTTTAAGGGTGAAATTGAGCTCACACCTGTTCTAGCATAAAAAGGAGCTTCTATGTGACTCCCTTAAAATATTCATGAAGCTGGTAGAATAGGAGATTGAATTCAATTTCTTGAAAACCATAGCAAATCTGTAATGCCACTTAGAAGCACTTTTGCATACTTGTTAAAGGAATTAATTCTAATTTACTAATATTTTCCATAGGTAGATCTCCCCCCAATTAGTAAATGCATGCTTTAAAGGTAGAAATGTGTTTCAAGAAACAGAAACTGCTTTGCATAGCCAATAGATCTACATTAACGCTGGAAAGTGTACATATGGGAGAATCTTTGAAACAAAACGAATTTGCTGAATTACTAGGTCATTTAGCTGTTCAAGTCATGGTCCGTTAACCAGGCAAGATGCGATGGCTTTGCTTTGTGCTCTAGTTAAGGGGCAGGATGTGTAAAATAGTGTACAGTTAGGTGGATAATTAATAATTATCTTGAGCCTGTATAGTGGTGCCGAATATAAGAATTTCAGTAATTGTTAAATTAAGGAAAGCGTTTCTAAATCAGATTGCCTTCCTTTATTATAAGATGCTGTATTCCTTACAGAAAGGAAGATAATGGCAACACTTAAGTGTGTGAGAAAATCTTGATGGCTTAGAGATGACTAGATTTTAATGTTAAACTCCACTGGAGCTTACCCAAGGGCTTACGAGATTGTTTTTGGGGTGAAAATTGAACGCAGTTTTCTCACGCCATAACCATTTGCCTATAGAATTTTTTTATAGTTAGGGTGCATATTAAAATACAACCATTTATATTTTAGTTCTAGCGAGTTATAATAATAGTGGCAATAGTTTTATGGGAGGGATCTCAGCTTAAATCATAGTGATATGTCAGTATTTATCACTGTGTAAAAACTCACAGTTTCATACTTTGCTACCAATAATTTTTCCATACTCTTATTTTTGGCAATTCATTAATAGTTATACCAGGTCACCAAATATAAAATTCCAGAGAAAGTGACTTATCTAGGTCCGGAGGGAAAGGTAGAGAAGGGAAGGTTTAAGGGGTACAATGTAAAAAGTGAATGAGGCAAATATTTGGCATAGCATATAAAATACCTTAGAGATCATTTAGTCAGGACATTTCAAATTAGAGATTAGGGAAACTGAGAGCCAGGGAAGGCAGCAACCTAGTTGTTGATGGGTGAAATTGATGAAGTGATTAAAGTTGAGAGACAGGATAGCATAGTGTAGTTGTTGGATCAGTCATGAAGTCAGGAAGACCTAAGTTAAATTCCTGATTTTGCCACATTCTCTGTGTGATCTCAGGCAAATTGCTTGTGTCAGTGCCTTCAGACAATTCCATGATGATAAATTACAGAAGAATCGCTGATCTATACTTATGTAAGGAGTTTGCACACAAATATTTCCGCACAGTGAAATCAGATCTGGACTGTAATTCACATATATATGTATACTTATTTAATACACATATCAAAGGTATCTGCCTTTCCCTAGCAGCTCCAGGTTTTTCAGATTCATTATCAGTACTGTTCTTAGATCACAAATAAAACAGCAGGCAAATTACTTCCTTGTGAAACCAAGCAAAATTTAAAAACGTTAAAGAATGGGAGAAAACACAAAAGGTTATAAGGAATAAAAGAAGGGAAGACAAGGAAATTCAAATCAGATAGCCTAATATTCTCAGTAAATTAGAAGTTGAGGCCATTTTTTGAAAGTAGGGCGATAGAGATGGGTTAGGGACATAAGGAGAAATAAAATGTTTACTGAGCAGTGGTGAGAGCCTAGCTGAGAATAACCTGTATTATAATGTAGTAAGTATGGCTTTTATGTCATATTTCTAAACTGTTCACACCTTGAGAATAGGTATGAAAACTATGAAAGCGTATTTATGTTGACCCCATGGCCTCTTCCTTGCTTCAGGTCACCAGTATGGTCCTTGCACTTTAACCTTGTTTTTATATGATCTAATAACTTGAGTGCGTTTTGTATAAGAGATGGAAATAATTATAAATTACATATGATCATGAGAAAAGTTACTATTGTCATTGTATGACTAATTGGGCCTTATGTAATGTACAAACTACAAACTAAAGTTTGCTTTGGCAAAATCTACTGGTTAAGGCCCCTGCTTTTCTGTACCAGATGTTCTTTCCTATGTCTGTATTTTTAAACACAGAAATAAATATTATTGCATGACTATCCAGTGCACTGTTGCCAAAGTGATCCCTGTAAAGTACAGGTTTGATCATTTTCCTCTATTGCTCAAGAATATTCAATGGCTCCCTATTACTTGATACAATGTAAACTTCCCAGCTTGTCATTTAAAGCCTCACATGATTTGATTCAAGGATACCTTTTTGAATGTCTAAATTAAATGTCACCTCTCCCCTCAAAAGCATATAAATAAGGTAATAAAAATAATTTATCAAATGCTTTTGCTGGGATAGGCACTATACTAAGTACTAGTGATAGAATAAAATCAAGCAATATAGCACTACTCTTGTGGAGTTTACATTCTAGTAGGGGAAACAAACATATACTGTGTATATTATATAGGAGTGTGTATGCCAGAGGTTACACAAACAATGAGTTGACTTAGAGGTGGCTGGAAGGTGGTGTGATGGACTTTGGTAAGATTTCTTGGATAAGAAAGTTCAAGGTTCCAGTTCTAATGAGAAGAAGGCTGTACGACTTGGAGATGTCTAGAAGTAGTGGAAAACTATACTTCTGGGCTTGACTCTCACCAGCAAGGAGGAACTGGTTGCCAAAGTAAAAACGAGAAGCTTAGAAAGAAGTGAATTTTGTTTGTGGAATGATATTAACTGGGAAGAAAATCTTCAGTGGAATGCTGTCAGGGACTTGTCTGGCCCTTTGCTTCTTAACGCTTTTATCAATTATTTCAATAATTCGTAAATTATTCATTTACTTACATAGCATTCTTATTAAACTTGCTTATGACACAAGGTTGGGAGGGAGAGTTAACATGTTGGATGACAAACTCGGGATCCAAAAAGATCATGAAGAACAAGAACACTTGGACAGAATCCATTGAGATGCAACTTAATGAAGGGAAACACAAAGTCTAGTATGTACAGACAAAAAATAAACTTTACATGTATCCAGGAGGGAGGCATTATGAACTAGAAAATCCTGGGGACAAGAAGTAGAAATAGTGCTGCATTTGGAGGCAGGAAATTGATGAGATACTGACTATCTCTATTGATACGACTTTAGGAAAATTATTTAACTTCTCTGGGCCTCCGTTTCCTTGTCTGAAAAATGAGTAGGGTTTAATTACATGGCCTCTGAAGTCCCTTTCCTCTGTAGTAGATCTGTGGTGCTTTGTGTGATGTACAAAAAAAAAAAATGGCAGTACCTCAATCTTAGGCTTCATTGAACAGTATTAAGCATAGAATGAGAGTTTTTGTTTTTTTTAAGGGAGGAGGGGTATCTGGGTCTGTGATTTCATCAGTATCATTGTATAACCCCCCTCCATTAATGTAACCAATGCAGTTCTATTGTAATATGCAGTTTTAAGTCACTGTGTCACACACAATGTCTGATACCTAGTAGGCATTCAATAAAGACTTGATGATTGATTGATTGATTATTCCTCCTGGCTTTGAGACAAGAGATAGCATAAAGTCATTTTGAGCCAAGTGAATGTTATTGAGAGGAATTTGATTTTTCCGAGAAGATAATGTCATTATGTGTCAGAAGCTGAACTTGGTCCCATGTCTTTCCAGTTCCAAACTTGGCTCTGTATCCAGTGTTCATCTCCTGATCCAATCACATCTGGTAAGACATTGATAATCTGGAGATTGTTCAGAATCAGGAAATTAATTCAGTGAAGTCCTGCCATATGAACATCAGTGAAAGTCAGTGGGTATAGTGGAAGAGAAGGGAGGAGAAGCGAAGACTTGGAGGGCATATGTGAGTTGCCTTTAAATATTTGAAGGTCAAATATATGAATAGACAGGAACAATGAATAAAAGTTACAAAGAGGCAGAATTAGATTTCATTTAAAGAAAATCTTCTAATATGCACAGCTATCCAGAAGAAGAACAGGCTGCCTTGGGAGGTAGATTCCCCTTCCCCTGAACATCTTTCTTCAGACAAAGGCAGGGTGACAACTTGTCAGGGATTTCGTAGCAAGGATTCCTATACAAGTGCAAGACAAGTTGCATGACTTTAGATACTTTCTAAAAATCCAAGAATCTGTGATCATGTGACAGACTGGGCTAAATTCAGGGAGACTCCTCAGCAGGTTGACTACAAGGTGATGAATTTATTGGTTATAGGAAATCTCAAAGACATTATGTTTTAAGTTACAGAGCATTTAGTGGTATCTGCCTCAGAAAAAAGGAGTACCTACACAGGTGAAATTATGGTTCCTTAAAATATTGAAGTTTTGATAGTACCACGCAAAGCACAATTATAGTTTTGCTGGACATCCCTGAAATGAAATTTCAAGACCAGGTATTAAAAATGATAGAATGTTAACTTGAGCTCTAGGCACAATGTCAGAATGTGTTCACAAATTATGATCACGCCTGCTTTAAAATAGAGTGAAGAAGTCTTGCATGTGATTCTCCTATGTGAAAATCAATGGGCCTGATATAACGGATACCAGGATGAAAGCAAGTTTTTGAATGTATCAGCAAATCACTTAGGCTATTATGGAGCCTTACCTGAAACAGTTTGCTTCCTTGAAGTCAGATATAAGATTATTTTTTATCTCTGTGCCCTGGTATTTAGCACTGTGGCAGACACATAGTAGGAGTTTAATAAAGACTGGTTGATTGATTGACTGATTAGTCCTCCCTGCTTTGAGGCAAGAAGTAACAAAATGCATTTTGAGGAATTTGGTTTTCTAAGAGGGTAAATATCTTGGATTTGAATGTTCTATATAATTCTAAATCTCTTAGGGTATTTGTGGCCCATCAAAAAATATAGAATGTATTAGAGATTCTGGTATGTCCAGTTATTTCTTCTTATATAAGCTTGATCATAATTTGAGTATCATAGACATGGAGCTAGAAGGCACAGCTAAGGTGGCTAAGAGGCTATCTAAACCAAACTCTTCCTACTCCAGTTTAAGAAACCCCAATACAACCTCCAGCACCTCCAACAAATGTTCTTATGGATTGAACTCTTCCAGTGTTAAGGAATGTAAGTAACATCTCACAAAGTTGATCTAATTATTTTTAAGTCCTTCTGTATATTGAACCGAAATCTGCCTCCATGGTACTTGGTCCCACTTGAGAACTACATAGAAGGTCTCATCCTTCTTCTGGATGAAAACTTCATTTATTTGAAAATAGCCATTATGACCCTCCCTAAGTTTCCTCTTTTTTTTATACTTCCTATATTTTCAGACTAGTGAAATAATAATTTCAAGAATAATCTTTTTTTTTCCTCAGAATTAATTATCCATTATGTAGAATGTATGGTAAGACAGATATGATTAAAGTAAGAAAAAGTGTAGTGGTATTGCTATAGATCTCGGTGAAGAACCTTTAGTATGATGAAATCACATGTTACTTAAAAGTGTCAGAGTGATTAGCAGTAATCAAGACCATTGGCATCATGTTATTTAGCTAAAGGTATTTTTTCTTATTTTCGAGAACCTTCTGTTTGTTGGTTGTATTTTTTTCCTAGTAAATAAGAAGCATTTAATAAATACTTGTTGTTGACTGATTGATTAGCAAAGAATAAAAGCTATGTCAGTCAAACACAAAGTCTAGTAGGTCCCATGAAACTGGAAACCCTCATAGTACAGTTCTGGTGACTGACAGGCTAACTTTTTTTTAAGCAATTGGGGTTAAGTAACTTGCTCAAGGTTACACGGCCAGTCATTATTTATGTGTGGGTGCTCATTTTCTGAGGCCAGTTTCAATCTCGGGTCATCCCAACTCCGAGGCTGGCGCTCTTACTCACTGCGCCACCTAGCCGCCCCCGACAGGCTAACTTTTGAGGCAGCTGGTGGCACAATTCAGAAACCACTAGGTTTAGAGTTAGGACAACCTAAGTTCAAATCCAACCTCAGAAGATTACTAGCTGTGTAACTTGGGCACGTCACTTAACTGCTTTAGAGTCTCCTCAGTTGTAAAATGGGGATCATAATAGCACCTAGCTCCCAGAGTTGTGAGTGCTCAATTAGCAGAGTGTCTGGCACAGAGTAGGAGCTTAATAAATAAATGCTTATCCTCTTCCCCTTGTTTTCCAAGGACCAGCCTCTCTGAATTCCTCATGAGAAAATTGTTCTCTAGAGTTGGCAGGATTGGGGGTGGTGGACAGCAGGAACAGGGTGGAGGAGAGAGAGTTTGGATATGACAGCTTATGCAAGTCAGCAACAAATGTGATTGTAGTTCAGCTTAAGTTGAGGAAACAGTCCACTCAGATGAAATTGATTCTTGAACAATTAAAGCAAGGGATAAGCAAGAGTTTGTATTGTCTATAGGTCTCTACGGGTGAGTAGGAATTAGGGTTTACAAGTTATATGGCTATCTCCCCACTCTTACCAACTCTGCTCTCTCAGACTTGCTGCTAAATATATCTCAGAAATAAATGAGTGTCCGGGGTATTTGTTCAACCTTTTCACATTTTCCCTAGGCATCTACAATGCCAAAGTCATATCAAAGATTTGATTATAACAGACATATATACTAAGGATTTTTCATAAGCTCAAGTTCATCATGTAAAAAGTTTTCAGGCTTTTTTTTTCCTTCTGGTAACTTGAAACAGAATCAGCATTTTGTTTTTGTGCTTTAGAACTTCCCTTTTTTGTCTTTTAATCAAGATGAAAATCAACTTGATTCTGCCTGCAGAGCTAAGCTATCCGCCTTTTTAGAAAATCTGTATTGTTAAATTGGAAGCACGTTCTGCACATGGTTTAGCAGTTAGTAGCCTGGAAAATGACCCAATAGCCAAGACATTTTTTTAAAATCTCCATTGTAAGTGCTTGCTTAAAGTATAAGCCTGTAATTGACTATTTTAAACATTGTTAATTGTTAATTCTTTTAAGGCCATTATAGTTTGTAAATACATTGCCTTTTAAGTAGTGTCAATAGAGGAACATTAGGGCTATAAGAAAATCCAGCTAAATGTTCTTCCTAGAAGAATTACCAATTAGTGTATGAGACTGGGTCTCCCTAAGTCTTGGAAATATTTGCTTTATGAACTAAAAAAGATCACTTTGTCTTTGTGTTTTAGTTTCTTTATATTTAAAATTCATACAATCTTGTAATCTTTGATTAAAGAAAACTATACATGTTTAACACTAGTCTTAGTATATTGTCCTCAGTATTCTGGCTAGTTTAGTTACCTGTATGTACATTAGAATTATTAATTTTCCTTATTCTTGAAGGTCTGTTGCATAATAATATTAATAAATCTGCATCTTTTTTTTCTTTTTTAGTACTTTTTACTTAACTCCTACCAAAAATCTCAAGTTGATGAATAATATTTACCATTGGAGTTTGAATACTGTCATTACCTGAAAAAACAATTAATTTTATAGATGCATATGATGAAGTGCTAATCAAGAAGCATTTTCATTCCTTGATTAATAATAAAAACTCAAAAGTTTGCAAAGTGCTTTAGATACAGTATTGCCTTTTGTTTTTTGTTTTTGGGTTTGTTTGTTTTTTGCTTTTATTTAGAGGGGGAGGGCAGGGCAATTGGGGTTAAGTGACTTGCCCAAGATCATATGGCTAGTTAAGTGTTACGTTATGGAGGCTGGATTTGAACTTCTGACTCCAGGACTGGTTCTCTATTCACTGTGCCACCTATCCTCCGTACAGTATTTCATTTTAACCTCAAACAAACCTGAAATTTTGGCAATACAGATAGGATTACCATTTGTATATAAGGAAACTGAAGCGCAGAAAGATTAAGTTATTTGCCAATGATCACATAGCTATTAAGCATCAGAAATGAGATTTGAACCCATGTCTGTCTTGACTCCATGTCTAACTCTCTAACCAACAAAATGCACTCGTGGCATAGGAGATAGAGTGCTGCACTTGTGGTCAGGAAGATCCGAGTTTAGATGTGACCTCAAATATTTACTAGCTCCCTAAGTAACCCTGGGCAAGCCATATAAACTCTCTCAGCCTCTGTTTCTTTATCTGTAAAAGGGGAACACCTGTCTCCTAGGGCTGGGGTCAGGTTAATGAGATAATATTTGTAAAGTACTTTTCAAGCCTGAGTATTAAATAAATGCTAGCTATTATCATATCCCTACTTTATTTTCACTCTTTTAAAAATACACTGCAAGGAAACTACCATATTATAGCTGGAAGGTTATAATTGCTAATCCTTAAAGATTACAAAAAAAATATATAAGGAGAGATGAGTTAACTATTGCCAATCAGAAAGCAAGGAGGAACACAGAATGGATGTAAGAATAAAGAGAAGAAAGGGTTCTAAGTGGACTAGGGTCCCCTTGGGTATAATACTGGAAGAAAAAAGTTGGCAGGACATATTCTGGACATTATTGAGGCCTGGTGATAATCTTTATGTAAAGTGGTAACTTAAATATCACAAGATTAGGTTTATTTGAAACAAAAGACATGGTTGGAAATGCAGAGGTAGAGTGGATATTTTAACAGCAGTGAAGATAACCCAATTAGGTTCATTAGTAAGTCTTAAGTGAGACTAGAAAAAAGGAAATAACAAGGAAACTACTTAGTTATGCTAATTTGGAAAATAGAGGGATTTGAGCAAAGCAGATCTTTGCACTAGATGTGTGCTTCCCATAATGCACTTTATAGCAGATATCAACCCAGTCATCGAGTTAGATGCTCAAGAGTAGAGAATGTCTGTAGCTAAAACAGCAGCTTCTCTGTCCTTTGTGACAGTTCACACAGTCAGGGCTGAACATTAGAAACTGTATAATTGAAAGAGAAAAAGGGATAAAGCAGTGAAGGAAAAGACACACAGAGGGGAAATATAACTTATTCAAAGATAAATTTGATAAATGTTTGCCCAAGGATTATGCTGTCTAAGAATAAATATCCTACAAATAAAACCCAACAAACGGGCTAATGGGGATTAAAACGGAAGGGCAAAAAGCAATCATCGATTGAGAAAGAGGCACAGTTGACATCAAGTGTTATACAGAAGATGACTGGTGTGATTACAGGAAGAAGTTAAGAGTATTTAAAAACATCCCAAAATTAAGAGTTGAAGAAAGAAAGAGGTTGCATATGAGATGAAGATTAATAATAATGAGCTATTTCTCAAGTACCTAAAGAACAGGAGGTCAGAAAAGTGGCTTGCCAAGCCTCAAAGAGATGGAAAAGGTAATTTATTGACAGACGATGGAGACACTACTAAAAAATAAATGGATTTTTCACCTCAGTGTTCACAAAGGAGGATGGGGGACAGATGCCAGAAACAGACATAAATTTCCCAGGGGAGACAGAAGAAATTCTGAAAGAAATCAGGATCATGCCAAAATAGGTGATAAAGGGATGAGACTTTAAGAAGACTAATAAAATTCTAAATTTTAAGCTCAGTCACTCCATATTCCTCGAGAAGTTACATGATGCCAGGACCTCTTTTCCCTTCCCCAAAATGAGGGTAATTAACCGTATTCTCTTAAAGGAGGAAGTGTGTGTCTGTGTGTTCATGTTCTTTAGCAGAAGCTACAAAGAATTATGTGTTGAGTAAATAAGACTTATTTACTTTATTATCTTTCTCTAATTGGGACTTGCATGACCTAATAATTTTCTTTCCAGAAGCTCTTACTTGATCAGTGTCATCTAACCTTTTAATGCAAGGTAAACCCAAGCCCACTGAGGTCATTTTATGCAGTTTTTCAAATAGAAACAACCATTCATTTAAGACAAGTCACAGTTTGTATTAGGAAGATTGTAAAACAAACAAATTTAACTGGAATGATTATTTCTCTCCTTTTTAAAGAATATCATCTTATTTCTCTGTTTTTTTTTTCCTGGTCTGTGTGGGTGCATACATTAATTGATTTTAATCCAACAAACATTTTATTCCTTACTCTATGCAAAGCATACAGGCTAAGCAAAAATACAAAGTTTAGATAAGGAGCAGTTCCTTTACTTCTGGAGTCCAAAATCTAGTAGTGACTGATGACACATATGTAATTAGAAAGCAAAATATATGATAGGTTCATAAGAGAGGTATAAAACCTGCTGAGGTACAAGGGAGCAACATTGTTATCTCCTGGAGGGCATCAGGGAAGATTATATAAGTCTAGATTTCAGAGGAACTTAAGTCCATTTAGTCAAGTCCTTTCATTTTACAGATAAGGAAACTGAGGCCCAGGGAGATTAAGTGACTTGCCCAAGGTAAGACAGGTGCTAAATGCCAGAGGCAGGACTTGAATCAAGATATTCTTACTACCCAGTCAGTGCTTATTCTTTTGTACTCTGCTTAAGATGTCTTATGTTAAATCTAGATTAATACTTTTCAAACCAGAAGTCAGAAACCTTCCTTAACTGATGTTCTTTTTGAGTTTCTATAAGTAGAAGGAAGTGGATATATAAAAGAGCCACCTGAGGTGAAGGCAGAGCTCCTATATGTCCAAGCACTTGGAAACTTAAGGATCAGTTTTAAAAGTCTTTTAAGAGGCAAGTTAAAATTATGTTAGAAAATATTGTCTTGGGGCGGCTAGGTGGCGCAGTGAGTGGAGCGTCGGCCCTGGAGTCAGAAGGACCTGAGTTCGGATCCGGCCTCAGACACTTAATGCACACACAAACAAAAACCTAGCCGTGTGACCTTGGGCAAGTTACTTAACCCCAACTGCCCTCCAAAAAACAAATATATATATATACACACATACACACACACACATATATACACATATATATATATACATACATATATATATATATATATATATATATTGTCTAAGACCAATAAAAGAAAAGACCCAAAGACCTCTTGCATATCAATCTCTCAGGAATTCTTTTTTCTTAAAGAAGAGAAATAAAAGTGCTAAATGTGATGAGAACCAAATAACATCCCAAGAAATGAAGTTCACTATAGCTGAAAAAAAACAAGAAATGGCTGGCTACCAATGTGTCAGTCATTTCAGAATCAGCTGTCTGTGTACAGTCATAGAATCAATTGGGTAGAGCAAAGGCAAAATCAATACCAGGTTAGAGGAAAAAGGCAAAGATGAAAAAAGTCTCAGAAAGATATCATTACAGCAGCTCTATCCTGAACTGGTTAAACCAAGAGTTGACTCTGAACAATGGAAAATGGACAAAAGTAAAGTTGTTGACTAAAGTTGATCACTTAGAAGAGTTTAATCAATTCAAAATTACTGCCACATGTAAGAAGCCAAAAGTCTCGGGCATTTTTATGGCAAACTTCTCATTAATGATGGCAGCAGAAGTATAGTATTTGAATGGTACCACTTGAGTACTATATGAGAAATTAGAAATGGGACTTAAGAAGATGAAGGGCTGGTATCTTCTTTGTGACCAAAAACATGCAGAAGAAATACACTCTATAGGGGACATCAGTTTAAAGGTATCCTTGGTCCAGGTTTTGTTGTTTGTTTGTTTGTTTGTTGCACTTAATAAATAGTATGCTATTTTTTTCCAAATAACATGTAAAATAGTTTTCAACATTCATTTTCATAAGATTTCGAATTCCAAATTTTTCTGATATAGGTTATATGTGAACAGTCATGTTAAACATATTTCCACATTCGTCATGTTGTGAAAGAAGAATGAGAACAAAATAGAAAAAAACATAAGAAAAAAATAAACAAAAAACAAAGTGAAAATTGTATGGTTTGATCTGCATAGTCTCCATAGTTCTTTCTCTGAATGTGGATAGCATTTTCCATCAGGTCTTTTGGAATTGTCTTAGATTCTTCTGTTGCTGAGAAGAGCTAAGTCTATCAGAGTTAATCATTGCACAGTGTTGCTGTTACTGTGTACAGTGTTCTGGTTCTGCTCACTTCATTCAGCATCAGTTCATGTAAGCCTTTCTAAGTTTTTCTGAAATCTGCCTGCTCTTCATTTCTTATAGAATAACAGTATACCATCACATTCATATACCACAATTTGTTCAGCCATTCCCCTGTTGATGGTTATCCCTCAGTTTCTAATTCTCTGCCACCACAAAAGGAGCTGCTAGAAATATTTTTTGTACACATTTGGCCCTGTTCCCTTTTTTATCATCTCTTTTGGATACAGCCATCAAGCAATTTTAAAGGTGTCTCGAGTGGGAGAAGATCCCAAATGAATAAAAAGATCATGACTAACATGTATTTGAACTTTAACTCCAATGCTTAAAAGAAAAAGACCGCTGAGAAGACGTCAACAACTACCAACTCATATACCGAAGTCCCAATGCTTTAAAATTCTTAGGAAAATGGTCTATATAAACATCAAGGGGAACCCTTGATGAAAACATGATAAAAGCATTGGTGAGTATTGGCAAGTTTTTGTAGATGGTTTTTCACACACATCTGAATGAAAGGTATATAATCAAGGGACATTCACTGTAGCAATAGGGGAGATGCTTCTTGAATTCAGAGGCTTGCAAAATAAGGAGGAAATTTGATCTGTTGCTCTTAGTCATTTCATTTCTTTCATTTGATAGCTAATGAATGATTATGTGCTAAACCCTAGTGTTCATTCTAGAAATGGGATGCAGAAACCTATATACAAGAATTATATTTCAAAAAGAGAATATATATATATGTGTGTGTGTGTGTGTGTGTGTGTGTGTGTGTGTGTATGTTAATGTGTGTGTGTATAGTATTTGTATATACCTTGAGGTAGAAATGGGATACTTTGGTCTCCATATCTGTCTCCAAATAATTTCCCAACTTTACCTTTGTTTATGGGAAATTGTTATTTGATATATGTTAGAGATGATCCCTTATTTTTAGGAATTCCAACACAATGATTGGTGAAACAAAACATTGCCATTTACCCTTACTTCCACATATATGCTTCTGAATCTTTGAGCACATTAGTCAGCTTAAAAACAAGAGTATGAGATTAGAATATTCCCTTATTTATTTAAAGTTAACTAAACATGGAGAGATATAAAGCCTTATAAGCCAGGTCCTATGGAGTCATCTAGACTCAGATACTTACCTGTGAAGTTTCTAATGGGCAAAGAGGGTGAGACTTTCCTGTATGGTTTTGGGGGTAAAAATACAAAGCAAGGGATATTTAACACCTGGAAGATAATGCCAGTTATATTTGGCAAGTGCCAAATAAGTCCTCTTAGTAAGAAATTAAAGGCTTCATAAAGGTATGTAAGCACCCTCACCCACGTGTGTGTGTGTGTGTGTGTGTGTGTGTGTGTGTGTGTGTGTGTGTGTGTGTGACAGAGAGAGAGAGAGAGAGAATAAGAATGAGAATATTAGGGCGGCTAGGTGGCGCAGTGAGTAGAGCGTCGGCCCTGGAGTCAGAAGGACCTGAGTTCGGATCCGGCCTCAGACACTTAACGCACACACAAACAAAAACCTAGCTGTGTGACCTTGGGCAAGTTACTTAACCCCAATTGCCCTCCAAAAAAAAAAAAAGAATGAGAATATTTATTAGGTACTTACTATTTGTTGATTACTGCTCTACACAGTGGACATACAAATACAAGAAAACAAAACAGTTCTTATTTTCAAGAAGCTTACATTCTAATAGGGAAGACAACAAATAAAGGGAAAAGGAGGAAGAAGGCAAGGTTTGAAGATGACTGGGAAATTGTGTTGAGGCTTTGATTTGGGGCAAAATAAGGTGACAGCTCTCATATAAGAGTGTTATAGCCTATGAACAGAGTAATGGGACTAAGAGTGAAAGGATGATGACTAGAGATGTATGAAAATAGTCTGGAATAATTCTACATGTGAAAGGCTAACTCACATTCCATAATGGAAGAAAATAAAACAATGGTCTTAATAAGGGGATAAAGACCTTAATTATTAATATAACCATGGATAAATGTGTGTATATGCATAGAGACATACTATAAATATTCAAATATAGAAACTTACACATGCGAGCATGTCTATATATGTGTATATTTATATCTATGTCTACATAGTCTATAGTAGGTATTCTCAACATATTTTGTGTCATAGACCCCTTTGACAATATGGAAATCAGTGAACCCAATGTTTTTTTTGATATGCATAAATGAAATACACAGAATTACAAAGGAAACCAATTATATTAAAATTAAAGAAAAAAGTTCATGAACCTAGTTTAAGAAAGAACTCCTATAAATCTAAAGTAATCAATAGCATTTTACTTAAAAATAGCACTTTCAGTTATAAAATTCTATAAAAGCAAGACGATATTTTAATATCCATAATAAGAAAGGAGTACAAAAGTTGATATTTTGTTGCCTCTGACAGCAGTATAGGAAACATGGGGTCTAACTGTGCTTATATCAAATGGACAATTTGATTATTTTTACCTCAGAGAAGGGATTAGACCACATTCATTGTTGGCAAGAACCTACATGTCTAACTTGCTTTTAGAACAACTCTACTTATATAGCCTATTAATTCCTTAAATTCAGGATGGCCACAGAATGCCATCCTTTGAGTCAGAACTCTTGAATGAAATCAATAGGCATTTTAAGGAGATCATTCAAATTACACAAATAATCAAAACAAATATATTAACCATTTTACAAAATGGAAAATATTATATGAATTGAATGAAAAAAAAACCATTGAATTAATCCATTAATATATAAATGTCTTGTCCTAGTTCCAGAATTTTAAAATTACTTTTTCTGGGGCGGCTAGGCGGCACAGTGAGTAGAGCACCGGCCCTGGAGTCAGAAGGACCTGAGTTCAGATTTGGCCTCAGGCACTTAACACACACACAGACACACAAAAAAAAAACCTAGCCATGTAACCTTGGGCAAGTTACTTAACCCCAATTGCCCTCCCCGCCCCCCCAAAAAAAGCAAAAAAAAATTACTTTTTCCCCAATAAATATTTACTTTCTCTCTTTCTCTCTCTCTGGGAAAAAAAAGACCAATAACAAAAGCCTACCCCCTAAAAAATAAAACCACCCTTGTAGCAAATTTGCATAGTCAAGCAAAACAAATTATCATATTGTCTATGTCCAGAAATGTGTTTCATTCTCTGTCCAGAAGTGGGTAGTTTGTTTTGTTATTGGTTCTTTGTGATATTGTTTGGTCACTGGTTGTTTAGATGTTTTAAGCCTCTTAAAATTATTTGTTTTACAGTGTAGTTATAGTATAAATAATTCTCCTGGTTCTGTTCACTTCACTCTGCATCAGTTCAAAAAGGTCTTCTCAGGTTTCTCTAAAAATATCATTTTCATTAATTCTTAAAATGTGGTAGTATTCTGTAGTATTCATATACCATACTTTGTACAGCCATTCCTCAACTAAGACATCTCCCTTAGTTTCTAATTCTTTGATACCACAAAAGAGCTATATAAATGTTTTTGTATGTATTGGTTCTTTTCCTCTTTCTTTGCCTTCTTTTTGGGATATTAGGAGAAATATATGATAATAGACTGTATTTGAGGAAATTGTGCTGTATTTTCGATGATTGTAAGCTTCCCACTTTTTCAGAAGCCTCAGAATTAATTTTTTAACATCAATGGAAGGTATATAATGAGTACAAATGATTACTTTTACCCAAAAAGTAGCATGAATGACATCATTAAGAATATGTTGGACTGGAAGAAAGGTTGATTGGTCATGTGATCAGAATGAGAAATAAAAGATAAACTGAGTGCTGCTTTAGCACCCATGAAATAACGCAAAGGTCTAAGAAAAGCTCCACAATGCTGTATGGATCCACTGTACAGGATTTTATATGAACAATGCCAGAGGCTGAAAAGCCATGGTGGTGAGAGGTGCCGCTATTTTCAGTGTTGGAAGGAGTACCCATTATATTGTGAGCCCAAACTCATTGAAATATATAAGGAAAGGCCTATAAAACTGATCGTGGAAGCAAGAGACAGAGACTGTCCCTGCTTCACTCCCTAAAACACTTCTGTATATAATCCCTAACTATTCCACAAAAAAAAAAAAATGATTCTGCTGAAGTTTATTTTAAATACTACTGCAGTTTCCAGTGACAGAGTTTGCTTCAGATGAGTCCCTTTTAAGACATTTATTCTCTTTTCCATTCTTCAGTGTTCTAAGTGCTTTTGAAAGTCAGTGGATTTAAACACATCTATCCAAACATGAAAGAGTCAAGTTATAACAAGTTTTCTTCTTTCATCTTCTAAGCACTGACTTTTTTTGTAGAACCAAAGTTATCATCAACTTTTCCTGGCATTTTGCATGGGAGAAATAGATTCCTTCAGAATCAATTAGACATATATATTTAGAGAGCTACCCACTGTGGTGACTAACCTATGCCTGTCCTCAAGGAGATTTATATCCTATTGAAGAACAGAACCAAAAATAACTAAAAAGGACAAGAAGGCAACTAAAAGGACTTCTAGGAGTAGGTGATGTAGTGCCAAACCATAACTTGGCCTGCTATTGCTAGGGAAGTTCAAAGAAAAAATCCCTAAAAATCTGCAAAGCCTTCATTCAAATCAACAAACATTTACTAAATGCCAATCATGTTCAGGGAGCAGTGCTAGGTTCTGGGGATATGAAGATAAAAACCTTGACTTAAAAAAAGTTGTTAAAGATCTGGATAAAACTAAGGACCACATTTTGGCAGAACTTTGCCTTTTACTAATTTTTTAAAAATTTTTCCCATTTTTATTCTGGTATAAATTTATAACTGAAAAATATAGGCTCCCTCCAGTGGCCAGCAGAATACCTCTAAGAACTGGGGAATATACCCTATATTATCTGAGTTGTGTATAATTGTCTGTGTTTCATAACTGTTGAGCCCTTTTATTTTGATGTTATTTATTTTTAAATATTATAAAATGAATCACCATACATCGCTTTACTTTTTATTTCACATAGGTAAATGAACTCAATTGATCAGTCTCTTTTTTTCTCCTTCCTATTTTCCAGTCCCTAAGAAAATATACTTGAGTTAATATAACGGCATGTCAAACCTCCACAGAAACAAAGGGCCAGAATAATACCTGCTTAACTTTTTTTCAGATTTCCAGCGATTTCTAATTAATGAGACATTCTCTACTAAAACTGGAGGGCAAAAACAAAAGTCTGTTAAAAGATGTTCCTTATATAAAAATTGGATGCTTCTGGTGAATATATGATATATGGTCATTCTTCATTCCTTTTGGAGATTATTTTACTGGTAATAAAACCCCCCTCTATTTTGAATTTTTGGTGGGGAAGAGTGGATCAAGTGAGAGGAAAGCTTAAAGGACCTATAGATTTTATGTATATGTACATATATTAAATTTTCATTCGTACTTTTTGTTTTTGCATCAACTTCATTTCTGAATGTATCCCTCCACTTTTCTATACCTAGAAAAGCACCCAACATAACAAAGATCCCAAAAGGCAAAGGAGAAAAAATGTTTAGAGAACCAATTATTAAATAATATTTTTAAAGAAACAGAATTTTTATTACAGGTATACCTTGGGTTGTGGGCACAATTCCAGATCACCACTATAAAGCAAATGTCACAATAAAGCATGTTACAATAATTTTTTGGTTTCCCAGTGCATAAGTGTACAATAATATTATGTCTAAAAGAGCAATGTATACACCTTAATTAAAAGGTACTTTAGGGCAGCTAGGTGGCACAGTGAATAGAGCACCAGCCCTGGAGTCAGGAGGACCAGAGTTCAAATCCGGCCTCAGACACTTAACACAAAAACTAGCCATGTGACCTTGGGCAAGTCACTTAACCCCAATTGCCCTCCAAAAAGCAAAAAAAAAATTTAAATAAAAAGTACTTTATTGCTTAAAAGTGCTCATCATCGGGGGGCGGAGCCAAGATGGCGGAGTAGAAACAGCTCTTCCAAGCCTCTCTGCCCCCAGATTCTCCACAAACTATGTAAAAAAGGACTCTGAACAACTTCTGGAGCCCCAGCACCCACAGAACGACACAGAGAAGCTAACCTCCCGCTGAGGACAGCCCAGCAGCCCTGCAGGAAGGACCTGCGCAGCAGTCTGGGAGCCGGCAGCGCTCAGAGTGCAGGAGCCGAGCCAAGCAGAGCCTAGGTCCACTTGAGCCGAGGTTTTAGCCCCAGGGCGGCAGGGCCAGCAGCCAGCTGGAGGAACCCCAGAACACCAGGAGCTGTGGAGACTCCAGAATTATCAACATAGACTTGCCTAGGACAAAGTAAGAGGTTAGTGTCCTATGGACTTTGGGACCTGTATTTGGGGAATGCGTCAGCTCCCTCCCCTGGGGGCTAGAAGCCGCTGAGGAGACACGCCATTTTGTAGTTTTCAGAGGCATTTCCGGCTCCCAGCCTACAAATCGTGGGGAGATCCAGCGATCAGTCTTGGGGGTAATCGCTCTTGCTTTAACCTCCCTGGATCTGGATTGTGATCTAGGGTGGAAGTTGTGGGTGGGTTTACAGCTTGCCAGAAACGGAAGTTGCCCCCCACACGTTCTGGACGAAAATTCCTCTATCTGGCCTTAAAGCCATAGTGTGGCAACAAGCCCAAAAGTCAAGCAATTAAGTGGCAACATGCCAAGGCAAAGGAAACAGAAAAATGCAACCCTAGACTCCTATTTTTGGGACATAGAGCAGGAAAAGGACTGTGAGGTTAGAAGTCCTGCTCCAAAAGCCCCAGGGGAAAACATGAGCAGGTTGCAGGCCATAGAGGACCTTAAGAAGGACTTTAAAAATCAAATAAGAGAAGTGGAGGAAAAATTGGAAAGAGAAATGAGAAGGATGCAGGAAAAGTATGAAATGAGGGTCAACAGCCTGACTGGGGAAAACAACACCTTAAAAAATAGACTAGCTCAAATGGCAAAGGAGGCCCAAAAGGGCAATGAGGAGAAGAATGCCTTAAAAATTCGAATTTGCCAGATGGAAAAAGAATCTCAAAAGATCACTGAGGAGATTCATTCCTTCAGAGTTAGACTGGAGCAAATGGAAGCTAGTGACTTTATGAGAAATCAAGATGCTGTTAAGCAGATCCAAAAAACGAAAGATTAGAAGGCAATGTGAAATATCTCATGGGAAAAACCACTCACCTGGAGAATAGATCCAGGAGAGACAATTTAAAAATTATTGGACTACCTGAAAGCCATGATCAAGGAAAGAACCTAGAAATCACCCTTCAAGAAATTCTCAAGGAAAACTGCCTGATGTTTTAGATCCAGAGGGCAAAATAGAGGTTGAAAGAATCCACCGATCACCTCCTGAAAAAGATCCCAAAAAGAAAACTCCCAGAAATATTATAGCCAGGTTCCAGAATCCCCAGATCAAGGAGAAAATACAAGCGGCCAGGAAGAAACAATTTCAATATTGTGGAAACACAATCAGAATAGCCCAGGACCTGGCAGCTTCTACACTGAGGGATCGAAGGGCATGGAATATGATATTCCAGAGGGCAAAAGAGCTGGCATTGAAGCCAGGGGTCACCTACCCAGCAAAACTGAGTATCTTGTTTCAGGGGAAAATATGGTCATTCAGTGGAATAGAGGACTTTCAAGCATTCTTGAGGGAAAAACCAGAGTTGAATAGAAAATTTGACATCCAGACACAAGAAGTAAGAGATGCCTGAGAAGGTAATCAGGGAAAAGAAATCAAAAGGAACTTATCAAAGTTGAACTATTTACATTCCTATATGGAAAAGCAATATCTGTGACTGATGATATCTTTCTCACTATGAAAATAATGGAAGAAGGGGGTGTGGTCATATGAATACATATATGAATGTGTGTGTATATGGTTACAGTTATATATGGATAGAGGGCATAGGTTGAATTTGTTGGGAAGGGAGAATACTCAAGGGATGAAATTATGAGGTGAGAGAGGAAAGTGGCAAGAGGAGATGGGGAGAGACATGGTAGGGTAAACTATCTCATGTAGGGAAAGTGGGTGCAAAGGAGGGGGAGAATAAGGAAGGCTAAAAAGGCAAAACCATATTCACATTGAATTTGGTTCAGGGAGAAAATGACATACATACTAAATGGGATATCTCAACCTGCAGCAGGATAGGGGGAAGGGGGATGAGAGGAGGGATGATGGATGGGAGGGCATCCTTGGGGTGAGGGGAGGTTGGAAGTACCCACTATAGAAGAGGGACAGGATCATGTAGGGAATGGACCAGGTGGGGGGTGGGATGAGTGGGAGGGAATTATAAGCAGCCTTTACAATATATCTACCATGATAATGTTTTGCATAGCTAGACATGTACACCATATGCTGAATTACTTATATCCCAAGAAGGAATGGGTGACAAGGGAGGAAGGAAATGGATCTGAAATTCGAGGTCGTAACATTAAATGTTTCAAATATATATATAAATACTATTATTAATACTCTTTTGCCTATAATTGGGAGATAAGATGTGCAGGCATTGGGACACAAAGATTCATCTTCCTCTAATGGAAAAGTCGATGGGGGTATGGGAGAAGGTATGGGAGAGAGCAGATTGGAGGAAGCGATATCTTGTGGGACTGCTATTCTGGGAGGTTGGGTAGGGGAATAATGGGGGGGAAATGATTGTAACTCAAAAACTGGCGGAAATGAATGATGTAAAACAGAAGTTAATAAAGTATTTGTTTAAAAAAAGTGCTCATCATCATCTGAGCCTTCAAAAAATCATAATCTTTTCATTGGTGGACAAAATTGCTTTGATATTGATGGTGACTGACTGATCAGGATGGTCGTTGCTGAAAGTCGGGGTGACTGTGGCAGTTTCTTAAAATAAGACATTGAAATTTGCCATATTGATTAATTCTTCCTTTCACTTGAACACTTTGGGGCCATTTATTGTTGTTGTCATTGAGTCCAACTCTTTGTGACCCCATCGACCATAGCATACCAGACCCTTTTATCCTGTAATAAGTGTTCAAGTCTGTCCAAGTTCATGTGCATTGTTTCTATGAGTGGCTATTGTGGAGTTATTAATTGGTCGGATTTCAATGTTGTTGTGTCTCAGGAAATAGGGAGGACAAAGAAGAGGGAGAGACGGGGAAATGGCTGGTCAGTAGAGCAGTTAGGACACACACAACTTTATCAATTAAGTTTGCCATCTTATATGGGTGTCAATCCTAATATCAAAGATCGCTGCTCATAAATCACCACAACAGGGGTAATAATAATGAAAAAGTCTGAAATTTGTGAAAAATGCAAAAATGTAACACCAGAGACAAGATGTGAGCACATGCTATTAGAAAAATTGCTCAGCACAGGGTTGCCACAAACCTTTGATTTGTAAAAAACATAATTTTTGTGAAGTGCAATAAAGCAAAGTACAGTAAAAATGAGGTATGCTTGTATTTTCTACTACATTGGACATCTAAAACTGAGGGTGTATGGAAGGAACAAGGGGGATTATTTCCTTTGGGAAAGATTTTCAAGGAATAACAAAGAGTATTTGTAACAATATGGTTTGTAAATCTCTTTAAATAAATAAGCTTTCTTGATGACAGCAACAACTCTGTAAAATATTCTAGGTACCACTATAGAAGAGGGACAGGATCATGTAGGGAATGGACCAGGTGGGGGGTGGGATGAGTGGGAGGGAAGTATAAGCAGCCTTGTACAATATATCTGCTGTGATAATGTTTTGCATAGCTAGACATGTACAACATATACTGAATTACTTATCTCCCCAGGGGGGATAGGTGACAAGGGAGGAAGGAAATGGATCTGAAATTCGAGGTCTTAACATTAAATGTTTCAAATATATATAAATACTATTATTAATACTCTTTTGCTTATAATTGGGAGATAAGATGTGCAGGCATTGGGACACAAAGATTCACCTTCCTCTAATGGAAAAGTCGAAGGGGGTATGGGAGAAGGTATGGGAGAGAGTAGATTGGAGGAAGGGATATCTTTTTTTTTTTTAAAGAAAAAGATCATTTAGTTTGCTTCCATCAGGATTCAGGCTCAGTTCTTTCTAGTTATATCTCTGGATGGCGCATTTCTCACTTTCTTGAGTCATTCGGGATTAACTTATATCACTGCATTGCTGAGAAGAGTCCAGTCTGTCATACTTGGTCATCACAGATATGGTATGTCTGTGATTGTATACAAATTTCTTTTGATTCTACTCTTCTCGCTCAGCATCAGTTTGTATAAGTCTCTCCAAGTAATTATGAAATCTGTCACCTCCTCATTTCTTATAGCACAATAATATTCCATTACATTCATATACCACAACTTGTTTAGCCATTCCCCAATTGATGGGCACCCCTTTAGTTTCCAATTCTTTGCAACCACAAAAAAGGGCTGCTAAAAATATTTTTGTACATATGGGTCTTCCTCCCACTTCTATGATCTCTTTGGGATATAACCCTAGAAGTGGTATTGTTGGGTCAAAGGGTATGAAATTATTTATAATCCTTTGGGCATAATTCCAGATTGCTCTCCAGAATGGTTGGATAAGTTCACAACTCCACCAGCAATGTATTAGTGTTCCAATTTGTCCACATCCTCTCCAGCATTTGTCACTTTCTTGTTTTGTCACCTTAGCCAATCTGACTGGAGAGATGTGGTATCTCAGAGTTGTTTTGATTTGCATTTCTCTAATTAATAGTGATTTAGAGCATTTCTTCATATGCTTATAGATATCTTTAATTTCTTTCTCTGAAAACTTCCTATTCATATCCTTTGACCATTTATCAATTGGGGAATGACTTGTATTCATATAGATTTGGCTCAATTCTCTATAAATTTTAGAAATGAGTCCTTTATCAGAGACACAAGTTGTAAAAATTCTTTCCCAATTTCCCACCTCCCTCTTGATCTTGGTTACATTGGCTTTGTTTGTGCAGAAGCTTTTTAATTTAATGTAATCAAAATTATCCATTTTGCATTTTATAATGCTCTCTAATTCTTGTTTGGTCCTAAAATCTTCCCCTCTCCACAGATCTGTCAGGTAAACTATTCCTTGCTTTCCCAAATTGCTTACAGTATCATCCTTTACACCTAGATCATGCACCCATTTAGACTTGATTTTGGTATATAGTGTTAGATAGTGATCTATGCCCAGTTTCTGCCATACTCTATTCCAGTTTTCCCAGCAGTTTTTGTCAAATAGTGCATTCTTATCCCAAAAACTGGGGTCTTTGGGTTTATTGAACAATAGATTACTATATTCATTAACTGCTGGGTCTCCTGCGCCTAATCTATTCCATTGATCCACTACTCTACACCTCTGCCAGTACCAAGCAGTTTTGATGACTGCTGCTGTATAATACAGATTAAGATCTGGCATAGCTAGTCCACCTTCCCTAGCATTTCTTTTCATTAATTCCCTTGATATTCTAGACTGTTTGTTTTTCCAAATAAATTTTGTTATTATTTTGTCTAACTCTACAAAGTAGTTTTTTGGTAAATTGATTGGTATGGCACTAAATATATAGTTTAGTTTGGGTAAAATTGTCATTTTTATTATATTAGCTCGACCCAGCCACGAGCAATTGATATTTTTCCAACTATTTAGATCTGTTTTTATTTGTGTGAGAAGTGTTTTGTAGTTGTGATCATATAGATTCTGGGTTTGTTTTGGCAAGTAGATTCCCAAATATTTTATAATGTCTACAGTGACTTTAAATGGGATTTCTCTTTCTATCTCTTGTTGTTGAGTTTTTTTAGAGATGTACAGGAATGCTGAGGATTTATGTGGGTTTATTTTATATCCTGCAACTTTGCCAAATTTATTTATTGTCTCAAGTAATTTTTTACTTGATTCTCTAGGATTCTCTAAGTATATCATCATATCATCTGCAAAGAGTGACAGCTTGGTCACTTCTTTGCCTAATTTGATTCCTTTGATTTCTTTTTCTTCTCTAATTGCTACTGCTAACGTTTCTAGTACCAGATTGAATAAGAGGGGTAATAGTGGACACCCTTGTTTCACTCCTGATCTTATTGGAAAGGCTTCTAGTTTATCCCCATTGCATATAATACTTGCTGATGGTTTTAAATAGATGCTAGCAACTATTTTAAGGAAGGCTCCATTTATTCCTATACTTTCTAGTGTTTTTAATAGGAATGGATGTTGTACTTTGTCAAAAGCCTTTTCTGCTTCTATTGAGATGATCATGTGGTTTTTGCTAGTTTTGTTGTTGATATGCTCAATTATATTGATGGTTTTCCTAATATTAAACCATCCTTGCATTCCTGGAATGAATCCTACCTGATCAGGGTGTATTATTTTTGTGATAAGTTGTTGGAGTCTTTTGGCTAATATTTTATTTAGAATTTTTGCATCTACATTCATGAGGGAAATTGGTCTATAATTTTCTTTCTCTGTTTTATCTCTTCCTGATTTAGGAATCAGTACCATATTTGTGTCATAGAAAGAGTTTGGTAGGAATCCTTCTTCACTAATTTTCCCAAATAGTTTGTAGAGTATTGGAATCAATTGTTCTTTAAATGTTTGATAGAATTCACTAGTGAACCCATCTGGCCCTGGAGATTTTTTCCTAGGGAGTTCATTGATGGCTTGTTTGATTTCTTATTCTGAGATGGGGTTATTTAGGTAATTCACTTCCTCTTCAGTTAATCTGGGCAATTTGTGATTTTGTAAATATTCATCCATTTCAGAGGAAGCGATATCTTGTGGGACTGCTATTCTGGGAGGTTGGGTAGGGGAATAATGGGGAAAATGATTGTAACTCAAAATCTGGCGGAAATGAATGATGTAAAACAGAAGTTAATAAAGCATTTGTTTAAAAAAAACATTCTAGGTACTATAGGTATTAAATTACAAATGAGGAAACTGAGTCTCAGAGGTCAAATGATTTGCCCATGATCATACATCTGGTTAAAGTCAGAGCCAGGCTTTCAACCTAGGTCTATCTTGAGTCCAGCTATGGTATACTCTACTCTACCACAGTGGCTCTAATTATTTGAATGTAAGTGGGTGCAATGTTATCCTTTCGGTTTCTAGTTAAGTGCTTCCAGGTACTTGAATAGAATTTGATCATTTAAAGCATTTTTTACATTCCTCCTGCTGTCTTATACCATGAGGTGGTACATTAGGAAATGGTTTACTTAGTAAACTTATAGGCCCAGGCCTATAAGAATAATATAAAATTTAAAATTAGTAGAATTCAACTAATCAAAGTTTAACATACAGCTATATAGTAAAATTATTATCATTGCCCTTGGTATTATAGTGGGCTGTTCTTTGTATGACTTAGGCTTTTTATGCAAATATAATCTTTCTGATCACATTAGAGATGCAGAACTGTCATCACACCCCTCACAGTTGAAATTTCTTAGCCTGCTCACGTGGTGTACACCTGTAATATGTTGGCAACAAAATGGGTTACTTCTTTGCCCATAAGGTTGCATTTTTTATTTTACCTTTTACATTTCCATTGTGTATTTTATTACTCTTGTTGCCCTTAACTAAGAATTATTATTAAAGGGCAAAATAAAAACCTCAAACAAAATTTGACATTATGTTGGCAAAGTATAATGAAGAGCTTGGCCATTGAACTATAGACACACTGGAGTTTGGAGTTTAAAAGGAACTTGGGGATCATTTAGGTCAATGCTTTCATTTTTCATTTAAGGAAACTGAAATCCAGAGAAGTTAAAGTACCTCATTCCCCCTGTCTAGTGCACTTTTGTGTTATCTTCCCTTTTTAGGATGAGAATAGGTTTGAATAGGTTTTGCATGTATTTTTATCCCAAAGTTGCTTTTGGGGGTTTGTTTGTTGAGGTTAAGTGACTTACCCAGGGTCACACAGCTAGTAAATGCCAAATGTCTGAGGCCACCTTTGTACTCAGGTCCTTCTGACTGTAGCACCAGTGCCTTATCCACTGTACCACCTCACTGCCTCTCCCCAAGGTACTTAATAAATGTTTTCATTCATTAATCCATCCACCCATCCATCCATCAACCCATCCATCCATGTGTGACCAGTGATAAGTCTTTTGACGTCTCTGATTCTCTCTAATAAAATGAAGATAATATCTTACCTGACTCACAGGATTATTGTGAGGTTTGGATGAAGGGATTGTATGTAATATGTTTTGTAAACCTAAAAGCATCGTATTAATGTTAGGCTAATTAAAGCCGAATTTTAAATCTAGGCTCTTCAAGTACAAATTCAGAGCTCTTTTCAGTCCCTCTCAGGCACCTCATGTGTTATTCATTGACTGGTAGAACTCATAAACCTCTTATTTTACAGATCAGGAAACTGGGGCCCAGACGAATGAAATGACTAACCAAAGTTAAACAGAAACAAGTGGCAGAACTGGGACTTGAAACTCTAGTCCTCTTTCCTCTGTATTTTTTTTTATCAAATTGTTTCTTGCTAGAAGCTTCCAGTTCAATATTTTATTGACATAAGAAATAAAGTAAGGGGGTGGCTAGGTGGTGCAGTGAGTAAGAGTGCTGGCCCCAGAGTTGGGAGGACTCGGATCGGTTTCGGCCTCAGATGCTTAACACCCACACAAAAAATAACTGGCTGTGTAACCTTGGGCAAGTTACTTAACCCCAATTGCTTTAAAAAAATAAAAAGAAATAAAGTAGGTATAAAATAATAGAATAGGTAAGTGTATCTTACTGTTTTTGCATATATGTCTGATGACTTCTCCTTCTGTGACCTGTATTTGGTAAGTAAGGAGTTTCCTCTGACATGTATACTCATACAACATGCATCTTGTTCACCTATGAACGTTACTGCTTTTCGTGAGAAAGTGTTTCTCCTCCTACCCCATTCTTTTATGCATTTGAGGTTTTAATGCTTTGTTTAGAGGATATGTCAGCAGCAGTTGTGGTTGAAATTGCCCCCATAGGTAGGTTTGACCACCTGCAAGTGAATTTTATCCAAATCAAAGTTGGTTACTTCATGAAACAATCTTTGTAAAGATTGACAATGATGTATCAATGATAATGAAGATTTATTAATAAAACTTAAGAACAAGGACCTCTAAAGTGAGAAAGTAGATAGTGTTGAGCATGTTGAAGAATGAGAACAGGAATTTGAGCATATAAAGCAGGATTGAAACTGAAAGGATGGTTTCAGGTGTAGGAAAAGTGAGAAAATGGGTTCAGGATAAGAAAGATAAAACTAGTGCTGACAGTATAGAGTTAAAGGAGAGAAGAAAGAAATTTGAGGTCCCTGCTTTCCTCTTTTCTTACTTCCTCCCTCATTACCACAAGCTCTGCCACTTTCGGCCTGTTCTCCATAGTTCTCATAGGGTGAACGTTGAGTCAGTCTCAGATAGTAGTGAGGTAGGAGAGGGAATGAAAAAGAGTTAGGAGGAGATGCTAATCCAAAGTAACAGCAGCCAAGTTTGACCAGCTGGGGCTCCTGTGCTGGGGTAGTGTAACACCAATGCAATATTCACAGCACCCACAGCAATTATGAATATTCTGGTGTAGTTGTGAATCAGAAAATGTAACAGGCTCTCCACAAGGAGGAGATAACCAAAGCATTTATTCAAATACCAGAAAACCACGTCCCAAAACCAGAAATTCAAATTTATTACAGTAACCACAAAGTTGGTACACATAACCAGTGCAGCAAACACCCACATTCCCAAGCCTTCCCAAAACTTCCCTCCATCAGGCCTTCAAAACAAAACAGACTCCCTAAAGCAAGAGTACACCTCTCTCACTCACGGTAGCTCCTCAGACTCCAAGCTGCTTGATTCCAGCAGTTCTGGCTCCCTCTAAGCTTTTGCTCAGATTTTTATCCTGGGTATTAGCTCTTCCCTGCCCCACCCCTTCCTGTTGTATCAATAAGTTCCTGCCACTGAGGGATTCACAAGTTCTGGGGTTTTTTTTTGTTTGTTTGTTTTGTTTTGTTTTGTTTTTTTAACAAAGGTTTGATATAATCAAGTGGAAAACTCAGCTTGAAACAAGGCACTAAGCACTTGTTTGCTTGCCATTACAAGGGGCAGGGAAGATCTTCAAATTCCCATTACCATTACAGGTAACTATTTATATATAAGAAACTATATCAGGGAATACCTGTAGTTTGAGAAATATCATCTTACTACTGGAGAAAATACCAGAAGTTTAACACAACCTTGTTTCTCAGCATTTCCAGTGTATCTCAATTCAGGCATTTTTGCTGTCAAATACTATAGGCAAAGGAATCTCTCAGTTAATGAAGAGTACTTAATCACATCACATTCCAGTAATATTATGGAGGTATATCCCTTTGGATGGATATTATTGTATTGCATTACTAATAAAGCACTAATAATAATTTTATTGCTCTATGATTTTTACCAAACAGAAGTATACTAGACTGCTATGGTGTGAAACAAAAGAAGGTATATTTTCTATATAGAGTTTAACAGGACTTTGGAAAACCTAGAACAAATCACCTATTTTAATTATAGAAGGTAATTTTTATCAAAGTTAAGCATTTTGATGGAATTAATAAGTGACAAATAACATTCAGGACTTATTGTATAGGTAAATTTTATTACAAGAGGAAATAAAGCTAAGATGTCCATGTTTAGAATAGCAATTGTCTATTTAACTTTGTCTTATAGTGGGAAGAATACTAAATAACATGAAATATCTGAGATATTTAATATTGAAGAACCCTTCAACTTCCATATTCCTATGAACATTAGTGTAAATTGATTCAGAATGTCATCTATGCATGCACAGTTTTTAGAACATAAGTTTCAAGAGGGCAGAAATTATATCTTGGCACATGCCAGTACAGTGCTTAATAAATTTTTTGTGATAGTACAACACTATTTTAAAGGACTACAGCAGAAAATAAAATGACTCTCAAAGTATTACATTTGATCCAACACCCAAGAGACAAATGCTTGATGAGAAAAAAGGAAGCTGGAAAGGGAGTTCAGAAAACAAGGAGGATCATTTTGAACTGAAACAGATGAACAATTGGTAAAAAGCATTGATGCCTCTTGTATGATAAAGCTTTATTTTCCCTTTAAGTATTGGGATATAAGAAATGACAACCAAGGTAGTTTCAGAAAATTCTGGGAAGACTTATATAAACTGATGCAAAGTGAAGTGAGCAGGAAAAGAGAACATTGTACACAGTAACAACAATATTAAAATGATGATCACCTGTGAAAGACTTAGCTACTCTGATCAGTACAATGATCTATAGCAATTCCAAAGGACTCATACGGAAAAAATGCTATCTACCTCCAAAGAGAGAACTGAAGAACTCTTAACACAATGAAGTTTTATTTGATTAAAATTAAAATATGTCTTATGCTGCTAACCCTCAATAGAATATATATTTTTGGTTGTGTTTCCAGAAAGGTAAGGACTTTGATCTCATCCTTCCATAATTTCTTACTCCTTGCCACTAATTGCATGCAGGTTTTCAAGACAGCTGTCCAGGGACAGAGGTGTATTCAGTGTTCATGGAGCAGAGTAAATTAAATTGACCCATATGCAGCAAATTGGAACCCATGCCCTTGGCAGGATTAACAAGCATCAAGTTGTAACAACTGAGTTAGGCAGACTTATCTTATATACAGTTTATAATGCTTATAATCTCCTACAAATGTCAGATAGTGATACTAGTTAAAAGTCCTATTCACCCTTTAAGACTTCATGTTAAACAAACAATAAACATAAGATTTCTGATATCAAAGTCTTTCAGATTGCAGCACAATATTTAATGTTAGTAAGACATAACAAGGAACTTAGGTGAAGCATGATTAAAGGTCAGGTAAAAATTAAAGTAAACTTTTGGCAATTTATAGAATATGAATGGGACTGCTTCTATAATCTTGTGTGCAGGAACTATCACCTTATTGTTAGAACTGTGTACATCTGGTAAGTATTTATATTGGCCAATTATGCCTCTTGTTTGGAATTAGACTTCAATCTGAAATCGTGGCCAGTATAATGTGCAAGCATTTTATGAGTCTTGTTATATTTAAGCAAAATACTAGGAAAGGAGATTATGAAAGGTTAAAAAAACATTTTAGGAGCAATAAAGAGAACCAGGGTAAAAATGGCATAAAGGTGTATCTTTATTGCGAAGGGCAGAAGTGGTTTCATTCCTAGTAATCATCTGTTTTTACTCTGCTTTTCCCTAATGTTTCTATTCTTATCCCTTTCATTTCTTTTTCTATGCTACCTCTTCCTTAACACACTAAAGAAGACAGGGAGATAGCTTTCTGCTCACTCTTCCAAAGACCATCATTGTTTTTAAACCCCTGAAAACCATGATCTCACATTTAGCCCTCCTATTGACTTTTAGAGTGTCTGTTCCTTTTCCCCTTCTGTTACTTCTTCATGCCCCCTTAAGTTCCCTTGTTGCCTTCTGTTTTGAAAGGTCCCTTGGCTTTTCAAACCCCAGTGGTACATGACAGACTTTGAATAGCAGCTTGTGTCAAATCGAAATCTGTTTTAAAAAATACAAGGTATAATTTATCTGGATTCTCCTTGCCACTATGTTTAAGATTTAGAAACTCACAAAATCCCTCTCTTCACTGTCCAGAGTTCTCTCTGTTTCTGATCTTAGGGTCTCTAGCCTCATATATTCTTGTCTTTTCTTAGCTGGTTCACACTACAATTCTCATTTGATCTCTGGGGCTTTGCTGCACCATCAGGAAAGAGAAGAGGGTACCTTCAAGTGGGAAAATGGAAGGGTTTCTGCCAGCCACAGAGATGGAAGGTGTGACTTCCATACCACCTTTTTGATAGAGGAGCTTGTTTTCAGTTCTATTTTGTTTTGTCTTGGCATCACCATGGGCTTAGGAACAGGTATATAGAGACGTTTCATTACATGTTTGCTAAACTGAAATTAATTGGGTGTCATAGGTATTTTAAAGATATCTCTTATTTTTTATTATGTAATCTTAGTATGAAAGGTAGCCTAGGGGAGTGGCTCTCAGAAGAATGCAGGCTCCTGTCTTGCCTCTGACACATATTGGCTATGTCAGCATGGCCCCAACTTTCTCTTATCTCTTCAATCCTCCTTTATTACCCCAGGTCCCCACCCTCTCAGCTTGCCTTCTGCTTGTATGAGAAAACAAAGAGTATTTTCTAGGAGCTCCCACTTCTTTCCTTCTCCATATTTTGACACTTCTTGATACACAATTCCATTCTCTCTGTTATTTCAATCTCTGTTAAAGTATTCTTTCTCCTCAGCAAGGCCAACCCCTCAACATTACATTCTTGATCCCCTCCACTTCCAAATTCTCTAGGAGATTTATGCAACAACCACTCCTCAATCTCTTTAATAATGTACCCAAATAGCCTCCGTCCTTAAAAAAATCCTATTTTTCTCACTCTCCTCAGTTCACAGCCATACTCATAGAACAAGCTGCCTATAGTCATTGCTTCAATGCCCACTCCTCTCATTCTTCTCTTTTTAAATTATTTTTTTCAATTAATAAACATTTATATTCTTTTTTCCCATCCACTTACCCCACTGGAACAAGAAAAAGAAAACCTTTGTAGCATAGTCAAGCTAGATGAATTCCCTTATTGAACATGTGTTTCATTTCTCTGTCAGGATTCTTCTTCATCAGCCCACTGCAATCATGGTGGATCCTCACATTTATCAGAGTTCTTATATTTTTCAAAATTGTTCAAAATTTCAAAATTTTTCAAAAGGTTCTCGTTTTTTTTTTTAAGTAAATTGTTCTCCTGGTTCTTACTTCACTGTGTCAGTTTGTACAAGTGTTTCTAGGTATCTCTATCCCTTTCATGGTTACTTACAGCATGGTAGTATTTCATTGCATTCATAAACCATAATTTGTTCAGCCATTCTCTGATCTGTGGCCAATTCCTTAGTTTCCAGTGGTGGTTGTGGTTTGCAGCCACAAAAAGTTCCTATAAATACTTGATAGACACTTTACCTCTTTTTACCAACCTGCAATATTTGTAACCATTAAAAACTTTCTCCTTCTGGTTTTCATGACAATCATCTCTCTTGGTTTTCTTCATCCAAGTCTGACAACTCCTTCTAAGTTTCCTTGCCTGGTTTATCATCTATAGCTTATTCCCTAAGTGTTGGTGTTGCTCAACTGTTGATGTTGCCCAAGCCTTTTTCCTTAATCTCCAGTCCTTTTTCACCTGGCATGTTCATCAATTGCTATGTGTTAAATCATCATCTTCATGTAGATTGCTACTCAATGTTTATATTCAGCCCTAGTCATTATCCTGAGCTTCAGTCCTACATTTCCAGGAGGCTATTATCATTACAAATTGGATATCTCATCTCCAATTCAACATGTCCAAAAAAGAACTTATTACTTCTCTATATCGCTCTGCGACCCGTCTTCTTATTTCTGTCAAGATACCATCTTTCTTCCTGTTATCTTTATTTGCAACTTCAGCATTATTCTTGACTCTTCATTCTTCCTCAATTCACATATCCAGTCATTGACCCTATCTTGTTATTTCTAGCCTTGCAGCATCTCTTTTATTCACTCTTTTTGTTACACTTACATAACCACAACCCTAGTTCAGACCTCTTTCCTGGATTATTGCAATGTTTCCTCATTGGTCTCCTTGCCTCAACTCTCTATCCCCACTTCAAAACATGCTAAGAAAACTGTTAAAATAATTTTTCATAAAGTGAAGATCTCATATCTCACTATCCACAGCAAACTCCCTATTGCCTATAGGATCAAATTTGAATTTTTTTCTGTTTGACTTTTAAAGATCTTCATGACCTGGCCACAACTTACCCTTTCAACCTAGTTGTACACAATTGACTTTTCCTTACTCAAGGACCCTTACTGTGGTCCAACCCAACTATGTTTTTTCAGTTCCTTACATACCAACTCCATCCTCTATGCCTGTGCCTTTGTACTACTAAATCACCTACACTTGGAATGCACAGGCTCTTTGCTTCTACCTCTTTAAATCCCTTATTTCCTTCAGAATTCAGCTTCATCTTCTAAATGAAGTTTTTCTCAATCTTTCTTCCCCCCAGCTTAAAGTAGCACTCTTTCCCCCCTCCCAAATCAACTAATGTCTATATTATAACTAATCCATTATCCATTATATCTAATCCAACTTTCTAGACAAGAAAAGATAATTTGGGAGCTGTAAGATCTTAACTACTTAAAAAGTGAGACATATAAAGCCTGTGTTTTTAAGCCACAGCATAACTATTAACACATATTATTTCTACAAGGTCTAGTGAGACCTTGTAAATAGCTGTAGGCCTTGGGTAAGTGTTGATGTAAACTAGGGTATACAAAGAAAGTTATATTTATTTTACTTCCTACATACCACTTGGAGAAGAGAATGGTCTGTTGAAACATTTTTTTCCCTAGGATGATGAATTTTTTTTTTGCTTAAATATATGACTGCTCTGGTATCAAGTACCAAATTTAAGCATCACAAACATACACTAAAGGACAGATGCACAAGGAATTTAAGTAGAGTTTTTCTAAATGGCAAATAATTAAAGGGGAACAGATGCCTATGGGCAGCAAAGGATGAAATGAGGTATCAGGAATTTTAAAAGGGAGTTAGAAATACATATGTAATAAGGGGAAAAGCAGTTACTCTCAAGGAGGTTTAAGCCCAGGGGGTATTCATGTGCTCTTGGCCTCTAAAAATGTCTCCTTTTTGTGGAGTTTGGCATTAAACCCCATTTCATAATTCTTTACATTCTTAAAAGAAATAGGTAATTTTAATCATTAAAAGCTAAACATTTTTCTTAGCAACTAGCATTTTAAGTATCTTGGACATTTCATGTTTTGTTATCCCTAGCACCTTAACTTTTTCTAGGACATTCAGGATTTATCTGTTAGATAATAACATTTCATAATTTTTCTAATGCATATTATAGGATAGAGATAGAAGCTTTCACTTTTTTGGCAGAATTATTCTGTAAGGTGGTTGTTCTTAGACTTATTCCACTTTTCCTTGATGTCGGTAAGGAAACAAATCTCCAAGAATAAAATGTAGAAGAACAGCTAGGCATTTCCCATCCTCTTGTAGAGTGGTAGTTTAAACAGCAGGAGTACTGAACAGAGGGATTCTGCAACACAGTATAGCTGTGCTGTAACACCTGATCATTATCCTTCAGGTTTAAGATTTACCTGTTGTGCTCATTGTAACAAAAGAAATGAAATCTCTGTAATTATATTGGAAGGGGGAGGAGATCGTGTTTTAGTGCCTTTGATCTTGAGCTAGAATAGTCTCTGCTTTTGGAAATTTAATTTGAAAGAATCCAATGTACACATCTGCTTTTTGTACTGCAATTTCTTTTGAGCTCGAAAATAGAAATTTATTAATGCAAATGTGTAGAGTCTGTTCCTTGAGGAAAACACACACAAACACACACACACACACATATTCGAAACACTAGATGATTTTTTTTCTGTAGAACCATGAAAGATTTTAATAAATATTCTCTCTCTACCTCTTCTAGAGTTTATAGATGAAGTTCAATGTTAACAAAGAGTTAGCATAAAATTTATAGGACACTTTGGGGAACACAAATATCCATGATTAAAATAATATGTAAAAATTTCCAAAGAATTAATGAGTTGGTAGAAGGATATTGGTGAGGTTGAGAGAACTTACTGAATTCTCAAAAGAAAAAAAAAAGGCCAAAGAAGTGTGCCATAAAACCATTTTGAGAATATGTTTGACTTGAGGGGTGGCAATGCCCATGCTTCTCTCAAGGAAACAAAATGTTGATTTGAATGAATCCAAACTACCTCTCTTGTCTTGTGTAGATTTGCCTATGCCTTTAAATGAAATAACATTCTGCCTCTGGGAAGGGACTTTCTCTTCCCAAGTTAGCCTGTACTTCTTTGATGTTTTGATAAATTTATGGGGAAAAATATATCAGTGGTATAATTGGACTCTTTAGACTATCTGGATTCTTTGATATTTTGAAAGGTGATATGTAGTAATGTTTCAGTCTTGAACTTTTTTTGTCCTTATTCTAAATTTTCCATCAAAGTCATCTTGCAAAATAATTTAGAAAAAATGTCATGAGCATTTATGGACATAATTCTTTGAAACTGTTTTTAAGACATACCATTTTACATTTATACACATTTATGTGTGTGTGTTTGTAATATATAAGGACAGTGGTGACATAGAACTTTTAAACTTTTCAATGTTTTCATGTCTTGGAAAGATGTCATTCTGATCCTGTTATGGAGCATGAGTACAGAAACTGCTATAAAATGAAACCATCTGAATCAGGATAATGAATCTTTTATTAAAATATATAACTGTCCTTCTGAAGAATTCTATGGACAGAAACAAGCCTTTTGGTGATAGGTTGAAATTTTCAAGGTTAGTATCTGGACTAAATTGCTTTGTCTTGCTCTTCATCAGATTCATAATTCTTTACTTATTTTTGTAGCTGTGTGGTTGTCCTTCCCTTCAAAAAAGCCCACCTGGAAATAACTTGAACTTCAACTAAGTTTAAGATTATACTTTTCAACTACTAAAGCAGAGAAGGAACTTAAGGGTGGAAACAGAAATCCTGTCCTTACTTGTTCACTTGTGAGTTCATGATACAGCTGTGTTGCCATTCGCATGTGTGGAACCTCATTTAGCTTAAGTAGTCCTTGGGTCAGTCAATAACATAAGGCTTCTGGGACCACTGAAATGATTTAAAGGTAGAAATTTTAAGTTATAAGTTTGGTGCTTAAGCTAAGGGACTTTTAAATACCCTAGACATTATTTTTACCTAATTTTGAAGGAGTATGTAAATTACTTGAAGTTACCAAATTTCCATCCTAATCTAATCAGTTATATTGAGTTATAGGGAAAAATAAAATAGGGAAAATAGGGAAAAATCACAAATAAAATTCCAATTTCTAATAGGAGACAGTTGAGGCACTATAAGGAAGCAGTCACCCTTAAAAAGGAATGAGCTTAATGATGTTTAGAGAGGTGATTTTGAAGGGGTGGGAGCATAGGGGATTAAAATTGGGGATGCCAGAGGGTAGAAGGCTGCACTACTTATATATGAGAATTTATTTGTGCCTCTATCCTTATCTCCCCTCCCCACTCTCATCCCCCTTCAATTTCTTCCCCCACTCACCCCACTCCTCTCTTTTCTAGAGCTAAAGCAGATAGACAGACAGGGCGATTATGAAGACGTCAGTTGGAGCATAGGCAGGCGAAAGGGGAGAAGCGCTCCAGATGAGGTCCTGGGGGAGCTGAGGAGGGTCACTCATGTACGACCATGTGTATGTGTCTGACAGACTGTGAAATGGTGCGTTGTTGCGCGGCTGCGCTGCACCTGGGCCCTTCATCTGTGATTGATTGGTTTGGTCATGTGTAATGGTCCCATCTGCTCTGTGTTGTTTTTCTTTTTTTACTTATAAACACCGTTCCCAGCGGCTGAGAGAGGATGAGCTATGTTTTGTCATCTTCACTTACACTTTAGCTCAAAAAAGTGGTCAAGTAGGTAAGCTCTAAAGTCTATCCAAGTAATGTAGTAGGAAAGTACTTTTTTCCCCCTTCACTTTGTGTGTGTGAGTGTGCGTGTGTGTTTGGAGAGAGGGAGAGAGTTTTAATGCTGGCTGTTAATATTTGAATAGTTCATGAACCAAGGAAGACCAAAAAAAAAAAAATCAGAGAAATGATTTGCACAAATCTGCGTATAGTGACTCTTACTGCAACAAGGAGTTTTTTTGTAACCGAGCCAATACTTAATTAAAACCGCTGACATCATGGTGTTATAATTAAGCGTGGCATTAATTAAGCTGGAATAACGATTTTTTTTTATTAAGAACTGCTTCTATTGTATAAGACTGTGCTCGGCTAAAAAACAAAGTACTTTAAAGCAAAAATACATTTCCTCTACCCCAGCCCCCACTTTACAACTTCCTTAAAATACAGGGCTTCAGTACTGTCGTCATCAGGTCAGAGTTTTGGTGTTGGGTTTTTTGGGGTTTTTTTTTTTTTGGTTTGGTTTTTTGGCTTGTTTTTTGTTTTTTGGTATGTATGTTGGGTGGGGGTTGAATAGGGATATGGAGCATGGAAGTGAAATTTGTTTTTTTTTCACCCAAAAATGCTGATCGGCTCCTGGCATTCTGATGGCTAATTATGCATCGGAGAGCTTCGACAGCTGCATTCATCATCATAAAATGTAATAATTAATGACATTCCAACAAAGAAAAATATGCAAATGAGGACTCATTAGCATTTTCATATTCAGCTTTGATAATGCTTTTGCTGACAAGGTTGTAATTAATGAAAATTCATGTCGCAGTCAGGAGATTGGATCGGTTTCATTCCGCTCACAATTCCCAAATGCTTGCATTATGGAAAATCGGCGGCTCTGCCAACTTTTCAGGGAAGAAAAAAACACACACACACACTAAAAGCACCAGATGCAAATTAATGGTAGGGAGTCTTTAACTCTTTAAAACCCCCCCACCACCACCAAATTTCTATTACAGGAAAAGATGTGGTAAGAACTTAGCTGGAAACACCAGGTTACAGATTTTTTTAAATACAGTAATAAATGAACTTTTCCCCCTCTAAGTATAGGGATTTCTGGTAAACTTTTAAAAATATATATTTGAAACACTTTATTTTTATTTATTTTTTTCATTTTCCCTTTTAAAATCATTTTGATTTACATAGTAACATAAAACATGTTAGAGTAGATAAGCAAAGTCTTTCTCTTCAATCCAATGGTTGGCAAAGTTATGCCACAACAGTTTATACTTCCACATGGTTTTTTGGCTTCTGTTCATAACCTATTTGTGATAAGATCTTCCTTTGCCTCTCTTGATGTGTTACTTATAAGGTCTAAGATAAACAAGTGCAATATTTTTCTACATGGGGTAGGTTCTCCCCTCCCTCCATGTCCTTCTCCCCTCCCATTCTATTCTCATTGTGGGCTTGTGTAAGAATTTGAGAATGTGCCTTTTCTACTTGTACTTGATTTAGTTATTGCCTCTCATTCAGTATTACACCTCAAACTTAATTATGCTAAAAACTATGCAATCAAAATATATACCCCAACACAAAATGGAGGTCTATTCAATGATTTAGTATGTATAGCTTTTGATTTTTAAGTTGCCATCCAAACTTGGAACTTCTCATCTTAGAATAACCATTTGTGATTATATCACCTGAGCATATCTTGCCATATCAGCCTCAAATATATTAGTGTTTTTTTGGTCAACAAAAATAGAAAAGAAACATCTATTCTGGTTTTCTGTCCAGTTTTCAAATCTTGACCGTCAGAGAAAAGAAACAGTATCCATGAGTAAATCAAATCATTTATGCTGAGATGAAATGTTTTACATAAGGTTTCTACATGGAAGGAAAATGTCTACAAACTACAAAATTATCATAAATATATGCATTTATATATCATATAACACAACTTCTGAAAATTAATGAGCTATCATTTCATGTTTATTTGAAGATATATTGTGAACTTTCCAAATTGCAGACCAATATAAAAAATACATAAAGATATTCCTTGGTAGGGGGCAAAAAGTTTGACATGCTTTACACTAGAAAGTTTTTCAGTGAAATTATTAATATAATCACTCATTTCTTGATTTTTAAGCAAATCTTTTTTGTATAAACTGTACTTAAGGATGATGAGGACTTCATTTTCCATTAATCAGATAGTGTTCCAAGAAACAGAATTTGTTTCAGTCACTTGATTTTTTTTTAAACTTGTTTTGTCACAGTTTTCATATGAACATGTTTGTGTGTGTGTGTGCACGTGCATGGTGTGTGTATGTGTGTCTATGTGTTTGTAGATTAGTGTGGCACATTCCTCTTGCCTTTAAAACACATATTGCTTTATACTAACAAGAAGAAGAAGGTTTTACTTTTTTAGATTCCTTTTTCTATGGGCACACTGCCCATCCAGATGGTAAAATGTCACCTGTAAGTAATCTGAAAAGATAGGTTAATTCTTATATGTTATACAGGGTTTAAAAAATTCTTTCTATATAGTACAAGTAAGCTAGAATATCTGCTCAAGATAATGTTTCTTTTCTTTTTTTTTCTTTTAAAGAGCTTCCTACTGTGATTGGTTCTCTCTTCTCCACCCCTCCCCCATCTGTATTTTGGGCTCAATTAAAATCTGTGGCTTAAGGCACTTTGCTACTATTGTCAAAACCACATCTGATGAAATCTCTGACCACTTCTAATAAGTGTAAATGAGGAAGTGATGGCAGAAGTGAAGAAACAAGTGTCGATCAGGGAGGTTAGTTGTTGAGAAACAGATCATTTTAATTTTTTAAGCTAAAAGTTTTGTTGGGTTTGATAAATTCACTGTTAGTTTTCTCCTCCCACAAAATTCACAAATATACAGCAACTCATATGCTCCAAAGTAGTTCCTAGCATAGTATTAGCAACCTGAATTTTGAAAAATTCTAAGTGTAGCCAATCACTGTGTTTCCATCCAGGAAGTAGAAAGAAGAAACTATTCAAAACCATTTATCTCAACATTGTCCTGTTTTTGTAATTTAATTTTTATTTTAATTTTATAGAAGTTATACCCAGCTTACCAAAATATGTCTTTTAATTTTCTATGATTGGGGTCTGATGAGAAGTGGTATACCAGGAGGTGGCATCTTTACTTATCATTGTAATCATGTCATATATTTGTCATTGTAGCAAATATCTTTAATACAGTTTTGATCTAGCTAATTGGCTTAACCAGGAAACTGTATGGTCTTATAAACTTCATTTTATTTATGTTTTAAAAAAAGTAGAGGACTATCCACCTACTATCTTAGTTTCCCCAGGAAACTAACTCTGAGATTAATCTACTTTTTTCATAACTATTGAATTAATGGGGGGTTCCATCATTTATACATAATTTATTACATTTTAAATGTTCTTACTGCTTCTTATAATTTCTACAAGTATTTTCAGTTTTTTTTAATGTCCAGCCATGAACAACACTAACTAGTTATTCAACTCAGAAATAGAAAGCCATGTCCTTCCCAAGTTGTTGTTATCAGTCATGAATTATAGAGCCTTGATGGAGAATTTCAAGCAATTGTTTAATTTTAAATAACCAATAACTTTTGTTTCAGTTGTTAGCACAAAATAAACATTCATTTGTAGGTAAAGACAGCATTTCTGCCAATTTATCCGTCTCTCTGCTCTCCTGGTTGCTCCCTTAGCCAGTAGCTTCTTATGTTTCCTTTAGAAACTTTCCTATTGGTCAGAAGCTCTGGAGTGATTTCAGTGGCTGGCTAGTGGAAATGTTTGCAAAACCATTTGCGTATTGAAGCAGCCTAAATATTTGCAGAAATGTTTGCTTGAGACAGAAATCCACTTGTGATTAGGAAGAGACTGCCTAAACATTTTTGAAAGCATTTGCACATTCCCACATTATGTTATTAATGGGTGAAAGTCTAACTTGCATTCCAGAAATCCTACAGATGTTTTATTTAAAATAAAAATTTTGTGTTTTGCATTATGTTTGATTTCTAAGTTCCTTTGGAGCCATTAAAATAATAATAATGCTTATACCTATTTCTCTAGGATAAGATTCCAGTGTTTTTAATTCTACAATTTAACGTATGATCAATTATAATATCAGTAAATTGAAGGAGGCAGTGATTTTTGGAATATTAATAACAATTTACACTTAATCATAAGATCAAGAGCTGGAAAGAAACTAGTGATCAACTAGTCCAGTTTCCTATTTTATAGATGAGAAAACTGGAGACCAGAGAGGTCATGTAACTTATTCAAGGTTGCTCAGCTAAAATAAAAGAACAAATCTAGAATTTGAACACAGAAACTCTGACTCCAGATTTAGTGCTTTATCCCCTTGTCTTCCTTATGTTTTTTTTTTTACAAGAACCAAATAGTAAATACCTTATTTTTTTCCTATATAAGATTGCTGCTACCTGACTTTATTTTAATTATTTGAATGTTGAAACTCTCTTTTTCTCTCCTAGACCCAGATTTTTTTGGCATAAAGATGTATTTGGAAAAAATAATTTGAAATTATTAAAGTTTTAATTGCATTGTACTTACGGTTTGGAAACAGTGCAGACCAAGTTTTCCAATTTGTTAACAATGTAGGAGTTCAGCATTGACAATGACTGCACTTAAAAAGCCCCTTGGATCAGGTGTTATTTTACCATCTGGACATTTTAATTAGTAATAAAAATGTGGAACTGAATACATGGAAATAGGATCTATAGCACACAAAGGCCCGATACACTCTACTGGTACTATGTTTATTAATCCATTTCGTAAAAAGTGAAGGTATCTACCCACATGTATCACATATGTGTTTGTACATATGACACATATCTTTTCCTTCAAAGTAGAAATTGATGTCCAATATTGGTTACTTATTTTGTTGTTGTGGATATTGTTTGTTCAAACTGTCTAGTCACAAAGCAGGAAGGTCAGGAGTAACATAAGATGTTTGTACATTATGTTTCCAGGAAAAAACACATATCATACAATTTACTTGTATACATTTTTTATTATACTTATGCTTCCCCAGCATTGAATAAAGAGTCATATTCTTCTTAGCTAACATGCAGCATTATACAATTCTGTGTGTGTACGTGTGTGTGTGTGTGTGAGTGAGTGTGTGTGAGTGTGTGAATGTGTGAGGAATGGTAGTAGAAGCAGTAGTGGTAAATGGCGTGATGGCTGATTCCAGAGCCTTCATAAAATCTTCATCATAATCTTACCAAGTTGTTTCACATTGAAGAATAAAAGAAACAGTTGTGCGGTAAAACTTTTAAGCAAGTGTAAGATCATATTGGATTATAAACCAGTTATAATTTTAGAACCACATGATAGTGCATAATTGAAATATCTAAGGAAGAGTTACTGATTTATACAAAGTACCAGTATACCCTATTTGGAAGAATGATGGTCTTAACTGAAGAAGTGATATGTGCATTTAGAGGAATGTAGTGATCATATTTCTGGAAAATGAAGAGCAAAATCAGTTTAAGGAAATGAGTTTTACTTTCTTTGAAATGCTGCAGGCAAGTTTCTTCACTCATTTTGACGTTCATATTTGCAAGGCAACATGAATGCAAGGACAAGTGACCACTCTTGCTGAGAAGAACCTCCCACTTACTGATCATGTACTTAATATTTGAGAGGGAAGAAAAGACCTCTTGAAATATTTATACTACAGTGAGACTGGAAGTTAATAAAATCACTGTTTGACACCAGATCAGATTAGTTTTGACACCACTCTAGAAAGCTTTTTCACTTCTTATTACAGATCCAATTCTCTCCATAAGAGATATTTAATACAAATAACATTTGTTTTCATTTGTTTTTTTTTATTAAAAAAAACTTGCATGATATAATAATAACTATTTGGTGGTTCTGTTTACTTCATGGTGGTTCTGTTCATAAACTTCTGTCTTCTTAATATTGTAAATACACATCGTGGTTGCTGTACAACCATATTGGTAGTTTTACACTGTTCCTAACAACTTATTCTCACAGTAGACACCCCAGGTGTAATATCCCTCCAGGTGCTTTATCATGCATTACTCATGTTCCAAAGATTATAATATCTAAAGTGGGCAAAGTTATGAAGGAAGTGGCTGTGGGTGGCACAGAGACCACCAGTCTTTACAGAGAGGGTTAATTGCAATTGAGGTCTTCAGTTAATGTAGTAATTTGATTCTGTTATTGGACAAACCACAGAAGAAATAGGAACATGTCAGCTGTGAATGTACAGCTGTTGGGATTTTTCAGACTTATGAATGGAAACTAGTGGTAAGTATTTGGTTATACCAAGAATGATCAACTTCAGTTAAATGCGTTGCTCATTAAAGGGCTTGCTTATTATTTTTGCTGGCATTTTTGGAATGAAACCACAAGCTTGTGCTTGGTAAGTTCATTAGATGAAAGTAGTTGGTTTTTTTTTTTTATCTGAGACCCCAATTTTAAATATGTATGACCACAAGAGCAGAAAAGGAATTTTTTATCAGCGTTCTTAAAAAAAATGTTTATGGAAAGAAATTCAGTGGACAATTTCAAGGGACAGCATTTAAAATTTAACCAAAAAAAAATAAAGTAATTCAAAGTAAGTCTCTAGCCAAACTCCTTAATTGTGATGCATTTGCTGAGTTTCCCTCTTCCATCGCTGGCCCTGCTCTGATGCCATATGGTCTACCATGGAACATTTAACTTGTCAGATATAATGGATTGTCCTGGAAGCAGATTTTCGCTTTGAGCGTTCGGCTCCTTTCTTGCATTTCACTCTCAGCTCCAGGCTGCAGGATGAAGGATTGTGGTGGAAATGCAAAGAAGAGACACACAGTTGATTCCCCTTAAGAGAGTGACCTATATGCCACAAAATTTTACCCACGTAAAGAGGCATTATCCCTGTCACTGGCCCTAGCAGGCTGCATGTCAGAACCATTTAAATTTGCCTGGACTTAACAGATTGTGCAAACGTTTCAGAATCAAGTGCTTAGGAATAATAAAACCTTGTCATTTCAACTTATGCAGGAACAATGCAGCCCACACTAGCTAAAGGATGAAGATTATTTATTGTGACCTACACGTAACCTAAACTGCCAAGTTTGTAGACCCTGTAAATTAAGTTCACCTTCCAAAGCTATTTAAACTTTTCTACCAAAAAAAACCCCAAAACCCCAAACCTGATAAAGATAGCAAACAGTATTGTTTTTGTTTGGTGGGGAGGGGCAAAGCAAAGAGTTTAAGTAATTATTTATATGGACAGATCCATAGTAATTAATTATCTTACCACATTTTGCATCTTACAGTATGTGAAAACCTTCCCTTTGTTTTTTATCTCAGTAGTCTGAAATTAAGGGCCACACATCTTCTGAATAGATGATTAAACTTTAGTTTATTGTAGCCAAGAAACTATTGCATGGTGACTTTTAATTTGATTCTCACAAGCATGGATATTTATCTTGATTTTTTTTTTGTTTTGTTTTTTAGCTTTGTAACATCAATTTATAAATTTTGTTAGAAAACAGACAGTTGAAAAGTAGTTTGGGAATTGTGTGACTTTTGCTGTCTTGTCCTAAGATAACTTTGTAAAAGAAATCGGTGGGCATTCTTTCTAAATGTTTGTTGAATGAATAAATGAATCCATGCATAATTACTGGCTACTTTTCTAAATTCATTTTAGAATTAAAGCATATTTGCCATCACTTTCTTGTTTATACCTCAAAACTGAAGCAGCCACAACAACAACAAAAAAATGACCCTACATCCTGGAACCAAAAAAACATGTGGTCTCAAAATTTTTTAAGAAAAGTTAATAATATTCTGTGGATATAATAATAATTCAATATTTTATGGAAGCCAGTTAAAATAATGGGAAAAATGTATGCCTAATTTTAGATAAAATAATAATTGAATACTTAATACATATAAATAAAATCTCTGCATAATTACAAAATATAGCTAACTGTATCCACAAAATATATGTATATGTATTGATAATTATTTAAGTTAGGGAGGCTACAGACTCTTCTTGAAATCCACTGGGAATTTTAGTAAACTTAGATGTCTATAATAGATTCCAGGCATAGTCTTCAGTAATCAAGAGAGTCTTTGAACATTGCCCTAAATTAAATTAGGTTCAAAGAATCATTATTTAAAATAAATTATTCCTGTATGAACAAGTAAAAACAAATCTTTATTCAAGGCAGACTTTAGCGATAAGTACTACATGTATAGATGATTATTACCTCTTCTTCTTGCTTAACACTGGGCTAATTAATTTTATTATTAATGATGACTTTAAAATATTTTATTATTAATGATGGATTTGACTCTGTTCAACCTACCAGCTACTAAGAACTAACAGTTTGGTGAGTGACAGACCAAACTTGTATCTTGTTAGGGTGTATGGTTGCCCTCTGCTGGCTACTCCAGATTTGAGCCGACTGGAATGCTCATTGGGTTTTGATTGGTTCATGGTTTTTCTTATCTTCAGAAGTGTGGATTGTCTCCTTCATATATATATATATATATATATATTTTTTTTTTTTGCATAGCTTCTCAGATGTTTACCATCAATAGACATATTTCAAAGTGAATATAAAATCTGTTCATTTTTCTTCCTAAATATCTCATATTTAAAAAATTACTAAATAATATAAAATGTTATAGAAGGTTTATACAATGAGACACGTATTTTAACATGCCCCATTTCATATTGCTTTACACTCAGTTTGAGTGAAGTCCCTTTCACATTCCCTACTGATTGAATGCACTTAACCAAAATTATTTTATTGCATACGAAAGAGAACTTAAAAAGTGATCAGTTCTCTAAAATTGAAAATAGGACCAGATGATATAATAATAGTCATTGATAACCTGTAACACAGAAGAAGCTTATTAACTGTTTTATCTAAGAATTCATGTTTCCAAAGAAAATGAATGTATGTTTACCTTCTGTTGCATTGTAAAAACATTTTTATTTCCCAAAAGAGCAAATAAAGATAAAAATGAATCCTAAAGGCATTTAGAATGTGATCTTAATTGTAGATATATTCAAGCTTACAGGGCTGTTCCATTAGAGAAAGGGAAGAGGAAGAAGAGAATGAGCATTTATATACTATGTTCCAGGCACTAAAACGAATTAAATTCAGTTCATCAAATTTTTAAATCCTTGTACGCGTTAAATGTTGGGTGTTCAGAGATGAAAAATGAAGAGTACCTGCCCTCAATGAACTTAAAGTTTAATTGGGAATGATATGTCCTGTTCATAAATAAGGATACAAAACAAACCGTCTTAAGGGCAGAGGAGAGTGATATATAAAGACCCCTAAGAAAACCTGTGAATAGAGAGCTTTCAGGGATGGGTATTAAGGATAGGCTTTGGGGCAGCTAGGTGGCACAGTGAATAGAGCACTGGCCCTGGAGTCAGAAGGACCTGAGTTCAAATCCATCCTCAGACACTTAACACAAAAACTAGCCGTGTGAACTTGGGCAAGTCACTTGATCCCAATTGCCCTCCCCCCACAAAAAAAGGATGGGCTCCATAGAAAAGTTAACACCTGAATATATCTTTGAAGTAGGAGGTTCTCAACAGATGGGTCCGTTGTTCACTTAAGCATGCACCTGGGAAATATCTTAAGCATGGATGCTGCAAAGCAGAGCATGAGTTCAGGGAATTTGCCTAAAACGTAGAGTGTGATATAAAAGTGAGTCATCTGTAGGGAGTCTTAAAATGTAAACTTTAAAAAGGTTTTTAAAATCTTAAAATGTAAAATATAGGGAAAATATATAGAACATGTGCCTATTTATTGTTTAATGATATTGCTTATACCAGCAGTGTCCTTAGAATGTGATGATGGATGAAATCCCACTGCAATAAGGAAAACCTTAATATGTCATGGAAGATATCCACCCCATCCCCAGTAGCAGTTTGATGATGTATTTATGGTAGATTTTCTATAGTTAACAAACCTACATAATAAATCCTTTCTCTGGGCTCCATACTTATGATAGTCATTCTATAATGAAATGATTGATTTAGTAATAATTTGTGTTAAATGTGTGGGAAAGAAAATTGAGTCTTTTATACTTTTTTCTTGTATCCAAAAATGATTTCTATTCAACTCATTGATTATTTGTGCTGCAAGGGATAATCCATTTGGACTTCTTAATTTTAGAGCAAAATGTAGCCCAAATAGGTTACATGATTTGCTCAAGGTCACATGAGAAAACAGAAGCTCAGAAAGCAACTTACCCAAGGTCATAGATTTAATAAGTGACAGAGGTAACATTGAACCTAACTCCTCTGATTCCAGAGCCACTTGTCTTTTCATGGTACTATGGTACCACTATTTAAATAAAAACTTAACAAAAGGGATTCAAATTGACTATTGTTGACTCCATTTCATCTGTGAATATAGTGACCCAGGAATATGGAATACACATCCTACCTATGCATATATTTCTTTTTAGGAACATATTTTTAAATGTTTTATTTATGCCTTTTATTTTATTTTATATCAATTTTCCCACATTTTTTCACAGTTTCCCCTACCCTCCATGAATCTTTACTTATAACAAAGAAAAATAGTCAAGCACACCCAAATAGCGCCCCAAACACATCTGAATACACACAATATTTCATATCAGTTGTGCCCCATTACTCCAAGGAAAGTTGAGGGATCCATTACACTAATTTAACTAGAATATTGTTTTAGCATATTTTAGGATTCCATGAAATTCATTGTATAACATTTTGCCTGTAGTTTTTACTGAATAAATATGCTATTGAAACTTCAGTTCATCAGAATTGGATTGATAATGAACAGATGTGGCATTATTTGTCTATTACCTGTTACAGGTCTTACATTTGTTTTCCTGGACATTTCTAATGACAAATGTGCCTTAATTTCATAGGCTAACTAAGGTTTCATAGAAGAGGGAATTTAAGCCTACCTAGATGTATTTCCATGGGTTTTTTTTAATTATTATTTGATAGCTTACAAATTTTATTAAGTTTCATGGAAGTGATTCTTTGTTTCTTTTTGGCACTTGGGCTATAATCTGTATTTCCTAGTATTACTTAAAGAAAAATGAGTTAACTATAGAGATTCAAGTTCTGTCATGATCCTTTCATTTTTTACATCTACTCCCTCTCTCATTCTTGCAGCCAGCGTCTTTTTTTTAATGATGCTCCTCATCATGATGATCAGTTCTTGCATCCGTACTTCCATGACCTCATATCTTGATGCAGATTCGTTCATGTTTTTCTGTGGTTGTGAGCAGTTCCTTTTTAAACATTCCATTTTGGTACCATGAATCATTGCTTTACTTTCACAGTTATCTGCCTTTCACTGCCATAATATCAAGAGCTCTTTGTCCGTCACAGAAATACTGTGGGAGCGCATAGGATCTCAGATGTAGAGCCAGAAGGAACGTCAGAGATTTTCTCTTCTAGCCTTTTTCTAGACAAGTTCACAGACAAGGTTCATAAGGAACCTTAATCTCTAAAATATTAGGGCTAATTTGAGCCATCTCCATTCTCTGGAATATGAGCTCTGGATTATCTGTTCTGTATTTCAAACTCTGGAGTCATTGTGTTTTGATGGCATTTTTGTTTAGTTATTTCAGTCCTGTCAAACTCTCTGTGACCCCATTTTGGGGTTTTCTTGAAAAAGATATTGAAGTGGTATGCTATTTCTTTCTCTAGGTCATTTTACAGCTAAGAAAACTGAGGCAAACAGGGTTAAGTGACTTGCCCAGGGTCACACAGCTAATAAGTGTCTGAGGCTGTATTTGAACTTAGGAAAATGAGTCTTCCTGATTCTGAACCTAGTGCTCTCTCCGCTGTGTCACATTTAGAATTGCTTTTGGAGAAGGAAAATTACAGTAATATTGCTTGTTGTTATCCAGAGCCAAACAATGATTTTGTGATTATGTATTATTTTTTATTATTATGTATTATCATTTCCTAAATCAGAAATTGACTCAGATACTCCAGAGCAAATCGTGAGCCCCTCATAGTCAGGGTAGGAAACTCTCTCTTACCTTTCTTTGTATCCCCAGCACTTAGCACCGTGCCTGGCATAAAGTAGGCCCTTAAGAAATGCTTTGCTGACTGACTCAATACTATATCAAATGGATGTAAAGTGACTTAATAGAATAAAAGGATCACATAGCTAGCATGTGAACCTAGGTCATTGATGCCAAATGCAAAATTCTTTCTATTATACCACCTTCCTGACATGATCTGTCCAATTGCAGACGTCAGACTCTGTTTGAAAAGAATATCTATGCCTAAAATTACTGTTTAATTTATTATCTTTATAGTAAACCCACCAATGAACTTTTCCATATCTTGTGTATCCCACTGCACCTTCTTCAAGGTGTCATGTTTGTTAGTGTCAAAATGCCAGTGTAGCATATATTTTTCCTCGTGATCTGATAAATTTATTTTAATGGTAAAGTGTGGTGTATATGGTTTCTGATTTTCTTAAAATTCCTATATAAATCTCAGTCTTATTAATTATGAAGGTAATGCAGAAAATTCATAGTCCTTTACTATAAGAGATAAATTAGCCCCTCTGGATATAAAGTTATAAATAAAAACCCTACCCTCAAAGAGCTTAAATTCTACATTCTGTAGAATTATTTCTAGATATTATATAGTTGTACAGTAATTAAGAATAAAATAATTGATGTAATTAATGATCATATAACAATTAATGGTTAGTATATAATCTATAATTATATTCTATAGAAAGCAAGGAATTTTAATTATCTTAGACCTAGAGCCTCAAAGTGCTCATTTTACAGATGAGCAACCTTTGGCCTAGTAAAGTAAAATTATTTGTCTGAGATCACATAGCTAATGGGCAGCAGAGCAAGACTTCAAGTCTTAATCTTCTAACTCCCAAGAATCGTTCTCTTTCCATTATATGAACGAAGTTGTGGATTGCTATTATTACATCAAGCCAAAAGTTAATAGTACATTTTCCAGAAATACCCAAATACACACTAAGTTTCTCTTTATCATCATATTGAAACCTATGGAACCTATTTGTGAGAGTACAGTTAAGAGTTATTTACCCCTTAAGAGCAGTGGCTAGTAAAACTTTGGAAGGTTAGCTTGAAAATGTAGAGATTGTCTATTTACCTTTTTCTATTTGAAAGTAAAGGAAACTCACCTAGTAAGAAAAACAAAAGTCCTGAATAACATCTCAGCCTTGGATTTCTGGAAGGCTATTACTTATTGGCAAAATCTATTTGGTAAACTGAAATTAGATTCATTAGATTAAATAATTCATATTTATAGGGATGAACAAATTTGAAAGTCTGTCACAGTGAGGGAAAGTGATTTCTTAACCCATCAAAATGCAATTGTTTCCATGGTTATTGGAAAGATATAATTGTTTATGTTTAAGAAGTCAGTTGAATTATGTGTATTGGAAAAAAAAATAAGGGGACAAATGGTAGGAACAGACATTGTACCAAAATGCATAGTTTTTACAGTCACTTAAAAATGATCAGTCTTCTCAATATTAATTTTTTTGAATGAAAGTGCCCTGAGGTACTATGCCCTTATATATGCTAAATGGCACAAAATAATTTTTAATGGTAACAATAACTTATAAATTGCTGATGGAGTTGTCCCTTATTGGGGTGTTTTGGAACAAGCTGATGTCACGTTGTACGTTATAAAAATAATTATGTGGTTTACCTAATAATTGAGTTATTAGTAATGTACCTAAGGCTTACCAAAAAGGGAAAAAAACCCTGCCTATTTAATAATATGTGTAGTACCATGCCTTATAATTATGTAAAAGTGAAAATAACATTATTACTTGCATAATGACTAAAAAGTGTGATAAAATTAAGAATGGCCATTATCGGAACTATTTAAAAATCTTATGAAATAATGCAAAGTAAAAAGGACTGAGTCTTATCCATGTACACTGTGACACTTTATATAAAAAGAAAAAAATACACAATTCAAAGGGTAAATGAGCAAATCACAAGAACTGGTGATACGAAGATGAGCTTAGAAGTTGGTATAGATATTCTTTTGCAGGATATTACTTTATTAAAGTTTGCTTTTTAAAGTTTAAATTGTTTTATTAATGAGTAAATGTTTTGAAAAGGAATGAAATGCATTAATTTTAATTATATTGTTTTCTCAAGATCATTTGTACATATCTCAACATATTACCTTCTTACAAAGGAGGAAATGTTATGTAATTTGTAATTTTCCTTCCCTGGTATGTATTACTATTGCTCCTATTTCTAAATCTTTTTATAGAAAGGGAGGGGGGGGGGGAGAGAGAGAGAGAGAGAGAGTAGACACAGAGAAAGAGGAAGACAGAGAGACAAAGAGACAGAGGAAAGAGGAGAGATAAAGTGTGTTTTCATTTAGAGCTAATTCGTTTCCATAATTTTTAAAGGTTCATTTTCAAGATTACTTCCTTAATTTCCATGCAAAAACCTTAATTTTTAAATGAATTGAATGAATGAATTTTTAATTTAGGGAGATCCAACTTGTAGTAAGTCACCTTCTTTGCATAAAATCAGAATGAATGTAAGCTCTTTTGTAAAAAAATGCCATTACTAATATATGGGCAGATAATGTCAATTTGAAAAATACCCAGCAGCCTAAATTAAGCAATTTAGGAGTTATATTTACTCTTTTAGTTCTAGAAGGAATATAGGAATTGTTGCTGCAGTGTCCCAAGTATCAATGCTACAATTAGGATGAGATAATTGGGAGTTTGCCTCTAAATTTAAAGACTTTGAGAACCCTTACATTTTTTTCACCAAAATAGAAAGACTTGTGCTTAACACCTAGTTAGCAAGAACAACTAGATTGATGGTGTCTGTTCCATGCATGGAGTTCCTAGTTATAGCTCTACAAGTACCTTAGGTACTTTAAAGAACTGTTTGATACATATCCTGAAAAAGGTAAATCATTCCTACGATCATATTAATTAGAATTATAGAATCTAAGCTTTGGAAGGACCCTTAAAATTCCTCTAATAAGACCCCTTTCCCAGTGCATAGAATTCCCCCTCCAATTTCCCCAGTAAGTTTCTGTTTGGACACCTTGAATGACAGGGAATTTACTGTTTCACATGGCAGTAGACTTCATCTTCAGACATCTAATTGTTAGAAAGTTCTTTCTTCATGCAGCTGAAATTTGTGTCTGTTACCTCCACCTAAAAAATCTTATAGTTCTCTCTTGTGGGGCCTAGCAAAATATGTCAGATTCTTCTTCCATATTACAGTCCTTCAAATATTTGATGATAGAAATCATGTCCTCCTTAAGTCTTTCTTCCATCAAGCTAAGCATTCCCATCTCATTTTATAGTTCCCTCATGTAAAAAGAGTTTATGCCCCCTCACAATCCTTGTCACTCTCCTCTGAATAGGCTACAGTAATTTTCAATGAAAAACTTTCTTGCATCTGGATGAGAGCTATACAACTCACATGCTTTAGTTTGATAATATTTTCACTTTCCTTATACGTGACTCCTAAATGCAGAGTATTTTGCTGTTGGAAAGTGCTTGTAAAAAATGCTAAAAATCTCTGAAAGAGCAATATTTTTGGTTCATTTTTGAATAGACCAGTCCTGTTCAACCAATTAACAAGCATTCATCATATCCTGAAAGAATACTTATATGAATCCTACTACTCACAACCCTAAATAATTTCCTCCTGTGAGGATAAAGCAGCATAGCATGGTAGTGTAGATAGAACACTGGCCTTGGAGTCAGAGGAGCAAAGTTTGAATCTTTGTTCTGGGGTGGGGGTGTGTGTGTGTGGGGGGGGTGTATTATAAGTTTAGCAACCTATCTGTGGAATCACCATAGATTTAGAGGTAGACCTCAGGCAAATCACTTCATCCCTCTGACCCCAGCTTCTTCATCTATAAAATGAACATGCTGGTCTAGCATCAAGACTAGCTAGAAACAACTAGACTAGATTAGTGATCTTCAATTTCACTTCTACCTCTAAATCTATGATCAGGTGATTCCACAGATAGGTTGCTAAACTTTCATCTATGTAAGAAATGTAGGTGATCTTGTTTCAGATTTGTGATGTTAAGTGTACTTAGGGTATATTTTCAAATTTATTAGGTTTACTGTAATTCAAAGGAAGATGGATGTCAATTGCAAACCTCATCCCTGGATGCTTGTTTGATTGTGTCATACTATTTGCTTTAGATTATTATGTCATATATTCATTTTAATTCATCCTAGACAAGTGGTTTGGTTGTGCCTTTAAATATTGTAGCCTCTCTGGGGTAAAAAGACTGCCCACTGTTTTGAGACAGCTTGGCACTTAGACACACCAAGGTGGGTCAGTGATGAAATTTAACCTCAACTTTTAATTTTGCATCATTATTAGTACATTAGTTTTCTCTTAAGACTTCCATAACAGCAACTCTTTTGGAATTTCCCAATGTACAGACTAGCCTTTCCCTAGAAAGGGAAAGTTCTCCCACTTATAATTTCCCTTTACCACAGCTTAGGTAACTGAAGTCAACAAATTGTTTTCCCCCCTATATCCAGGTTAGGAAAATAACAAAAGAAAGCAAAAGAAAGAATGGCTAATTCTCTAGTCTTGGGAGGCAGCATGGTACAGTGGGAAGAGAGCTTGAAGTGAAGTCAGGGGACCTGGTTTTAGATCTCAGTTATTCCACTTATTACCTATGTGACCTTGGGCAAGTATCTTCAACTCTATGATTTCTCATTTTCCACATCTTTAAGAAAAGGAGGTAGGGTTAGATGTCCTCTACGGTGCTTTCAAACTCTAAATCTTGGGTCCTTTTATTAAATTGGAATCTAATATAAGAATTTATTAATCAATGACTAACTAAAGGCATGATAACTAAATGCTGGGATACAGTGATAAAACTAGCTAAACTAAATAAAATTAACAAAAGTCCCTACCCTCAAAGAGCTTCCATCCTCCTGATGTTAATTTTAAATTGTGAATTTTCTTCCACTGCCCTTGCATGCTGTCATGGTACAGCAGAGTAACAGTGAACCAAAGCTCTTAAGTCTCCTGTAGAGATCTTTGAAACACCAAGAAAGAACACTTCCTACCACTCCCCTCCCTAGTCTCAACATTCCAGCTCATAGCTAGGGAGAGACAAATGCAGTATGTTGTAATATAAAGTGTCCTGAATTTTTCATCAGAAGAACCAGGTTTAAATTCTTGGCTTGCTGCTTACCACAGGTGAAATTTTGAGTGACCCACTCAACTTGTGTTGAGCTCAGTTTCCTCATCTGTAAAATAAGAAATTCAGAATAAATGGCTTCTAAAGATGCTTTCACTTAAACCACTGGCACCCAGTCAGCCAACCAGAATTTTTTGCAAAACAAAACAAGCAAACAAACAAACAAACAAAAACCAACCCACAAACAAACCACTATTATTTTAATTTGAAATTCAAGCCAGTATTGCCACATCAAGTAATAGTAAGTCTAATAGCAAATCTTTGATGAATCTAGACCAGTAGAATGACATAATAGTCTATTTGGATAAAAATGAAGTATATATACATTAATAAAAATGAAATAGTCTGCCATGTGGATAGTATACATTGACATTACTTTTTAAGACATTTTCCCTGCATAAAATTTTCATCTCAATTCACCCTATAGAACAACAAATTTTTCCCTTATATTCATTCTCACTGCAGTTTCCATGGAAGTTAGTATTCTTCATTTGGAATCTACCTAATTACAGTTTTCTGCTGTGCTTTATAATTAGTTGCCATGATTTAACCTGAAAATGGTTGCACTTTAGTGTATGTGAGATGACACAGATTCTGTGTTTACCATTTATAAGGTTATAGAGCACCTAGAGACCTTTTAGAAAGTAAAACACCATGTAAATGTAAATTATAACCACCTATAAGACACTTTCATTAATTTCATATCAAATTCATGGGTCTTTTGGGCCTTGGGATGTTGATTCCCTTCAAAGTTGGACTACTAGTTTATTTATTGATTTTTCCAGATTAACAAACTTGAGTTTGAACAGTATTCTTGAAACAGAACCATTTCTGTAAAGAGGTATGTATTGTAGCTAATTTTCAAAACCACTAAAATTCATTGATACCATTCTTTTATATAGTGGTATAGAATTTCAAAACCACACATTTTAACTTCAGTTTCTTAGAATTTTAACAAGGACTTGAATCAGGAACATTTAAGACAAGTTTTCTAGTCTGATGCCCTCTCTACAATTCTCAGATGAAAAGTTCACAGTGAGTATTGGGAAAGTCTATCTCCTTGTTGTCCAACATCAGACATATAATTTTACATAATGCTACTTAACCAGGTGAAGTATTTTCTCACAGGTGGTTCCACTTCATTAGTGGGCGAAATGACTACTAATTCTCTAAATACTTTAAAATGGAACCTAGGAATAAAAGAAGCCAAGGCAAAGCATATTATTAACCTCTAGTGTATGGTAACAATAGAAACAATAACTTTGACAACTGGCACTTATATAATATTTAAAGTTGACAAAGCACTTTGCTCAAATACAAGTATTATTACCCCCATTTTTCAGATAAGAAAACTAAGACTTTGTAAAGCTATGACTTGACAGAACTGGAATTTGAATCTAGGTTTCCTGGCTCTAATACCAGTGCTTTTTCTCTGATCAGTAACTGTGTTGTGCTTGTTGCATATTTGTACAAGTGAGGCTGTTGCTAAGCTTATTATATCTAAGTTGTACTTCTGTATCTAGAACATTTCTTTTTGTCTGAAATTATTTGTGCTTGTCTCTCCCAAAGTGATGCTCTTGAGATGAAAAAGTTGGACCAACTAGATCACTCATAGACCACTTTTATACTCATTCATAGGTTTTCTTGCCATAGGAATATGATGATTATATGTAAGGAACAACTGAAAATAATACAGAATTATATATAAGTATTGAAAAAACCTGTTACTATAAACATTAAACTCAATTGACTTATACCATTTTTCCTAATTTAAAAAATATATTTTCTTTCCATTCTTAGAAGATAGCAAAGAAAAATAGTAACTGTGCAACTAGGGAGAAAATATAGGTCTTTGTGTTGAAAGTAACTTATATTTTTAGTTAATTAGATTAATTTTTCAAAGGGCACTATTGAGAAGCAAGTGACCCTTTTATTGTTTGTCAATTGGTGTCCCTTTTTATAGTGAAATAAAAATTTTAAAAAAGGATATTCAGGATTTTGACTGATCCCTTGAGTTTTATTTAAATAAACTACACGGTGGTTTTGTGGATAACATTCACATTACAGCTACAAGATATATTCTAGAGAAGGGATTTCATGTAGATCTCTTTTGTCTCTTGATGGATTTTTGATGTAAGTTAAAGCTGCTCTCTTATAATATTTTTATTGTTAAAATTTTCCAATAATGATATGTTTTTTATATGTGTCCTTTTTGTGGAAAAGGTTGTTTAACCAATATGTTGACGTCATTTATGAAATTTGCTCTATAGCTTTCACTCATTCTTCAATCCGAAAAGCTACATGAGATTCTATCATTTGTTTCCCATATACCATTCTAGCAGGAAATGGCAACTAGCAGCAATTTTTAACATTTGGTCCTCTTGGTATGAAAATGAATAAAATATCTGACAAGATTTGTTCCCGGTATGTATTTCATACCATTTTTTGGCATATAACAAATATTACTAACGGGTACTTTTAGTTTTTAAAATATGGACAACAGTACACCATGCAGTAAAAGACTTGAGCGATTAATGCTACCCTTATGCCTCTTTTGAGTAGTTTTAGCCATGGGGCTTGGCACTGCCACCATTGTCTTTGTGCCAAAAAATATCCGCAGCGGCTGTCGCATTCTAGTACTGGAGGGTTGTCTCGAAAATTCCGCAGTGAATGCGTCGGGTTGGTACACCACTCTGTACTATCTTTTTCAAGCACTGGAAAATAGAATCCTCTGCTATTGCAAACCTCATTTTAGGGGTGGGGTTGGGGAGGAAAGAGTCTGACCATTTCAGACTGTTCAATACAAGAGACTAAAATCCATATCTAACATATACAGTAAATGTAGAAATTAGGAGCTTTTGTGCTAGTGAGCACACATAGTTACTTAAAGAATCTATTCTATTATATTATCAGCAGTCTTGCAAATTTTATTATCTGAAACAAATGTTCCAGTGAATTTTAAGCAGAAAATCAACATCAAGACCACAGCTAATTTTTAATGGAGAATTGATACAAAAGATTTTTTTTCCTGGAAAATGAAGTGTCATTTAAAAATAGATGCTTATTTCATCATCAGAAATGATAGTGAAAAAAATATGTGTGTGTGTGCGCACACACACACACACACTCTTGAGATGGGTCCTAGGCTTTTTCCACAAGCACTGATTATTTTACTCCCAAACAAGGGTTTTCATTCTGAAGGCAGATTTATAGTTGAATTTGGGAACAAAAAAGATGTAATAAAGTTAAAGGCTTACACTATCAGAATGAAATGTGTTCACTCATGATCTCCAGAGTTATCTATTTGATGGTAAAAGTGGATGCTACAGATGAAATCTTTACAAGGAGCATAATCCTTTAAAAAAAAAAGTCAATCTCCCAATCTCCTGCTGGCTGCTCTGCCTCTTTGGTACCTCACAGACTTCGACAGAGTCCTGGACGAGTGCCCATTGATGTCATGGAAACACTCAAATTACTGAGAATGATTCATGTCTATGCTGTTCTCTTATCCTCCCCCACACAAACAGGAGTAGATTTTTAACCCTGACAACTTGTAATTTGCAATGGGTTTATTTTTGTATCTAGATAAATATTTTTTAACATCGGAAATTAAGATGAGGCAGCCTGTATCTGATATGATAGTAAAGAACATTAGTACTATGCAGCCAAGATTACATTACTTTTAGGGTTATCTGTTCCATGACTAAATATATTCTCATTCTCTCTCTCTCTCTCTCTCTCTCTCTCTCTCTCTCACACACACACACATACACATACACACACACACACACACACACACACACACACACCCACCCTAAAACACATATTAAGGTTTTACGCACAATTCCCAAAACACTCAAGTTAGCTGTAACTCTTATCTTTTGATACTAGTGTTGGATATTTGAGGATAAGATTTGACAATGACATTTCACATTCATCAGCTCATTCTTGCCCATGGAATACCAAGTAGATCTTTTGCCTTCTTCAAATTGTATTTAGAAATCATTTTTTTAAAATAATACTGGTGGGGTGAAGAGGAAGGAATTAGGTACAACTTCCAGAAAAGTAAAAGCAAATTTCACCTTAAAAAATATATTCTGATCTCACTAAAAAAAATTATTCTGTTTATATGTATTTTTACTGTTAAACTAGAAGCATTTTCCTATCAAAGAGCCAAAGAAGAATATGCCACACCTTCAGTGATCCCTGATTTTAGCCTATTTTCTTCAATAAGTCATTTGATTTGTTTCAATAGGAATGCAACTAATATTTGCAATTGTTTTACTATTGCATCCTGTCGAATAGCCTGCTCCCTCAAGCAATTTTCATACTAAGAGGAGGAAGAGGGTGATTTAAAAAATTATATTTGACTTCTTCAGGGGATATGTCCATTTTATGGCTGTTCTTCACTACTTCCAAGAGTCTTTTTTTTATTACTGTGAATGTTCTTTCTATAGACACAGGTCAGGACCTTTCTGTCCCTTAGCAGAAGGTCTTCATAAATTCCTTTGGCTACAGAAAGAAAAATAGAAAAGTCATTGCACAGTAGCAAACTTTCTGCTCATAAACCTTTGTCAACTTGATTAGGCTGATTCTTGAATCATAGAAGCAGAGCCAGGAAGAGCACACTGGAAGCTTTTCTACTCTGTTAGGATTTGCCCAAGCCTAAGCTCTATCTCCAAATGCTGAGAGTCCGTGGTCACCTCTATACCATGATAAGGCACCAGGAATGAGCTTTTGCAGATGTGAAAATTTAGGTCTATGTTTTTCCTCAAACAAGAGTGAAATATACCAAGAATGAATTAACTTGGGTAACACTTTCATCATCCAAGTGTTAGGCATTTTGAGGAATGATTCTTCATGTGTGGCAATGATGCAATGAGTACAATAAGGAGCAGCTAGGCCTTCACTCAATGTTTATTGACAGTAATGAGGTGGGTAATTATAATACATGCTGCCTGTTTTCTCAGTTGCCTTAGATGGGCTTTGAGCTAGGAAGCATTTTTAGGATCGTATATATCTATTGACTGGTCTAGCTAGCATTACTTTTTTTCACAGATGCAGTATTGAAATATTCAAGTAGAGCTGTGTTCTCATTGATGTGGGTGTTCCTTGCAGTGATGCATATTTCAGGTCATCCATGCCTGCCCATCCTTTGCAATATTGTGCACATCTTCTTACAGGTTAGAATGTAAGCTTGCCTATTAGACTATAAGCTCTTGGAGTAATAATTGTTTTTGTTTCTTTGTATATTTGTATCCCCAGTACCTAGGAGAGTGCCTTACACATAACAGGTGCTTAAAAAATGCTTGTCTGTCAGTCTCTCTATCAAGTCTATTTAATACATCAGGAGCCTTTTTTTTGTTTCTCTTGGTATTGAGAAAATACCAGGGCAAGCACATAAACTCTCCACTGTTATCCCTTACTCTTATCGTGTGACTAGCCAGTCATCTTTTTTAATTGTATATTTCTTTGACTGCATCCTTTACTCTGATTCAAACCCAATGAATACATCCCCATTGCTCTCTGATACAAGGGAGAATAAAATCTTTGCTAGTTAGCATCATTTAGCCTAGTGGTTTCAAGGGAAGAGGTATAGAAATTCATCACTTGGTTCTGTTAGTATTCTCGGTGTCTTGATACTATCTCACCTACTAGGCAACTAAATCCTATGTATTTACCTGTATCTAAAATTTTTCCAATATGAGGCTTTGTGTATCATCGGTTGAGCTCTACTCTCACATCTTATTTAATTTCACTCTTTACTGTTATCCAATTTATGATTAAGGCTAAAAGTACTTTAAAAACAGAGAAGATTGTCTTTTACTGTCTTAGATATGGCCAGAATGTATCCCAGACACTTTTCGGCTCTTGGTTACTTAAAGAAAAATAAAACAGTCCTCAGAAGCAAATTAAGTAGTTGGTGCTGGTACATGATGTTGGTTTTCAGTGGGCCCCTGCTTAGCTCCTAGGACTGTTGGTGGAATTGGAACCTTAGTTCTGAATGGGCAAATGTCCAAACAAATCTCAGTCTCTCTCTCTCTTTCTCTCTCTCTCTCTCTCTCTCTCTCTCTCTCTCTCTCTCTCTCTCTCTCTCTCTCCCTCCCTCCCTCCCTCTCTCTCTCTCCCTTTCTCTCTCCCTCTCTCGTCAATTCCATCATCATGTTGATCATGAGGGAATTTACTCCTGGGAAAGAGGTTAAAAAAAATCACCAGAATTCTGAATAGTTTCTTTGCTAAATTCACCATCTGGAGAGCCTGTGATTGATTAGCTTTGGCCTCACCATTAAGTGTCAATATAATCAATGGGAATTACTATGCTAGGGTCATTACATAGATAGTTTGCCTGCTGTGTAAATAAAAATGAAATTGTTTAAAATTTGAGGGAGAGAATGAAAGTGAAAATAAGGAATGTCAATTTGTTTGTTAGAGAAATTGGAGGCCATTGAAATGACAGTTTTTGGAAGTGTGGAGCAGTTTGGCTAAGAATAGGAATGAAGGATATTTTTTTCCAGTTTATCATAGCCAGAGTGAAGAAGTGTTAATCCCTTTCTCTTGCTTGCATACATTGCCGTTAGTGCCTACTTTACATATGTAAACATCGGAAGAGAAAAGTAGATATCTGTTACCTGGAGGAGATTTTTTTTTAGAGGAAAACAAAAATTTACACACCTTTTTTTTTTTAATTTCTATTGACAGGTAAAACAGAAAGGGGTTCATACTCGTCTTATGGGAGAGAATCAAACTTACAGGGTTGCCACCAGGTAAGTGATAATCTATGCAGTGGAAGAGGTTGTGATAAATAGCCTGGTAAATTAGTTTGTTTTGTAAAGTAGATTATGCATTTTAGATTTTGACACAGCTATTCATTGCATGTTTGCCGGTGACTATTTCTTTTAAAATATTAAATAATGAATCACATTCTATTCTTAATCTATAACCTCAGCTTCTGTCCTATCTTCTGACACTCAGTCACTGGTTTGAATTTGTATTTAGAGCCACCCTTCAGTGTCCCAGTGATGATGTTTGTAAACTATTGATGCTTTTTCATAAGGGTTCCATCCGAACAATTTCTTCATAATTCGGCAACTTTTAGAATGATAAAACTCCCAACACCATGGAGCATGTGTCAGACCCTGGTTTTGGTGGCTATGGCCATAAATTATAGTTTTCATAGAGACTGTATGATGTTGTGTGAAAACAGGGTTGTATAGAGGGATAAAAATGTCTGTGAAAATATGATTTGTTGTCCCTTTTTGTTTCTGAATTGTTTTTGGCTGGAAGTCAAGGCCAGCAGGCTAACAGCAAAGCCGTCTCAAGGGAAGCATGCGTGAGCTAGAAAAATAAGAGGACTTTAATTAAATAATAAAATGCCAATGTAATACAAAGGTATAGCATGTGTGTATTTGTGCCTCTGTGCACTCTGCATTTGCATACTTTTAACTCTCCAGAGAGAGACTGATTCTAAAAATACTATCAATAGCCAAAAGTCTATGCTTTGTTTTAAGACAATTGAGTTTTTGAAAGATGCTTTCTTTTTAATTTCAGCATTGGTATTAATAACACGTTTAAAACTCTTTCATATTTTTTAAAGCATAGACTTTTCTTTTTATTAGTGCATAGATTTGTTACTTTGGGAAACTTCAGAGAATTTAATAACCCTTTTTAATATTCAGGGTCTTTCACTCTTTTATTATTCCTCCAAACAGAATGCATGTTCTTATTGTGTTAGATTGGGAATGTATGCTCCCTTGAACTCCTTCATCACCTATCTTATTTAATGATATAGAAAATTCTCTTCTTGAATTTTTAAAACAACTTCTTTAGTTTAGCTCAGAAAACTGTAAATAAAAACTAGTTCCAGGAACTGAATAGAGCCCATGTAGTTATCTTCATTATCTATCACTAATATACCTCTAAAGGTGGAATTAGGGTTGTCTTTGTGCATCTGTTTCCTTTTTCAAGTTTCGCCTGTTCCATTGCGCCCCCAGTTCAGTCATATTCTGCACATAAAGGATTGTGGAGATGAGATAAATTGTGGCTTGGTTAAGGACTAATGCAGCACATGTTGTAGAGTGCAGTTCATGGCAGTTTGTTTGGAAAGAATTCTGCAGGAAAGAAATTTACAGCGCTTCCAGTGTAGCGGAAACATCTTTGGAATGTGAGTGCAAATGTTCGGGGTAGATAGCTTGGGTGACAAGCCTCTTAATGCTGTGTCTCTAGTGTAAAGCTTTCAATTCCTGTAGAAGGTCCTATTCCTGTGTATCTGGTTTCTGAGGGTCAAGGCAGAGATCATTAAAGTTTTGGGGAGAAGAAGGTTGACAACATCCTTCCTTTTTGCAGATGGTGATGGAATAGGTCTGTGTTTTCACTGGGCCCCTTTTGTTGGTCAATGAGAGAATAGGCGTGCTTGCCCCTGCATCCTTTCTTACTAATAGGAATTGGCGTGATTCCTTACAGACACAAAGATTTCCTCTGCTGACTAAGCGAGAGGCCCCTTAACTTGTGAAATCATCATTCAGACTGCTTGAGTCTGACTGTTTATGTATAGGGATACATACACTAGGTTTGCGGGGAACACTTTCCTCTGGTGAAACTGCAGTGGTGCCTTTTTCAAGGACAAGGTGAGATGGAAAATTGGGAGGGGCCGAAGGGTAAGGGTGAAGGTAGTTCATTGTATGATGTTTGGAATATGGGTCTTGAGAGTACACACATGTGAGTTTGTGTACATATGTGTTCAGGCAATCAATATATGTTAAATATGTAATATAGAATGTGTTTTTCTTGTAGTATAATGATGTAGTGATCTTCATGTACTAGACAAAAAAGAAACTCTGAACTGTGGAAGATTCCTTCATTCTTATTTCTGCTTGCTGGGTGTGAGTCTTGCATGGATCAGCGATCACTATCCATAGCATCGTCTCAGTAGTAACCACGAATAATATGGTTACTTAGGGACAAAGACACGGCAATAGTTTGGAGCATCTTTGAATTTAGGGAATAGAGTCTGAGGGTTATAATATGTTGACACAACTGTTTTTTTAATTAGTTAATGAATTCTGAATTTATGTTTTTGCAGAAATTGAGAATAGAACAGGATGTGGTGTATTCTAAAACATCATTCAGACTTGTGTCCTTTTATTCAGTGAATCTGGACTGACCCTCCGCTATATGAAGTGCAGAGAATGAAGTTCTTGTGTTTTGGGCTTCTAGTCAAAATCAGGAGATCATAGTTGAAATTAGTCACCGCCAAATGAGAAGGGGGTGCTCTCATACATGAGAAGTGATTTACTTTTATTTCTTCCCTTTTCCTTTATGACAGATTTCTTGAAGTGGGGAGCATTTAGATGGCAGGTTCTAAGAATCATCAAAGGCATGATGACCATGTATTGGTGGGTCATGTGAACAATATCAAGATGAACAATGTATAGATTCAGCTTTATTAATGTGCAGATGTGTACTGTGACCCCATGCCAAGGGGCTTTTGAATTCTGAAGCTACAAAGAATTAGAAGGAAGCAACAGGTACTATCATTAAAGGGGGGAAGGGCATGATATTATATTGGTTGGATTTTAATAATTTTAGTTTTTAATGTCTGTTTTATTTCTGTTGAGGATTTAGTTGTCCAGTTCTTAGCAGTAATAGTGGTAGTCATGTGACTTATACAACTTGTAAGTCATAGCAGACAAACAAAAGCCATCATTCTCTTTTTTTTTTTATCCACCAACTATTTTTAATGAAAAGCAGTAATGGGGTAATAGAAAGTCACTGAATCACTTAATTGTAAACTTTCCTGAGATAAAACATGGGCATGCTGTATTTACTAACCCAGTGTTTTAAGGGAGAGGAAAGAAGAAAATCACAGGGATTTTTAAAAAACAGAAAATGACATTTTAGCTCTTCCCTTACTAAATGATGACAAAACTAATTTAAATCAAATCGGCTTGTGGAAATCACACCCAGGCTGAAAACACCCCTGCCAAAATGCAACCTCATACAACTTTTTACTGGCAGCGAGAAGAAAATGTATAATGGAAAGTCTGACAGGAACTAAGCCGAGTGGAAATGAACTTCTTAGTAAGGTGGTCCAAGTTAAGTGCTAGAGCTAATGACAGCTTCTCAGCAGGCATTGCCGGAGACCACGGGAAGACACAATTCTTTCTCTTTTGTAACCCTGGATGATTCCAATAACTGGCTTGTTGATGTCACTAGGACAAATTATGGAAATGAATACAGGGATTTTCTTGCATAGGGAAATGGAAGGGAAGAGAAAACAGTATTGATTGTCGAGTAGTTATCTACAGTTTACTTTTTAATATCTTTATCCAGGAAGTTCAAAGCACTTTTAAGTTGGAGGTAGAAGACCCAAATTCAGTGTCTGCCTCTACCTCTGACCTTGGGAAGGTCCTTTGTTGTTTTGCCTTAATATTCTCTTCCTAAGAAGGGTGACGTTCCTTCCTATCTATGGATATGTGGCATTCATGCAGGGAAGATGAGTGAAAGAATGTTTGTGAGTTCCCTTAGAACTTTTTAAAAGAAAATTTAGAAATGGAATGCATTGTGTTTTATTGTGATGTTTACTTGGTAAAACCTCTTCACCTGAGATTGGTCTGAAACCTTTGTTAGCCTTTCTGTCTAAACATATAGGCATTTTTAGACAATGTGATGACTAGTTTTTATAAGAATATTCAAATGAACCATCAGAGCCTTACTTAAGACAAGTAAGATTAAAGCTCTGTGGTTCTCCACGGCTTTACTATGCTTGTGTTCACGGAGGTGGATATGTCCAGAGAGGCTTTCCGTTCAAGCTCCCCTGCCCAAATTGATTGAACATAAACTTTTTTGAAATCATATATTTTTTCTATACCTTTCAATACCTTCAAAAACAATCATGAGCTATGTATACACTAAGGTAGGAATGTATGTTTCTAAAAATGGTAAAGAGTGAGGTAGTGCAGAAATATATTGAATAATCAAAGCCTCTGCAGCCCTTTTTGAAGTATCCTTCATTGTTACAAAGTCTGTGTCTGTTAATTTAGGGACACAATATGGATTCTAGAATAATTTACTTTTCTCATAAAGACATCATGATAGGTATATTATGTTTAAAATACACTTCATTCTTAAAACAATTGTATTTTAAAAATAAGTTTTGTTGATGCCTCTTATTTTTTATATCATACTAATTTGTGGAAATACCCTTCACCCCTGCCAGAATTAAACCTTCCCTTGTAACAAAGAAAAACTGTTAAACAAAAACACCTGATACCGTGACTTTTTCTTAAAGTGTGAGTATATGAACATTCTCTCCTACCTGTCCTCCAGCTTTTTAGAGAGGAGAGAAATGCATTTCATTCTCTACTCTCCAGAACTAAGAGAAGTTTTTGAGTTTTTGACAGTTAAGTTTCCTTTTAGGGATCTTTTCACTTATGTTGTTGTAGTCATTGAATAATTATACATTTTTACTCAAGGAACTCACTTTTAAGTGTTTTCCATTTTTGATTTAGAAAAAAATGAAGTAGCAAATATAGATTCCCCACTCCTAATTTGTAAGCAATTAAATACTTGAGAACAAAGCCTTTAGAGCCAAAAATCAATAAGGGAAAGCCCACAAGCAAAGAAGGCACTGAAACATATTTTGTTTTCTCTGAAATTGATAGTGACCTCTGAGAACAGAAATGCACATTATGTTTTTATTTGAGAGATATATTGTGTTGGAATTGTAATGATCTGAGATATTATGTATGTTTTTACATGAAAATATTATGATTTTATACTTTATAAATATTTTAGAGGGAGTAAAGGCTAAATTAAAATAAGCATTTTTCCATTTTATCATTCAAAAATATATGTATTTTTCGAGAAAAAAAGATAAAAATCCCCATTTTAAAAGTGTTTTTCCTACCTTGCACAATTTTTTTCTCTTTTATCCTATAAAATTTCTAGATTTCTTTCACTTCTCCAGTCTAGGAGCTATTGTGAAGGTATGTGAAAGAACTGTGGGATGACAGCTGACTTAGGGGTTGGAGAATCACTTCCCATGTCCTTTCATGGATCATTTTAATAGTACTAAGTAATCTCTGTGTCTCTTTAGGTTTTAAGTCTTGCTATCTTAAAATATTTAAATTGAAAAGTTGTGGATGAGAAAAAGTGGAAGAACTTTGGAGCTAGAAGGGCCCTCTGAAATCATTTAGTCTAATTTATTTTAAAGAAAAAGAAACTTGGGTCTCAGAAAAGTAAAGCTGCTTGCCAAGGTCACAGAAGTTAATGGCAAACTCAAGACTGGCCTCAAAGTTATGTCACTTTTCATGACACAATGCTACAGATAATATGTATACATACATATATACATATATACACATATACATGCACATATATGTATATATAAAATGATAAATACAAATACATTTTACATATATTCACATATATATGTAAAATATCATAATGATCTTAAATGTTTTACTCTGCAAGGTCATAACTACATTTACTTTTTCTTAGGTTTCTCCAAGCATTTATCCATTCTGATTGGAGAGAAGAAAGAATTAGGGAAAAAACATAAAACAGCCCAACCTCTGCATCTCAATTTCTTATGATCATTAAGATATTCTGAAGCGTAACATAATATTGTTTGTTTGTAAATCATTTTGATTTCATACAAAGATATCATAGTAATATCTAGAGAAATTCTCAATATTAAGAGAAGCAATCATGTTTTCATAGGAGATTCTTATTCGTTTACCATCAAATTGTTATAAAATTCTCTATTTCCCTGCACTCTTCCTGACACCCATCATTTGCTATTAATTTGAGAGACTAGGATTCTAATGTTAGTAGCACTACTGACTAAATAGTCTTAACAAATTATTGAGCATGCATGGAGTCTCACTCTTCCTTTATGAAATAGAAATACCAATAGGTGTCAGTTATATAATACAATAATTATGTAATACAAATATAATTTGTATTATAATCACCTTTGCATTTAAGTTGCTAAGTCAATGAGAACTGTAATTCTTAAATAGCACTTTATGCTTACAAAGTACCTCTCAATATATTTAATCCATAAAAGTGCTTTGTGAGGTTAATAATTGCATTACCCCCCTAAAAACTGGTCTTTGTTGAGATGTCATTTTGTAGTTCTCTTAAAAATTATCTTGGGTTTTTCCTTAAAGACTTTGTGGTTTTCTTATAATAGGCATTCTCATTTTATGTAAGGAGTAGGTTATGGTTAGAACTTGATTGGGTCACAAACAAGACATAGTATTATATGAATTGGACTGTCTCAGCGATAGAAATTATATGCTCCAAACCTAACACCAAAACATAGATTAAATAGTTAGAATAGTTCTGTCACCTCTTTTAATTCCCATCTTGTTAAGAGGTTCTGCTGAATTTTTGGTTTACAGCAGTTTTTAATGCACCTTGGCAAATGCTCTGTCCATGAGATCAAAACTAAGAATCCACCTAAAAAACTCAGAGGAATTTTGCCCAATAGTTTAAGACAACATGGGAATAGAAAGATTATTTAAATTGCATTGGGTTGATCAACATAAGAATGATATTCTAGAATTCAAATTGAAATTCATCAGAGTTTAGGGACTAACTTCTCAATTTTTATTGAAAGCATTAAGGGCTGGGGAAAGAAAGCATTAAGGGAATTTTGATAACCACTAGCAATTCTGATTTCAATTCTCCCTAAATCATTACATGTGATAAAGAAATCTATATATTATGACTAAACAAATAATGCAATCAATGATAAATCATACCAGTGCACTTGTGTACTTGAATTGAAAGCAGAATAGTCTCAAGGTTGGTTCTTTATTCCTGGATATACCAAACCTTGTTCTTCCAAGGATTGGATATGTCACACACAGGTAAATATGTATATTCATGTAAACACACATATTTAACTCTTAAATCATAAGACCTTTTGTGTCTTACAGGTGTAAGTAAGAAGAAACAGCTAGCATTTATATAACTACACAATTGCAAACTGCTTTGCAAATATTTTTTACTTTAAAAGCTAAAAAGCAGTGCATTTTAATAGTAAAAAGAAAATGATAAAAGCCTTTCCGTTCAAAAAAAACATTTATTTAAACTGCTTAAATATTTAAACATACTTTTTCCCAAAAAGGACCACTTCATCAAGAATGTCCATTGGCCTAGGAATCAGGAGATCTCGGTCTTACTTCTGTCCCTGTCCTTAACATTCAATGTGCATTTATTAAACATTGAAGATACAGTGTTCTTGATTTATTCCTTAAATAAAGGCATGTGACCTTAGACATTTCCTCATCTGTAAAATATAATGGCTGAACTGGACCTTGGAGACCCCTTTTAGCTCTAAGATTCTGTAATTCTGTAAGGGCTAGGTAGTGTAGTAATGCTGGATGCATTTGTAGTTTATAATCCTTCCAGAGGCTTTTGGATAAATGAATTTATCTTCTCTGTCTAACATAGCACTTTCATGAAACTAACAGTTTTTGTCCTTGTCCCCCAACCCCAATCTTACAGTGAAATGTCTCAGCAAATTTGGATTTGTTTTTCTTCTCTTAAGAACATTTCCTTCCAATCCCTCGCAAGCCATTTTCATGGTTTTGGGAAATAGATTTGATTCAACAACAAAAATAGAACCAGAAATATTTCACTTTAGCTTTCAGGTAGTGAACCTCACCTCTCTGTGTCTACATTTGGGGCAGGGGAGAGAAGGGCAATACACATGTATGTGTATGTGATATGTGTGTTTACATGCACACAAAATAATCGCTTTTTTTCATTTGTACTCTGTGAACATCAGGGTACTGAATCTTTGCAGTTTTATTGGTATTGTATACAATAAGTTATTAAATTTCATCTCTGTAATACACCTGCAGTAAAATAACAAAACATTGCCGCACTTAAGGAACATGTGTGTGTGTGGTACATTGCCCCCCTCCTCACTCCAGCCCTCCCCCCAACAGCTGCTTACAGATTTCAAGATCCATTGTATATATTCCCTTGAGCCCACCTCTAATAATCGAGACACATCTGCCATTGCAGTATTATAGGCATATGTAGTTTTATTGAAAACTATACCTGTAAAAAATTAAATAACTCCTACCTCAATTAAATTGGCAAGCTACCTTTTTCAAAGATCATATTGCAGACCTCTGGAGACCTAGTGAGCTCATTTTATTCTTATATTACAAATCACTAAATGTGTTATTTTTGTTTAGTCAAGTAACTAAGATTTCCTTGCACTTTGATGGCAAATGCCTTTCATCCATTATCACTTTTTCCTTTCTTCCCTCCCTGCCTTTACATATACAAATATCATACAAACTATGCTAAGCAAACATTTCGGATTTGACTGCAATAGTCACAGGCTAAGATATTCACAGCTAAAGGGTCTGAACCTGCAGCTTAGCTGCTTCTTAATTTACTCCAGTAAGTGTTAAACATGCGCAGGGGCTACAGAATTGGGTTCAGATTGTTTATTATAAACTGATCTTGTGCTTAGGTAAAGGATTTTCAGAATCTGTTTTGAGACTCATTACAACATCATAATAACTCAGTTAGAAAATGATGTGGTAATACAGAAGAAATGCACCCAAGAGCTGACTCAAGGTATTAGGAGTTAGATTATTTGACTTATTTCCTCAACTTATCATTTACTCACTGTGAGACTTCCAGATCAGTTTGTTCACCCTAGCTCTGCTACTTCTAAGGTATTTTTTCTCTAAAAACTCGATAAAAAAATATACATTTATTCTAACAAGATGTTTTGAGTAATAATATGATATACTGCATGTTTGTAAACTATTTTGAGTTCACCTAAAGGGAAGTACTACTGTAAGAATGTGAAGTATTTATGGAAATCTTAATGAATCACCTTTCAACTGTCCAGAATACTTTAAAATGCTTCATAATGAATCAGATATGTAAATATTATAGTGATATCATTACAAATAAGATAAATTAGATTAATAAAACTTCAGAAAATTTTGTAACTAGAATGACCGAGAGATATAACAATATTGTATATGTTCTCTCATAAAGAAAAAAATTATCATCACATCTTTCCTTATCCTAGAAGCAGATTTTAATATTATTAAAAAGATAAATAAATTGAAAATGGATCAACAGAGACACTGATAAAATGGTAACATATAAACCATCCACTAAAAAGTGGATAGTGTGACAGGTTATATGTTACTGAAGGGAAGAAAGTGTTTCATGGAAATTGCATTAGGGAGTGTCAAGAGCAAAGATGCTATATTGGCAACTGCTTAGGCTAACTATTTAGTTGAGTGTCTAATAATTCATTTCTCATTTTCATAATACCATGTTTTGAAAACTGTGGTAATTTCCAGCCAATTCAAAGTAGTTAAGCCAGTATACTCAATATGTACTTCATTTGATCATCAGCAGGAATAGCAGTATCAACACTACAAATACAACCACCAGCACCATCATGTTCATCATAGCCTATTCTCAAGAGCCTATTTTTATATTCAACTCAATAAATATTTAAATACTTTTTCTGTTCAAGGCTTTGTATACGACAGTGTACTTACTAGCTAGTTAACAGCTATTCCCCTTATGATAACACTTCAAGGCTTACGAAGTGCCTGCCTCACCTAGAACATTGTTAGCTAGGTACTATGAATGTTTTTGTCTCCAATTTATAGATGAGAAAACTGAGGACTAGAGAGAGAGGTTACTTGTCCAGGATCACATATCTAGTAATTAGTAAATCTATAACTTGAATTCCTGATTGGTCTCTCATTTACCAGTCTATCCTTTAACACAACTGCCAAAGGGATATCCTTCAAGCCCAGGACTGACTATGCTCCTCCTTTACTCAAGAAACTTCTTCAGTGGTTCTCTGATGCCTTCTGAAACAAATATATACTATTTTAATTTAAAGGTCCTTGTCGATCTGGCTTTAGCTTTAGCTCCAGCTTACTTTTCCAGACTTACTACATATTAATAGCTAACATTTGTATACTGATTAAAGTTTGCAAAGTGATTTATATATGTGTGTGAGAGAGAGGTGCTATTTTAATTCCCAATTTACAGATTAGGAAATTGAGGCAGAGAAACATTAAGTGACTTTCCTAGGTCACATAGCTAGTAAATGACTTTACTCTTCTTCACATATTCCATGGTCCAGCCAAACGAGTTTACTTCCTGTCTCTCATATGCCATTCTGTCCCTATCTCCATTCCTTTTCACAGGCCATCTTCCATACTTGAAATGCACTCCATTTAAACTTCATCTCTCAGCATACTTAGCTTCTTTGAAAGCTCAGCTCAAACCATTTCCTATGATAGACTTTTCCCCACCAAAGATAACTTATTATATATGTGTGTATAATAAATAAAAATGCATACATATATAGAAATTTAGAACAAATGTATAATTTTTACATCAACCTATATAGTTAAAGCAATGCCCATATATGTTTTTCTCTATGTATATATGTTCTGTCTACCTATGGCTATATACATTTTAATGATAGACTATAGGTTCCATGAGAACAAGGACTGCCTTTTTTTTTTTTTGCTTCGTATTCTCATTTCCTAGAACAAACCCTCATGTGTAATATCTATTGTTAACTAGGTCAGTTGCACTACTTCCAGCTAATCTTCCTTGATTACAAATCTTATCCTCTAACTTCTGCTCACCCCTTCAGTCTTTCTCTATTCAAAGCCTTCTACAACCCATTGGCCTAAATCCTACTCTTCTTAACTTATCTCACAATACTCATTTCCTTCATGTTCACTACACTGTTTTGGAACTGGACCATTTAGCTTCCCTTTTTAAGATATGTCACCATTATCTATCCGATTCAGTTCAATTAAGTAAGCATTTACTAAGGGCTTCCTGTTTTCAGAGCACTATGCTAAACTTTGAGTGAAATATAAAATTTAGATAAAATAATGTCTGTGCTCATATAGTTTACAAACTAGGAATATTAAGTCCAGAATCCCCATCCTGTTCCACCCCTAACATGCCTTTTGAAATCCTACCTATCCTTTTAAGGTTCACCTTAAATACTACCTTCTCCATAATAAATCTGTTCCTGATCTCCCCATGTTGGATGCTTTGTTTTTTTCCCTTGGCCTTTGCATAGTACTTTGCACCTTTTTAATGTTTCATCATAATCTATTCTTCCTTATAGTCATTATACAGTGTTATATATTTTAGTGCTAGATTCCAGATTCTTTGAGGACTATGCTTGTAACATTTTAATGATCTTTGTATCGCTCATCAAAGACCAGAATAGTGCTTTGCCTATAATAGTCACTTAACAAATGGGTTTTGAAAGGATAGACTGGTGGATAGAAAGAAGGAAGGATGGTAGAATCATATATTTAGAGCATGAGGATCGTCTAGTCCAACTCTCTCATTTTGTGGCCAAGCAATCTTAAGCCCAGAAAGCTTAAGTAATTTGACCAATTCTCCCACAAGACAGAAGGAAGGACAAATGGGAGAATGAGAAAAACTGAAGCAGGAAATAAACAGAATAATAGGAGACAAAGAGCATTATCTTTGAATAGGAAGTTTCCTACTTAAGAAAAGTTGAATTGAAAGTGATCCCCCTGGTGGCTAGGTGGTGCATTGAACAGAGCATCAGCCCCAAAGTCAGGAGGACCTGAGTTCTAATCTGGCACCAGACACTTAACACTTCCTAGCCATGTGACCTTGAGCAAGTCACTTAACCCCAATTGCCCTCCAAAAATAAAGGCAAGAAAATGATCCCCCACACAACTGACACTACCCGCTGCTGATAATCAGGGCAGAGACTTTCACTTTTGGTTTTGTATCCCTGGTACCTGGTATTTATTAAACACATAACAAATACTTGGTGATTAATCATTAGGATTTTGGCTAGATTATCTTTTCTCTTACAGCTTTACTTTCCTTGGAAGTTATGTTTCTTAAGGGCAAAAATTCTGCCATCATCATAACATATATCTCTTGACCATTTTATATTTTCTCTGGACCTGTTGGGGTTAATGGTTTATCTTTCTCAAGGAAGTGGATCTTAAGTGGAGTTTTTAAACAGGAAATAACTTGGTATATGAGAGAAAGTAGAGCATTTCAAACATTAGTGACTCCTTATAAATATCTATAAACACTAGATTAAACATGTCTGGATATGTAGAGAGACAACCAGGAATCAATGAGCAAAGATTATTTCTCTGTAGAGTAGAGCTCGCTGGTGAATAGCTTTAGAATTATGGTCATAACTTTTCATTACATATTAGAAGGAGTAACTTGGTCTGAGCAGATGTTTAGGGAGAATGATTAAAAGAAGGAGATGCTAGAGGAGATGGAAGGACTACTGAGACAGAGGTGTAGCTAATGGTGAAAATTGTCATTCAGTATATAAATTTCTTTTCCCTATTTTCCCCCTTCCTCTACCTTGTTCTGTTTCTTAAGGACACAGATAAGAAGGAGATAAGAATTTCATCTGGGAGAGGAACAATACTACCCTGAATCCTTTCTGAATCATGATTTCTTTGTTTAGGGAAAATATTTCCTTTCTTCTAATTTTGTCCTATTAAAGGATAAGGATCTTTGCCCAGAGTACTGGGGCAGAAGTACATACATTCAGGGGGAACATCATAACGTGTCTGAAAGAATGCTAGATTTGGAGTTAAAGGCTGCTAACTTACCTATGTGACCTTGGGCAAGTAGTTTCACAATTTAGAGCTCTGTTTCCTATAAAATAACAAGACCTTACTAGATGACCTCTAAGGGCTCTTCTGACTTTAAACTCTGATCCTAAAATACCATAACCTGTTTCCTTCTTTAGTCACTATTGATGCTGTGACCTCCTCAGTGTCTGCATCATTCTTGTCCACACCTGGGGCAAATGATAGAGACTCCAGAGCAAGTGGAGTATAGCTGCACCTCTAAGAGAAGTCCAAATAATGCACACTGTTCAGTTTAGCAAGAGGCAGCAGCAATCTTGGGTAGAAAGGGTACCATGGCACCCTTTCTTTGGCAAGAATGTATTAAACACTTACTTTCAGCAACAATAACAACATAGTGGCCATGCCCACTGTTACTATGTAAGTTTTAATAACTTAAAACTACACTAAGTCTTTTAGAACACCTTGTATATGGACACGTAGAGAAGTCAGGCCCAATGAGAACTACAAAGAAACATCTTCCAAATAGATTTTTACTTTTTTATCCTTCTCCTTCCTCTTCCCCTTTAGTACAATAATTCCCCCCTTTCTCAGTTTTCCATTAAATTGGTCTTTTTAAAAAACATTGTTTTCAAGATTTGTCTTGGGCAAAGATGAATATTATTGTTCATAGAGAACTAGAGAAAAAGAGAGGTTGAATCAATACCTGGGGCATTGTAGCTTGGAGAAAGGGCAGTGTTGAAATGAGGCCAAGTTCAAGCTATTACCAAAATTTGGTTGAAACTGTCTTTGTTTACAACTTCCCATTGTTTGAGATTTTTTTACTCTCTAGGCTGATAGTCAAGGTGTTCTATCCTGTGTCTTTTGCCATCTCTGCTTTTTTCCCATTTGTTGCTACCCATCAGCATATATCTGCAAAGAACAAAAGACAAATGCAAGTAAATGCATTTTCAGTCATTATTCAAGAATGTATATTAGGCTAGTTTGTTAGATAATTATTCAAGTTTATTAAGAACCTACTATGTCTTTGACACTGAAGATCCACTGACAAAAATGAAGTAATCCCTACTTTCAATGAGATTATCAGTGGAGATAGCATGTGTGTATATAAGTACACAAAAAGAAATACAGGATAATTTGTTTAGAGAGGTAGCAATAATAGCTGGGAGTCTCAGGAAAGGTCAATTACTGAACGTTGTTATGTGGTGGAAAGAGCAGATTGTAGTCAGAAGACCTGTGTTTGAATTGTCACCATCTGATCTTGAGGAACAGAGAATCACTTAACATTTCTCGGTCTGGTTTTACTGCCCTATAAAATGATGGTGTTGAACAGATGAACACTGAGGTTCCTTCCTGCTCTAAATCCTATGACCCTATGGGAATTGGGTAACTAATAATGAGTTAGGTAGGGTCATCTACAAATAATATAGTTAGCACAGACTAACAAATGAGTGAAAACATGAGCATTTAAAGATGTGCACACTGTCAACTCACATTCTGGGTGAGCACTATTGGTGAGGATTGTACTTTTATAGGCAAACTGATTAGCCAAACAGTTGTCACCACTGCTTCTGCTCATGCCTTCTCATTGGCCTACAGAGTGTGAGTGCACAGTCTAACTGACAGCTGTCTGTTGTCAGTGTGCCATCTTGGCTGTCTTTAACATTGATTGAACAACAACACAGACATCTGTAGAGCTATCTGGAGCTCTGACAGGGATGCCCTGCCTGCCAACTCTGATTTGATTTGGGGGGCCTGGTACTCAGAAAGGAATATCCTTGAGAACCTAGAAGGAAATTTGAATCACTTGTCCATCTTGTGGTTGGATAAATTGTCAATAAATCTAGCCTTGAAGAGACTACCATACTGAGTTTTTGGTAACTAGGACAGTGAGATTGTTTGGAAGACACTAACTAGTTTCTGAGGACACTAAGACTGTATGATTCTTAAGACTGGTAACTAGTTTGGGGTTGGCAGATAGTTTGAGTAATTGGAAAATGCAAGGGATGTGAAACTTGGTTTTAAGAAAACTGTCTGACTTCTGGGTAAGATGATAGCATGAAAGGAGGCAGAGGTTCCTACCTTTCTCTCACATATTCTCCATCTAAAAATGATAAAATAAATCCAAAGAGAAATGTTAATAAGCATTTTTACTGAACACAAGACTTTGTGAAAAGAGAAGCCAGAAGCTATAGCAATTCAAGAGAAAAACCAGACATGAGCTCAGGTAAACAGGTCAGAAGACCATAGCAGTGCCTTGACCAGGAAAAGACCCTGAGAGAAGGAAAACCATGTCAGTATCATAGTCAAGGGACACCAGTGGTAGAACTCTAATTAAGTTTGCTGGTTCTCTGAGCCCAGATACACTTGGGGAAGTGAAAGTCAGCCTCCAGGAGCCCAGGAAATCCAGATCATGTGCACACAGGGCATGACCATTTCCATACAAAAATGTAAGAGGATATCAAACCTGGTCATAGCTCAGAATCCCAAACTGAAAACTAAGGTTGGAGATAGGAATAAGCAAAAGATGATATTAACTGATATGAAGAGATATTATACATTAAGAGAAAACTGAAGAAAAACCAGGAACAGTTACTTCCATTTGTGATTAGATCCTCTGGAGGAAAAACAATCATTTGGCTACAGTTGACTATAAGAGTACCTAGAAGAAATAAAGCAGAAGGTTAAAAATTAATATAAAAGTTCTTGAGGAATAAAATGAAAAAGAAACTAAATAGCATAGGACAGAAAGTAGAAAATCTTAGCAGACTCCTTGAAATTAAAACAGAAAAAAACAGAACTCAATGGCTTTATAAGAAAATGAGAAATATTAGCATAAAATTAAAAGTTTTTAAAGGAAGAAAATGTTTATTATCTACTCTTTTTAAAAGATGACTTGGAAAACAGGTTGCAGAGATATAATTTAAGAATCTTTAGATTCCCTGAAAACCAGAACAAACAAAAAAAAAAGCCATGACAAAATATTATAAGAAATCACAAATCAGATTCAGAGGACAAATTAGAAATCTACCAGTCACATTTTGAAATAAAATATCATAAGCAAATGTCGTAGGCAAAATCCATAGCTTCTAGGTCAGAGAAAAAAATTCTGCCAGTGCACAGAATGAAATAAATTTAGTACTAAAGAACCAATCAGTTTTGCGTAATACTTCATAGCAGTCATTCTAAAGGAAAGAAAATCTTGGAATAAAATATGCCAAAAGATGAAAGATAAAGGTGTATAACTAAAAACAACTTAACCTACAAAATTGCAGATAATCCTACAAGAGTAAAAAAAAAAGTGGAGATTTTTTCTAATGAAGATATCAGAAATGAGTAGAAACTTTGAAAAGAAAACACAGGATTCAAGAGAAAGCACAGTAAATGCATTTGAACAATTGAAGGGGCTAGATTGCTTATATTATAATAGAGGGGAAGGAGACAAATGGACCTTTAGAATCATAATATCCTCAAGGATTGCAGAGGGACTATATATTAGACATATAGAGGGACTAGGGGTTATTTTATGTTTATGGTCATAAGAGAGGAAGCAAAAAGAAGACTATATGAGGAAAGATGTGAGGAAGAAGGGGATGGAGCTTACTATGTTTCATAATTAGGTTCTTGGGAAAAAAATTGTACAAACATAAAAAAGTGAGAGAAGTATACATCGTTATTCTTATCTTATTCTTATCTGAACAGTAGATACTCTCTTCTCTTCCTCTCTCTCTCTTTCTTCCCCTCTTCCCTTCTCACCCCTCCACCCCACCCCTCCCTCTCTCTCTTTCCCCCTCTCTCCCTCCTTCTTTGTCTTTCTCTCTCTCCTTCCCTCCCTCTCTCTCCCTTTCTCTCTCTCTCTCTCTCTCTCTCTCTCTCTCCCTCTCTCTCCCTGCCCCCCCATCCCTCCCTTCCTCCCTCTCTCCTCCCCTTTCCAAATCCTTTCCACACAAAGTGTTTTGTATAGTAATAAATTCACCAGTTAAGTAGGTGGGGATTGAAGAGGGAGGAGAGTAGTTATAAATATAACTAACTTGAACTAATAAAAGTAAATCATAAAATAAAAAGAAATAAAGAAAATAGAAGTAACAGTGTATGGTGTTTGAGGAAGAGAAGGGCAGTTGACTGGAAGCAAATCTCTTTAATTATAGGTCAGCATTATTTATCACATTCCTTCTGTATAACTGCCTTCTATAGGAAGAATGCAACAAAAGGCAAAGAGGAGAAAAGAGGAGATGATGGAGAAAAATAAATAATTAATAATCATACACATGAACATTAACAGTATGAACTCATGAAAAGGAAGAATACACTAGCATGAGTAAGAAAACAGAGTCCAACAATATGTTGTTTATTTAAAAAAAAGACAAAGCATAAAGACTTACAAGGAGTCAAATAAGGGATTGGAGCAAATTATATTACAGTCTGTGAACTCAGAAAAGTAAAGAGAGCAGTCATGATCTCACACAAGAAACAGTAAAAAAAAATAGTTAAAAGATAAAGAGACTTTTCATTTAAGGGCACCATGGACAATTAAATAATGTAAATACTTAATATATATGCACCAGATATCATTGTATCCAAATACTTAAAGAAAAAGATAATCAAATTACCCAGAATGAGTGAGTGAATGAATAAGGCATTTGTTAAGTGCTTTCTGTGTGTAAAGGACTGTCCTAAGTGCTGATAATAAAAATAGAAAAGTAAGACAGTTCTTACTCTCAAGGAGCTCACATTCTAATGGGGGAGACAATACATATGGAAGGTTTCAGCTGCAAATCAGTTGTAAAGGTCTTACTGTCCTAAGGGTATAGCAGCAGAGCAGATGGTAATGCCACTTCTTTAATGTCATTTTCTCTGATAAAATCATGTCATTTCCTGATGTCAAACTGTTGACAGTGCCAAAGACTTTGATGACAAGAACTTTTGGGGGGGGAGTGGTGAGGAGGTGGCCTAGAGGTCTCCAGTGTCTGTGGATGCAGGATAGATTTCTCTGGATGTGAAGGAGTTGCCAGGTTATATCTCTACAGGGATCATGCATGTAAGATGATAGTGGTGGTACTTTGACCAGTCTGACTCATGCTGCCTCCCATTTCTCCCTCAGGGTGCTCTGCTGCTTTTAGCTGGGCTGTTGTACTGATCTTTGTGGGTGGTAGTTGGTTTGTATGGTTGGGATGCCTCGGCTCTTCTGTACTGGAGTTGCTTCCTCAGATAATGACTGTGAAGGCTGCACCAGTGGTCTGAGAAGTCCTGCCACTCCCAGGGTTCTTGTGCCTATTTTTCTGTTGGTGGCAGTTGATCACAGAAAATTATGCTATAAAAAATGTAACTCTCTATGACCAAATCCAAGAGGAAGAGAAACAAGGAAGAAATTAATGGCTTAATTAAAATGTTAGAAAAGTTAAATGTAATACATTTGGGGGTATTACTGAATGGAAACAGAAAGGAATATGTGTGTATGTATATGTGTATATACATATACATATACATATACATATACATATACATATACATATACATATACATATACACATACATACATATACCCATACATACCTATACATACACATATACATATATCTTTATGTGGCATCATTATAAAAATTTGAACATGGCATCAAAACCTCATAAACAAATGAAGAAATATTAAATATGTCATTTACTGACAATATAAACTATCATCAATAAATGGACTGTAATGAAAGGATTCAAACTTAGAGACAATTTAATCCTAAAAAATTGATAGAACAAAAACAAATAAAAAAATAATTTCAGTAAAGAAATTTATGAGATAGAATATTAAAACTATTTTAATGCAGCTAAAGCAGTTCTGAGGAGGGAAAAATATACTTCTATACATTTTCATCAATGAAAGAGAAAAAGGTCAATGAAATTTAAATACAACAATGAAATACATCCAATTAAAGAAACTAGAAAAAACTCAGAAAAACAGCTAAACATGATGATAGAAACCTACAAATCAAAGCAGAGCTTAACAAAATTGAAAGCATAAAACTTATTGAATTAATAAATAAAACTAGAAATTTAAAAAACTAATAGACTACTATATCAACTTAGTCACAGAAAAAGAAATTTTAAAAGATAGAAATGAACACACAAAGTTTAAAAAGGGAACCAGATAGAATTTTAAGTGAATTTTATCAAATATTCAAAAAAATCAATTCCAATATTGCTTTAATTGCAAGAATAGAAAAAAGAAGAGTTCCTGACAAATTACCTTTATGAGCCAAACATGGTCTTGCTATGTACCAAGGAGATTAAAATATGTTGAATGTGCAAATATGTTGAATGAACTATTAGCTAAGAGACTTAGGCGATGTATTTTCAAGATTATCCAATATTGCCAGCTTGAATTTATGTCAGGAATACAAGATTGGCTCAATTTTAGGAAAAATGTAACATATTAATGACAAAAAATTATACATTCATATGATTATATCAATAGAAGAAGGTAAAATTTTTGACAAAATCAATACCAATTTATGTTTTAAAAAATATTAAGCATAGTAATAAATACACCTTTCCCTAAAATGCTTAATTATAATGTTTGTTTGACCCAGAGTCAAGATTATATATAATGTGTGCACATGCATATGTATATATACACACGTATGTGTCTGTGATGTATAATATATGTATAATGCATATATGTAATAGAAATAATAGAGACTTTTTCAGTAAGATCAGAGGTAAAACAAGAACATGTACTATCTACTAATATTATTTAACATAGTACAAAAACACTATCTGTAACAATATTTAAAGATAATAGCTGGACCAATGATTTCATTGGTATAGGGAACTTTCGAATAATAACCTTCTACAATTGAGGATAGTTCCTTCTCTGTAATTTATAGTAAGTTTCCTAGAGCACTGAGAGATTGTCATAAGATGGTAGATTTTGAGCTGGAAGGGATCTTGGAAGTCATTAAGCCCCATCCCCTTTTGTTATAGATGACTATATGGAAGCTTAAAAAGGCAGAATGATTTAACCACTATCACATGGCCATTGTGCTCTAGGTGTAATTTAAACCCAGATATTCCTAACTCTAAGTCCAGTACTTTACCCACTAAACCTTGATGTCTCTCAATAATGACAACAAGAAAAGAGAAAGAAAGTTTCCCTTCCTGGAGGGAGTAACTATAACCGAAGAAGAAACAAAATTATTACTTCTTGAAGATGATATGATAGTCTCTTTAGAGTACCCTAGAGATTTAACTAAACAGCTAAAAATAAGCAATTCAATAACTTCAGTGCTATAGAAGGATATAAAATTAACCCACAGAAATCATCAGTCTTTTTGTACATTACTAGTAGACCAGACTGAAAATATAAATTCCATTCAAAATAATTAGAGAATATAAAAAATATTGAGGAATCATCCTGACCAATACAGATACAAAGCAATCTTTTCTAAAGTTTTTATAGACCCAAATCATTAGGGAGACATTAATTATTCATAGTTTGGTCATTCAAACTACATGTATGGATATGTATGCATGTACATGTATACAGATACACACTAAAGGGCAATGCTTCCTGAATTAATCAACTTATCTAATGCCTTACCAATCATACTAACCAAGTGTTGCTAAATAGAGTTAGGAAAAATAATGTAATTTATTTGCAAGAAAAAATTTCAAGAATTTTTTTTGATTTTTAAATTTTTTTTTCTTTTTCAACATTCACTTTTATAAGATTTTGAGTTCCAAATTTTTTCACCTTTCCTCCCTTCCACCCTCTTCAAGACAGCATGCAATCTGATATGGGGTATAACAAGAATCTTTTATACTAAGAGGATAGGGGGATTTAGCTTTGCCAGACGTAAAGGTATATTACTTATAATTATTTGATACTAGGAATACGCTATTCAGAAACAAATATTTAGGACATTGTCCAGTAACCCAAAGATTCCAACTACTGGGACAAGGATTCCTACTTGGAAAAGTAAAACTGCTTGGGAAACTGGAAAACAACCTGGCAAAAATGAACTATAAGCTATCATTTCACACCGTCTACCACTGTAAGCCCCAAATGGATATATGATTCCCCATATAAAATACATCATCAACAGATTGGCAGGGAATGAAAGGGAATACCTTTCACAGCTATTTGTATGGGAAAACAACAAAACAAGGAATAGAGAGGATCAGAGCAGATAAAATTAATAGATTTGATTAGATGAAGCTGAAATATTTTGAACAAAGATAATCAATTCAACTAAAATCATATGAGAAATATTTAACTGAGGAAAAAATCATCTTAACATCAAGTTACTCTGTTAAATTTCTGATAGTCAGCAATTATAAATAACTGATTCATGTTATAAGAACACATTTAAGGAAAAGAACCATTCCCTCCCCCAAAAATAACTATTTAAAAAGATGTTAATAAGATTTTGTCAAAAGAAGAAAAAACAATTTATCAATAGCCTTATGAAAAACAAAAGCACTAATAAGAAGAAAAATGTAAATTGAAACTACTGAGGGTGTAGTATCTTATACCCATCACAAAGATGACCAAAAAGGAAAATGATAATTATTAGAAGAGTTGTAGGAAGATAGGTACACTAATGTACTTTTTGTGTAGCTGTGAAATGAGAGATAGACATTTGGGAAAGAGAGAGCTTTAACAGATTTTATAAAATGATGCGGAATGAAGTGAGCAGAACCAAGAAAACAATTCTGCAATGATGAAAGCATTACAAAGCAGAAAACCTTTTAAAGACAGAAAGTTGCATCAGTGTTATATCCAACTATGACTCCAGAGAACTGTGGATAAAGCCTGCTTTTTCCTTCTTTATAAGAGAGTCAATGAACTAGAAGTGCAGAGTTAGGGTTTTTTCGGACATGGCCAATTTTTGGATGTATTTGGTGTAACTGCTCATTTGTTACAAGAGAGGGGTTTTCCTTTGCATTTTAGGGAAGGAGAGGTAATTGCAGGCAATGTGAGTATGGGTGAGAAGGGGAATGGTGGCTGATAGTAACAAAAAAAGATGGAAAGTATCGATTAATATTTTTAACGCACAGAATGGAAGGAAGTTTACAAGATAAAACTAATAATAAATAATAAACATTCATATAGCTCTTATTATGTGCCAGGCATTATGGTAAGCATTTTGCAAAAGTTTCATTTGTTTCACATTACAACACTGGGACATAGGTACTCATATTTTCCCCATTTTACAGATGAAAAATCTGAGACAAGTTAAATGACCTGCCCAAGGTCACTTGCCTAGTAAGTATCTGAGACTCAACTGGGACTCAGGTCTTTCCTTATTCCAGCCTACCTATCTATCCACTGTACTACCTAGCTGCCTCTATACCTAGAGAGAAACTGAGACAAAAGCTTGAAAGAAACAAAACATACTTAGGATTAATATGCTGAATTTGATATATACTGAGATAATGTAATGAAATTGACATTTTCAAATAAAATACTCTGTTTTTACAAAAGGAAATGTTCACATGTATTGATGCTAGATTACTTTTAAAATGTAAACCATGTAGTTCATATCCGTTGGGGGAGGAAACAACAAGGGAGCAAAAGGCTGACGTGGTAACATTATTGCATTTCAGAAGAAAGGAAGACTTTAGTATATGCAGAAGAGTACATAGCAGATGTTTGAAGTTTCTGTGATATGTAGGATGACCTTCGTATAGGTGAGGATGTAGAATTTTACTAGGCACAAAGGTCATAGCCTTAGTTATCCCATATCTTGCTTTGCCTTCTTTCCAGTCTTATAGGTAGGTCCAGATTTTTATATTATGCCCAGCATGCTCTGACGTCCTAGAATTTTAGGTCAATTGTAATTTGAGATTAAGACCAAAGCGGTTTAGGTTTCTATAAATTCAGGCTAAATTATTGCTCACAAATTACCTCTCTCAGGTGCCCTATTAGAATACATATTGAGAGTCAGCTAGGGTGCTTATAGTAGAAAAGAAGTTAACAGTATTATAAACTTTGCAATATGAATATTGAGGCTTCCATTACTAATACAAATCTAGCTATCTTCCTCTAACCTCTTTGCTAGTCCTTAGTCTTACATCTCCAGTTACCTTTCAGACTGATCAAACTGTATGTCCAGTAGAAATGTTAAACTTCAGATGTCTAGCACTGAACTCATTGACTTTCCTTCTAAATACTCTATTTCAGATATTCCTATTACTTTCAAGGGTATCACCATCTTCCCAGTCCCCCAATTTTGCAACCTAGTTGTCAGCCTTGACTACTCATGCTCACTCCTTATATCTAATCTGTTGCCAAGACCTGTCTATTTTACCTTGCAATTTAAATAAGCCCTTTTGCTCTCCTCTGAAATAGTCACCATCATGGTGCAGGTTCTTATCTCCTGCATGCTTGGGCTATTGCAGTAACCTACTAATATGTTTGCCTCAAGTCTCCATTCAGGTGCCAAAGTGATTTCCCCAAAGTACAGATTTGACCATGTTACTCCCCCCAGCCCTACTAAATAAATTCCATTGGCTCTCGGTCATCTTTAGGATCAAATATAAATTGTTCTGTTTAATATTCAAAACTCTTCATAGCCTGGCCTCCCCCCCTTTTCCAGCCTTTTTATACCATAGTCCTGGTCACTACTCTGATCCAGTGACACTCACTTCCTTGCTGTTCCCAGAACAATACACTTTCTCTATTGTGAACTTCTTGAGGACAGGGACTATCTTTTGCTTCTTCTTAAATATCCAGCATTTAGCTCAGTGGCTCACATACAGTAGGAGGTTATTAACTGCTCATTGACTTACTGAGACTTTCAGTGCTTGTAAATATAATTCTGCTTATACTTTTATTCCTCTGTTTTGGTGTGATGAATGAAAATGCTGTTTTTCTTGTTGTTATTATAGTTATATCCCCATAGTGATGCCGTGGGAATGTTGTGCTGACCTTTTTTTCTATAGACTTTAAAGTTATTTGAGGTTCTGTGTTCAAAACAATTCCCACAGTGACCCTTTTATCTTACTTAGAAAGGAACAGAATGATGGAAATATAGAGCAGATTGTTTTTGTATGTTGGACTGTCTGTCTCTTTCTTTTCCTGTCTTTCTGCCCATCTTCCTCCCTCCCTTCCTCCCTCCTTTCTTCCTCTCCTTTCATTCCATCTTCCTTTCTCCCTCCCCTTTTTACCCACTTTCTTTTTCTTTCCTTTCTGCCCATCTTCCTTCCTTCTTTTTTCCTTCCTTCATCATTCCTTCCTTCCTTTATTCCTTTTTCTTTCCCTCTTTCTCTGTCTTCCTTTTTAATTTCCTTCTTTCTCTTTCTGCCCGTCTTCCTTCCTTTCCTTCTTTCCAATTCTCTCTTCATCAGTTATTAGTATAGCTACCAGCTAGCTCATTGGACAGAGAGCATGGTGTTATAAAGACCTGAGCTCTAATCCTGCCTCAGTGACCTAATAGCTATGTGACCTCTGAGCAAATTACTTGACCTCTCAATCTTAGTTTCCTCATCTCTAAAATGAGGATAATACTAGTACTCACTTGGTAAGAGTTGTTGTGAGAATTAAATAAGATGACTTGTAAAGTACTTTGTAAAGCTTAAAATACTATATAAATATATTTAATAAATTAAATTATTGAAATTCAAGTTACTGAAATCCAGGTTGCAAAAAGATTCCAATAAACTCTTAGATTGAAGATTTGTCACCATTTGGTGACTGGTCAAAATAGGGTTGGAGATGATATGTCAGATTGAACAAAATTCAGAGGGGTGCAAAGGAAAGATTTTCTGTCAAACCATGTGTGATTCATATGTGATTTTGAAACCCAAAAAGAAGATCCAGTAAGAATCCATAGTGTAGACAAATGGACTGTTATTGCTTAGAGTCAGGATTCTAGTAGCTGGGTCCAGTACTTAGAAACTATGTAGCCTTGAATGAAAAATTCATTATTAAACACTCTAGGGATCAGATTCCTTTTCTGTAAAATGAAGAGATTATAGAAAGCATCCCTTCCAGCTCTAATATTCTGTGATTCTAATTTAACTGAGTGTAAAAAGGTGGGAGATGGAGTTCTGTGTTGTAGGAGCTGCAGGTAAGCCATCATATAGAGTGCATTATAAGTAAAGTGTAAGAATATTAGAAAGGCAGGAAGGGTCACCTAACATATCTAAGTCTCATCTTCACCAAATGGACATGAAAGATATGAATCAGATGATAGCCCAGGCCCATCCTAGATCTGCAATTTTACGACAAGATCATCAGTGATTGACATGACATATGTAGTATTCAAATACTCACAAAATCCAATGCTATCACAGTGATCCAGTTGGTAACAAAAGTGTTAAGCACATAATACTTTCTGCCCATTCCATTCTTAAACTTGTTATTGGGTAAAGAGGCTTCCATGAGTCAAATGTGTCATTCCCACTGTAGTATTCAACACACCTCATGACACAGGGACAAAACTGGGGCATTATTTGTAAATTCCTTGCTTGGAAAGAATTATGAACATGGAAAGTGAAACGCAGTGCTGTGTTCCCCTCACAGTTTTTACATATATATATACATTTATTAAAGGCCAAGTCATAACCTTGAGCTAATTGGGTTACCTCTTGGGCCTCAGTCTGTTCACCTATTGAGTTGGGAGATGACATTTAGGTTTCTCTAAATTGCCAAGTATCAGAAAAGTGCTTTGAACTCTTTGAATGTATTCACCATAACTAAATGTGAAATGATTAATAACATATGGCCATTCATATTAATACCATCACGAATGTTGTTACCTTTTAAATGAATGATTGGTGTGCCATTACACTATTCTCTGCTCAGAGACTAATTGTAGCATAAACAAATAGATGAATCGTATTGGCCATCTTCTATTAGTTCTTCTGCCAACCAATCACCAACTGTATGTCTAACTTTTTTTTTTAAACAAATGCTTTATTAACTTCTGTTTTACATCATTCATTTCCGCCAGATTTTGAGTTACAATCATTTTCCCCCCATTATTCCCCTACCCAACCTCCCAGAATAGCAGTCCCACAAGATACCGCTTCCTCCAATCTGCTCTCTCCCATACCTTCTCCCATACCCCCATCGACTTTTCCATTAGAGGAAGATGAATCTTTGTGTCCCAATGCCTGAACATCTTATCTCCCAATTATAGGCAAAAGAGTATTAATAATAGTTTTATATATATATATGTATATATATACATATAAATTCTTAATTTATATATATATATATATATATATATATATATATATATATATATATATATATATTGAAACATTTAATGTTACGACCTCGAATTTCAGATCCATTTCCTTCCTCCCTTGTCACCCATTCCTTCTTGGGAGATAAGTAATTCAGTATATGTTGTACATGTCTAGCTATGCAAAACATTATCATAGTAGATATATTGTACAAGGCTGGTTATAATTCCCTCCCACTCATCCCACCCCCCACCTGGTCGATTCCCTACATGATCCTGTCCCTCTTCTATAGTGGGTACTTCCAACCTCCCCTCACTCCAAGGATGCCCTCCCATCCATCATCCCTCCTCTCATCCCCCTTCTCCCTATCCTGCTGCAGGTTGAGATATCCCATTTAGTATGTATGTCATTTTCTCCCTGAACCAAATTCAATGTGAATGTGGTTTTGCCTTTTTAGCCTTCCTTATTCTTCCCCTACATGAGATAGTTTACCCTACCATGTCTCTCCCCATCTCCTCTTGCCACTTTCCTCTCTCACCTCATAATTTCATCCCTTGAGTATTCTCCCTTCCCAACAAATTCAACCTATGCCCTCTATCCATATATAACTGTAACCATATACACACACATTCACATATGTATTCATATGACCACACCCCCTTCTTCCATTATTTTCATAGTGAGAAAGATATCATCAGTCACAGTTATTGCTTTTCCATATAGGAATGTAAATAGTTCAACTTTGATAAGTTCCTTTTGATTTCTTTTCCTGATTACCTTCTCAGGCATCTCTTCCTTCTTGTGTCTGGATGTCAAATTTTCTATTCAATTCTGGTTTTTTCCTCAAGAATGCTTGAAAGTCCTCTATTCCACTGAATGACCATATTTTCCCCTGAAACAAAATACTCAGTTTTGCTGGGTAGGTGACCCTTGGGTTCATTCCCAGTTCTTTTGCCCTCTGGAATATCATATTCCATGCCCTTCGATCCCTCAGTGTAGAAGCTGCCAGGTCCTGGGCTATTCTGATTGTGTTTCCACAATATTGAAATTGTTTCTTCCTGGCTGCTTGTAGTATTTTCTCCTTGATCTGGGGATTCTGGAACCTGGCTATAATATTTCTGGGAGTTTTCTTTTTGGGATCTTTTTCAGGAGGTGATCGGTGGATTCTTTCAACCTCTATTTTGCCCTCTGGATCTAAAACATCAGGGCAATTTTCCTTGAGAATTTCTTGAAGGGTGATTTCTAGGTTCTTTCTTTGATCATGGCTTTCAGGTAGTCCAATAATTTTTAAATTGTCTCTCCTGGATCTATTTTCCAGGTCAGTGGTTTTTCCCATGAGATATTTCACATTGCCTTCTAATCTTTCATTTGTTTGGATCTGCTTAACAGCATCTTGATTTCTCATAAAGTCATTAGCTTCCATTTGCTCCAGTCTAACTCTGAAGGAATGAATCTCCTCAGTGAACTTTTGAGATTCTTTTTCCATCTGGCAAATTCGACTTTTTAAGGCATTCTTCTCCTCATTGCCCTTTTGGGCCTCCTTTGCCATTTGAGTTAGTCTATTTTTTAAGGTGTTGTTTTCCTCAGTCAGGCTGTTGACCCTCATTTCATACTTTTCCTGCATCCTTCTCATTTCTCTTTCCAATTTTTCCTCCACTTCTCTTATTTGATTTTTAAAGTCCTTCTTAAGGTCCTCTATGGCCTGCAACCCACTCATGTTTTCCCCTGGGGCTTTTGGAGCAGGACTTCTGACCTCACAGTCCTTTTCCCGCTCTATGCCCCCAAAATAGGAGTCTAGGGTTGCATTTTTCTGTTTCCTTTGCCTTGGCATGTTGCCACTTAATTGCTTGACTTTTGGGCTTGTTGCCACACTATGGCTTTAAGGCCAGATAGAGGAATTTTCGTCCCGAACGTGTGGGGGGCAACTTCCGTTTCTGGCAAGCTGTAAACCCACCCACAGCTTCCACCCTAGATCACAATCCAGATCCAGGGAGGTTAAAGCAAGAGCGATTACCCCCCAAGACTGATCGCTGGATCTCCCCACGATTTGTAGGCTGGGAGCCGGAAATGCCTATGAAAACTACAAAATGGCATGTCTCCTCAGCGGCTTCTAGCCCCCAGGGGAGGGAGCTGACGCATTCCCCAAATACAGGTCCCAAAGTCCATAGGACACTAACCTCTTACTTTGTCCTAGGCATGTCTATGTTGATAATTCTGGAGTCGCCACTGCTCCTGGTGTTCTGGGGTTCCTCCAGCTGGCTGCTGGCCCTGCCGCCCTGGGGCTAAAACCTCGGCTCATGCGCTCCTGCGCTCTGCGCGCTGCCGGTTCCCAGACCGCTGCGCTGGTCCTTCTTGCAGGGCTGCTGGGCTGTCCTCAGCGGGAGGTTAGCTTCTCTGTGTCGTTCTGTGGGTGCTGGGGCTCCAGAAGTTGTTCACAGTCCTTTTTTACATAATTTGTGGGGAATCTGGGGGCAGAGAGGCTTGGACGAGCTGTTTCTACTCCGCCATCTTGGCTCCGCCCTGTATGTCTAACTTTTAAAATAAAAATGCAGACACTTGCCTCTTAGGAACTTTCATTGGAGCAGGCTAGTCAGCTGTAGGGTAATGTTATCTTCATTTAAAAATTGAGTAAATTAAAGCATAAAGTGGCCAAGGGACTTGCTAGAGAACACACAACAAACCAGGATTAAAACTTAGGTGAATGTCTTCATTATCTTAGTTTTTCACATAGCTCTCTGATTAATTTTGCCTCCAAGGCCAGTGACATTCTCTTAGGCTGGATCCCAAATGTTCAGATAGCTAAGGCTGTACACCCAGTCTTGTTACTCACATTATTTTGGCAGTAAATAAAACATGCTCTGTTTGGTAGATGAATACCCTAATGCTAATCTACTGAATTCATTATTAGAAGGACATGTGCTTTAATTGTGGAGTATGGTGGAGTAGTGAAGATGGACTTCTACTAGTCTATGTACATTTCCTTACTTCATAGTATGCATCTGCTAGATAGCTCCCTGGGATAAATCATGTTTGGTTGGTACCCTTGAACCGAATATGATAGCTAGTCCATACACAAATTCAAGCTGGCCACATTGCATGGTGTTTGAAACTACTACATTAGCCACAGAGTATACCTAGATTTTTATTAAACAACGAAATGGAAAGATTAAATACTTTTCATATTTTCCATGTCTTTCTTTTGATACTGAAAATTGGTATTAGCAAATGTAGCCATCATCCAACTAAATTTGACATTTGCATGAAAAAAATTATGTATTAAAAAGTGGCCTATTAAAATATAATAAACAAAGCAAAATATGGCATCTCTAATAAAGGACAATTTTAGATCTCTGCACGGTTAGGTTAGCTGTGTAAGAATATTTTGACTTATATAATAAGTCTGAGTTCAAAAAAGTAACACACAAAGTATTTGTGGCTTTCTTCCAAGGTCCAACCTCCTGTGACTGCTTTAAAACTTTCTGTCTCTGTAAGCAACTTTTGATTGTCTATATTTGATGGGTTACTATATGGAAATGAGAATTAAACATATTCAGCTTATTCTTTGTGAGGCAAAAGTAAGACTGTTAAGTGGAAGTTATAAGGATACATATTTCTTTGTTGTTGTTTAGTGGTTTCAGTCATATCCAACTCTTCACGACCCCATTTGGGGTTTTCTTGGCAAAGATACTAGAGTGCTTTGTCATTTCCTCCTCCAGTTCTTTTTACAGATGAGGAAACTGAGGTAAACATGGTTAAGTGATTTGCCCAAGTCACACAGCTAGTAAGTGTTAGAAGCTGGATTTGAACCCAGTCTTCCTGATTCTAGACCTGCTGCTTGGTCTATTGTACCACCTACCTGCCCTACACATTTCATACCACATGATAAAAAAAAACAGTTAAATTATTAAATTAGATGATTCCTAAGCAATCCTCCTTTTTGTCCTATAAGTGATATATAAGAACAAAGGAAGAAGCTATAAAAGGTTTGGGTAATCTATCACTTAGTAATTGAAATTTACCAAAAGAGTACTAAAAGTAAGCTTGCCAAGATTTAAAGACATATTTTTGGGACCAGTCAAAAAAGAGGCTATAATAACATTTCAACTGAACATATACTTCCAAAGTAGAGAATTTTAAGTGTTCATAAAGCAATGTATTCATTAATCTTCACAATGCCCCCTCCCCTACCTTGAGATAGGTAATTACTCTTTTTTAAAGGCTCTGAGACTTTGATTTGCACATATACAAACTAACCAAAATGAACTGAAAACATAAATAATGGACAGGGTTTTTGTTTTTTGTTTTTGTTTTTGTTTTTTTTTGCTTTTTTGGAGGGGTGGAGGCAGGGCAATCAGGGTTAAATGGATAAATTTTTTCTTTATTCATGTTTCATAGCTTAGGAATGAGAGGTTCAGAAGAAAACATTGCCCCTTCTATGATCATTTAGCATTTGTAGTATATGAGGTCCTGCGATCTGTGCCTGATTTACTTAGTGCTATTGAATGGTACCCATATTTACTGCCAATAGCCTTGCCATTGTTGTTCAAATGACCATCTTTAATTGATTTTTGGAGATTTGATGCACCCACTAACAAAAGTCTAATAGAGAAGGCCAAAGAGATGTGCTCCACTGATTAGGTGTGATTTGTTGATGAAATATAGGATTTTTTTTTATGTTGAAAATAACCTTTTCACACATTTATTTGTTCCTAGAGGATAAAACTAGGATCCTTGGGTAGAAGCTACAAAGTGGAAAACTCTTGGTTAATGTATGGAAAAATTTGTAATCAGAGCTATCCAAAAGTGAAATGGGCTGCTTTGGGAATGTCTCATTCAGTTTGGATCTTTAAGCAAAAGCTAGATAACCACTTATCAATCATGGTAGAAAATTCTATATATAAATACAAGGTGGGCTTAATGACTTCTGGAGTTTCCCAATTTGAAATGCTATGATTTTATGAAATTTCCTATTTAAACCCCATGAAGTGGACAGTACTTAAAAATCTATGGCTATTCAGATAGTTTCATATAACAGCTCAGTCCATTCCATAATTACCATCAGAGGAAAAAAATTTTCATACTCACAGTATAAACTAATGGTCATTCTGTATATGCTCTTGTTGGAGAGTCTGTTGGACTCCTGAACCTGGCTCAGATTTCTTTTTATAATAAATAAAGTAATTTAGTCACAGTTTAGGCTTTACTTGCCAAATTAATCAAGGTGGCCATCAGAACTGACCTTAGAGTGTCTACTACTGTTCGATGGTAACCATTTCACAAAATAAAGTCTTTTCTGAAACTTGAATATGCACACCAGTCTAACTAAACTGTAGCTTCCTTCTTACCAACACACTACCATTAGCTCCTCACAATTATCATCAGATAGAATGGAGGTTCTAATCATTTTGTCAACCCAACATTTCCATCTTTACACATAGTTAATTTCACCAACGGGCAAAGTTATCTAGAGGGATAACTTTGGTTATCTTTCTTGGTCTCAGCATACCTCCCTTCTCTGCATAAAGGTTTAGAGAACTATGTATAAGCTCTTGCATATATTGTCAGACATGGCCACTGTATATTTTTGGTTTTGATTACCTGTTTTCCTTTGTTACAAGGGAAAGTTCAATATGGAGCAGGATAAAAATTATATATAGAAATTATTGTAATGTAGAAACAAAAGGCTTCAATATATTTTTTTAATTTGGGATTACTCATGGAATGTTTATTCAGGGATAGTATATGGAAGAAACTTAGGGAAAATCAGAATTGGATAATTAGGAGGAAATAGAATTGGGAATGTGAAGCATTTCATTTTAAAGTGAATACTTCTAATACCATTGGCACTGGTAACTATGAGTAAAGTCTGTTTCATTCTTGCCTAATATCATCAGGGGAAGATATCACAACTTTGCTTAAAATTCTTAATTTAAAGGGATGTAACTACCCTTCAGAGAACTAAACTCTAAAATGACATTTAAAGAATAGTTTCTACTGCCTATGAAAAAGAAACTTGATTACATATTTCGATGGTGAAACCTCCATGCTATGTTTCATGTTAAATGGCAGGAGAGTAATGAGGTTTTGGAGTGCAGTTACTCCACAGGCATCAAAGCTATGCTCATCACAGCTTAGCTGGACTGGCTGTATGATAAGAATGGATGACACCAGGATGCCAAAATATAGTCTGGAAAAGTGGGAAATAATATATGAGGTTAGAAAAGGGAACACTTCAAGGACACATTGAAGTACCATTTGAATGAGTGAAATTATAAGAGGTAGCTAACAAATGACAGCTCCATTGAGTACTGCTTTTCCCACAGGGGGAAGAAAAACATCAAAAATAAAAAGTATGATATGTGTGTCAGGGATTAGTGAAAAGAGCATGGGGCTAAAAGACAAGGGGATTGGGTTCGAATTCCAGCTCTGCTGGGTTTTGTCCATGTGATGTGGAGTGTTCTGGGAGGACTAGCAGCCCTGGTACAAGAGCTCGCTGAGCCCCTTTCAGGCTAATCATCCATATTTGGCATTCACTGTTCACCCAACTCTCATCTGTGGATGCAAGAAGCTACACTAGGTACAGCAGTCACACCCCAGTAAAACAGTCTTGGCCAGATGGGCTAAACTAAATTGAGAATAACCAATGGACCTCAAATCCATCAGTGAGGTAGGGGGATGTCTACCTCCAAGCATGTGAAAACTTCGCCCGAGGAATAGTCAAATCAGAACAGTTTGTTCCAGCAGCCATGAAGGCAGCTGAAGCAGGCACAGTGGAACTCTTAGAGCTTGATTAGACATTAAAGACACCAGGGTCACCCACTGCAGCTTGGGCTATCGCCAGCTTTCCTGACTTTTGTCCTGCCACTGGACTTAAGTTACTCTTGGAAGAGACAATGAGGCTGATAACTGTGTGTAAATCTGTCTTACGTAGATCTAGTTCACACACAAGTCGTGACATCACCCCATGGTCCTCTTCAAAAATGAAGGAAAAACAAGAATGTGACCTTGAGAAAAATCACTTAATATGAATTTCAGTTCCCTCATCTATAAAATGAGGAGATTGGAAAAGATGATTTCCAAGATCCATTGTAGCCCAAATCCTGTTCTTCTGAGTTATAGAAGCTTTGAGTTAGAAGTGGCCTTTAAAATCTTGTAGTCCAGCATGAACCTGAATTAGAATCCCTTTTAGAATATCCAGGAAAAAAATGATCACCCAACATCTGCTTGAAGACTCCCAGTGATGAAGTACTCGACCTTTGTGCTCATGCAAAACAGGGCTAATTCTGCTTCCACATGATGACATTCTCTATATCTGTCATAGTGTCCCCTAAGATAAGCCCCTTTACTACTGGTTACTATTCTCTGAACATAGCTTGTCAACGTCCTTCCAAAAAATTGTGGTCAGATGTGAATGTAGTATTCATATTGTAGTTGACCAGTGCTGAACACAAAGTAACTATGATCTCTTTTGTTCTTCATGCCATACTTTGATTCATGCCCCCCCATTATTTTCCCCTTACTTCTGTTCTCTTCCAAACTTTCCTAATTCTGTCATAGTCAATACCATCCCTCCAGTCTCCCAGATTTATAATCTCAGCATCACCTTACTTTCACCCTACCTTCCCAATAAGTGCTAAATCTTGCTAGTTCTACCTTCATGACATTCTAGAATCTGATCCTTTATCTCTACTTAAACAATCACCGCTTTAGTTCAGGCCATTATCAACTCTCACCTAGATCATTGCATCTTTTGTCTTCATTGTTTCAAGTCTCAATATTTCCTGCCAAAGTAACTTTCTTTAAGAAAAGATCTGATCAGAGGCAGCTAGGTGGCGCAGTGGATAGAGCACTGACCCCAAAGTCAGGAGGATCTGAATTCATATACAAGGTCAGACACTTGACACATACTAGCTGAGTGACCCTGGGCGAGTCACTTAACTCTGATTGACTTACAAAAAAAAAAAAAGATCTGATCATGTAACTCTGCTACCCAACAAATCCCAATGATATTCTTCAAGGATAAAATATAAACTCTTCTCTATAACTTTTAAAGCCTTGCACATTCTGATCACTAACTGACCTTCCAGCCTCATTATATATTACTACCCCTCCTATACTCTTCAAAACAGCCAAACTGATCTTCTCTCTCTTTCACATTATACCCTATTTACCATCTCTCCCCATCCCCTATTCATGGAATTCATTCCTCCTATCTCTAAGTCAATCCCTTTCTTCCTTTAAGATGCAGCTCAAATACCATGTTCTGCCCTAAATCTTTCCCAATACTTATAACTACTATGTTCTCCTTCCCATAGTGTTGTGTATTTAACCACTTTGTATTTATTAATTTTTTATATTTATGTTGTGGATGTATGTATATTATATGCACTTGCTATCTCCCACATTAGATTGTAAGGACATTGCAAGTAGGGATTTTTTTTCATTCTTTATACATATATCCTCAGTGCCTAGTACATAATAGTCATTTAATAAATAATTGTTGACTACTTAATTAGCTTTCAAGTAACATTACAGAGTGATATTGAACATGATATTCATTAAAACTCAAGTATTTTTCATACAAACTGCTCTACCTTTTCTTACATTTATGCAATGAATTTTATTTTTTTCCTCAATAGTATTTTTTTCCAATTACATGTAAAGATAGTTTTCAATATTCATTTTTTTGTAAAATTTTTTGAGTTTGAATTTTTTCCTTACTTTCCTCCCCTTCTCTCTCCCTAAGAGAGCAGGCAGTCAGATATAAGTTATATATGTGCAGCCATGTTAAACATATTTCCACATTAGTCATATTGCAAAAGAAGAACCAAAACAAAAGGAGGAAAAAAAGTGAAAATAGTATGCACTGATCTGCATTCAGACTCCATAGTTCTTTCTCTGGATGTAGATAGCATTTTCCATCATGAGTCTTTTGGAATTGTCTTGGATCATTGTATTGCTGAGAAGAGCTAAGTCTATCATAATTAATCATCACATAATGTTGCTGTTGCTGTGTAGAGTATTTTCCTGGTTCTGCCCACTTCACTTAGCATCAGTTCATGTAAGTTCAGATTATCCTAAAATCTGCCTACTCATCATTTCTTATAGGACAATAGTATCTCATTACAGTAAATTGTATTTTAACCAAAGTATAGTATTTTCTACATAACCTACTTCTTTCTATTATTTATTTATATTTATTTGTTTGTATGTGTATATGTATATACATATGTGTGTATATGTATGTATGTATGTATAGTAGGTTTAAGCTACTGTGAAATATTTGGGGTTTCCAGTTTCTGAACCTAACTCGCTAACTATTCCTCACAACTTCCTGTCATCTGAATATATGATAAGTTTGTGATGTCTGTCTTCATGCAAATATAACAAGGCCAAGTCAGTTATGTAGGGTCTTCCACTAGAGATTTTTCTTAAGGTTGACATTGGTTGATTAATGGACACTCTTTGGTTTCAAGTATTCAACCAGTTTTTGTTGGAACGTAGAATGCATCAAGTAAAGTAATGTGAAATCAGTCTGGAAAGATTGGTTGATAGAAACAGTTAATGGCTCAACGTTAATGGCTCCACCAGTTCTTAGTTCAGTTCTTTTCATTTCAAAAAATATTAGTTCTTATTTGGGTCAACTCATCTTACTAACTATGAGGAATTCAAAATCAAGAATGAAACAGAATCTACTGTCAAGAAATTTACATTCTCTTGAGTTCTGAATTGTCCTATCTGTACTAGAATTAACCCATACCTCTCTACCTTGTTTTTAAAGATATAATGAAAGATTTTTCATAGCAACATACTTTGATCAAATTCAGGCATCCAGTGGCTCTTGCTCACATTTAGTAAGTTTAATAATCCTTTCAAAAAAAATTAGATTAGACTTGGATGACCACTTAATGAGTATATACTGACATAGCTTCACTATTTCTATTAAAGATATAACCATCTTTCTAGCCACCCAGATCTGGAACCTCAGAGGAATTCATAATAATTTCTTCTCTCTGACCCACCATGATGATTCATTTTTCATAAATTGTATGAATTTTACTTCCATAAAGTCTCTTAGGTCTAACCCTTTCTCTTTACACATAGTTACCACCCTAATACAGGACCTCATCCTTACTAGCCTGAGTTATTGTAGTATTTTGCTCATTGAGCTTTCCAGCTCTAAACTATCCCCTCCCCAATCCATCCTTCACAGAACTGACAAATTTACATTCCTAATGCCCAAGTCTGACCATGCTACTTATTTGCTTAAGAAACTGCAGTTCATTCTTATTGCCTCTAGGATAAAATACAAACTCTTCTGTTTAGCCCTTTGGCATCTACTTTTCTATGCACATGTTTTCTCCAGTGAAATGTATGTTCCCTGAGGGTGTACACTAATTCTTTTTTTTTTTTTTGTCTTTATCTACCAAATCCTAGCATAGTGTTGATATCATAGTAGATAGCTACTAAATACATGTAAAAGCTGTCAATCAACGAGCATTTAAAAGTGTATGCTATGTGCCAATACAAATATCGGGATACATTCTGAGTATACAAAGGTAAAGGTGAGACAGCCCCTCATCTCTAGGAACTTACATTCAAGTGGGGGGGCAGGGGAGATACTGACACAACTTGATTCCTTTTCTCTCCAAAATTCGAATGAAAGTATTAGCTCATCTGTGTGTTTCCTCAAAGATGCAAATTGCAACCTATCCTTGCCTGCACATCTTGCATAAATCTTGTAAATATCCATCTAAAAGTTACCACTTTTAAGGGAGACTGCTCCACCGCTTAAGAGCTTTCCTTGCTATTTTTTTTTAACTTTATGAGAGGATCAATGGAGCACACAAGCTATCCCATACTCATCCCTAACTCTTATCACGTGATCAGATAATTCTTTTCAATCATCTGTTTCTTTATGGATATTCTTTACTCCAGCAAGACTACTGGGGCGGCTAGGTGACGCAGTGAGTAGAGTGTCGACCCTAGAGTCAGAAGGACCTGAGTTCGGATCCGGCCTCAGACACTTAATGCACACACAAACAAAAACCTAGCCATGTGACCTTGGGCAAGTTACTTAAACCCAATTGCCCTCCAAAAAGCAAAAAAAAAAAAAAAAAGACTACTCAAGCCCACCATGCACCTTTTCATTCCCATCTCTGTAATGTTCAGTTTGACTTTTTTGGATTGCTTAGTGTTCCACATCGCTCTCAACATGACAACACTGGGAAGATTTTGGTATTGAAAAGACAGAGCTTTCTTTCAGGAAAAGGGTATGAAGAGCTGTGAAATTTTCCATAGTTGATCCAGTCCATTCTCCTTATCCTGTTTGATTCCACAATTGCTATCCATTTCCATGGTCTCCTCAAGTAAATGCCAATAAAAGGGCTATATGAGTTGCCCATCTAATCGTAAAGCATAGTCTAGTCAACAGGTGTTCATTATCTACTTTTCTTTCCTGTATAGTTTTAGAGTTAGTTGCTGGGGATATTGGAAAGCAAAGTGACTTGCCTAGGGTCCCATAGCCAGTGTATCAAAGGCAGAGCTTGAATGTGTCTTCTAGGTTCTGAGGCCAGCTTTCTAGTAGTCAGGCAATAAGCCTTTGTTTAATCATCTCTGTGCTAGGTTTCCCATTACACAAATGAAAGTCCCTGCTTTGAAGGAAGTTATATTCTAATAGGGAACGATGCACTTACAACTTTGCCATTCTGCCTAACATGAAATAAAACTATTTTAAATTTTTATATAAAATCTCACCATAAATTCCTTGGCATGTGTGCTAGTGATAAAGTGTTAATATGACCTTCCTTTGGATTATTTAAAGAGAGGACAGAAACTAGACTTTGAAGTTTACTCCACTCTTTATCTGCTGTTCTTCTGTTCAACTCCATGGATCAAGAAGCCCCCACACCAGTACCTCTTGGTGTTCCCTCCCCAAGTAAATCCTCCACACTCATTTTTCTGCCTCGTTTTGTATGTTGTTTTCCCACTCCCAATTAGATTATAAACTCCTTGAGGGCAGAGAATATCTTTTTACTAATTGTATCTCCAGCACTTATCACTGTACCTGACACTTAGTAGGTTCTTAATAAATGTTTATTTGATTGTTTAATGAGTTACATGATTAAAACTTCTCAGTTTCTCTGTTCATTTGTTTGTTTGTTTGTTTGGGGGGGGGGGTTGGAGAGGGAAAGACAGGGCAATTGGGGTTAAGTGAATTGCCCAAGGTCACATGACTAGTTTTAATGCCAAATGTCTGAGGCCACATTTGAACTTAGGTTCTCCTGACTCTAGGACCTGACTCTATTTGCTAAGCCACCTATCCATCCCAACTTCTTAGTTTCTTAAGAGTGGCATGGAGTGTTATCTGGAGCATGTCCCTCAAACATATTTGTAACAAATTATTAGCAGATGAAAAAGCCAAAGGGGCAGTGTAGCATAGGAGAGTACAAACAAACCCCACTGTAATTAAAAATCCTTGGCTTGTAGCCCCAGCTTTACATAACAGTGTGACCTTGGACAAGACACTGTACTTAACTGAGCTTCTGTTTCCTCATCCCTATGCTTAATTCCAGCTTTAAAGTTAAGAGAAATCTAGTGTCTTCTAATCTTCCCTTCTGTAATACTGTTTTTTGAACCCATGCCCTACCTGGTCCTTTTTTGGGTACATTTTTATGTGCCTCTGAGTCCATTAAAAATAATTTATAGTATTAGTTTGAGTACAAAAGGTAGCATAACATAGTGGATAGAGAGCTGGCCTAGGAGTTGGGTCACATAGAAGGTCACACAACATGTCATAGAAAGATTTGGATTCCAATTCTTCTCAGTACTCTCAAGCAAGCCTGTTAAATTCCAGAAGAGTTATTTGGTCCATGTTAGTAGGAGTATCTTCATGGGGATCTCCCTATACTTAGGAAGTCACAAGTCCAGACCTCCCAAAAAAGGACTGATCTTAACTTTCATATTTCAAGAATACACTATTTTGTTGTTGTAGATGCTCCTTCCACTGACATAAATTGCTGTAGATGAAAAATTCATTCCCCCTTCAGCCCATGCCCTGATGGACCACTGCACCCAGCCAGGATCATTCCCCAGCCACATCAGTCCTCCCCTGAAAGGCTGCCCGGGCTTCTGGGATCCAGATGAGCTTGTAGGCTGTCAGAATAACCTTGAAAACCCAGAACGACCTGCTCACTATGAGGAGATATCCAAGGAGGGTTTTGTCTTTAGTTTTAAAGTCAAGTTAATGAAGAATTTCTCTCCATTAGATTTTGCAAGTGTGTTTGTAATAACATGTGCCATGAACTTGAAGATCTGCCTCTTTTGCCCCACTTGCTGATGTCCAGGAAATCCCAAACAATTAGTTAAAAACCTAATTTAGCCAAGATACCATAAAATAATATATTCAGGGCATCCAGATTCATCCTGAAAAAGATATCACTAACAATTGCTTATTACTTTTCAAAGTATTTATCAGAATAAATTAGCTAAATTCACAAAATACCTTGATATAACTGAATGAAAGAAATCATACATTCAAAGTAATGTATGTATGTGTATATTTATATATATACACATTTATATTTACAGTGGTATGTGTGTGTATATATATACACACACACATACCACTGTAAATATATATATAAATATATATATATGCAATAGATAGATAAATGGAGAGATGGATAGGCAGACATATATTTCAAATGAATGGTGTAAGTATATATAAAGTGAGAAAGAGTCAGGAAAACCTGAGTTCAGATCCTGATTAATACTACTAGTCTCCATTTTCTCATTTGTAAAATTGGAGTAATGATAGCACCTATTTTACTGGGTTGTTGGAAAGATCAAATGAGTTTGTTGTTTTTTTAAGCACTTTGCAAACCTTAAAGTGTTATATAAATCCTATATAGCATATATCCATAACTTGTCACTAAAATTAATATGATCAACAGAAGAACATAGCTGACCTTAATGTTGGAGAAAAGTATCATTTATAAAATTCAGTCACTTTCACTCTGTATGATTTGTACTTTAATTTTTTTTCTAACACTAGAGTTTTAGTTGCTGCAGTAGGAACATAACTTGCTCAAAAACAGAGTAATGAAAGGAGAAAAAAAATTAGAACCAAGGAGTTCTCATGATATTTTTATGAAGTCAAATTTCTCCTTATGTGAAATTTTAAAATATATGCCATGAAATCTTAAAATATTGACAAGAAAATGAACATCAATAGGTATTAATTAATGGCATAATGTGCTTTATGTTTAAAAAAACTAAAATGCAAATAATTTTTATTTTTTCTTAATTCTAAAACATCACATTTCCATTGTACAATTGGTTTGAGATTGTGTCCTAGTAGTCATGAATGCTTTTTTTTTTTTAAGTGCTGGTTATATTGTATTTATTTATTCTTTGTAAGTGTTGCAACAACCCAATAGAATTCAAACTCTCCTTGATGAGGAAGAGAACTAGTTTCCTTTTGTGTTTATGCAGCCAGGACCTAGCACAGCAGCCCCCTACTTAGGAGTTATTTAATAAGTATAGGGTTGGATTTTTGAATGTGATTTTAATGCATTCTTTAGAAAAGGAATGTCTTAATGAACTTTATGTGGTTGGCTTTTACCTGGCCTGTGAATACTCCAAGTGCAATACATTTTCTCATCATTTTAAACAGCATTCAAGAAATATTTTGAAAAGAAAATAACCTTGATTGTACCTTACCCTCCTGACATGAAGTTTCTGTGCACAGTCCGTATCAGGTCATTTTTATGACATATATAACCTTATCAAGTTTAAGTGGGATTGACTGAAATAAAAAGTTGTCCTCTATATATTATCATTGGATTGAGAGCTGAAGAATTGCATAGGATGATTACCAATTTGACATACTTTATTCAAAGATACAAAGTAACAAATGATTTCCAAAAGTCAATGTTTGTTTTAGGCATGAAATGCATCTGAATGCCTGACATGAACACATAAAAATATTTTTATATTCAGCAGCTTATCTTGTATGCCATTCTTTGGCATGTAAATAACTAACTACAAAAAAAAATTACTAAAATGTCCTTGTAAAAGTATTAAGGTGCTCAGCTATAATGTTTTAAGGGTTTGAAAGTATGGAGATATTTTGATTGATGGAATCTGAACTATAAGTCATCTAGAGTTTGTGCTTCTTTAATTCATTCTGGTTTATGAGCCAGGTCATATAACAACCATCATATGAATAAATAAATGCAAGCATGTAAGCAAAAACATTTCTTAAGTGCTTATTGTAAAAACCAAGAGAGTCTTTGCTCTCAAGGAACTCACATTCTAATTGAGGGAGGCATCTCATCTAGGAAGGTCCAGCTGAGGGACAGCTGGAAAGGCTCAGTTGTCCTTAAGAGTGCAGCAGGGGGGTGGTTGTCCAAGCCCAGGAATCCTTCATTGTTTTGTTATGTGCTTGATTTTCTTTTTTTTTTTTTTTTGCTTGATTTTCATTAAAGGAAAAAACTTGTCAGACACTCTCCACTTTATTTATAAATTAAAACTTAGCTATTTGGGAGCTTTGAACTTGAACAAGATATATCGTTGGATTTATAGAAATGCTTTTAAAGTTAGCATAATCTACTTTTTAACTAGCAAATGTGAGATCTAAAGTGAGTTAGTGTTGTTTTATCAAAATAGGTTACACCTCTGTAACTTGAGTTATGTTCGACAGTCACAAAGCTTGAGTTCTACCATGTGCTATTTATGTTACATAAACAGCTCTTTTATTGTTGTTAGAGAAGGAAAGAAGATGAAGAGCTCATGTTCGTAATCAGTTCTGATTTGTTTTCTGTGTTTTCCCTTAATCACTTTCTAATTATAACATTTGGAACATGGTAAAATAAATTTTCTGGATTAAAAAAAAAAAAGGTCCAGTCATGTGAGAATGTCAAGGGATGCCTATAAATGGCACTTCTACTTCCTCGCCTCTTTCTCTTTTCCAAGTCCTCTGTAGTCTGACCTCCAACTTCATATTCAGCTGAAACTTCTCTCTTCAAAGTTACTAGTGATCTCTTAATTGCCAAATCTGATAGCTTACTCTCAATCTTGATCTATCTCAACAACCCTTACTCTTCCCTACTCAATGTTTTCCTTCCTCATCTTCACCCCCTGGCTTCCTTCAAGTCTCAGCTAAAATCTCACCTTGTACAGTATCTCTTAATTTTAGTGCTTTCTCTCTATCGATTGTTTCCTATTTATCCTGTAGATAGCTTGTTTATCCATATTTCTTTGTGTGCCTTGCAGCCTATTTGATTGTACATTCCTTAAGGGTGAGGAATATCTTTTACCTTTCTTTGTTTCCCTAATGCTCAGCTTCACATCTGGCACATAATAGATGCTTAATAAATGCTTATTAACTATCTGTATAACATTCAATGCTGTTGTTCAGTTCCTCTTTAGGTTTTCACAACACTTTTCTATTTTAATTCTTCTGCTCTCGGTCTCTACTTTGATTTTTTCTTTGCCCGTTTTTCATTCATGTGACATCCCCCTAACTGTCAGTATCTCCAGTGCTCTGTTCTGGACCTCTCTTTTTCCTTTTTGCTCTGCACTGTCTCACTTGGTGATCAAATCAGCTCCCATGGATTCATTTATCAACTTTATGCAGATGACTGGTTTCTCCATATGTATCTTCAACTGCCTTATGAACATCTCCAACAGGATGTCCCATAAGAATCTCAGATTCCTCATGTCCAAAACAGAACTCATCATCTCTCCCCCCAATACTTCCCTATTATTTTGGGGGGCCATCAATACCACTGTCCTCCAAGTCACCCAGGATTACAACCTCAGGTTTTTCTACAACTCTCTACTTTTACCCACTGCAGATATCCAGTCCACTGCCAAATCTTATCATTTCTACTTTCACAACATCTCTTTTATATGTCTCCTGTCCTCTAGTCATACAGGCACCACCCTAATCCAGCATCTTGTCACTCTCCACTCTCACCTGAACTATAGCAGTATCCAGCTGCTTGGTTTCCCTGCCTTGTGTCGTCCCCCCCTCCAGTCCATCTGAGCTGTCAAAGTGATCTTAAAGCACAAATCTGGCCATGTTACTCCTCTGCTTGACACACTGTAATGGTTCCCTGTTACTTCTAGTTCCCTGTTACTTCTAGAAATCCTCTTTGGGGCATGTAAAACTCTTCAGAATTTGACCTCTTCCTGCCTTTCCAGACTTCTTATACTTTACTTCTTTCCATATATTTTATGACCAAACTCAGTTGACCTACTTGTAGTTCCTTGAACAGGATTCTCCATTTCCCATTTTCATAATTTTGCATTGACTGTCCCCCATGCCTGTAAAGCTTTGCCTCTTAATTTTCCTGGCTTCCTTTAAGACTCAGTTCAAATCTAGTCTACAGGAAACCTTCCCTGGGGCTCCCAGCTGCTAATGCCTCTCCTTTCAGATTAATTTCATATTCTCTATTTATGTATTATATGAACCTAGCTATTTATATGTTGTCTCCCCTACTAAAATGTGAGCACCTTGAGGGCAGAACCTGTGTTTTTGCCTTTCTTTGTGTCCCGAATTTAGCACTGTGACCTGGTATTTAATGAATGCTTATTGAATGACTGACATTGGGTCTTAGGACACAGTGGGAGAGCAGATGATAAAGCCCCCGTAGTCAACCATCTCACTGGAAGGAATGTAATCAGTAACTTCCTGCTCATTTAATACCCATAGGAAGACTTGGGGGGCTATGACTTTTAAAAGAGGGAGAGCAGATCAAGGGGTTTGAGTATAATGGGGCCTTGCCTAACTTTGGGGGGAATTAATGGTAATTGTCTAGCCAGGAAGGGGATCTGTAGTAACTGGTAGGAACTGGGGAAGAGAACAGATATTTCTATGGTGATATTTGCTGTGTGCCAGATCCTGTGCTAAACATTTTAAAGATATTATCTCATTTGATTCTCACAACAACCCCAAGAGGTAGGTGCTATTATTATCCCAATTTTACAGTTGGGGAAACTGAAACAAACGGAGTTAAGTGACTGGCCCAGGATCCCACAGCTAGTAAGTATCTAAGGCCAGATTTGAAATCAGGTCTTTCTGACTCCTGGCTCAGCTCTCTATCCACTACACCATCTAGCTGCCTAACTCAGGCTGGGCAGGGAATGACTTCTCAGTGCTCCAGTTTCCACTGAGCCATCTGGCATCGACTGGGATCTGGTCATAGAGAGGTGGAGCCCAGAAGGGGAAGGATTCATATGTTGCTTTCCAATACGATTAGGCTACTGTACTGGAAACACTGTAGATCTACAAAGAAAATGTTAGACTGGGTTCAGGACTTGTGATGAAAACAAAGCCTATGCATAATGAGAATTCCACCCTCTAGTAGCTTAAATATCTGTGATTTTGCTGTTTGGGGCACTTCTACCAATAAATATATTAGTACCTTTATAACTTAGTAGGCATTAGTTGCTGTGGCAAAAGGAAATTCACTGTCAGATGACCAAGCCTCTGGTGATGAGACTATTCAATACTTAACTAGGCTAGGCCTGTGATAACATAGTCAACATTGCCAGGCCTTCTGTGGCTTATTCTCTACTGTTATGAAATTTGAGAAACTGCGGTTTTGTCCCAGCTCTGTGCTCTGAATCTTCAGAGTAGATGTTCAATGGAGAAGGAACACATAAAGAGAAATAAAACACCAGTGCAAACCAATTACAGCTGTTTGTAGTGATATTCATGTTTTCTAGCAAATGCTAACCTGAATGGAATTGTGATATGCAGGTGAGGTTAGTCAAAACAAGCTTCGTAAAGAAAGTTAAGGAAATGGCATATTTGAAATACTGTAGGTCATTACAGGCAAGTGATGTCTGTAACTAAACAAATTTGACTAGAGTAGAAAATCTGAACCTGTTAAAGACAAGAAGGGGCCAGGTGTTTTGGTGAATGCCATTAATCCAGGATGCTGCAGAAGCCTGGAAAGTAATTAAGAGACCCTGGAGACAAGAGACTTCATGTCTGAATTAGGGTGCTTGCTATGTGAATAGAGAAGGGGTCAGACACAAGAGATGGTATGGAGTGAGAAATGAAAATATTTGGCAACCAATTGATATGGGAAATAAGGGAAAGTGTTAAAGGAGTCAAAGATGAAACTCAGGTTGCAAATTAGAGACTGGAAAGAAGGTTGAACTCTTAACAATAACAGGGAAGTTCAGGATAGGGCTGGAGTGGGGAACCTGCAAAAGCCCTGGGATAGGACTTTGGGGGGAACATAATGTGAAGAGGTCTGTGATACAAACCCCATTTGTGCCATACTGTGCTACTCACTTTGTTCCACCCAAAATAAAAAAGAGGGAGGATCTCATTCTTCTCTGTTCTGTACACCTGTGAGCGATTCCTGCCGTTGTCAAGAAGTGATATAGGCACTAGTCTGGACCATGTGGTCACTGTGGAGCTACACAGAAAGAACAGAATCAAGAAATATTGTAAGAAAGAAATGACTTGATGATGTCCTACATGTGGGTGACAGAAACAAAGGAGCTGAAAATGATGGTAAAAATAGCAAGTGACCTTGTCACCCAAGTGAAGAATATTGAAATGTATACTAAGCATGTTGTGTATTTCAGAGGTGTGTTCTAAGATGTCATTAGGTGACTCCTGGTAGCTTATATGGAGAGGATAAGACAGACATTCAGACATTCTCTGGACACTTATGGACTGAGCAAAAGAGGCATCCACCACTCTTTATGAATAAAACCAGTAATTTCTCCTGTTCTGTTTTGTTTTGTTTTTAATAGCCTATAAGAGAAAAACTTATTTCTGTTTGCTTTGTTTAGCCTCTTTATAAACTGCCTCTGGCCATATCTATAGCTTTCATCCCGCCCTTATAAACCTTTCAATTGTAAAGTAGCTAGAGGCCAACTGATAAGTACCACATTTGCACATCCTTGGCTCTTCTTTGGGAGCAGTAACACCTGTAGGCTTATTCCTTTAGTTTTCTGATTGTCTTTGTGATTTTCCTAATGCTCTCCTGTGACTAGTCAGTTTCCCACTTTTTAAACTCCAGTGGCTCCACATGATCTAATAGAAACTCTTCTGTTGGGCTTTTGAGGTCTTTCACAACCTGATACCATATTGCTTTTCCAGGTTTATAACATTTAGTCTCTTTCATGCACACTATCATACAAGCCTCATATGAGCATACCATTTCCCACCTTTCAGTGTGTTATTCTCCTGGCTGCTCCCATGCCTGGAATGCACCCTCCCTACTCACTTCTCTGCCTCTTTCCTCCATCAAGGCTCAGTTCAAACACCATTTTCTACCTGAAGCCTTCCCTAATATCCTCCCTCCAAATGATCCTGTATCAATTCTACATGTATATGTGTGTGTGTGTATGTGTGTGTGTGTGTGTGTGTATATATATATATATATATATATATATACATATACACACGTATCTCCTCACAAGAGAAATTTTAAGTTCCTCAGGGGTAAGTACTGTTTTATTTATATTTGTATCCCCAAAGTGTAGCATAATATCTTAAAATATATTAGGTACTTAATAAATGCATGTTGACTGATTTTTTTCACAAATACTTCTAACTTCAACATAACCCTCAGCAATCTTTTATATCCCTTTCACCATTTTTGTCCTTACCTGTTCCTCTGTTCTGAAGGTGTCTCACATTCATAATTTTTGCGTTATTCTCATTCTCCTTTATCCCATATATTGTCAGTTACTGGAGTTTGCCCATTCTGCCTTTAAAACGTCTCTCTCATCCAATCCTTTCTGTCTACTCACTTAGCTATAGCCTTAGTTTAGGCTCTTATCACCTTTCATGTACATTATTTCAACAGTCTCTTCCTAATGGGTCTCCCCATCCCAAGCCTTTCATCACTCCAGTCTATCCCTCACACTGTTGTCAAAGTAATTTTCCTTAGGAAAAGATCTAACCATGTGATTTCCATACTTGCTCAACACCAATGTCTTCTTTCTTCTAGAATAAAATATAAATTCTTTTACATAACTTTTAAAGTCCTACACATCCCATCCACAAACTATTTTCCCAACCTCATTGTATATTATTTCTCCTCTCTCACTTTACAATCCAGCCACAATGGCCTTCTCCCTTTTCCTCACACATGATACCTTATCTCCTACTTGTCCCTCCTTTCTGGGATGCACTCCCTCCTTACCTCTACCTCATAGGTACCTCTCTTTCTTTGAGATAAAACTCAGGTACTTTCTTCTACATAAAACCTTTCCCAATTCCATTAAAAACTAGGGTATTCCTTACAGTATCTTGTATTTAGCATGTGTGATATATTGTGTGTCTGTAAAGTCAGCCAGCATTCATTTATTAAGCATATATTATTTGTCAGGCACTGTGCTAAAAATTTAGGGAAATACAAAAAGACAAACACATGGTTCTTGTCCTCAAGGAGCTCACATTCTAATGAGGAAGAAAACTTGCATACAGCAATGTACATAGATGTGGGGCAGCTAGGTGGTACAGTGGATAGAATGCCAGGCCTGGAGTCTCATCTTCCTGAGTTGAAATCTGGCCTTAGAAACTTCCTAGCTGTGTGACTCTGGGCAAGTCATTTAGCCCTGTTTGTCCCAGTTCCTCAAATTTAAAATAAACTGGAGAAGGAAATGTCAAATCACTCCAGGATCTTTGCCAAGAAAACCCTAAATGGGGTCATGAAGAATCAGACATGTCTTAAAAAATGACTCAACAATATGTACATAGATGTATGCAGTGTAAATAAGAGATATTCTTATAAGGAGAGCATTAGCAGTGTGGGGAACCAGAAAAGGCCTCTTATAGAAGGTAGTATTTGAGCATAATCTTGAAGGAAGCCAGAGAAGCCTGGAGGTGGAGGTGAAGAGGGAGAGCATTTGAAAGAGAAGTACTAATTTTCCTAGTAGGTTAACGGGTTTTTTTTTCCTCTCAAAATTGTTCTATTTTTGGTTTTGAATAAAATTGCTGGAAAAAAAGTATTTTAAGGCAAGCAGTGATTAAAATATCCTTATTCAATTACATCTTAAACACACTTCCTGAACTGAAAAGTAGCATAAACCAAGTAGAGACATTTCAAATTCTTATGTAGTTTATTTGTAGAGAAGGGGAAAAAATTACATATAAGGGACAAGGATGGGTACTAGACTGTAATTTCATTGGTATAAAGAAGGAACACTCAAAATGAAGAAATTTCCTCTACCATTGCAGGTTGATACCTCCTATGGTCTTAGAAAATTGCCTAGAAAACCGAGAGGTTAAGGGCTCTGCCCAGGTTTATACCACCAGGCTGTTTTAGAAGAACTTGAAACATTTTTTATAGTTCTGAGACCAGTTCTTTGTTTTATTTTTCTGCCTCTGGATAACTACAAACAGACATATACAAGCCAGTTTTATTTGTATAGTAGTGATATAAACCTTTAGTCCTTCCCAACTACTCAGTTTCACCAATGCATATAACCTTCTTAGTGATGTAGATTTTCAGAAAAAAAACCACAACTCCTAACTCCAATATATACAATAATAGAGTCAATCTAATTCAGTGTCTCTGTGGTCTCAGTGGTATTCCCTTGCTGATAGAATCTACCTCTTCTCATTTTTGTAATTCTTGTTCATGTTCTTTTAAAAAACTTCCTAAGAGGATCAATGTAATATTCTGGAGGCCTTCCTTGAATAGTTTTGTGGTTACTGGTCTAGCACTGATTAGAGGTTCATAGCATCATATATTTTAGAATTGAAAGTGATCCTAGTATACTGACATTTGAGCTGAGATCCTCCAAACCCCAAATTAAGCATCCATTATAGTATACAACACTACCTTAGTGTAATCAGTTAATCTATCTTCATGAGGTAATGGTGTATACTTATTAACCTTTCCTTGGGTATGTGGTGACAGTATTAGAATAGAAAAGTTACCTTAGAGTTCATATTAGTCTGCTTCATTTTTAAAACATCATAATCACCATCATTATAATATATCAGGAAAATGAATGACAAATCAACTCCCTTTCTCCATCATAAATTTCCTTAATGCCGCTTCTTGCATGCTGACCATCTTTGATAAATTCTGAGGCTGATTCTTCCCATCCTTCATTTCTCCATTGTCTTCTGGGTCACTTTGATTCTTTGAAGATAAATTGTACTTCAAAATTAGAAGCTAAGCACATCTAAGACTATGTATCTTTTAAAAAATATTGCTGCTTTTTTGCACCTGGGAACAAGTTGGGATTGTGTTTGGGCATGTATTTGCATGTACCCAGGGTAAAGTTTTTTTTTAATATTTTTTTAAATAATCAAATAGGTTCATGCATAAAAGTCCATGTTATTCCCAATAGTTAAGTGAACAAACAGATCTGAAAAGAAAATTTCAAGCTATTACCAACCACATGAAAGAATACTTCAAATTACTAATAGGTAAGAGAAATTCTAATCAAAAACAACATAGATTTCACCTCACATCCAGCAAAAGGACAGAAATGACAAAAGAGAATAGTCAGTGTTGTACGAGTTATAGAAATACCAGCACACTAATGTACTGTTGGTGGAGCTGTGAATTGGTCTAACCATTCTAGAAAACATTTTGTAATTATAAAAGCAAAGTGGCAAAGATGGCCAAACCTTTGACTTAGAGATCCCACCGATAGGTATACGTTCCCCAAACAGCAAAGATAAAAATTAAGTTCCCATGTACGTTTCTAGCAGCACTTATAACAAGTAGCAAAGGACTAGGAAACAAAATAGGCAGCTGTGGATGGGGCAGTGGCTTAACAAGTTATGGTACCAGAATGGGATCGTATTAGCTAGTAAGAGTCATTCCTAACACATATGTGGTGCTTTAAGAGTTATAAAATATCGAAGATACGATTTCTCTTTGTCACAACAACCCTGTGAGATATATGCCATTATTAGCCTCGTTTGACAGATGAGATTAAGTGGCTTCCCTCATTTCACAATTCTAAGTAATTATTTGAGGCAGATTTTGAACTCAGATCTTCCAAACTCCCAAGTCCAGCATGCGATCCACTGTACCACCTAACTTTCTCTAAGGATAAGAAGTGATGATTAAGATAAAAACAAAAAGGGGTGGTTAGGTGGCACAGTGAGTAGAGCACCGGCCCTGGAGTCAGAAGGACGTGAGTTCCAAATCCATCCTCACACACTTACTAGCCCTATGACCTCTGGCAAGTCACTTAACCCCAATTGCCCTGCCTCCCCCTCCTCCTGTCAAAAAGCCCCGTCCCCCCCCCATGGGGCAGCTAGGTGGCGCAGTGAATAGAGTGCCGGCCCTGGAGTCAGAAGGACCTGAGTTCGGATCTGGCCTCAGACACTTAACACACACAAACAAAAACCTAGCCGTGTGACCTTGGGCAAGTTACTTAACCCCATTGCCCTCTATAAAGCAACCCCCCCCCAAAAAAAAAGATTAATACAAAAAAAAAGTATGGAGGGAACCTACATGAACTGATACAAAATAAAGTAAGCAGAATAGAGAAAACAATATACCTAATTACTACACCAAAATAAAGGGAAAGAACAACAAATTAATTAAAACTGAATGTTGTGAAATTATGACAAAATCTGATCCCAAAGAAAGTGGTCTGAGAAGGCTCCTCCACCTCCTTTTCCCATAAGGGGAATGGTGGGTATGGAACACTCTATATTATATAGTCATACTTTTTTAAATTTATATTTTGTTCTTTCTTGTGATAGTTTAGTGCTATGGGGAAGAAGGAAAGATATGCTGGAAACATAGGCGTTATAAAAAATAAAAGATATCATTAGAATGTATTTTAAGAAGATAGGAGATAGAGAGCAACCCTGTGATTTTATTGATATAGGAAACTTCCAGATGAGGGTATTTCTTCTGGCCACGCAGGGTGACACCTTCTCTGCAGTTTAAAGTCTTAGAGAATTTAGGGCAGTTAGATGGTTCAGTAAAGAGAGCTTCTATTTGGAGGCAGAAAGCCCTGAGTTCAAAAATAGCCTTAGGTACTTACTAGCTCTGTGACCCTGGGCAATTCACTTAATCCCTGTTTGCCTCAATTTCCTCATCTGTAAAGTGGAACAATAATAGCACCCACCCCCCACAATAGATTTTCTAAAGAAGATCATGAATTGTGGATGACTGCAGACTTAAGAAGATACTTGCAAAGCTTTTAGCACAGGGCCTGGCACATACTAAGCAATTTATAAATGTTAGTTTTTGTTATTACTACTATTATTTGTAAAGTACTTAGCACAGTACTTGGCACTATATAAATGTTACCTATTATTAACTATCATTATTATCATTATTGTTGGTAGAAATACTAGAAGTAGTAGTAGTAGTAGTAGTGGTTGTTGTCGTCGTCGTTGTCATCTTAGTAGTAGTAGTATAGAATTACTTGGAAGACTGAAAGAGGTTAAGAAGATTGAGAGGTCACATTTCTTGCCCAGGGTCACATAGCCTGTATGTGTCAGAGACTGGATTCACACCGAGATTTTCTTGTCTCAAAGACCACTTCTCTTCTCAGTTAAGTATCTCATTTAAAATTTTGTTCTACTCTGATTCCTTTTTTTTTTGGAGGTGACCCTGAATTCTTAAGCTCTATTCCAGTAGGCCATACCAGATTGGAAAGGTTCTTCCACAAGCTGTCATATCCAGAGCAATAATCACCATTTATATATTTTAGCATTTGGATACTTATAAATATTTGTGAGATTGATTTTATGCTGTGATTCCTGTGAGTTAATTATTAGTTCACATGTGGAACTCAATGTAACATGCTGCCTCCTAGTCTAGAAAAACTGATCACCGGAACATTGACCCTGTTGTGAAAAATATTTTGGACATATTAGTTACAGAAGAATAGTGATCTATGTGGGTAAAAGGAGTTCCAATGCATATAAAACCACAGACCTTTTGAAATATTTTAATTTTGTGATGGCTATATCTCATTCCCACAGCAGCAAATTAATGTTCTTACTTTTATGATCATTAACCAGTCATAGAATCTCTAAATTAGAAGAGGTCTTCTCATGCAGTCCCTATCTAAAAAGGAATATTCTTCATAGCATCCATGATAGATAATCATCTGGCCTCAGTTGGAAGATCTCCAGTGATGGGGAATGCACCAACTCTAAGTGATCAAGTCTGCTTTGGGACAGCTACATTTGTTATGAAGTTCTTCCTCATAATGAGAAATCAATTCTCAGAGTTGGAAGTGACCTTAAAAAGTATCTAGTCTCTGAGCCTCCAGTAAAACTTAAAAAACAAAACACAATTTTACTTAGTATTTATTAAAGATTAATTCTAGAGCCATTGTTCCTGGCATTCTCAAGATTGAGTTTAGTTGATGAGTTACCCATGCATTTGTGTAGCTTGAGCTCTTTAGACTGGTCCCTTTATACTTTCTCAGTAGAATCATTTGTGTCTGTTTTGTAAGAATTTTATTCTTGATAACTTCCTATACCTCTTGAGTTGACTTTACCTATATAGACTCTTAGACCAAGATGTTATCTACTTATTCTTTATTATCATTCTACTTATTTTTCTCTGAACTCTTGGAAATTTCATCTGCTTTAGGCTTAAATGAGCATCAAAATGTACCCAGTTTTCCTTTTCTAAACCCTCAGAAATTCAAAGATGGCATGGTCATCTCTGATTGTTTTTATTTTTAGCTTAGGAAGTAGTTTCTTTTTGTAACATGTCAACTTAAAGGGAATGCTCCAGTGAAGTACTTTAGATATTTCTCCTTTGTCTTGTGCTGTGTAAATGTGTTTGTCAGTGACTTGAATGAAGGCCTAGAGGATATGCTTATCAAACTTGGGTGAAATAATGAACAAGATTGATGACAGAAGCAAGTTCTATAATCTTTATAAGCTAAAATGTTGGGCTTAATGTGCTAAGATGAAATTTAATAAGGATAAATATAAAGCTTTACACCTGTATTCCAAAATCAGTTTCATAAACTCAAGATTGGGGACATGTGACAAGATAGTTCATCTGAAGATCTGAGAATCTTAGATGACTGCAGACTTTAATGAGCAACTGCAATATGTCTTCCTCAGGGAAAAAAAAAAGGTAATTCTGCCTTATGCTTCGTAAAGTAAGACAGAGTCCAGTGGAGAGAAGATTCTAGTTCTGTTGTATTCTTCCATTTTCAGACCACTTCTGAAGAATGCTGTTCAATATAAGTACTACAATATTAAGTAAATAAGTGTTGAGATGAAGACAACCAGAATGGTGAATATTGTCATGCAAACCAATTAAAGGAACAGTGCACTTTTAGTTTGACAAGAAATTAAGAACAAAGATTTTGATAGTTGTTTTCATATCTTTAAAGGACTGTCACATAGAAGAGAACTTGTTCTGTCTAGCACCTGAGTGTAGGACTTGGAACAATGGAGGGATATTGAAAAAAGGCAATGTCAGTTTGATGCTCAACAAAACAAAACAAATCACCTTTAAAAGAATTAGAGCCTTCCATAAGTAGAATGAACTGCCTTTGGGTCTAACAGGTTCTCCTTCCATTAAATTCTTCAAATGGAAACATGTTGTAGATGTAGAGAAGGACAGGTTTATATATTACATATTATTATTTTATACATTATATATTATTACTATTTATCCATTCATCATTCATTCATTAAACCTTATTTACACATTATCACAAGTCATTACTATTTATTAAGGATTTGTAATGTACCAGGCACTATTCAGAACACATAGTATCCTTGCCATTTAGTTTGTCATATTTCAAGTTGCTAATCACTTTCCTTATTAAAATTATATAAATAACAATTAATGATCTAGATGAACAAATTTCATATCAAATATAGTAATAGAATCTGATATGTATGTCATAAATCATTTCCCAATCTCTTTTCTGTTTAACTGCAGAGATTTCTTGTGAATCAGTCTTTTTGAAGATATATGGAACTGAATTCACAGTAACATTTTGACTGTCTAAAGAGGGACTGTGAAATAGAATATATTGAAGAACTCCTGAAAGTTTTTTTAATGTTTTTTTTCAAAATCATTAATTATTCAGATCATTTGTTACTGCTTTCACTAAATAAAGGGAAGACACATCTACTTCCTTTGGCCTTCACGGACTAGGTTACTTACCTGTATTTAGGTAGCACTCAGATTTAACTTGTTTTATTTTTTTCTCCTTTTTTTTGCATTTTAAAGTGTGAATACTTGAGTGTTTACTTTTCAGATGAAAAATGCTGTCCGAGACCCACCTTAGCAGATACTCATCAATAACCTTTTAACTAAAAATCAATGAACTGAATAGAAGTTCATGAAGAAAGACTATATCATTAAAAAAATAGATTTCTTCTTTAGAAGCAGTTATTTAAGTACATTGTTCACATTTAAATATTATTTTTTGTTGAAAATCTAAATGCGGGGGCGGCTAGGTGGCACAGTGAGTAGAGCACCGGCCCTGGAGTCAGAAGGACATGAGTTCGGATCCGGCCTCAGACAGTTAACCCACACAAACAAAAACCTAGCCGTGTGACTTTGGGCAAGTTACTTAACCCGATTGCCCTCTAAAAGGCCAAAAAAAAAAAATCTAAATGCATTGGCTATGTTCCTTTGAATTAAAACAGATGATATGGGATTCTGTGGCACTGTAGGCTAAAAAGCATCAACAGTTAAAAGCTATAATGACTTTCTTCTTAGGGGCACTTCCAGTTACTGAAGTTTCCAAGTAGCTCAGCATCTATTGGAGAAGGCCCCAGTTTTTCAGGGCTAGTTTAGAAATGAGAAGAAACAAAAATAATGATACATTCCTGTGCTCTCCATTACAGAAAACAAGATTGGTCTAAACCAGGGGTGGGGAACCTGCGACCTCAAGGCCACATATGGCCTGCTAGGTCCTCTGGTGAGGCACTTTGAGTCCAAGTTTTACAGAACAAATCATTTTACTCTTAAGAGGATTTGTTCTGTGAAGTTTGGATTTGGTCAGAAGGCCATACTCGAGACTGCAGGTTCTCCACCCCGAGTCTGGACGCTGACCTTCACTTTTGAATCGTCTGAATCAGAAATGGACAGGTGAAAATATTCTGTTCTTGATTGTCCTTTGGCATGAGATGCTTACAGGCTGCAGACTAAGTGCCAACAGCAGCAAAATTCTTACCCCCTCCTGATACTATAGAAGTCAGCAATGGGTGTTCTTTGGCTAAAATGGCAAATTCAGCAGGAGCTTTTCGATAGGGATTTGCAGCATCTTTACCATAGCTGTCAAGAACCTTATTCAGCAGTGTTTTTGAAAATCTACTTCTATGTAGAAGTGACTGTATAAAAATGACCATGGTTGTGTTTAAAAGTATTTTAAACAAATCCAAATTGTAAATTTCAACAGTACTTATTTCATAGTTAACACAAGCAAAGACTTATGTACACATCCATATATTCAGCATTCATATGTTTTATAGTGGTTCCGAATTTTATTTCCATATTAACATAAAGCCTTCCAAAATGCCTAGCTTTGTAAAGTCAGTTCACCATACAAAGCCACCATACATCACTTAGGTCTGTGATGAAAGAATGGAATTGCAGCTGTGTGAGTACTAGAATACCCAAACATGAATTAAACTCACAAGCATTTGGCAATAGTTCAGAAAAGGAGCTTAATCTGGTTTCATCTGAGACTGCTTTTATCTGTTCTACAACATCCCCCCATGATGTTGTGTCTGATATCTGATCACAATGTAATGGGAATGACGTAAAATTAGAGAAAAACCTAAGAAACCTAAAGAAGTTTCCCTTCTCCAAAGGATTTGTTTTCAACCTGCAGTTTTCAATCTTGAAATTCAAGGTCATTCACCTATTAGATTAATTAATTATAAACAAAAAAAAAAAAATCAGTACTTATTTTTACTCTCATCTCCCTCATATTTATAATTAAGGGTAATATAATAGTTTTAAAGAACTCTGCCACCCACTCAATATATTTAAAGCACCAGTTGAAATGAAATAATAGTTAAGTGCAAGATGATTTAAAAGTTGATAGCTCAACCTTAGAGCAATTTGTTCTATTTTTGATTACCAATCAGGTATTAATCTTGTTTGAGGTGCATTCTCCTTTTCTGTTACGCAGGTTTAATTCATGATTTCATTTCCTGGGGTTGTATAGACAGAGTTCAGTGGCTCATCTGAGATTTGACAAAAGCTTTGTGGGTGGGGCTAAAATAAAAAGGGGGCAAGGTTGGGAGCAGGTTAGAAGCACAGTCAGACCCAGATCCTGTGTAGCAAACAAACAAACAAAAATTCATACTGACAAAGAGCCCTGCAGGATGCCTGAATCTGGCACATGGGTTGCTATGCTAAGATTGGCTCTTTGCTGTTAAATGAAAAGCATGAAAACCTGACTGATAAATTCAGTTCATTCCATTTTTGGTTTTGAAGATTTTAAACAAAATTGAAACTGTTTTGCTGTGAAGGAAAATGGGGGCCCCATTAAGGGGATCCGTTTTATCATTTTAAAGACTATTTAGCAAAATGCAACACTATGACTTTAAGATTTACAGGTTAGCTCTGAGAGATGCAACATCTTGTTTCCAGTATTTCCTGGCAGAATCTGGCAGCTTACTGGTGGGACCCAACATAACCACAGAACATGAGCTTGCACTATGTGAAAAGCTAGAACCATCCTAATCCTGTTTAAGGCAAGGATTAGGATGTTACTTCAAAAAAGTATAATATGAGCTTAACTTTCAGACATGTTTATTAAAAGTAAATGTGTTCTTCAGAATCCAGAAAATCAGAATTTTATTCAAAATTTAAAATTTGATGCTCTTCAATATAAAACATTTTATTTTAGGCATCAAATTCTTTCTAGAGTACACTAATATTATAGTTGTGATTTAAAAAATATTTTCCTTTGTGACAGACATTTAGGAATCTCTTATATGCTGAACAATAGTAGCCACCCATTGTTCTCTTTAAATATATTTTACAATAAATATATATGTGTGTACACACACACACATTTATATATGAGAGACAGACACACAGACAGAATCTTCATTTTCCTTAGCGGAGTCCTGAGAGTGGCTGCCTTAAGTGTATGAAAATATATATGTTGCTTAGAAAAATGACTTGTTTTAAAAGAAAAACAAAGATTTTTACAAGGAAGTTACTGGAGGTTGCTATGACAAGGATTGTCAAGTTTAGGGCCACTAAACAAGAGCCATGAATACTTTTTAAAGTGAATTCTGTTCTTCTATCTATATAATTATGATTAGGACATGGAATACTAGACTGTTAATGACTCAGTTAAAGTAGCAAGAATTTTGAACAAGTACTATGATCAAAATACCTCTTCACTTTAATCTTTACACACACTTATGCACAATTCTGTTGGGTATGCTTCCAAAGTATAGCATTTATACACACACACACACACACACACACACACACATATGTATATGTGGATATACATATATATGTATATATGTGTGTGTGTATATATGTATATGTATATATATATATATGTGTGTGTGTATGTATATATGTAAAGCTAGGTATATTCTTACTAGTAGAAAACATTTATAACTAATCCCAAGCCTGATAGTCAAACTCATTTTAGTCATATTTCTTACCTCTTAGGGGGAGAAATTTACTCCTTCCAGAAATTCTAGAGAAGCTTCCTTAATTTCATGAGGCTAGTTCCTGATATATGGTATAATTCATATTTGGGTTTGTCATTGTGCAACATTTTGCTTTTATGTGAGAAAGGAAAGAAGTGAAAAAACTATGTGAGAAAGGAAAGTATGCAGGTGTGTGTTAGCTATGTGGTAAACAATTAAAATACTTTACCACAATGAGTTTGTGACTCAAAAAAATCAATTTTGAACTACCATTTCATGCATGGGATTTTATTAAAAAATACGTTTTCTTAGATGTTCTATAAAAGAGTAAAAATAGAATCAGCAAAGGAGAATGTCAGTACTGATTAGTTTTTAAGATATTTCTCATATACGCAAAAAACTCTTGAATTGAAAAATTGTCTTTATGATATTTAACTATATGGTCATGGAAAAGGTATGTTTTAATTTCTGATTTTCCAGCTTATGGGTCATATTTGACCAACTTCTTTCACTAGAAGACATGCCACTTTGTTGAGCTATTTAGGAATCAAAAAGACTGTCTTAATTTAAAACAAGGACCCTTTGTTTTAGTTGGTGACTGCCTTGTGAAATTTTTCAGTTCTCAGCGGGTTAACCAGGGAACAGGGGCAGAGTCATAATTGGCCTATTTAGAGTATTTTGCATGTGAATAGTGTGTTAGTGAAGCATTACTAAGTCTGTTGTGAGTGACATGGTGATTAGAATTTAGATTAGGGAAAACACATTCTGTACTTTATCAAGTACAGTAATTAGTTCAGTCAGTAAAAGTTGATTACAAGTAACGATAAAGTTAGATTTTTGGTACTTAATTTTAAAATTTCTTTATTAAATAGTAAATTTGTTCTTAATATAAATGGTAGTATCTACACCTGTTTTATTGCATATCAGAATAATTAAAAGAACAATGTGTTCAATGCAGAGTATAATCAGGGGATTTATGTATTATGGGTAAGTTTCAATGTAGTTTATAGAACATTTAATATTATACAGTATTTGTCATGTCATAGTATCCTAAGGTTTAATAATCTTTTACATTGTAATCAGTTAAAGTAATCTATGAAAGTTTCTTAGTGTCCAGGGAAATTGTGTTTCTGTGGGTATTTATCTCTTCAGTTGACAAGAATCCTCAGGAGGGTATTCCATGTTGTTTCTATTTTGGCAAAATTGTCTACAATTTTTGTAAATTCAGATATTTATAAAAGTAATTAATTGTATGTATAATTTGCATTTTATTCCATGTTTCTTAAAATTTATTCATTGAAAAACCTTTGTTTTATGTAGATAAACTTCTAAATACAATAGAGTTACTTTTAAATACACATTGATACATAAACTACGTGATGAAGTTTTCCTATGTTTAAAAAATCTGATTCATTATTGGTTTCTACAAAAGACATGAACAATTCGCAGATAAAATTCCTAAATCTGGTTAAATGAAAATAGATTTTATGTAAATGGCATTTTATTATAGTAGTAATGAAGAATACTAAAGTCATCATGATTTTTTTAAGGATTTTAAAAGGAATTACCTTCTACCTTTCTTTCTAATGTAAGGAACCTAAAGTCCTTTGTGATGACTGCTTTAGACAGATTTTTTTTAATGCTTCAGTTTAGCAGATGCTGTTTTCTTTATTCCATGGGTTTAAGTGCTAACAATCAGTTCCGGGGGGGTGGGGGAGATGGGGGGGAGAGGGAAGAGAGAATAAAGAAAGAAAAGAAAAACTTAACCATATATATTCTTTCTTTCTTTTTATCCCTTTTAGCAAAGTCTCCTTGGAAGTGACATGGATATGGGCAATCCAGGAGCTCTCTCACCATCTAAACCTGGTTCCCAGTACTATCAGTATTCTAGCAATAACCCCCGGAGGAGGCCTCTTCATGGTAGTGCCATGGGTGAGTTCTTCATATATTTGAATTCATGATTTGGACTGATGGGTTTTTATGAATACATGATAAAGGAAAAAAGCTGCAAAATTTGTTGAAATGGTAAGGCAGTGACTTCCTCCCAAAAATGAATTAGTATATAGATCATTTCTGCATACCAAGCTGAGATATCAGAAGCTTTATTCTCCTGTATTAGCTTATTCCGTGTTTTTCTTTGACTGAACAAACAAGGCCAGTTTTCTCTTTAAATGCATGGAGAAAATAACCTTCTAAATAAAACCATTTCATAATTTGGACTCATTATTCTATCAAAATAGTGGGGTTTGGGAATTTTTTGTTGTTTTTTCATTTTGTTTTTAGTTCCCCAACAGGATAGGAGTTAGTGGGGTCTGTGAAATTTTACCAATATACTTTTTTAAAAATCCAGGCTAAAATGCTAACAGCAGCGACTAGGTTGTTCATGGTATAGCATATTTCATATAGGAAAAGCTTCTGTGGCTCACAAAGTCGTTCATCTTCTTGCAGAGGTACAAACAAAGAAAGTTCGAAAAGTTCCTCCGGGTTTGCCATCTTCAGTAAGTACTGTCTGTTTCTCAATTGGCTATTGTTTTGTGGGGTTTTTTATGTTTTGTGTTTTTATCAGAAGGAGGTACAAGTGAATTAGATTGTATGATTTCAGAGCAACACTTGTTCATAGAGAATGTAGATGAAGTAAGAATAACCTGAAAATGCTTCCATTTTCCCAAATTGTAAAGTGATTAATTGCCACTGTGGAAGAAGGGGTGCCCATGTGAATTTTCAGCAGGGTAAGCTCTAAAGAGAGCTTTTGAAAAGATGCCTAAAGTTTGAAGAGTTTTACCTGTTAGTGTCTTTGGAGGGAATGAGCATTAGTTTCATGTATTGGTTAAATGCTTTGTCAGTATTATGATGATTTATGGATTTGCATGCTAAAGGAGATTTGTGGAGAGGATTTAGGAGAAATTTACATGGTTTTCAGCCCATAGTGCAGAGAAAACATCTCTATTTTCTACTGAGAGTGTTGAATGAAGTCTGTAAAGGTACTGCATCAGTAGCTCTCTGGATATGTGATACCAGGTGACAACTAGAAGAATCCAGCTGTAACCAAAAGCATTCTGGGTTATTTTAATAGATGGAGCTATGTGCATTAGTTACTGAGAGTTTTCCTGCATCCTTAGCCCCAAAGATATGATAGAAAAGGATAACCTAAGTAGTTTTCTCCAGGCAGAAAGCTGAAGGCTATTTTAACTAAATAAATTAGATGGTTCTTATGTTGAAATCTCTGATTTTATAGAATTTCAGTTAACTTATCTACATATTTTATTTAGCATTTTATTTAGGAAGACTATTTCTAGTAATATTCTTCTGGGCAGAAATATATGGTGATTTTTTTCTTTCTTAAAAACCTTATCTGGAACAAAAAGAAATTATTCTGACACATATTTTAGCATTTTTAAAAATTTAATGTTCTATAAGGTACTGGCAACCTTTCAAAAACATCACATTGATAGAAGGATACTCATGAGTACTTATATTAAGGTATATTTAAATGTTTCAAAATATATTAGCAATTCTTACAAGAATGAGTCTTTTTTTAATAAATCAGAAGAATAATGGATTTTATGTTTATTGAGATCAAATAAAATCAAATACCTGTGCATTTCACTTGGTTTCAACAGTACATCCACAAATGTATTAAATTGAAATGTGTAAGAATATGTTTTATAACATTTACATAATTCAGTGATATTGGAGGAGCATTGTGGGAAATTTGGATATATGGACCAAAGCACACATTGTCCAAATAAAATGCCATCAGTAATGTTCTTCAAAAGTCATTTTGGGCAACCAAAGTTGTATCCCTCCCTCCCACCAGAAAATGTCAACATAATGAATTTTTATCTTAAATTAACTTTTTTAAAAAATGGTCAGCTCCCTAAACCCCATGTTTTTGTTTTTTAAAACTTTTTTTTACTGTTAAAACTTAAAGTTAGACCTAGATTTAATTTGGATGAGTTCTTAGCTTTTAGTAATTTTCATAAGAATTTCTACAGCTTTATATAAAGTGAATATTTTTAAATACAAAAATTTTACCTTTGAATGATCTGAAATAATCAAGTAATTTTTTTGCTATAAAATCTCCAGTTGCTACAAGGCACAAGTGCTTAAAGATGCTGTGCCTAATTTTCTGTCATATATTAAAAATTAGCTGTTAAATTTTTTCTTGTGTTCAAAATTATGCAAATTTCTTTCCACTACATAAGTAGTGCATTTGTGTGGTATTAAGTCTGTTTTCTACTTGCTTAATCATTGTCAGACAACAATTTTCCATAATTTGTTATGAATTAAAAATATTTCCCTGTAGACAGCTGACCATTTTAGGACAATTATACTGGTACTATTTTACCCTTGCTCCACAGTGAGTTATGGTAGTGTTGTTGAACTGTTGTGATATGTTCTGAAAATCTGAATACCAGCCTGATCTAAATCTATATTGCCTAGTAATTAGAACTCAGTCATGGAATGTTCAGCTTGGATTATTCTATCCTTCTGCTATGGTAGCATGTTTAGGACACATTCTTGTTGGAACATCCAGCTCAGCTCTATATCTGAAGGACTCTGATGAAATTTTTAAGTAAATACAATTTTTATGTGAATGGGTAAATATTTACAGGATAATTTTGCTTTTGGTAGAATAGGCTTGTTCTGGTTATTTTAGAATTTAAACATTTAAGTTATGAGTACTTGAAAATGGTTGAGGGAAATGCAGTTTTAATAACAATTTAAATAAATGTAGTTTTATACTTTTATATTGGCTTTATTATAGACAGAATATCACTTATAACTGAGTTCTTTCACAAGAACCACATACCTTAAATACTTAACAAATTGTACTAATTCACCTGATGATAGATTACATTAGAAAATGAGAGTCTATTGCATTAGGTCCAATAAGCCTCTATTTCTACATTAGCCAAATCAGTTCTTTTTCAGCTCAAAGAAACTGATGGATATTTATCTGATAACATGAACCAGTATTTGTATAGTAGATAATGAAAGGTTGGGGACAATGAAAGGTTTCCTTTGGAGTGATTGTAGCCAGATAAAACATTTACAATTTCTCTTAAGAATATATTTATAATGGTAAATAGTAATAAATCTGTCACAGTCTGTTGTGTAATCTCACTTGATTTTTTTTTATAAAACCGTTTACTTTTTTCTTTAAAAAAATTAAACTGCAGAATTCCATTATTCAGATTATTATTCATGGTATATTTTAGATACAAAATCAGGAAGTTTAGAGTTAAGGTTGAAATTCCATCCATGTTTTACAAAACCCCATTGTTCTGGGATTCTTACTTGAAAATACTTCAGTTATCTGTAGGAGAAAGAAAATATAGGCCTACTTCCACAGCCTGCTGTAGGTCTGATAAGATAAATGAATGTCTTTTATTTTGCTTTTCAATCTGAGATCTCAAAGCACTCTCTTAACATAATTCATTTAGGTGATTGCTTAGTACCAGTCTCATAGCTTCCACTCCTACAGGTAGGAGCGAGAGAGAGGGATCTTGACATCCATAGTACAGAATCCTGCAGTTAAGATTAATGGAAGCTTGCTCAGAAGCAAAGTCTACAGGAAATACCACCTCATTTTCCCAGGAGGTCCTTGTTCAGCATTTCAGGACATTTTTCAAGTTATTTATTTCAGTCTTTGTTAACTTTCTTTTTAAAGAGCTGCTTAATTTATCAACATTTCCAAAAAAAAAAAAATACTTACCTAATGTGTTGGATTTATTATTTTTCATTTTGAAGCACAGGTTTATTTTCTCAGTCAAATCTCAGCATGACAGTGTTGTAATTTTCATTAAACACATCCACACTTAAGAGTTTTCACACATCCTTCATCTTGAACCAAAAAGTCAGTGAACTTGCTGCTCTTTCCACTAATTTTTTTTATCTTTGTGTCACAAAATGAGTTTTTTAAACAAATTGAATCCATTCAAGTAAGAACTAGAGTTTAGAAGGAAATATCTGTCATTAAATCAAATCTTGCCTTTTAAAAAAAATTGTATCTTTCTAAAAATCATTGCATTGTCATTGACCACTATAGAAAATTAATGAGATTGTTTCATCCTTTAAAAAATAGCAAGATACTACGACATCTTTTCTACTTACAATTCACTCATGCTTCTTGAATGATGATCCATTTAGCAACATTAAAAGTGTAAAACAGGTGTTTTTTTTAAAAAAATTATAGCCCCCACTTATAAATGAACATTTAATAATCTGTTTCCTTACTTTAGTTTACAACTTGAAATAAATATATTGCACAGGTCTAAACTTCAGCTTCAACTATACTACTTTCAGATATTCAGTGCAATAGTTAAAAGTAATGTTAATAATTAATCAAGTTTTTAAATACTTTTTTTTTTACTGTTATGTCAATCTGCTGCCAGAAAAAGTGGCTACATGGAATAATAAATCCTTTTTCAGAGAAACAAAGTTTAGGAAATATGTGTCACTATCCCTTTTCTCCACAAACTTAAAAAAAATCATTATCTATATTTTTAAGGGTAATCTTATGTTGTGAAAATTTTTTGAAGATAGTTTTTTTAAATGCTTTAAATATTCAGTTTGGCAAATCGCATATCAAATGGTTAGGGATATCTTTGATCACATAAAATCGAGCTAAAAATCTGTTCTTCATTGAAGATGCCAAAACTTTATTTGACCACTGTAAACCAGTTTATTTTAAGTCTCTGAATTAGTTATCTGGATTTGAAGGGTTAAAAATCTGCTTTGTATAAGATTTCAAATTCTTCATTGGTTCTAAGTAAAACATTCTTTAAAAAAATTTCCAAACTATGAATCAATTTAAAATACACGCACACACACACACACACACACACACAGATTGCCTAAGGCTTTGGGGCAAGATCAGCAGTGTTGGAAAGTATTAAAAGACCTCTGTAAATAAAATTCTACAGTAAATATAATCAATTAAAGCAAAATAGATGTTAAGGGAAAAAAAACTTTTCTAATCTCTAAGAATTTAAAAATGATTAGATGATTTCCCAATTCACTAACCATGGTTGAAACTGATAAAAAGAGAATATTCATCATATAATAGACTTCTTCAACTTTTTAGGATATTAATTTGAAGAGTGATGCACACACACACACACACAATTTTTAAAGCAAAACATGCAGTATCACTAAATAGTGAGGAGTGTTTATAAGGTCTATATTGCGTAGTAAAGTAAGAAAGTAGCCATTAGTGATGTAAAAAGTGATTGAAGAGTAAAATCATATTTACACACTAAAGAAAAGGATGGCTTTTATCTCAAACCACTAATACTAGGTTAGCAGATTTTATTCACCTTTAAATATATCATGCCCATTTTCTGTTCCTAATATGAAAAGATGGGCGGGTTTTTTCTTATATAAGATATCATTTATTATGAAGTTTAGGGTGGAGTTAAAGGTAACAGGAAGAAATTTTATATCAGAAAAGAAAAATGCTTTCACAATAGGTTTTGCCTTTGTGCATAGTGTGTGTGACATTTCAACTCATTTTGAATTATATTTTCCATGATTCTTTGAAAATATCATGAATGTTTTTAATATGTGAAATGCTAATATTTCTTTAGTATTCAGGCAAATAAATCAGTCAGTAAACATTTATCAAGCACCTACAATGTGCCAGGCACTATGTTAAAACTTAAACATCAATATCTGATCACTGTTTTGCCTTCCAGTGCTAAGGAAATTATTTTCAGAGTTGTCCATTATGCTGCATAATTGTAGCTAATGTGGCTTATGAATCTCTGCTCCAGAGTATGTGAAATTTAAATTGGAGAATCTGTATAGTCAAGCCTAAATCTTCTTGAGGATTGCTATCCTGTGATCTCAAAGTGATTCAAAAGACAAAAAGAATACACATAAATATATATGATAGTGCAACCTATCCTTTAATCATGTTGCAAAAATTAGGTTTTAGATTTCTGTACTTCTTTTTGGAGTTTCATAATGAGGATATATCTCTTCTCTACTGTGTTGTACCCTGAAATAAGGTATCCTGGTATTTTATTGATTCCATCCATCATCCTATTTCTTGTTGGTATGTTGTTACCTAGATGAGAGAATAAATGTGAAGAAGGAAAAGATATTAGGTTCCTTGTTGGGAACTTAAAACTGTAATCATTGCAGTTGGACCAAAGTTACATGTATGTATCATAATGCCCTGTGGCAGTTTTTTTTAATGGAAATGTGTAAAAGACTGTGAAAAAATAACCAGAATATCCTCTTGTTTTTATAGAAATGGATCCCCCCCCCCAAAAAAAAACAACCCCAGCCCCACAGCCAGCATCCTCTTGATAACTGTGGCATGATTCCCATATGATTTCCTGAAGTGTGTGGTTTCTTTCAGGTTACTTCGGGACCACTACTATACGGTATTTTATTGTGTAGTCTACATGTACACATCATAAAGCATATGCATGTGGGGGAGTGTTGTTGTTTTTGTAGTGTGTATATAATACATTTACTAAAAACTGTTATTAAAATTCTGCAAAATACCCACATTAGTAGCAAAACTAGCCTTGAGAAACTATACTTAGTATACCATATTTCATTGAAGTTACTCTTCACTAAAGAGTGGAATTTGTCATGCTCTTGAAACTTATCAGAATGACTAAGCTAACCAAATTGCTAAAGAAGCTTATTATAAGAAATTTACATCTCTGAGTTGATTCCACCTTTCTCTTCCTTCTCCCATGAAGCCAAAAGTAGCAATAGAAAAATCTTTCAATACACTGATTTCCAACATATGGATCTTAGAGAAATGAGAGGTTGTGTACATCAAAAGTCATCATTTTGATATTAATTTTTAAAACACAGCATGTTAAATGTACATGTTATATGTATGCAATAAGAACTGCTTCTATGTATCAATAAACATACTTCTAAATGCTGAATAGATGTTATATACATATAGATACTTTTAGTTTTAAACTGGAACTAGGCTTTCTTTGGTATAGGGAAGGCATTGGTAGCTGAGATTACAATTTTAGACACCTACCTGGAGCTCTGAAAAAGTTAATGTGGCTTTCTGTCTACTTTACCACACTTCCATATGCATGGGTGGGTGTGTGTGTGTGTGTGTGTGTGTAATTGGTTCAGTTATCTTATTTCTCGTGGGTGTATTGTTAAATAGAAGAAAAAAACTAAAAGTAGAGAAGAAAAAGGCACTGGGTACCTTGCTAAAACTTTACAACTGTGATAGTTAACACTGGCTTAAAGTTGCCTTCACATATTAAAAAAGGGGATGGGACAGATGGACATTTGTGAAAGACTGAGGAAAAAAATAAAGTCATAATATGCCCCCATAAAATATGCATATATGTGCAGATATGAAAGTTATATGCATATATGTATGAACACAGATATGTGGGTATAACTTTTTAAAATGTATATGGAAGCTATTAATCAAATATAGACATTTAAAAACATTATTCAAATTGTAGTAGGTTTTTGTTCATCAGAAACTATTGTGTAGAATCCATGAATTTTTGGAAACATTTTAAGGGGTCCTCATACTCTAGTATATTTGAAATTATTTTACTAATTTTGCAGTGTATAAGTCTATGTGACTTAGACAAAAATATGGGACAAGAAATTAATAGAGGCGAAGGGCAGAGTTGGAAGATTATTGCACCAGTAATTTATCTTTTTTTGAAAGTAAAAAAAATTCGATCAAGTTTCCATATTTGGAGGATTTCAAAGAGTATAGTTTAAGAGAGTAATATAGTTTTATTCTTTTAACTTTTTGTTGTTAAATACTTTAAAAAACATTAAAGCTTATTGAATGGAAACATCAATTTGAATTTCCAGCGCTCTTTCCCTCACTAACTGCCAGTCATTGACAGATTTCCACAGTTCCAAGATTTCTTAGTTAAGTTTCCAAACATTTTTTTTAAGTTAGTAAATCAGAGTTGATTGTAAACTAGTGGGCTGGGTAAATGAGATTCTCTTAAAATCATAGAACTGATGCAGAATGGAGTAAGGAATCTCTTTGGTGACATCAAAGCAGTAGCATGTTTTTAAGGAAAATTAAAATGCAGTCAGGCTGTCGGCAGACACCTGTTTCTGTTGGTTTTGTTTTTTTTTTTTTAATAAAGTGTCCTGAATACTCAAACATAGTACAAAGTTACACTTGTAAACAATAGCAAGAGGTAATACAGCCTCCATCTTGATTGGTATAGGGTTGGATTTATTTGCCGCTTTGAAAAATTTTAATGCAAAATTGACACAAGTCTAAATAATGATTTGAGCACAAAACAAGATTGACAGTGATTTGGGTCGTGTGTGTGTGTGTGTGTGTGTGTGTGTGCATGCATGTGTATGTTTGTATGTGTGTGTGCCTAAATGTGCGTTTCTATAGCTGATAGCATAGGTGTGTACTTATTTAATAGCTGTGTTTTGCTGGTGCATATACTCCCTCTTCAGAGATATTATGGTAGTGCAGTAGATAATACATAATCTTTTTAAGGTTTTGGCTAGAAAATGTGGCTAACAAGTGTACGTGAGAGCCATAAGCTTGAATATTAAAATATGGACTAAGGATATTTTGAAGATCACAGGTATAACTATATCCAAATACTTCAGTCATATCTGTGTTTCTTGCTAATGTAAGAAACTTCTTAATACTTTGACAAATTAAACACATACTCTCTCTCTCCTCTTCTTCCTCCTCCTCATCATGCTTCTCCTCTTCCTCTTTCCTTCCCTTTGTCTCTCTCTCTCTCTCTCTCTTTCTCATTTCATTTAATCCTGTTCATTATTCTACAGAGACTAAGTATAACATAGTCATACATAGTACAGTCCCCATATATAGTGAAGAAAATTTTTGCTTTGTTTTGTTGTATGCCAATTATATTTCCAGTCTCAATATTTGAGAGGACATTTCCTTTTTGGTAACAAATGACTTGGATATTAGAGGAAAAAATATTTCTCTCTAACTCACCTCAAAGCATTCTCTTACATTTCTCCTTGGCGCACTCAAATAATAAGTGCTGCAACACATAAAATAAAAAAAATGTGTCACTAACTTATCTTTCGCTATTTATTGAATTTTACACAGTGCTACAATAGAACTACTTTAATAATATCAGAAAAGTCCTTGTCTTGAACAGCTTCTTTTTCTTAAATTATTTCTAAATGTGCCTTCTGCCTTATATTTGTTATGATAATATAATAGCCTTCATTCTTCCTATTGGCATACCATATCATTATATTATTAGATGCTCTGAAGAAGTAGTGGTTGATTTTTAGTGACAATGTCTCCAAGTCACCCCATTTGATGATTTTTGTGGTATCAAATTTGGAGGTTTTAGTGGCACCAAAGTGTTTTTTAGCAAAGGCTACACTAATATTTATAACAATTGTCTAAGCTGCATTGTAACTTAGGTGCAAAATACAGACATTTAGAATTCAAAACTGCTAATTCTGGGAGCATTATTACACAAGAAATTTAATATAAAATGTTTTCCTTTAGATACACAGTTAAAGGGAGAAGTAAAAATAAAGTTGTTTAAAGAATGTAAAAAATTAAATTTATTTTACTATAGAATATAGGATTTTAGAATAATTTTGACAGATGAATTTTGATTTATTGAACACATTTATTTATGCTGGAGAGCAAATTCGAGATAAAAACACCTTTCAATTATTGACCCTCACATCATACGAAAACTGTTTTTGCTTTAAAAGAAAGACACAAATTCCATTGCTTATTACAAAGGCATGAATCTTTTAGCCCTTCATGACTAACATTTTCTTTAAGGAAAAAACCTGTTAGTTTTATATATAGTGATTTTGAGTGTTTTAAGTGTTTGTTTTTGTGTTTTCATGTGTTTTTATTTTTAGAAGCATAGTTAAAGTTTAGTACTTCAGAAAAATGCCATTAATTGAAAGCTCAGTCCGTGCCCTCACTCCACTCCCCACTGCACAAATAAGTAAGTAAATAAATAAATCTAACAATGTTTCTGGGGGACAAGAGAAGGTAAAATCCCCAAACATCTAAATCACCATAAATAATCCTTTCCCCAAAAAAAGTTATTTTTTCTTCAATGTTGACAGTTTGGGTTTTGCAGCTTTGATAATAAGCTGGGAGAAACCAAGATGGAAGAGCAAGTCATCTTGGCAATTTCATACATTGATTCATTGATTTGCTGACTCATTTAGCAAATGCCCTAATCCTAACCCTAAATGTTCCAGATACTAGCTTCTACTTTTAGTAACTAAGGGCAGAAATCTATCACCTTTAGCATCTCTTTCTCTTGAAGGTACTCTCATATAAATCCTGAAGCGCCTGCCACCTAAATTCATCCTATTTGAAATCTCAGTGTTGTATCACTGAAAACTGGATGTCACAAGTAGGTGGGTTTTTATGGTAATATTCAATCCCACCTTTAAGGAATTTCATGTTTTGGGTGGACTTTGCATCATTTGACAAATTGCTAGGGTACATCATAATGATAATAACTATTATTTATATAGCACTCTAAGATTTGCAAAGCATGTGACATCAAGTAACTCATTTAATCCTCACAACAATACTGTAAGGAAGGTGCTGTGATTACATCCATTTTGCAGTAGAAGAAACTTGGGCTCAGACACTTGAGTGGTATTGCCCTGGAGTACACAGTTTGGGACAAAGGCAGGATGCAGGGATGAGAGTTGCCTGACTCCAAGTTCAGTAGCTCTGGAAGGTTAGCGGCTGGGTATTATGAATATTAGTACATCTCCTGCACTGGAGCACCTGGCACAGCTCCTTGGACTTAGTAAATTATTAGCAGGCATTTGTTGAATTAATGTTGCAGTGGATGGAGAGCTGACTTTGAGTTAGTAAAAGCTGAGTTCAGATCTGTAAATGTAGGAAAATCATTTCATCTGTGTCTCAGTTTCCTAATTTGTAAAATAATAGCACTTACTTAATAGAGTTGTGAGGATAAAATGAGATAAAGATGTAAAACGTTTTACAAACCTTAAACCTCAGTGTATGAGCTATCATAATAACTTCAATAATAAATTATTCCTTTAACAAAGATACATAGTTGCATATAGATAGAATAATCAGGAACTTCACTATACTCTGACTGATTATATTACCTGAAATGTCAGAAGAAACTAAATATACTTCAGTCTCACTTTTTAAATTATCCATTGTCATAGTTTCTCCCTTCTTCTTCCTTCATCCCACGGAGATCATTTTGTAAATAATAGTAATTCAAATTTCTATAGTGCTTTAGGGGCAGGTCGGTGGGACAGTGGATAGAGTGCCAGGCCTAGAGTCAGGAAGGCCTGAGTTCAAGTAAGGCCTCAGACACTTACTAGCTGTGTGATCTTGGGTAAATCACTTACCCCTTTTTGCCTCAGTTCCTCATCTATAAAATGATCTGGGGAAGGAAATGGCAAACCACTCCAGGATGTCTTCCAAGAAAACCCAAATTGATGTCATGAAGAGTTGGACACAGTGACAGAACAACAACATAATAGGTTTAAAACCACCTTTCCTCAACAACAACCCTGTGAGTTAGGTAGTGAAAATATGATTATACCAAATTTACAGAAGAGGAAATTAAGGCTCAGTAAGAGTAAATGATTTTCACTCGGTCAAAGGTCAGCCTAGGTCCTCTGACTCCAAGATCACAGCAGTTTTTTGCCACAACTTCTTTCCTGTGTCTCGGATATCTCAGGATATTGTTCTTTGCTGTTATCTAATGAGGTATTTAGGGTTGTCTTTAAAAAACACACAGATTAGGGAAACCTAACATATAGGCTTACAGCATAGCAGATCCTGATTGTCACAAGTAGGCATTTACTTAGGAAGTAGTTTTTTGTAATCGGGACACCTCCTAAGTGAGATTGTACTTTACTGTAAGTGACCTTTTCACTCCCATTTTCTACAGCATCAATGCTAAGAAGAACCAGATAATTAGACCTTTTGCTTCTAAAATTTATGCACATCTTTACTATTGTGAAAGTGGAAATCAGTAGGGGGTGTCTGTTGTGATACAGTGCCTTTCATTTATTAGATATTGTATGATGTCGAGAACACTGGATTTGGAGTCAGATTGTGCATTCTCGTTATGTCAGTTAATAGTTATGTTTCTTAGTGCAGGTGACTAAATTTCTCTAAGTCTCAGTTTCCTCATCTGGAAAATGGAGATGCTAGATTTTGAGAAAAGTATTTTGTAAATCTTTATTACACAAAGGTGTTATTATCATTAGTTCTTGAGTTTTTTCCTTTTTTAAAATTACGTTTGTGTTATTCTGCAGTTATTCAGAAGTGGGTGCTACTGAGTAATTGTAAGTTTCCTCTTATGCTTAGGTAGTTCAAAAAATGATAGATTGTGAAAGGAAAATTTCACTTCATTTTGCATGGCCTAAGTATGTGTTTGATGCGGCTGTTTGTTTCAGTCATGAATCAAGAACAAACTTAAAGATTTTCAGCACCATGTTCTATGGATTCCTAGTATAGAACAGTGATGTTTACTCTGACATTTTAGGTAAATTTAAAGAATAGCTTGGTACAAGCTTTTGCCCCGGAGTTTTCTTTTAATGGTACAGCTAAATTCTCATGAGGAAAAACATATTTTCATCAGTTGGCTCTGGAAATTTCTTGTACTTTTAAAATTATTTTGTTTTTGCAAGCACAGGCTTTTTAAGTCTTGCATTTTGAAGCAGATTTGCATATAGCCATATTATTTGACTATATTTCCTTATGAGGAAATCTTTTTCTTGCCAAATGTAAGTCATGGAGTGACAGGACATAAAATTAAAATTGTTTGGTGTGGTTCCATTTTGGCCAATATATTCTCCACCATCCCTTCTCCTTTGAAGTGCCCCCTCTTTGGTCATTTTGCAATGAGAGAATCTTTCTTAGGGAAAGTGAACAGTCCTAAGTTAGGTTTGACTTAGCCAGCCCTCATTTGTAGTCATTGCCACCTTGTGGATTACAAAGGATATTGGTTTTCATAAACTTCCATTTAATTTTGGCTCTTTTTATTGCAAGTACACTCTGGCAGTGGATTGTTAGTGTTCTTCACCAAAAGGATCCTCGAGTTTGTTCAGCAACACCTCATTTCTCCACTCACAGTTCATTTATGATTCTGATGAGAGTGTTTTTTCAGGAAACACACATTTCACTTTTTGACCTAGGAGCATCTGTTAGAATTTTTTTTAATACTACTTTGGCATTCTGAAAGTGTTAATGTCTTTCATATCTGTTTAATGCTATTTAGGGATATTTATGATCACCTCTTGGTTACTCAGGGTAAAGTGTGTCGCAATTTTTTTTAAACAGACAGGAAAGCATTCATATGAGGAAACAGATTGCTTTAAACATGTGCTTCCTGTGACAGTAAAAAGAACAAATTAGATTTAACACTGTGTAATGAATGCATAAATGTGTACATTTAAGCTTTTAAAAGCTTTATGTTCAGTTCTGGTCAAAACAAAAATTGAGTCACCTGTTAAAGTTAAGGATGCTTAGATCCCTAGCAAGGCATATCTATAGGCTACATCAGGTTAGAATGAGCCTGTGTATGTTTAACAAAGAAATCCAGATGCATTTTGGGATTCCCATGGCCATTTTTTTTCCTCTTTGAGTCTCAGATTGAGAAAATTCCTTCTTCTGACTTTAGAAATTGCCATTTTTAAAGGATTGTTCTTAGTTATATTTAAAGAAAAATGATATATTTTGATAGTGCTGAATTAAAAAATAACTTCATTACCTCACTGTCTCTTATTATCTCATATAAAGTGAAGGTTACCGTGTGCATTGCATAGTCTGTGAACCATAAATCCAATATGTATAGGTCTTTGTGGTTAGAAAATATTGTGTTTGAACATTAATTCTCCTTGGAAGAAGAGAAGAATCATCTCTATCTCTGCTGGAATTCTAATGATATTCTCTTTTCCTTGTACTTTAAATCTAAGGCTTTATAGAACATTCATCATATTCCTGGCTAAAGAGGTTGAACAGGAATCTCTTAGGAGAATACATAGTCTGGGGACATCTGACTCTCTTATATTACATACTGAGGTACTAATATCAAAACAGACTGCTCATCGTTGCACCGTAGGGCAGGGCTTTTTTTTGGCTGACAGGCACAAAGAGAAATGGGCATGCTGTACCCTGCTTGGCATCAAAATGGGTTAAGGGAAGCTGGGGGCACAGAGTCAGACTGCGTGTGCAGTCACAGCCCATGGTTAACTTCCTCTTTGTCTGATGCTTGGCTTTATTGGAACTGATGACTTTTTTTTTAAATATGGGGTGAGAGTTCAGTGAACTGGGAAGTAGCCCTAGACTCTCTCTATTATTGTACTTTCTCATACAGTTGACTTATGCTTCGTTTTTTGAAGTCACTGCAGTTGTTCCATGTACTGGCTTCTAAAGCTGTATATAAAGCATTTGTACTTCTCATTAAAAAAAAAAAGGTAATCAAATTGGAAATTAAAAAAAGAAATAAAAAACAAAATGTTTTTATTGCCATTCTAAAAGGTAGCAATGCTGATGGTTATCTTCAGTGATAGCCTTAAAAGACACCAGCATATATTTTTAATCGACATTGATCTGACACTTCTCAGAACAAATCAAAATAATTTCTGGCCATGATAGAGCATTGGTACAGTGCTGAAAGAATCAGCTTCATTTCAGGAGAAATTGTAAATGTCATTTGACTGACTGATACTGTATTTTTTGTTGTTCCTATTTGTTTCAATTCATAATTTTCTTTGAAGATTCATTTGGAAGAAAATGCAGGATAGTTTCTATCTTCCCTTAAGATTTTCCTCCTGTTTCTATATTTGCAGAGAGCAGTTCCCAAAGGCAAAAATGAGTGAGCTACCATCTTGAGAAGTAGATGATATGTTTAGTGAACACCAAATGCTCTAAAAGTTCTGACTGGAATTTTCAGGAGATTCTGGTTGCTTTGGACTAGCTATTATTTCACACAAAGCCATAGCAGTTGGCTAAAGACCTCAGTAAGATGACCAACTTCCGACAATCCAAAAAATAGGCTAAAAGGATAAGGGATAGAATACCATTTGTTTGGTAATTAGGGTGCATCTCTTAAGAGTTCCAGAGAATTCTGATTAACCTTTCTGTTCCCACATTCTCATATGAAATTAGCACACCTTTTAAATCATTGTTTAGCATTTAAACAAATATTTTTGAACCTTCTTAGTGCAACAGGTTTTGAAAACACTAAAAGTATGCTGTAGGTTTCCAAAAAACTTCATTTTTCTTACATTTTAAATGTTCTGTTTGTGCAAAATTTCGAGAATCACCATAAGGGCTTCTTTGCATTTTTAATTTAGTAACTAACATATGAATAAATTTGCATATTAATTAGTTGCAGATTAAATCATGCATACATAATTGCCTCCTTACTGTGTTTAATGTTTGTCAAAATCTCCAGCCTGGTTTGATGGATGTCGTATGAAAGATTACAATTTGATGTACCCTTGGAAGTATTTACACCAATAATGCAGGATTCTTAATAGCAGAATTCTCTAGTTATATACAGTTACTAATAAACATGTAAGATAGGTGCATGTCCCTTTGACTGAATTTTTTTCTTTGCACCAAATCATTTACTATTCATAATCATTAATGCATCTCCTAATTATACAGCATATGTCTGTTAACCCTTTCATTGCAGATCTTCCAGTGGCAGGTTGTTGGGTTTTTTTTCCTTAAGAAAACAAAGTACATGACAAAATTCTGGGATTTTAAATTATATTACTGCCACTTGCTTCTTCCTTCATTTTCCATGAAGTACACCTCTGTCCTCTCATATTTTCTTTATTTTGGTGTAACTTTTAAAGTTGTGCTTCTGCTTTGTATCTTATAACCAGATATAGTCTAAGTGAATGGACTTCATAGCGAATATTGCTCTCTTCGTTGACCACTGAGGAAAAAAATCAATGACATTTCAAATGCTTTCTATAAAAATGTCAAATAGAAAGGAACCCTACTAATAGAAGTCTTTTTAAAATTTCATGAAAACATGAATATTCAGGGCTAAAGAGTGAAGTAATATAGGACAGAGGATTTACATAACAGATCTTGATGATATTCAGCTCTTAATTCATTCCATTGTGCTTGCATGGTACGGTTCAAAATATGGCCCTTTATGGGAAGCATCGAATATTTTCTACTGGGAACAGCACCTTAATTCAGTAGACTATGATTTTGATACATTTAACATACAAAAATTAGAGATTTAAAATCCCTGATTTGATAGGGTTAAAGAGGACTTATTATGCCTTTAAGACAGTAACTGTTCCTTTTTTGTTGTTATTTCTTCAGTTCTTTAAGTTTTCTTTTACTCATGCCAACTCTAGACCTAGACCATGCCCCCCTTGTTTCCAACTGGCATTTTAGTTTTATGTGTAAATATATATGCATGTATATACACACATATATACATATATATGTATGTATACACACAAATATATATATACATATATATTACTATTTCTATGTCTAAGCTGCTTATCACACTGTATTACCCTGCATTAATGAGCATTCCTACTGTGCAAAGTTCTATCAAAAATGATGGTGTGAATGCCATTTTTAATTGGAAGTTTATGCAGTCAGATTTATAGTACACAACCAAAAAAATACATATACTACAGTCCTGATCCAAGCCAGGCATAGGATATTGATCTTTTTAATTTCACTATAAATTCTTACTCATTTGTTTTATTTATCCTGACTGGTACCCAGTATATTCCTGTCACTAAATATTTAATAGAAACCACAATTAAGAGGGAAACTGAGGCACATATAAGTTATGCCTGCTTTTAATATTCGGAGGAAACAATATGTTGTCTTGAATTGCTTTTCCTCTATTTTGCCAGTAGATTTTGCTCCCAAATTTGGAAACGTCTTCTAAAGTCATATTCAGATTTTGCTTTTTTGCAATTATTTATTATAATGATTGATTAAATATAAACATATTTAATAAAAAAATATTAAAATGACCCAAAAGCACAACCTAATTTTACTTAATTGGAAACTACATAATAAAAATACTGATCTCATCTCATGAAAAGATATTCTAATTATAAAAAAGAGAACAAATTATTGACAATTTTAACACACCCTTCTGTAGTGTGTCACATTGCACTAAATCATATAACAATATAAAAATAAAATTTAAAGACTTAACCTACAAATGGAAGGAAATCGTTGAGCCAGAATACCATATTTATCTACCTTCATTGTGCCTAGGTAATTTGGGGCATATGGTATGTAAATGATGTTCAGAAACCGCTGCCAAACCTAGGCACGATGGGATAAATTAAGGACAGATTTTCCTTGGTGTAAGTCCCATGTCTGAGGCCAGCAGTGTCTTTGCTTGGATATGTGTACTTAGCACCTATCTGTATCAGTAGGAACTTCAGACACCATTCACTGGTAAAATTTGACTTTCACCTGGATTCTAAGGTCGCTGAACATGCATATATACCTACATACATATATACATATACATATATATTCCCAAGAATCGCTTTGAAAATTAATAAGCAGTGCTTAATACATCCTTCTCCAGTACAAACAATTCTCACATGGAAAAATCTGAAAAATGATCAAATGATTTAAAGAAGAATTATTAAAATTAAACTATTTGAAATAAAATTTGTTTTAGGGTGCCTTTTTATAGGAGAAATTAACTGATCTTGGCTGTACTTCAGAAATGTATTGTCCAAAAGGAATTAATTTTCTCATAGCTAATATACTCATGTAGATATGTAAGTGCATATATTACATATAAAAATATTCCTTCTCTTGAACATAAAATAATTTTGAAAAATGAATACATTAGATATTTTTATCACCCAGAGAACCAAAATAGATCTTTCATAATTGTTTTTAAAAACCTGTTAGTTTGAGTTATTGATGTTTTATGGTACAAATGAGGAATTACTTATAAAAATCATTAGTAATTTAAAGGCCATGTTTCTATTTACAGAAACATAAAAGAACATTTAGTGACTAGCATTTAGTGCATTTAAAAATAACCTGATGATGATGATTTTATTATCTGTATTTCAATACAAATGGCTTTACTTATCTGTTATTCTATCTTTACCATAGTTTTTGTGCTTTACACTGGACTATATTTTAAAGTGACACCCACCAGTGAAATTTTGGACTTATCATGAGAAATTATTGTAGGATCTTTTCTATGTTGGTAATTTTAAATAGTATTCTTATTATTGAGTAGTTATTAGAAAAAAATCATTAACTATCCTAAATACTGTTATCATCGAACTTAGGGAGCACCAACATTAAATATACAAAAATTAGAATCAGTCTCAAATCTTGTCAATTAAAACTTGTTTTAGTTCAGCAAACTTGGATTTTAAATACAATCAGCAAAGGTTATTATAAAGTAAACTATCTGCAAATGCAGTTAGTCATTATTTCAATGAAGTGCCCATGCTTCACCCCTTTATTAAATCTGAATAAATAGAAATGAGAGGGTATCATCATAACAAAAAAACATTTTCCCACTAGTTCATATAAACTTGGATGAAGTTCTGAGTTGTTTACACTGTGTGTATCCCTTGGCCAGAGGTTGCACTGGAGATGCTTTTCACAGCTGTGCTCCAAACCTAACGTGATGTAGTAAAATTAGTATTCAGTGAAATATACAGCTCAATCTGCCTTTTAACTTTTCTGGGAAGTTGAAGCCTTGGGTAAAGGTTGATGGGATGGGAGTGGGGACAAGGTAGGTGGGAAAGATAACCAAGTATCAGATAACAGAGGATGATGATTAAAGATGTTAGATGGTGGAGGAGGGGGGAATGTAAAAATACTTTACTTGTATGATAGAATCACTGAAGAATAGCGAATATACATATTTAGGATTGTATCCCACAAGATTTTGGATTTAAATTTCAGTCACTAGGCTATGTTGGAAACTAAACACCTGTAATTTCGAGGAAATTAAAGTATATTTAGAATAGATAGAAAGTTGAGAGTTTTTCTTTTTTTCTTTTTTCAGCATCCTTTAGGATAAAGATAATATCTCAAACTATTAAAATGATCTATTTTTAATGATCTATCTTTGATTTAAAATGACTTGGCAGTTTTGAGAGTAGGGGGGCAGGATTTGCATGCCCACAGACAGTTCTGCATACCAAATTTCAGAGTCTTGCCATTTCCATTATAAATATCTGAAAAATTAGGGTTTGAAATGGTACCCTTGACAAATCCTTAACCACTGCAGTGCTACCAGGTATATCTGTGATAAGGATAACAAATAAATTAGAAAAAAAAAACTTTTTTACAGATTAAGGCAACATGTAGATCGATGGCTTATTTTAGCATTTAGTCTCAACCAAAATATTTGTTAGTAGAAATCTTGAAAAGATATTATGCATTTGTAGATCTCATTCCCCAAGGTAGATATGACTTAAACAGCTTGTTGAAGTCATAACTGCCTAGCAGCCAAAATACTAACTCAATTCCAAGTATAGTGACTTTAGCCATTCCTCCTCTGTGCTGAAAAAGTTTAGTCTTTCCTAGAATTATATTTATCCAAGGCTGTTTAACATAAGTACTAAGTACCATGCTATTAACTTAAAGTTTCTATCATATCTGGATTCATTTCCAGCTATTTCCAGATTCCACCTATTACTACTACTACCTCATGGATGGTCCTGAAGAGAAATAGAAGTAATGACTGTGTGTACAGTTTCTAAAGTTTTGCATATGTATTAGTGATGTAACAGCTTCACATACATGTGCACACACACACACTTTCACTTTGGTCTATTAAAATGAACTTGTCATTTCAAGGCATGTAAACCAAATATAAAGCATTCAGTTATTAGTGTTGTTATATTCTTATAAACATCTGTAAAGTGAAAGATGGAAGAAATCTTAGGAACCATCAAGTATAACCTCTTCATTTTATAGATGAGGAAACTGAGATTCAGAGATATAATAGGACACTTAGCAAGTAACAGAGCTGGATTTGAACTCAGGTCTCTGAGATCAGAGGCAATATTCTTTCTCCCTTTACCATACTTTCTCTCTAATGCTTCTTTATTGGCAATCACATTTTTTAAACTATAATGTGGTAAATAAATAAATGAATTCTCAAATAAAGCAATAAATTCTCAATAACCATCATGACAGACACTATGATAATATGTCAGTGATTTTTTTTAATTGCTACCACTGTTAAATGGGTCTTAGGTGCTATAAAGTTACCATCTTGAAACAGAGTAACAGCTTACTTTCTTTTATATAAAAAATAACAAAATAATCTACATGGAAAGGCTTTAGAAAGAACAATTTTATTTCCTGCCCAATTGCCAAGAAGCTCTATAAGATCACAGAACACTGTCTTTCTGCACATGAACATTCCTACTAGTAAGTTAAAAGATCCAGTGTGGAATCAATCATTGAAACATAGAGGAAACTAAACAGACTTACATATACTTAGACAAGAAGCAGGTTGCCACATCATGGATGACTACATAAATGTAAAGTAGAGCAGATATGGAGTAGTGGATAGACCTTTAAGTCAGGAAAATCTGGATTCAGTTCCAGTCTCAGACACCTAGTGACTTTGTAGGCAAGCCATGTGACCGCTCAGTGTTGTAGACAATTCTCTGACTGTGATTGCAGAAAAAGTGTTGTTCTTATTAGTAGAGGACATTTCCTTACCAAGAAATTCTCTAGACTAGTGAAATAACAAGGACTCAGTACCTAGCTCTATAGCCAAAACTTATGTTCTACCACCTAAAATAATCATAGGTCAGAATGAAAATTGCCAAATCATAATTAAAGAAGTAAGCAAACATCAGCTTATACACACAAACAGTAAAAATGAAGTACATGATTTGGGGAATAGCAAACAACCAACATTTATAATCAAGCATCTTCTCTGTACCAGGTACTGTGCAAAGGACTGGGACTGCAGAGAGGCATGAAACAATCGAGGGGTTTCTCTGCTAGTGCTAGAGACAACATATCTAAGTATATACAGGAGAAACAAAGAAAATTAAAACAAACATGAAGTGTAGAAATAAGGTAACAGTGGAAAGGATCAGAGAAGGTTTTATCTAGAAGGTGCTGCTTGAGGGAAATCTTGAAGAACGAGAGGGATTCTTTGAGGCAGAGATGAGGAGGGAGTAGTACATTTCATGCAGGGGGATAGATAGGCCAAGGGCACAGGAATGAGAAGTGGATCATCTGTCTAGGCAATGGGTGATTAGGCCTTAACTAAGGGGATAGTTTTATAAGTAGTGAGAAGATGACTTTGAAGTTTCCTCAGTTGTGAAAAGAAAATAATCATGGAACTTACATACCAGGGTAGTTGTAAGGATCAAATGAAGTGATATTTGTGAAGAATTTAGCAACGTGCCTGGGAAATAGGAGTCTCCATATAAATGCTACCTAGCTGGCTTGCTAGTAGTAGCAATGGCAATATATATGATACATGTAGGGAGTGGGTGATGTGTAATAAAAGTGTGGAGTAATAGGAACGTTTATTGGCACACCCATTTCAGAGGCAATGGTACTGTTTATTTGATGCTGGTTCTCTGCTCAAGAGGTCTCTGTTTCTGTGTTTCTCTCTCTGTCTCTCTGTCTCTGTGTGTGTGTGTGTGTGTGTCTGTGTGTCTGTGTGTTTGTGTTTCTGTGTTTCTATCTCCCACCACAGCTTGGTGGGAGATAGCTGTGGTGAAGATGAATCCTGACAGGGAGTTCAGAGTTGAATGGCTTAGACTTTCTTGGGAATGGCCTTGGGATAGTATACTATCACCTATCATACTATTAGTAGTAGTGGTAGTGGTAGAGATAGTAGTAGTAGTAACAGCCAGCAGCAGCAGACATGGTAAAAGTAGTGATTAGTATTCATGTATATTCTACTATGCTTTGGAGATTTGTTGTCATTGTGGAAATAGCTATGTCATATTACCTCAGTCTTTGGGGGAAAACCACCAAACACTTTTTCAGCACAAAAAATAATTTAAAGCAGATGAAAAGAAGAGTGGATTTATAATAAAAAAAAACAACCTAGGTTTCTGACTCTGCTAGTTGTGATCTATGTGACACATAGATAGCAAGTCACAAACTTTTGGATACTAAAGTACCCTTGTGTTCTACAGCTCAGATACAGTGATTTTATGAGTTATTAGAAGCTCTGCTGATAATCTAGTCTTGAAATGTACCCCCAACTGAATGATACCCTTTACCAGTCTAGAAAGTGGCCACAGAAATTAACTAGAAAAGTCACCATAATTTCCTTCTTGATAACTTATAACTAAAAGTAAATTTAACTTCTTTATTTGCAAATGTTTTCCAATAAGTTGAATTTTCTAAGCCCGGGAAGGATTTTATAATTTTAGACTTGAGTCTCAGTCTAATCACACTTTAGTTTTCTTGTGGTGAGCCATCATTGTACATGGACTTCCTTGTTTAGGTCATGGTTTGGGCTTGAAAAGGAAGAAAAAGCACTTTCTCCTTTCTGTCCCTTCTCCTTTCTTCAATAAAATTTTAATTGTATAACCAAGTGCTAAATGTTAAACATGATAAAAAGAATTATGAAATGTTATCTTCATTCTTTATTTCCCAATTCGTTTGAGGGGGAGTAGAATGTGGTGCAAACACATAACTGTATTATACATATATCATACAATAAGAACATTAAAGAACGGCACCTCCAAAAATACAAAAACTGAGGAGGAAGATCTTCATGGAAGAAATGGCATTTGATTTGGGCTTTAAATTATAAGTAGGAAATCAAAAGGTGGAAGGAAGACATTTCAGGTATGGAGATCAGCTTATCTATGTGGGAGTCAAGACATACATACAAGAAAAGTTAATGAAAGTAGAAGGCACTAAAGGCTTCCCATTTCTATACATTAGCTTCTCTAGCACAGAAGTGATTGTTGTTAGATTTGAATGGCTTCCAGATTAACCTGGTGATTATAAATATCCATGGTAAAATTATACCAAGGGCCACTTAATCCAAGTATTGGGGGCTTTTTTCCCTTATCCACTTCAGAAATAATTTATCAGGACCTCCCAAGGTTGTTCCCAAGAGATTCTAAGCCATTCAACTCTGAACTCCCTGTCAGGATTCATCTTCACCACAGCCATCTCCCACCAAGCTATGCACGCACGCGCACACACACACACACACACACACACACACACACACGGAGAGACAGACTGACAGAGGAGACAGATAGAGAAACACAGAAACAGAGACCTCTTAAGCAAAGAACCAGCATCAAATCAACAGTACCATTGCTTCTGTAATGGTTGTGCCAGTAAATGTTATTATTCCATATTTCATCACATACCCCACACTCCCTAAATGTATTGTCTCTTCCAGTAGAATGGAAGCTCTCTGAGAGCAAAACTTTCTTGCTAATATGTTTATATATTCATTGCTTAGCACAGTGCCTAGCAATATAGTAAGTGCTTAATAAATGCCTTTTCTTCCCTTACTTCATAGACCATTGCAATATTCATTAGGCTTCTTTCTAGCTGATTAGCTGTGGGATCATCCAGAAATTTAGATCCTTCTTTATTTGTCCTCATTACAGTCACAGAATCATAGAATTTTGGAACCATTTCAAGTTTCCTTGTTTTATGTGTGAGGAAACTGAGGCATAGAGGTACATGAATTGCCTGCCTAATGACATGTTTGGTTGGCACAGCCAAAATAGATCCTGGGTTCCTGATACCAATTATAGTACTCTTTCAGTTATAATGCACCATTCTATTTCTTTAATTAAATTCCAGGAATGTAGTCTGGGACTGTTTTGGCCATAATGTCTTAGCCACAGTGTAGTAACTAAGAAAACCACAAACATTTGGATGAATTGGAAATTTGAAGGAAAACCAAAGTAAACTTCAGTAAATAGATTGAGGTGACAACATATAGAGCAAATGGGAATGATGTCTTGAAGAGTCCTCATTTTTAACTTAATTTCCCAATTGTCTTCACTCTCACAGAGTTAAAGGTTTGCTACTGGATGAGATGGATAACCATGGACTTCATTTGAAAGTTTAGGAAAAAGCTCCCTGGGTGACTAGGAAGGAGTGAGCCCTCTCACACCCTCCACCCCTTCCCTCAATATTTCTCTTCTGTACTTTTCTCTGCTATGCTACCTTCTTGTCTCTCTCCTTCCTTCTCCCCTTCTCTCTTCATTCTCCAACAGTCCAAATCAGAAACCTTCAGGGAGTTCTAGCGTTCCATAGCCGTCTTTGATCCTTCTGCCAGGACTAGTGGTGGCAAGAGGAGAAGAGCTGTCATTTGCGAAATTAATAATAATAGCAAGCAAGCCCTTGCCATGTGCCAGGCACTGTGCTAATTATTATCCCATTTCATCCCCACAACAATCCTGAGAGGTAAGGGACTGTCGTTATTATTCCCATTTTACAGATAAGGGAACTTAGGAAGCAAATAGTGGTGAAGATCAACCAGGATCAGGCTAATAAATGTCTGAGGCTGGTTTCCTGTCTCTAGGTCCCAGTTCTCTGGCCACTGTACCTCATAGTAAAATCAAAAGATATAGAAATGTGGGCTTAACAAGAGGAGGAGGGATTTAGCCTGGTACTTACCCAGTTATACCAGGTAAATCCAATTCCTCTTTGATGTATTTAAATGGACTCTATAGTTGCCAATTTAGGGCATCAGGAAAACTGATTTTATCACACAAACACCCCCACCCTCTCCACATACACACCATGGAAAGAAGCAGGGTTGGTTAAAATGCAACTCTTATCAATACTAGGTTACCATGAAAAACCTATAGCTGAGGGTGGGGAGAGCTATGAGATAGGGGTGTGGTGTAGTTTTTTTGGTTATTTATGGTGTATTCTCAAAGTGATAATGATGATTGTGTGTGTGTGTCTGTGTGTCTGTGTTTATATGTGTTTGGTTTCATAGAGTTTGGTACTGTGGAAAGAACACCGTATCTGGAGAAATAGGATCTGCATTCAAATGCTTCCTATGAAACATACAACCTTTGTGACCTTGACAAGCCACTTAACCTACCTGCATCTGTTTCCTCTTCTATAAAATGACAGAGCTCAAGGCAATGTCTTGTTTTGGATAAAGGATGGCTATGTAAACAGGAAGACTAGTTTATGCCATAGTTTTGGCAAATACTAGGTATGTGATCCTAGGCAAGTCACTTAACCTCAGTGCTCCAACCAAGGCTCTAAGAGTATAAGTTGCAGAATAAATGTGATACATATTAGTAGATGACTTTCCTGAACTAATGAAATCACAAATTCAATTTAAAAGAAAAAAAGAGGGACTAGGTTAGATTGATACCCAAGGGATGATAAATCTTTTCCCACCGATAACCCTACAAAAACCAAAATACCAATATCTGCAGATGTTATTCCCCCAAGCCTCTATCTTGGGCCCTCTTTTCTTTTCCTTATATGCTATTTTGCCTGGTGATAAAATCAGTTTCCATGGATTGAATTATCATTTCTATGCAGATGATTCCCAGATCCATTTATCTAACCTTGACTTCTCACCTCTCCTTTGACATCCAGTCTCCCACTCCAGTTTTATATTTTACATCTCTAACTGGAAGTCTTGCAATATCTATAAATTCAGCATGTCCAAAACTCACTGTATTGTCTGTCCCCGAAACCTTTCAAAACTCTTCCGAATTTCCCTGTTACTGACTAGGGTTTCATACCATCCTTCCAATCCCCCAGACTCACAATCATCCTCATCCTCACTTCCCCCCTCCCCATATCCAGTCTATTTGTCAAGTCCTGTCAATTCTGCCTTCGCATCTCTCCTATATACCCTGTCTTCTTTCCTGACACTGCTGCCCCTTGGTTCAGCCCCACCATACCTTACTACAATAGCCTAGTTGACCTTTCTGCCTCTCTTCACTTTCAGTCAACTATCAAAGTGATATTCCTAAAGTGTAGCTCTGGCTATGTTATTTCCCCATTCAGAAATTCCAAGGCCCTCCTATTTGATCCCAGAATCAAATTTAAAATGCTATTTGTCTTTGAAAGCCCTTCAAAATCAGACCCTTTTCTACCTTTCCAATCTTTTTCTCTCTTAACTCCCCTCTGTATACCCTTATCTAATATCTCTGGCATCCTTGCTGTTCTTCACATAAGATACTCTGATCCTGTGGTTTTGCATTTTCACCTGCTCTAGCCTATGCCTGGAATTTTCTCCCTCCTAATTTCCACTGACTGAATCCCCTGGCTTCCTGCAAGTTTCAGCTAAAATAGCACTTTTAGAAGAAGCCTTTTCTAGTCCTTCTAAATGCTAGAATATCACCTCTCCGATTATTTCCATTGTATCCCTAAAACATCTGGTTTGTATATAGTTGTTTTCATTTTGATTCCACCCATGAAATTGTTAGCTCCCTGAAGGCAGTGACAGTTTTTGCCTCTTAGTATTTATAGAGTTTAGCATAGTGCCTGGCATATAGTAAGTGCTTAATAATTGCTTGTTAACTTGACTTAGTTTCTTCTTTAGAGTAGCAATATAGTACTTATCTCAATCCTTTCAAGTACATGGTGTACAGGCCCTGTGTGCAGTTTTCAGAAGAAAATGTCACTTTCTATAGAAGAGGAAATCCCCACTTCATTTGGCTTCCCCATACAATTTAGTGAACAATGCAGAAAGTCTGACCTTTTTCAGGTTTCAGCTCATTTTAAGATATATGTCAGTTGTATTGTTTATTCAGAATGCTTTTGTCTTTTTTTTTTTAATTGACAAGAGTGCCGGGACAAAGTTTGGAAAAGTAAAATCCTTTGTCATAAAAGGTTAGTGGTGTGAACTCTCGTGCTTTTAACTTGTTAGTATTCTAATTCAGCATAAAGAAAGGACCAATTGGTAACTCTTCTGAGGTTTTAAACTGAATTTATGTCTGTTCAGAAATGAATGGAAGTCACCAAGAACATTGGTGCCATTGGATTTTTAATAAAATTTTTTCACTGTTCACCTTAGCTATATTCGGATGGCAAAGAAATGAAAGATTTTAGGCTTTATTAGTATTTTACCCAAACAATCCATTCAACATTTGTGCTGTGTTAGCACAGTGAAAACATGAATATATTTCAGTCTTATTTTGTAAATGTCCACAATATTCCTTATTTAAATGCTAAGCATCTGAGGTTGTTTTAAGGATCTTTATTTAAATTATTAATTGGATTTGCTATATATGACCAATAATTCACTTAATATATACTGATTTGATACATTTTCTGTTTCATCCCACCTGATACTTCATTGTTGACAGCATTATTATAAAACTATATGACATTTGCAGAGAATTCTATGACCTAGAATGGAAAGGAACCTTCTATACCATTTAAGCTAATCCATTTATTTTTCAAGAGCCTCAAAGTTGAAGTGACTTGCCCAAGGTCTTGCAGATATGAATAGCCAAGGTTGTGAAATCCAGGTCTTCTCACTCCAAATCACACCACGCTACATTTTCTTCAGTATACTTATGATTAAAAGCATTTGTGTTGCCATAGTTAACAAAACCTTTAAAAAAAACTATTTAGAATAAGGAAATTTCATATTCTAAACAAATAACCCTCTCCGGTGAGGGGAGGCTATTTTTTAATTTGCCTGATTATTGGTTAATGCATAGATAGATCTGTTTTTATTGAGTGTCTTTTAAAAATTTATTTTGTGTTTATCCTGTATCCAGATGCTATGACAATAATCCCTTCCCCCAAATGCCTTTTGGAGTGAGGCCTTACTGAAGTATAATAGTTAGAGGTCCCCAAAAGGGAAACTTTCCTCCCTCCTCCAGGAAAACACACACACACGCACACACACACACACACACACACACACACGACTTTACCTCGATCTTACTAGAGCTCATTTTGCACATCTCAAGGCAAAATGTGTCTCCAAACTATTCTGGAGGGGGAATATTGCCTCATGCTTCCATTTGACTCAGGTAAATGTAGTAAATGCATACCTCCCTTTATCTAGAGAAGTACCATAATTTAAGTCATCTTCCTCTGTCTCTGTTGTTATTTTGTCCAGTAAGTGAGATACCACTTCAGTGTCTCAGAATAGAAACGGTTTGTTTTTGTTCTTAACTCTTGGCCCGGCTGAATATAACATGCCCCCAGTTATACTAGGTCAGGATGAAGTTTTTTTTTTTTCAAGAACATTCCATGCATCCCAGGGGGGTGGAGGTGGGGATTGTTTTCCAGGCCCTTGGAGTTGGGGTGAGAGGGAAATGAACAAAGAGATTTCACTTTATCTCTTAAAATGCAGTTTCATTATGTATTCTTTGTCATTTTTAAAGGAATATGATAGAATTCTACTTTAATAGGTACAGGTCTTACTGCATGAACATGGGATAGAAGAGCTTGCTTTGTGATTAACACCTAGAAATTATTTTGTGTCTTCTGATACTGACAGCTACTCTGTACTTTCATTTTCTTTGTTCAGGCTGCAAATATCTCATAGTAATGTTTCATATTACAATAGCATGTATTCTGTTAGACTTGAGATACATATTTGGATTCCACTTATACACAGTCACCATGTCAGTTTGTCTTGTATATATATAGTATATGTATATAGTCTAGAAGATGACCTGTTGATATGTGTAATACATGGTATCCTTTGGGTTCTGTACCATAAAAACATAAGACATATAGGACCAGCTATGAAAAAGAATTTGAACTAATTAAGGAAGGTCCTCTACCACTTAGGCCAGCCTCTTCTATGATTTCAGACTAGACTGCAAGAGCCTTGATGGATCCCTCATCATCACATGATCCCAATCCCATCTGAAAGTGAGTTTTCTTTCTCTCCTCAAAATTTCTTAAAGTACGTAACACACTATTTATTTTGCTATTCAGCTTCAACTAGCTCTAAGGATACAAAAACAAAAATCTAGCATTCCCTGCCCTCAAGGAACTTTTACTAACTTCTGCCTTGTATCGTATTGATTTGTTTATATATTTATCTTGAGGGAGAATCTGCAAGATCCTGGAGAGCAACTATTATCATTTTTCCTCTTGCTCTACTCCTCTAGCACAAACTCTTTCAGATGTTTACAAAATATGAAGTTGAAGTATTTTGAAGATGGTCACAAGAATTTGGCGGGTCCATCTTTGTGTTTTCCAGTGAACCTTCCATACATCCATGGGAACCATAGAGATTTGTTGTTAATTTGTTGATTTTGCTTTTCAAATCAGTGTGGGTTTGGATGTTTTCATATTCTAAGGTTATATGAAAAGTATCCCCTTTAGTCTCAAGTCAAAGATAGGGTAATTGAGGCATAAGAAAGTTAAAAGCTTTATCTGTTAAAAGAAGACCTGGCATAGCTTGATTGTCAGTGCAAAAGGATGGCAAAATAATATTACAATAGCTATCTACTTAATGTAGGAACAATGGCCTACACTTCTCTAATGTATGTGAAGATAGACAACTTTTCAGAACTAGAACATTATGTATAGATAGACCCTGCACAAGATCATTTAGGAGGGGAATTTGTTGATAGAATCAAGCCTGGGAGTCATGTTTTGTCAGCCCCCCTATTCATACAGGAAGGTAGTCAGCATTTATTAAGTGTTTTCTATATACTGGGCACTGTGCTAAACTCTGGTGATGTGAAGGAAGAAAACAACATTGTCCATATCCTTAGAAGGCTTGTGTTTCAATGAGGAATACAACATGCAAAAAAGTATACATGTAGGATTTATACAGTGTAAATGGAAGGTAATCTCAGAGAGAAGGAACTAACAGTAAGGAAGGGGAAAAATGAAAAATCCCTCCTTAATAAAAATGATATTTGACCTGTCTTGAAGGAAGCCAGTGGTTGTTTACAGAAAAGTACTTTGTCAATCTTAAAACATTATATGACCATCATGTATTATTATTGATGAAGAGTACGTATCCCCATTATCTTTATCCCTCATGTAATATAGGTTCACTTTTTCCCCTCCAATTAATATTTTTTGTTTAGTCATTTCAGACTCTTTGTGACCCCATTTAGGGTTTTCTTGGCAAAGATACTGGAATGGTTTTACCATTTCCTTCTCCAGTTCCTTTTACAGATGATAGAACTAAGGCAAAAAAGGTTAAGTGACTTGCTCAGGATCACACAGCTAACAACTGACTGATGCCAGATTTGAACTCATGAATATGAGTCTTCCTGATTCCAAACCCAGGACTCTATCCACTGTGCCACCTAAATCTTGTAATCAATATAAGTTATAATTCTTCCTGGTCACAGATTTTCCTCCGGGGGTGGGGGGGGTGAAGATTTCAGGATGTCTTCTATCTTATCTAACACATGGAGTAACAAAGTAAGGCACCATTACCAAAAAAGGCCCTTATATATACAGAATATGCCCTAACTAAAGAGTAGAAAGAATGTTGTGTGATAGTTTCAGCATGTCTTTTAAGATAATATTAGGAATTGTCTTAATTTTGCAATAGTCAGTGACTTGGTGTATGTACTTAGAATGTGTTACAATGTTCAGCAATAGACTAATTGTCCAGCAGTGTCCAAACATGTCCGGTGTTGAGCTGAAAAGCCAGTTAATGTTTAGTATCATTATATCACTATGATTTTGTGGTCCATTTATACCTTCACTGTCATAATGGAATCTTTTGTGTATGACTGGGTTAATTGGGCTGTTCTCAACTAAAGGAAGTGGAGAGATTCCGTGTGTGTGTGTGTGTGTGTGTGTGTGTGTGTGTGTGTGTGTGTTTTATGCAGACATGTGATTTGAAATTCTCTCTGTAGAAACTCAGTCCAATGAATAGAACCACAATTCATCTGAAACTCAATCTAATAACATAGAACCACAATTCATCTGTAACTTAGAGTCTTAGAGTTTGGCTTCAGTTCAAAGTGTTTGAATATTCGATTCCTTTGAAGACTGAGTGATTTGCATTTGGGTCACACAGCTGATATGTAACAGTGACAGGATTTGAACCCACGTCTTTCTAATTCCAAAGACCATTACTCTATGGAACTATGCCCCTCCTCTGGACAGTTAATATTAGATATTGTACATTATCTACTCTACAGGTATGGATGTTAGCTTGTTGAAAATTCATTGTAATGTATATAATATAAATCTATATGTGAAAACTGACCATCATTATTTAGTTCATTTTATGAATTAAATTCCTGAAATACTTTGGCATACTTATAGATAGTGTCTCCTACTGGGATAATGCAAAAACTGTTTCCTTAAATTTTGAGTAGCAGTCATTAATAACAGCTTTCTGGATCAGCTAAATGTGGTGTAGAATAACTGCCTTTGCCTGGCTCAATGAAAATCCCTTAAGTGGTTATGTTCTATCCAGATGCAAAATTGAAAATACGGCATGTAGAGATTAAAACACCAACAAACACTAGTTATTATTGTTTTCTTTTAAGTCTGTTTCTTGTCAGATGATTTTATATGTATTTTGAGAGGTTTCTTCTTTTTACCAGAAGATTGTAATAGACCAAAGTCCATATTGCGTAGAAGATAGTTTCCCAGGATAGAAATGCATGGTTAATGTATTGTTCTGATGTGGACATACTTGGCACATGGCAGTAGATGTTTGGAAATTAAGTGACAAAATTTGGAAAATATTCATTTAGATATTCTATATTTTAAACAAAATAAATTTTTGGCAATCCTCATTTACATAGGGGTATGGTAGTCAGTTCTATATGGCCACCATAATAAACTGCATTCGTTGGTTTTGGCCATCATATTGAAAGAGTCACAGAGCCCTGTATGTTCTCTATATAGAATAGATATCTTTGAACTTTTGAATACCCACCATTACTTTGAACTTTCTCTTCAACGAAGATTTAGAACTAATTCAATAGTGCTTGAAAAAATAACGCCTTCAGTTTCTAAGTGAATATTTTATTTTGTTGTTGTTCAGTTGTTCAGTCATGTCCAACCTTTTATGACCCCATGGACGATACTGTCCATGGGGTTTTCTTGGTAAATAATATTTGAGTGACTTGTGATTTGTTTCTCCAGTGGATTAAGGCAAATGGAGGCTAAGTGACTTGTCCAGGATCATATAGCTATCACGTCTGAGTTCACTTGTGAACTCAGATCTGACCCAAAGCTCAGCCCTCTCTCCACTGTGACCTAGCTGCCAAACATTTTATTACATTTTATTAAATATTTTTGTTACCTAATTGTGTGTGTGTTAAATGTCTGCCTTTTCTGCCCAAAATGCAACACTTGAGTTGTATTTTTACTTATTTATCTTTATATAAATCATTTCTCTTAAACCAGATCATAAGCTTTCTCGAGTTACAAACTTTTTTTTTTATTTCTTTGTGTTCCTTGAAGTATACAGTAAAGTACAGGAAGAATACAGAAGGGTTGAGTGAATAAATCCTAGAATAATTCCCTTTGTATTATAGGACATTAGAATTACATGATTCATCTATTTATGCAACAAATATTTATTGAGAATCTCTTTCATACAGTGAATTGTGGGAGATGTTATGGTTATTCTCAAAAATGAATACAAATAGTACCTTCAAAGTTCTGTCTACCTTAATCCTAAGAAGGAAGAGTAGATGGTGACCGTAAGTCATCATTTCAATTATTAGACTCTATAAGGAAAATCCAAGGAACTATATACCTCAGAAGAAGAAAAAATAGTGTGGAAACTTTCTAAAGTGATCAATAATTTCAAGAAAAAGAGTTTGAGTACATTTTTAAAAGATTTATTTCTCTATAGAGGAGCACTGTTTACTGTTACAAACTACAATATCTTTAACATCTATAAATTTGTAACTAACTTGCAGGGAGTAGTCGATTAATTTTTGTTGTGGTTAATTGTCATTCTTTTTCACTTTAGTCATACAAGTAACTGCTTCTCTAAGAGTGTGTATGTATGCAAACAAGTATGCACACATGCACACACACACAAACATACACACACATAATGACCTTTTTTTATTATTGGTAAAATGTGAGAGACAGCATGGCATATTGGATAAAAGACTGACCTTGGAGCCAGAAAATTGTGCTCAGGCCCACCATGGGCAAGTCACTTAACTTCCCACTACCCTCAGGCAACTCTCTGTAAGAGTGTAAGTCATAGATTAGTTGATGGTCTCCATCCTGTGGAGGAATTTTCCACACTGGGATTTCTTAAACTGTTTAAATCACTGATGCAGACCAAAATGTGTTTGTTCTCTCTCTCTCTCTCTCTCTCTCTCTCTCTCTCTCTCTCTCTCTCTCACTCACACACACACACACACACACACACACACACACACACAAACACACACAACATAGGGATTTATGCATACATGCTTAATTTCCCATGGAATATATTTTTTTGTCCTCAAAATTTCAAAGTCTATGGACAGAGAAAGTGAGCTGAAGCTATAGAAATCCTGACTTGCATTTAATGATAAACATGTGCTCTAAGGTCAGAAAAGTAAAAATGAAATATAACAGAACTATAGCAGATTTCCTTTCTCATTGGTTGGAATTCAAAGATTAGCTTTCAGAATCCTACATCTCTGTTAATTACTGTACTTTATTACCATAAGCACATGAAACACCACATTCTTCTCCATACATTCATTAAAGCTCAGTCTTAATGGTCTTATCTGAAAAACTGTATGATTTCCATTTCTCTAAAATGATATTTTAGATTTTTAAAAATCCATTATACCTTATCAGATTAAAATCTCTACTTGGATATGAATCACCTGCCAGTCATATACTCAAGAGATAATTTTATAAGTATGGGAAGCTCTAGTCCAATTAAAAATTATTTATACCTTAAAAAGTAATATAAAAGCATCTAAATGTTTACAAAACATGCAGGGAAATATTTAATATAAGCAAAACAGTAAGATTATTTATTGAAAAAAATTTATTGTTTAGAAATATTTCAAGCAGTTCAACTATAGAAATTTAGATGTAATCTAGAAACAGCTTTCTAAAAATGAAGTTTTCATTTTTAAAAAATCTTCCCTTTTTTTGCATCCTAGTTCTTTTTCTAACTAGAGTGTTTTTTTACACAATGACCTGTAATAGTTGGGAACTCTGGCCTTATGTATTAAACACTGAGGGTGGTTTAAAGGTTACAAATGTGATCCTGTCAGATTGACAACTAACTGTTCTAATGAGGAAAAAATCCTCAAAGCATGAAATTTGAATGAAATGTGTGATTATAATTCAAGTACTGTTTACACAAACCTCTGGGGACCTCCGGAATAAATGCAGAGCAAGTGAGTTAGACAAACCTCTGTTCCTTCCATAGACATAGATACTTGTACATATGTGTATGTATGTTATACACATATGTGCTCTAATAATGTATAAACACATGCATATCTACCCATATCCACTTGTGCCTGTATCTGCATTTATTTCAGAAGTGTGGAAGAAACTTTCAGCCATTAGCCAAGACTTTGCTCTTCAGAATCAACACCATAATCTCTCGTTGTTTATTAATACTGTATGTGTTTTGTTGCCATGTTGAGTTGTAAGGAAATAGGTGCTTTGAATTATTAAAGTTGATTCTAGAGAATAGCTGTATGCTCGGATGGCATTTGCTTCGGCATATGCAAATGATTTAGTTTCATTTGGGATCAATTCCCAGAGGCCCTCCTTTCCTGTGATGCTCTGAATTTGGCAAGCTGAAGTCAGTCCCAATGTTTCTTTTTTTTTTCTTTCTCTTTCTTCTCTCCTTCCTTATTTTCTTTTCTTTCAGCCTCGTTAGTAGAGTATAAAGAAAATTAAGGGAAAGAATCCACCCTCTGAAAATTATTGTAGTTTTAAAATATTTTATTTCTCCATTTTGATCAAAAGGAGGTGAACTGAAAAAAACATTCGTTGGGTGTTAGCCACCTAAAATCGGCACTCGAATGATTTCCTTTTAACTTCAGTGAAAAAAAAAATCTGTTTGGAGTACTTTTGGAAGGTTGATATAGAAATATGACTAATTTAAAAGACACAAAACCCTGGAAATTTGCAGATGTGCTGCAGTTGACTTTAAAACTTGACAGCTGTAAGTCATTCTCAGGTCAAGATATTCCAAACTCACTGCTAAAAGCAAAGGAATAAACTGTGGGTGGGGGCAGAGAAACCAAAAGCCACACCAAGACACCCAACACCTAAACTAAGAAATCGCCCATTGTGGATGACTATTCAGAGAGTATTCAGCATCGCGTTTTATTACACTGGCTCCTCTTTAAACAAATGCCTGCTGCATGGCAAGATGAAGTTCACTCATTTACCACTTCTCATCGATTAAAGGGAAGCTGATGGCTTGCAAAACCCCAGGCTTGCAGCAGTGTTACTCTGTTTCATTCCTCAACCTCGTTTTGTAGGTTGTTGACCAAGCAGTCAGAAAACACTGCCCCTCTCTCCTTTTGAGCGAGGTCAGAGACGTTGTTTTTTTTTTTTTTTCCTCCCTTTTCTCTGAGTCGAGTTCTCAGGCAGCTGCGTACAATGCTGGGAGCTAGCCAGCAGCAGAGACAGATGGCAGAGTTATTAGATGTGCATCATACGATTCCCTTCCTGCCACTCGCTTTTTAATCAAATTAAAACAAAAAAGAAAGAGAGGGAGAGAGAGAGAGGGGGAGTCAATTAACTGCATTTGTATTCTGCTCAATAATGGACCCTATTCCACTTTTACCCTAAGGCAGTTGAGTGGAAATTTTAGGGAAGAAAAGGGTGATTGGAACAAAAAGTGAAGAATTCAGAAATGTGTAAGAATCTGCATTATTCTCGAAACTAATAAAAATACATTGGAAAAGTTGAATCTATCTCTTGTATGCATTAGGAATTACTGCTAAATCAGGGCTGGGCTGCTTTCCAGATTTGCTGTGGAAAGTTAACTGTCTGACAGAAGAGTCCTAGCCACCTCCCCCCACCCTCACGTCAGGAATGGTCTCTTCCTGCTTTGCATATTCACCATGCTTGGCCCGGCCATATGGGAAAATGCAACTGAAGGAATTGTTGTGAAAAAAGGGACAGCGAGTTTGAAATAAAAGTTGTTAGAGTGGTACTGAGGAGAAAAAAGAATACAAGACCATGTATTGCGCATACACAATTCCTGGCATGGGAGGAAACTCTTTGATGTACTACTATAATGGGAAAGCGGTAAGCTAACTCTGTAATTAAAGGTGTAATTTTGACAAGTTTTATTGTCGTAAGAATGAGCATCATATGCAGTTCTTGTTGTTGTGAAAGTTGTGCAGGACTATTCCATCTTCCTTGATGCCATGAAATATTTATTACTTGCCAGAACGAGAATATTATTGTTGCCTTTTATTCATACTTAGAAAAAACAAAAAGCATGAGGATGCTTTCAGAGCATTGGAAAGTATTTCCTAACGTGAAAGTTTTCAGTTAAGGAAACTTGATAGTTTTTTAAGACTGAAAAATACTTTTAGAATATTTCTGTTAATTCCAACTGGCATTTTAAAAAGAAAACATGAGGAGCAGTGCACTGCAACTGATAGAAAAATCCCAAATTAGAGTGAGAAGAGAATTGGGGTAAGTTTCTCAGTGTCCTGAGATTTTGTGAAATTCTGAGCCTTACTAAGAAAGAACCTACAGTGAGATGGATTTGGCTGACAAAAACTGACAGTTGAAAAATAGGTATAGGATATGAACCTTAGAAAGCGAATGAAAGAGTAGACCCAAGATTTTTTTAAGATTAAAAAAAAACCATTTATACACATAATAATATTGTAAGTTATTTCTGCTATGTGTCCTCTTCCTCATTCTCTCCCTCCCCCCCCCAACCTCAATAGAAATGCTTTATTTAAGAAAAAATGTGTCTGGTATTTTGTGCATAACCCCAGCAGAAGGTTTATACTTGCCATCTGGAGGTTTATTTTTTTTTCCTCTGGCTGGGCCCTGAGAAGGAAAAGGATTTCAGTATTTTCAAATCGGTATGTCGGGGAGGGGGGGGGGGGCTGGGGAATATTGTTGGGGGGATAGAACAGAAAGAAAACTGTTGCTAAAAGAAAAATAAAATGGGTAAGGAAGATGAAAATGAACTGTTTATAAACTGTTATCTATTGTGTTTTTTTTAAACTTTTATTTTATCTAATACTAATCAGAATATAGTAGTTGGACCAAAAGGGAACTATTAGAGCTTTTACGAAGGCCCAATTAAGTTATAGGAATTGGAGCAAACTAATTAAACGTGTATATGTATCTCTGTATGCATGTTTGCATGTATGTATATTATATATGTGCATGACAGCTCTCTCTGTATGCATATTGATATACATATACACATAAAAGTGTTTGAATATGTAGTATGTTTTAGATAGATGGAACAATTTAATCCAGGAAAGCCAATTTCATGAATGGACATCTGCTGAAATAATAGTGTACTTTGCTTTTATTTTAGAATATTAAAAGCTTACTGGGGAAAGTTTACGAAAGTATTATATCTTAATCCATTTAAAAATTCAGTCTACATTAGGATATGGATTCAGTGTAATGAAGGAAATGTAGTCTTAAAACATAACAGGCTTAGGGAGTTAAATGATGAAATAAAATGTTTAAACATGTAAAGATAAAAGTTAGGATAATTTACCAAATCTTTTTAACAATCTATTATTTGTAAATGCTAATTACTTACCATTTATAGTTTTCAAGGTTTTATTAGTGATCTTTCTGATGTTCCTGCACTTAGCCGAACTAGTTGATCCAGAAATGAAAAGTTCCTGAATGTTATCATTATCAGTAAACAGGAGATTCTCTGGTACAGTGTAAACAAGAAATATATTGACTGTACTTATATATCAAGACAGAGTTATAATGACCCTGTTTCAGCATTTTCTTTTTTATAAGGGTTATAGCAGACAACATAATATTTTTACAAGTTTACTTTTAACTGTTCCTCTTAAAAATCTAAAGTGAAATCAAAATCAAATGCAGACTAACTTGTGAACATTTTCACTCATATATAGAATGGGAATCTTTCATATGTATCTCATTCTCACGGCTTGCCAGTTGCCTGTACCATAAAAAATGCTGAATATGACATCATATCACTAATATGTCTTCTCGGTTGCCAAATATTTTGGTTGTGTGTGTTTTTTTAAGAGGATGGTATTCATAAAATCAAGATCACTCTGTCAAAGGAAATATAGTAATAGGAACTGTTTTTAATGTTTATTAAAAACAAATATGGCGATATGTATCTGTTCATTAAAACACAAGAGAAAGTAAAATTGTAGATACATTGTCAATAAAAAAAAACAACAACAACAGTGAGTTGAAACATTACTAGAAAACATTTTTAAGTGAGTAGTTGTTGCTAAACCTTTAATTTATTTTGTTAAATGGAAAATACTACCACAGGACCAAGTTGTAAGAGTTCCAATTATGGGCCCAGGTCTGTCTCATTTTTTAAAGTCTTTATATGTACATTTGAAAAATAGATTTTTGTTTATTAGGCAGTATGCATTGATCTGGCTGCAATTCTATATCGTATAGCTTTTGATTTGGTGCCAGACATCTTGCGGAGATTGTGTATACTATGCGTTAATTGTTCAAAATGCTTATCGATGAGCCCTTACATTTCTTGGATTTTATTTTGTTGTTTGTTTTATATGTATACATGAACTGTGAGTGCATGTGCATATATCTTTTTTTGCTCAGATAGTAGGAGTTATTTATGATTAGCTATTTGTTGCACAAGTTTTCCTCTACAGATGACACAGCTCTTGAATTCCTTCTTTTTTTTTTTCAATGACAAGTCAATTACTTGTTTAAATTCAGTTTGAACTCTCTGAACTGAGAGCAGCCAGCGGAAGCAGGTCTTCCCTGGGAATAAACAAAAGAAGAAAAATGCAAAATCATTCCAAAGCACTATGAATTTGGGTTACTATGAAAAGGCGAGGACAGTTAAAGCATATCAACAATTTAAAAAAAAGTATAACTCTAGGATCTACAAAAGCTGTTTTCCTCCAGTTTTCCATTAGAATAAATAAAATTACCTAAAGTATTTTCAGAAAAGCAGAGGAAAATTTAAATTTCCTATTGCCCAGAATTATTAAAGATTTTTGTATCTACCTAGGCCTGGCAAATTGTTTTCATTACTCTTTAAAAATGCGTACTTTTCTTGAAATGTGGACTCTATAAAAGATAGCCCCATTAAAAATGATAAAACTGGTACTGGCCAAGAATGGCTGAATGTGACTAAAATGTAGAGTCTACTGAGAGGGAGGGAGGAGTATCTGCACCTTACCTCAGGTGAGTGCTTTGCTGAACTTAACTCAAGGATGACTGTGATTTTCTTTGGAGATGATTCATTTTTACTTAATCTCATATTCATCCAAAAATAACATTTAAAAGTATGACCTGTTATTAGCATAACAAGGAATTGTCTTCTATCCTAATAAATCATTACAATTCCTTTTTAAAGTCTCATTTCATTACTCTGATACATTGAGTATATAACTATCATCCAGCATTACCTGGACTGGAATCAGTATAGTTTTAATCTTTAAATTAGATTTTTATAGCTGCTTATACTTTCATCAAACTAAAATTTTGATAAGCAATTATTTGGTCAAATAGCACACATGTTAAAATATCACAAACCTATAAAGATAAAATTATTGAGAATGAAATTAAAAACAAAAGTGGCGAAATTTTCTCGTAATGGTAATTTAAGACCAAATCATCAACTCTCACCAGCATGTGCATGTGTTAAATCGTATAGAGAAACCTATAATTATTGTAATTGCTCTTTTTGCTTTATACTAACAAGCTTCAAACCATGTCTCAAACTAGTTGTTTTGAAATAGTTATTTGTCAAGTCATCAAATCTCAAAAAGTAGATGGTAATGAGTTTTTTGTGTGTACATTCTGTCTCCTGGGCTTATTATGCAGCTTTTCAACTTCCTAAAGTTCATAGATGAAAATGAATGTATATAGCACCATTCTTGCTATCAATAACATAGAGGAAATAATAACATAAATTCCTGCCCCTGCATAATACCAAAATATAAGACTGTGTTAATATATGAATCCTTTCATTTGATATGAAGATTTTCCTATAAAAATATTGGAAAATTTTGTTTCCTAATCTGAGGCAATAACCTTTATTTTAAAACCACTATTAAATAATGCTATAATCACTCAATGTGTAGCATAATAGGATCATAATTTGAGACATAGTTTAGGCATGGGATATACACTGCTTATCTTTAAGAGGCAACATTTTAAAATAGATTTTCCTTGCACTCCTATCTTCATAAATACCAGAATTAGTTTGGGCAGTCACAAGCAAGTAATACTATACTGAAAAGTTTTCCATCTTAGGTCAACTATGCAAATTTCACTTAATGCTTTAAGAAAAGGGGGGATTAATTTATGTACTTACTATTTTCAGAATTGTGAGTAGAAATGAAAGTAACCAGTGCAAACAGATCACTTTTTTGACTTAGTGGGTTTTATAGAACAGTTAATCATTTCATAAATTAATATCATTTTGAAGCTGCCCATTAATGGTAAGGAAGCAAAATATCATCTAAAAAGTGTATGTATTGAAATTTCAGTGTGCCTACATCTAAAAAAACTTCTCACTTCACTCATATGTTTTACAATCTTATTAATGTAATGTTAGAATACATTATCTTTCTAAATATAGTATCAAAAATAGATTTATCATTTTATGTGAGATTCTATAAAATAAAATATGTCTTTATGTTGCTTACTTATTTAAAGTTTAAGTGAATAAAATCTACTAGACACTTAATTTTGATACTGTGTCTGTATTTTGCTCTGATGCCTCTGTTACAATTACATTTAGGATACTGATAATCAAAGAGGCCATTGCAAACATCTTTGTGGTGCTAATTTATTATGAAGAAAATATAAATATGTTATAGATGTAGCTAATTGTATTTAATCCTGAATTTCTGGATGACCTAAAATCATTTAATATGATTCTGATATTTTAATAATAGTCATCTTATAGTTGTATTGTTGAGATTAAATCAAAAAAGAGATGGAAAAGAATTAGGGAAGGGGCAAAGAAGTTATGAGAAAAAAATCTAATAGCTGATACAGTCTTTAAATATCTTTCCCACTGATCTACAGGAAATTGTGCAGAAGAATTGTTTGTTTCCTGTTCCACTATAAATGTGGTTTGCATTATACTCCTTTTACTATAAAATTGCCGAAACATAGCAGAGCTTGATATCTTCCTTATAAGTTATTATGGAAAATCTCTATTATATTTTGGTTAGTATTTATTCAGATGTTGTCATATTTAGTCGGCTATGTTTTGGATTTTTGTTTACTAACTCTATTCCAAGTGTCTGTACACAGCTATGCCATTGGGAAAGTAGTTGCAATATTATTATTCCTACAGAATAAATATGCAAGTTATAAACCATACACTTAGTCAACCTGTCTACAAAGAATCTTAATTTCTAGTCAGTTGGTAATGTATAGATTTAAAATGCAACTTGTGGTTATATTGGAAGTGATTGGGATCCAAATATTCTTGCCATTTTCAAATGGTATCGAATAAAAATACCGATTTATTTTTCAGATCCACTCTTGTCTTTTTAATTGTGGGATATTCAGGACACAAAAACTATTCTTTATCTAGTAATGAACAGGTCTTTCCTGCAGGCTTACCAGTGTTCCAAATAAGGCTTATTCTCCCCACAATGAATGTGTTTTTGTAAGTGATTGAAGCTCTATTTCTGAGATTCTTTCTGGACTCTCATGACCCTCCTACATATCTTAGGTAGCACTTAACTTTACACTTGATATTTTAGATGAAGTATCAAATCCCAGGTGCTACAATGTGAATTTTTATAGGATAAACATATATATTTTTAAAAACATAATTGACATTCCATGTGATTATAAAATATTTATAATCTGGAATCCTCTCATAGATTTGAAGCCAAACAGTTATTAAGGTGCTAAGAAAAATATATGAGCACTGCCAGGAAAGGAATCAAATAATTCTTTTTTGTTGTTTGTTTATTTCAGATGATGAAGTAGTACTCCATAAAGTTTCATATTTGCTTCTCCAGGAACTTGTATTTCTAAGGATATAAAATATTTTAGTATATGTCCTCAATTATATGGTGTATTATGATCTTACACATGTCTAAAATACCTTAGAACAAATGTATATTATTAAAAAGATCATGTTTTATCCAATGTGTACAAAAGGCTTATGTGTGTTACATATGTATGTAGGGTGAGAGACGGAGATTTTCTATGTATGCATATATAAAATTAAAATTGTTTAATATGAGCTGAAAATGGTTTAGTATGTATGTGTCTTTGGAAATCTTATTTGCAATGCCGAATGTCTGGCTTTCCATGGTACATGTGCCAAACTGAATGTTGACAGCCTTTCGATAACAAATGTGTTTATATCACACACTTTATATGGATTAGAATGTAAAAATCCATATTTCTGATGTCATTTTAAATTTCAGGTACCTTGAATTATTTAGCTAGCTTTCCTGAAACTGATTTCTTGTGTCAGTATTTGTTACATGCATATCAGTAAATGTCATCCAAATATTTTTGGCATTATATTGGCAACATTTCATAAGGTGCCTGGAGAAAGGTGAAACAATCTATAAGACCTAATTTATTTTGAAAATCTACCTTGTATCATTTGAATATCACTATAAAACAAGGGAAAGTAGGATAAAACACCTGAGATGTCAAGGAATTGTATTTGATAATCTCATTTCAAACTCCACCCTCCCAAAAGCCAAGCTTTGGCTCTGATCCTCCAGAGACCTAGGGCTGAGCTCTCACAGAGACCAAATTACACTCATCCTGAGAGAGGGCATGGTTGAAGTAATTGGTGGGGCAGTGTGGGTAAAGTTGCATTACAGCTGCTTCCATTGTAGCTGACCTGAAGATGAATAGAGGATGTTCACAATCTAGGCTGACATCTGACTTGGCTTTTCACCTCCAGAAACGTAAGGGCGAGAATTACAGAGTACTGAACAACTGCACCAGTAATAAGCCTGTTCAAGTGGGAATTGCTGTTAAGAAAAACCTCACCGTCTTAAAAATAGTTGATGCATTTACCAACCACATTAATGTTACAGCAGCTCCAGTAAAGCTTATCCACAGTATGTAAAACCCTTATTGTTTAGACTAGTTATATAGTTATTATACTTTGATCCCCCCACTTTGATTCACATTTTAAAAAATATGCTTAATAAAAGACATTTCTGAAAACTCAGAATTTCTCCTTCCTCAAAGGCATAATAATAGTAGAGGTGCTCCATCCTCCCCTTTTCCAGAATGTGCCTACTCTGTTTTAAAGGGAATAATGGCATATTGCTCAATAGCTTTTCTAACGAATAAAACAAATTAAATTGATGTTACATGCATATTTAAACCCCATCCAGTTAAGTACTGACGTGATTAAAATAATCAAATGTATTACTTAAAAAATTAAAAAGGATAAATTCTGTACCCCATTATTTTATTGACTTTTAAATATAAATTGCAGAAATGTTTACATTCCTAATGGCATTATTAAGCTAAACTGACAAATCAGAGTAAAAAAGTTGATTGCCCAGCATATTATTATTACTGCACCTGTTATTACAATTCAGTAGATGAGGCGCAACATCCATGAGGAGGATGAATGCTGTTTTCTCAGGCTTCCTTTGTGTGATATTGGTTGGAGGATAAATGTTTTAAAAAGTGTGGCTTCACTTTGGGGGCCTTATTTCTTGTGTTGAGGTGACTAAAACCTCCAGCCTTCTTTATGCCGCCTGAACATTCATATGCAAGCCATAGGAAGGGTGCTTGCTGGTACTTGCTTCCTAAGTCTTCTCTGAACACAGTGTCTTGTTTCAGCTTTTTTATGGAAGTTTTAAAATTCCAAATGAAGTAATCTATTATATCCAAAGAATAAACCAGTGGGAATGATGTGGATAAAATTAGGAGAGACAGAAAGATTATTTAACATGAATTTAGGCAAAATTTAAGATATGAATAACTACCAGAATTTAGAATATGGCTAGGGAAAAAAAAGGTTTGAATATATGTTGTACGACATTCTAAGTGCAATAGGTACAAAAATGTTTTTATTTTAATTTTTTGTCTTTAATGCACATGCCCCTTTTTAAACATTTGACCTTCTTTGGGTATTTAGATTCTTTATTATATTGCTAACAATAAATGCTTAACTAATTCCCTACTATTCTGACGATATATATTCACTACCTCAGATGATCTCACATTGGCAAACCAAAAGTCTGAGGGACAATGAATGAAATCTCTATCACCGAACCCATTTTAGAATATGCTATATTCTGAATAACCTGGAAGAATATAATCACAATGCCACAGGATTTCAACTGATGGACTTGGGGCTGGGGGTGGAAAGCTTAGATCCATTATCTACTTTTCCCCTTAATTTGTAAATTTTGTACTGTTAAGTTTCTTCTGGCAGAGTGAATTTTTAAAGAAGTGAACAAACGACTTTTATGAATTGATACTATTTAGATCCTAGTTATTGATTTTTAATTTTTTCCTCTACAATAATTTAAATTACCAGCATTTAAAAATACCTTATAACTATCACGTATCCTTCTGACTTCCTAACAAAATGTTTAAATGAATTAATTTTCAATTTCAATAGCAGGTTCTTAACTTAATGCTACCTGAGTTGATACTGTTTTTGCATGCTTTCGAGTTACATAGCAGTATTGTTAGAAAAAAATAAAATTCAATTTCCATTCTTAGGCTGACTTGGACAGAAAAAAAACCTAAATTTTAAAGAACGTAGGTTATTTCTGTAGTAGTTTACTGGGAGTTTGGCTTAAAGGGGTGGGAGAGGGAGGCTACATCATGAGGCTCATCAAGCTTTCATTTTGTTACATTTGCAACATAACCTTAGATGTTCAAATTGGTTATGTTCAACTTATGACAGCTGTGGTATTTAAAGTGATCACAGCTGTTGTGATGTAAAATTGATTTTTCTATTAACACCTGAAAAGAAGACCTGTGTTATATTAAAAACTTAAGTAAGGTAACTGTAAAATTAGGCTTACTGATATGAATCTACTAATCCCACTTCCTAGAACAGAATAGTTCAATAAAGCTCATGCTTGTACTTAAGATGATAAATAATATACTTTTGAAATACTTTCATCTAAAAAAATATTAACATAATGACAAATCAACTTCTCTAAACTTTCTGGAATAATGAGACTGCTCAAGATACTTAATAAAACCTAGGAAAACCTTTTTAAGGATAATTGAGTTCTTAACCTCTAAAATAAAGAAGCTAGAGTTTTACTCTTCAGAAATTACTGTGAAAAAGAGATGTATAGCAAAACTTAATAGTAGAAATGGTATCTTTATTTTTTCTCATTATTTTTAGGTTATGCAAATACTCAGGGGGAAGAGGAATGTGCTTAGATAGATAGCCTTAGCATAATTGTTTTCCATAGAATATTTTTAGCTTTTTGCTACTCATTTTGTAAATCTTCATGCTTCTTTTGGGTAGCCAGACAACACTTCAAGCATTTAGGTGGGCCATTCAGAATCTTACCGGTTCTCCAAATGTTATGTCAATGTTGAGGACTAGAGCAACTAAGAGAGAGTTGACTTGGCCAAATTCAAGTAGACAAGCAGCTCTCAAACTCTTGAAGTTGGTGATGTAATGAGTTTGAATTACAGCTGGCCTGATGCGAAATTATTTATGGACACAGTTCCTGCACAGATGTATTTCCAATAGGGAGCTGTGTAGATTAAACTTTTTGGCTAGTCCTAGGCTTTTTACCTGTGTAACTCAATCAGAATTCCAAGTGTGGCAGATTTTATGATGATAAATAGAAGAAAAGATCAATAGATGGATAGCTATGTAAATACATAATTATACAGATTATGTAATAATGTCAATTTATGGTTCCTTTTATTAGTAGTAGTATAGATAGTCTCCTAAGCATTGAAATTTTCCGCTGTGTATGTATACAGAAAATGCGAGCCTATAACATACATGTTTTAATGAAATTAGTTCAGAAATGATCCATCTAAAATTGCTAGATTCTAGAAAGAGTAGGGATAGTTTGGTTCTGAGTTTATAGGTTGATGATGAGACTCTCCATAATACCTGCAGACCAAAATGTGGCACACTAAATAAAGATTAAAGAAAGCAGTAGCATTGTTTCTCAGAAGCAAAAAAGTCCCAGGAGATTGACATTTTACAAATTTCTAAGAAAATCAAAGAAGATAGTTACTCTTGATATTTTCTTATTATATATGCATATCTTCAGACATAACTCATGTGATCCTTCAATTTTATAAGCAATTAGTTCTAGCATGATAATCCATTTTATTGATAGCAATGTTTTATTAGAAGCAGTAAAATATTTTCTCAGGGATTTTTGTAACAAGTATAATGGCATACATAGAAAACCATTAAGAATTTCTCTTTACAGAATATGCCACAGTGGTGCCCATGTATTTTCTCTGTAAAATGATGCTTTCCCATGAAAATATGAGCATTTTTGAGCTAGCTAATATAGTACCTCATTTGTGAACAAATAAAAATCACTTTAGAGCAGCTGCTACTGCAGCGTATGTTGGATCAGTAATGTACATTTCTGCATATTCTAAATATATTTGTAACTCTCAAGGTAACTTAGGTGGCGTTTCCTTAACATCCTGAAAGTATGGGCCAAAGTGATATGGTGTATTAGATAGAGAACTTACATCAAAGTCAGGAAGACCTACCTCTGACACAAACTAACAAGCAATTGTCAATGCCCTAGGCAGCTATTGAAGACTAAAAGTTGCGAAGCAAGTGCAGGTCCTGTATTTCTCATCAAGGATTCCCTATACCAGTGAAATCATACACACATCATACACAAAATATGGACATACTTACATAATGGGGCACCAAATTTAAAAAACAGAAATAAAATAATGCTTAGAAAAAAAAATAGATTCTTCTTAAGTGTTTTGTCATTCAAGACACTTTATAGATCCCCATCCACCAGAATGTCATTGCCGAAGTAAAGAAATGGAAGTTAAAGATATTTTCCTCTCATGTAGCTTTCTCCACTGTCCCCCACAGCCAGTAGAAAATAAGCCTGACAAAACAGGACCTGATACAGAATGGTTTTCTAAACTTAGAAGCACAGCAATACTATACTTGGTTCCTAATTTTGGAGAAAGTGGCCAGTTCTGATAATAAGCAGTACTTCCATGTATTTATATCTGAATCTGCGATTTAATTAGTTTAGGGAACTCTGATTGTTTAGAAACTCACTCAGGTTGATTCTTAACTCCTCAGTAACTTAGATGGTGGCCTGGAGCACTGAAGGGTTGTTACTTTTCTAGTATCATCTACACAATATTTAAGCAAGGATTTAACCCAAGTCTTCTTAACTCCAAAGCTAGCGCTCTATCCCCTATGTCCTACCTCCTTTCTTTTCTTCTATATATCTTCCTTTTTCAACTCAATGAACATTTATTACATTTTGGGGCATGCAATGTGCTACTTTCATCCTCCCATACAGAATCAGTCAATATGCATGCTGTGCATTGATTAGGCACTGAGGAAACAAAATACAAAAATACTCTGAAGAACCATTCTTTCAGACACAATACAAAGATGGTGACTTAGACAGTTTTAATGGTAGTTTGGAGTATAAAATTGTTGAGATCAGCCAGTTTTTCCTCCTTTCTGACCTTTCTACTCAACCCCCATAGTCTCTGTAAGAACCAGATTAGTCTTGTTCCATACCCAGTCTTTCATATTTGGCGGTGTTATAGTTCTAATGAAAATAAATATTCTAAGCCTTCATATTTCACTATCCTTGCTCCATTTTGTAACTTAATGCTAATATCTTTCTGGCAACATAATATTTTCTTGACTAAGTTCAGAGGGCAACTAGGTGGTGATGTGATTAGAGTGCCAGTCATGGAGTCAGGGATACCTGAGTTCAAATCTGGCCTCAGATACTCACCAGCTCTATGAGCCTAGGTACGTCACTTAACCCTGTATGCCTCAGTTTCCCCCTCTATAAAATGATCTAGGGAAGGAAATGGCAAACCACCCCAGTATCTGCCAAGAAAACTCCAAATGGAATTTGGAAAAATCAGACACAACTGAAGTAACTGAATAACAACAACAAGCTCAGAGGTGTATATTTCTACCTAAAAGCATTAAATAAGTTTGTATTAATTTGGTAATTAGTGTGTTGTTTTAATTTCTCTACAGCCATGCCACTCACCCTTAGTTTATCCTCATCCATTCAACATGGAAGAGCCACAGTTAGGTAGCAGGCAAATGGCCAGAAACTCTAGTTACATTTGTTTTGATAAATTCATTGATTTTGTTATTTATACATTTCCTCATGTTGATAATTTTAAAAAATGAGTAACTGCAATTTACTTTAAACAAAAGGCAGTGAGGTCTAATGAGTGGAGAGCATTGAGTTTGGATATAACAGACCTGCCAAGGTTCCCTTCTTGGATCAATCACTGGTTGTCTGTGTTGGACTCTCAAAAATTCTCTTCTCTTCCATATGTCTCAGTTTTGCCATCTGTAAAATTGAAACAATCACACTTGCTATCACATTGTGTTTATAGTGCACTTTGAGAAGCTTGTGTTAAAGGTGCTTGGCTGAACACTATTTTAAGAGTCAGACAATATTTACTGAGCAAAAAATCAACCTTATTGTGCTTACTCTATTATGAGATGTTGCCCAGCATAAAAGTGAAACCCTTTAATACATTTTGTTATTAGTAATGAATAATTATAACGACATTATCTTGCACATGTATCTTATTTTGCAAAGCCATTTCCACATATGGAATTTCATTTTGTTCTACAGCAATCCTATGAGATAGGTAGTTCAAAGTATATTATCGTATTTTACAATAAAAGAAACCGGGAGCAAAATGATGACGATGATAGCTAACATATATAGCCCTAAGGTTTGCAAAGTCCATTTTAATTATATTAAATATCAATACATAAAATGTATAGTATAATTAATTATTGTATAATACATAAATATTAAGGATTTAAGTGGATTAGGGTAAGTAGCTTCTCCCCAAAGTTATTACAAACTTTATGGCAGACATGTTTTAGTGACTCTTTTACACCCAATGCTTGAGTATAAATTTACTGTATTTTTAAAAGCTTAGCATAAAAAGAAAAATCCCTTCCATGTTTAAAAACTTCTAAGGATCACATGTTGTGGTGGAAAGGACACTGAATCTCATATCGGGAAACTTAGATGCCATCACCTCTCTGATGCTTCCTTACTAGGGAGGTTTGGCACGGGGATGCACAGGATGCCCTATGAGGTCCTTTTCCACTTGAAAGCTAGGATCCTATGATTTCTTGTCTATTACTTTTAAATACCTCTCCCCTGCCCAACCAGTACCTCTTGATGACTGTACGTATGATCTAGACTTTAAAAAAAACTATACTAGCTAAGCTTTACCAAACTAGAAAGTTTTGAGTATAAATCTGCCAACATTGTTATCTAGAGCCAGCCACATTATTATAAGGTTAACTACCAGGGCAATGGCAATTCCTGAAACATGGAGCAGTTGTAATCTGCAGTGGTGGAAGAAATTCCTCACTTATATTGAATCACAGTGTATAAATTTAGAGGTGGTAGGATCTCTGACCATCAAAATGGACCCCCTCATTTGATATCTGAAAAGCCAGAGGCCCAGAGAAGTTAAATAATTTGCCCAAAGTTACTCAGTTCATTAGGAGCAGAACTGAGATTCTAACACACATCTTTTGACTCCCAATTCAGTTTGCTTTCCTCTTGACTGTTTCTAGTGTTACAGAGTACTGCTGTAGTTGCAGAGGTAGTGGATGTTGTGGTGAAACCACAAGACTTGTCAGAAGACCTGGGTTGAAATCCTGGCTTTAATTCTTCCTAGTTTTGTGACCCTAGGCAAGCCACTTAATTTTTTTTAGTGGCCACTTGGGTAAAAATGAGGATAAATACTATTTTCAGTACCCATTTCTCAAGGTTGTTGTTAGGAAAGTTTTGTACATCTTGAAGTGCTATACAGATAGGAGTCAGTCCATTCATCTGAAGTCAGAATTTGGAATTTTATTTTTACATAATGTTTAGGTAAATTTCACTTTTATTGATAAAGGTTCTAAGTGATCATTATTTATGTAAATTTGAAACAATTCACTATCGGTCTTTAAAAATATATCATTTATTTAGCAATTTTTAAAAGAATGATTACCCACAAAATATCATAGTAGAGTGGAAAGACTACCAGATTTGGAATTAAATGACCTGGGTTCAGATCCTGCTTTTGCCACTTAATTCTTGTGTGACCTTGGAAAGTCACTTTACCTGTACTGAGTTTTAATTCCACATGTACAAAATGAGAGAGTTGGACTTGATAAACTCCAGAGTCTCTCATAGCTCTAAATCAGAAGTCCTTTACCTGGCATGTGGGTTAGATTTCAGGGGGTCTGTGAATTTGGATAGGAAAATAATTACATCTTTATTTTCACTAATCTCTAGTTATTGAAGTTTAACATTTCCTTCCATTACAAATATTGGTAACAAACATCATTGTGAGGAGTCCATAGCCTCCACCACACTGTCAGAGGTATCTATGACACAGAAAAGATAAATAAAAACTCTTGCTCTAAATCTCTAGTCTTTGGATCCTAGCCTCATAGCATCTTCAGAAAACCTTCAGTTTTATACTGCGTTTTCTTGTATTGCCTACATCCTCGCAGATTGTAACTCATTTATCCATTCATTCTCATTCATTCTGTGTGATTTTTTTCCCCCACGTTTTCTTGTAAATTTCCTGCAGAGGATTTAACTAATGTGCTGGAGGTCTTCTTGTTGTTTTTTAAGTCTCAGAAGTAATATTGTGCCAGTCTAGGTTGTCTGTCATTGTTTTATATAACCATCTCACCACTACTTCTTGTCATACATACATACATATATATATATATATACACACACAACCTTAATATCAGCTGCTCCTTATTTTCTATGCAAATCCTCTCTGGTTATATGCTGCAACGTGATTATTCCTTTTATGGTTGTTTTGATTGGCCTTTGGGTTACTTACAATTTTTATTCTTCAGAGTTCATGGGGTTCCATGATTTGCTGCCATCATATCACCAGGATAATAACATGACTGAGAGTCAGCTTCTTGTAGTGGATAGAGCCTTGTAGTCTGAAAGACCATGGGTTCATCCTTGCCTTGAATACCCACTAAATAGTCGGTGGCAATGGCCAAGTCGTCCTACTTCTCCAAACCTCAGTTCACTCATTTCCCATTTTATAAATCCAAATAATAAAATTCACTTTACCTTCTCACAGAACTCCTGTGAGGAAAATTCTTTGTAAACCTTAAAATATTCTAGAAATATGAGTACCAAAAGTAGTTACTGACCTCTTTTTATTCTACTCTCCATTTGTGGTCATTGTTGGTGCTACTTATTTAACCACTTATTCTTCTCCTGCCTGGCACTATTACTAAGTCATTTCATCCTCTATCTGCTGTCTGTCTCCTGTGAGACTGTAAGGGGTGGGTTTGAGTTTTATACTCATTTCTTATTTTACTCAGTTCTTAGCACAAGTCTGTGTTCAGCAAGAAGTTGTTGAGCGACTAGATTGTATGAATGAATGTTGTATTTTGGGGTCTGACATTTTCCTCAGTCTGTCTAACAAAAGATATTCTGCAGCCTGCTGGGATATCATTTGCGTGTAACAAAAGTGAAGGGAAACATTTCCCCATGATCATTTCATGCAGAGTTGAGCCAAAGGTGAACATTTTAAAGTATTGAAATGTGTCCAGACAACAAACACAACATTACATTAATGAAAAGTCCAACTTCTTGGTTATCAGTACATAGAACTAACTTCGGTGTCCTGTTGCAAATGCTTCAAAGGGGAAAAGAAACAACACAAAACCATTTCTTGCTATGCGCATCATCTGTTTAAATCTAGGTTTTACTTTCTTTGATAGAGATTTCTAGACCCATTCCTTTTTCTGTACCTATTCTGTTTATTAGATAAACTGATTGTGAAATCTTTCCAGCTATAAGTCTTGGTAATACTAAGCATTCTAAGCATTAGGATCTCACAGTGTCACAAACTGGCAGATGCTTTATCCTTGGGCTCTTGTTGGTATACACAAACCCTCATTTCTCCTTGTAATAATTATGGTGTTAAGAGGCATTTGTGTTGTGTGCTCTCTTTCAGCTTGTACCATGTTTAGTTCCTGTTATGCAAATACTGCTTTAAACTTAGAAATGCCAATTTGCATTAATATTTTGGTTCCCTATAGCTAGCTATTGCATTGCACAAACAAGTGCATTTTAATGAGCATTGGCAGAATGTTAAAAAAAAATATGGTATTCATTAAATTCTATTGTATGAAATGCAGTAGTTGGTTGCCAAAAATCATTAGGATAAATGTAATGTGTGTTGAGGCCACAAGTATAGCCCTCATCAAAGAGTTCTGTGACCTTATAGAATTGCAAGATGTGGTACTATTTGATGCACAGTGCAAAATGGTCTTTATTGCTATAAAATAGAAGCTATGCTTACTATTAACATTTTTTTTAAATCAGCAAAACTCATTTCATTTCCAAGGTTTTCGACTTAATGTCCTAACACTGTAGTACATTTGGCCTCTGAATTTATTACTTAATACAGGAGACTTTAAAGATCATAAACACTAGGTTGAAAAGCAGTATTTTCTTACTTCTTGCATTTCAGACTTAAATCTCCAATAGGGTCTTGTTATTCATGATTTCTTTTTTTGCAGTTCTGGTAAGAATCTTGTATCTGGGAGAGAGCTTTGGGAGTTGAAGTGTTCAAAAATCAGAATATTTTGCAATTAGGGTTTTCTGAAATTAATTATCTTAACATGTGGGCTTTTAATGTCACTATCATGTTTTGATATAGTCTATGTGTCTTAATTATAATGAGCTTTTTTGGTGTTGTTGCAGTATTTTTTTTCCATTCCTCTACTCACTTTTCCCAGAAGGAGAGTTCCAAGTCTTTGAAAATTCTCATGATTTTGCAAATCTGCTCTATTTTTGTCTAGAAGACAGGAAAGTTAAAACTGTGGCTGGTAGTATGCCATATACTGAATCCAATTTTTAAAGGAACCCTTTACAATCCAGTGAGTACACTGACATCTTTAAAGGTATCTTTAATGAAGATAATTATACCTGCAAGGTTATATCACCAGAGAATTAAGAAACAAATTTGTAAATGGAGCTTTTTTCCTCACTTAATTTTGTAGACCACTTTGGGCCTTTATAACTGGACACCCCTTCGTGACTGATTTGAGAAGTTGCTTTCATATGTATTTGCTGAGGACATACTGACAGAGGGTTAAATTAATTATTTTCTTCATTACTCAGAAGTGATACAGACTTTTCTTGGGCTAATGTACTTTAATTAGTGGTCAATTAAAACTGAACATTGCTGAATTGAAGTTCTTTGATCAAACTCTCTGGCATGGTCTCTCTTTCTTTAACTAGCCACCATCTTGAATTCATTTGGAATCAGTAGTGTAAACAAGTTTAAAACTGGTTCTTTTATAAGAAAGTCAGCAGGCTTGTATAGCTGTGGTTTCTTTTTTTACTTCTGTAGGCGGCAATTCAAAGCCATGCTAAATGAAAACAGTGCTACACCCTGAAAAAAATACATTTTTAAAAATTGGACTAAATAGTCAGAAAACAGTCACTACCCCCACCTTTTCTAGCCAGAAAAAAAAACCTCAATTTTGGTAACACTGTTGATTTGGTTGTTATAGGACCTTAAAATAAACTTTGTCATCCCCATCCCCTCCCCAGGGCTCATAGTCAGCAGTTAGAAGAAGAAACACAATAAACAACTGGAGGTTTGGGGGGAAATACATAACAGCACATATAGGAACATGTAGCTTAATTCCCCTCGAATTAATCCTCCACCACCACTAGAAAAAGGAGGAGGGTTGGTGAAGTGGGAAAAAGCACTGTCCTTGGAGTTGGGAAACCTGGATTCAAATTCTGTTTATACCACATCTTGGGCAAATCCTTTAAACTCTCTGAGCCCTCATTTCAAAGTTGAGGATATTAATAAATGTACTGCCTACATCACTGGGTTGCTAAGGTATATAGGACTTTGCATATCTCAAAACCATACATAAATGTCAGCTATTTTTATATTATGGGGGGGCAGTGTAGAGACTTTATGAAGTTAACTTGATGATTCATCATTTGTTTGGTGGTTATTAGAGTATCAATATGTTGGCTCTATTGATGCACTGCCTCTTGTATAATCTTGGTTAGAATGTCATTGCTTTTCTTGGAATGCTGTGATAGCAACTTGGAGCAAAAAAGGTAGTGTGGTCAGGGGGGAAATTGTGCTAGAGTAGATCAGAAAACATTTGTAAATAGAACAATCTGTCACTTTTGTACATGACAGTATTACTTAAGCTTTGATATGCTGTGCCTTTTTTCCCCCGGTAAAACTTTTTTTCCATAATGTTGACCCCTGTTTTTAAAACTTAGGTATAGTTTTTAAAAAATTAAACAAGTGATTGGCATTTTGGCTTACCTTATCCAGTCTCTTGAATTTTACCCAAAGGAGGGGCTAAAAGAAACATTTTATTATTGTGACCAAATTATAGATGTTCTAATATTTTAGTAGGTGGAATTTTGTTTTAGTTTGAATTGCTTTCATCAAAAAATGGGGGAAAATTGTAGTCCTAAACAATATTTAAAATAAAAATTTCCATCACTTGACAGAAAGAGAAATTGTTTATAGTAAATGTGCCTTTCAGCTTTCTCTCATGCCTTCTCCCAAAAGGGCTGATTAGGATGTAATAATTGGGGATGATAGCAGGAGGAAGACGACAATTCCATTTAATTAAAGATAATTTATTTTACTTTAACTTGGTGATGTCCCACATGAATAAGAGTAGATTTAGCAGATAGATTTATTAATGGGTACTGACATCTCAGTTGACATAAAAAGCAAACATTTTCTTTGCTCATTGTTTTTATTGTGTCTCAGCACCTGAAACTGCTGTCATCCCACTTCCTCTCTGTTCTGTGCGGCTGTAGATATTTTCACCAGATAGACAATTCTAGATTCCCCCACTACCACAACTTAAGGTTTGAATTTAGCTGATTTAACATAATGGGATATTAATATAAAAGAATGGTCACTTTTTTTTCCAAACTTAAAATAAGACCTTCTAGAATGACTGCTGTGTGATGTATTTTAGATCTTCACCTTCCATTGGAAATCATGTTAATCTGTCATTTTGAATATTTTTAAAAGAGGTGAAGATACTTTTTATTTTTTTATTCTTTTTCTGAACTTAAGGAATACAAAGTCAGAATTTTCTTTTAGGACTATTTGATCCTGGAATATCATTGGTAATGACCAGTACCAATGAGCTAGTCTATTACAATATTTAAGAGCTTTTCTCATAGAAAATTATGGAGAAAATTAAGGCGTAAATGTGGGCAGATGTGTGATACATTCACTGTTTTCTCATGCATTTGTAAACAGATAATGGAAATTAAGAAACACAAATTGGTTTTAGAAAAATCTGGCATAAATGTTACAAAGCTGATACTGAAACAGAGGAAAATATATGAAACACTTTTCATATGTTTTTCTCAGTCTGCATTGAAGATATCATTTTTAAAGGGCTCAGGGACATGTTCATTTTGGTTAGATGCAACATAGAATTTCATCAATTCACAAATTACATTTATGTATGTGTGTATTTGTATCCCTCTGGCAAATCTGTGTTTGACTTGTTTCCATCATTCTCTTTTGTCTTTGACCCCTTATCTATTTCTTTTTCCATTTACTTATTCCAGTATCAAATTCCATATTCTATTTCTACTTTCTACTTTTTTAGTCTTATCAAATTATTTCTTTTGTATTTCACACAACACTCTTTTTTGGTCCTCCTGGTGTGTGTGTGTGTGTGTGTGTGTGTGTGTGTGTGTGTGTGTGTGTGTGTGTGTGTGTGTGTGTTTGTTTTCCTAGTGAGCTCTAATCTCCAATTTTCTCTTTTATTCTTCCTTGATCCTTCTCAATCCTCTTTGGCCTTTCTCTGACTCGCTAGCCTTCCTAATACAAATTGTGATGCTTTACACGTCTTATCACTTTACTTTTCCAGTACCTTACTTGTAGTCAACAAGTATTTATTAAGCATCTACTCCATGCCAGGTACTGTGCTTAGCACTGGAGAGAGAAAGAAAAGCAAAAAAAAAAAAGATTGTCCCTGCTCTCAAGGGGCTCACAGTCTAACATATACATCCCTCCTTTCTCTGCCTCCTATTCAGTTTCACTGCTATTTCTCACTCTATTATTCATTTTAAGAGCTCGTTCAAATTGTTTGTGATCATACACTAAACATAGAAGAAAGCCCTAAGTTCTCTTTGTAGAGGGTGGAGTTTTCATTTTTTACCTTAAACCAAGTTGTTTTACTGTAGTCTGGCTTTCTACCATTTCAGTAGTAATAAATACCTTCTCATGAATGATACATTGTAGTGATTTTACATGCTGAAAGTTTTTTGGAATCTTTGTTTTCAGTTAACCATTTCCTTCTAATCCATAGCACTGTGTGTGAAAGAGAGAGAACTAAACTAGATGTTTTCTAAAGGTCACGGTAGAATGGCTAGAGAGATAGCCTTTACAGTAGGGATGACCTGAGTTCGAGTCCCACTCCTGACACAGACTGGTTCTGTGACCCCGAGTAAATTGCTTAAACTCCCAGTCCCCCCAGACACTGCTAAGGCTATAAGTTTTAGAGAAAGTGCTGGTTCAGGAAATGCCTCATCTAGAGTTCCCCATACCAATGAAATTACAGGTCTGGCCAACGTTTTCTTTTCTTATGCCCTTCTTTTTTTCTCCTTCTGCTCGACTGCTCCCTTTCACACTTCTCTCTCTTATAGTTCTATATGATAGCAGTGACATTAACTATTCAGTGATGTCAGATGAGAAGTCCTGCCTGCATTGTCAGGAATGTTAGGAGCACTTGTTGTCTGTAACTTTTTTTTGGCGGAATACACTAAGTGCGCTACCAGGATTTAGGAACCAAAAGACATAATTATCTTAGTGACCTCATCCCCAAACTCCTGGGATCAACTGTTGTCTTGAGGAAGCACCTTGCCATATGATTCAGATTGTCCATCAGAGAATCATGACCCCACATACAAGACAAGACACAAAAATAGTCTTTATGTAGTACAGTGACATGTCCTGCCCTACTTGTAGGATCATCTGAACCCAGTCAGATTTTGTCAGATGAAATTAGTACTATTCATTTTAAGAAAGCAGCACCCTATGCTAACTTGCAGGGGGTAGGGAGGAAGCAGTTAATTTAGATACGGATGGAGAAGAATTCGTGCCTTCAGAGTAATGTTCTTTTCTACTTCCCTTTCCCCTTTCTCTGTTTCTAGTTCTTTAAAGTATCCTCCCTCTGCTTCATTGTTCCTTTTCCATTTGCCTTCCCACAAGCTTCACCCCCCCCTTCTTCTTTAAGAACCAGTCATCTGTTTAATGTTGTCCAGAATTCAGAGTTCCTACACCTCTGAGTCTGCTCCACTCTTCAGCAAAATCCTAGATAGGGAAGATTTGTGTGTGGCCTAGCTTTCCTCCAACAGCATCTGGAACTTAGGGGAAATGATGAAACAACCAAAACCCAAACTCCTTTTTCCCCCTCTCTACAAAGATAGCAGAATTCCCCAAAGGAAGCAGTCATGCAAAGGCTTCTGACCTTTTCCTCAGTAGGTAGTAAGAGCTAGGAGTGGGAGAAGGAAGAAAGCTTACTAAACTTGTCCAGATGTGGCTAGGTCCATATTCCCTCGGGGTCTTGCTCATGAGTTTGAATTTGGTCATTTGGGTGGCAGGAGCAGTCCTGTTCCACCTCATAACTTTCATGCCCTCCTCCCAATCTTACCCCACGCCCTCCCATTCCCAGGCAACCATCAGGCCTCCCAACAGACCGAGTTCCACGGAGGGAGTCAGCGTGAAGTTTGTTCTCTCCGTACTGTTTGAATTCTGTGCTGTGGTACTGCCTGCTCCTGTCTGTCAAGATTGTGGTGCTGATGTTGTCAGTCTTGTCTGACCAATCAGCAGACAACACCACAGAATGAAATTTAAACAATGCAGATGCTCAGGCACAGTGTTATTATGTTGACTGGATCACGCAGGGAAATCAGAGGTAAGGTTAGAGCCTACCAAAAGTGGTTATCCCAATCTTACTAATTTGACATCTCTTCTCCAGCTGTTCTGGGCTGCTCTGATCCTCTGCCTTTTTCCACATCTTTCCCTTTCTCCTCCTCCCCCCAAATTTTACCATAACATTCTTCACTTTATTATCCTTGGTATTTTTTCTTTGTTTTCACCCACCTTTCCTTAATCTGTTTTCTTCTGTTCCCCTTCTGAATGTACCTGATTTATCTCTGATCTAGCTGGTACTCTTGGTAAATGTCACCTTGTTAATGCATGTAATCACCACAATTTTAGGAAAGATACTATCCAGGATTAGCACAATGTCATGATGAATTAATGGGCCTATAACTTTCCCAACTCTGGGACTGGGCAGTGAGAAACTGGAATCTTCAGACCATAGTTTACCATTCATGTCATTGATTGAAATTTATTGTAATATGGAGTTTAAATCATCATTACGGCTATTGGTTTCGAATTAGAAAAGGCAAAACAGACTGGAAAGAATTCTAGGATCTGAAAAAATCTGTTCATTAAGAATTTGGAGGAGTGAAAGAGTTGATTTTGTGTTCTCCTCATGTTAATATTTTCCCCAATTTTAGGCTGTAAAGTTACTTCCCAGGAGATGAAGTAATACCATCCCCTATTTTTTTTTAATTTAGTTGACCCTTTTTAAACTTTGGGCGTTTACATGGTGCTTTGTTCCTCAGCCCCATCTGGAAAATATTTAGGCTCGACTGGAATGGTAGAGCTAGAATATCATATGGGATGGAATAAGGAGAAGGTAGAAAAATGAAGAAAGTTGTGTGTATTTAGAATAAGCCAGTTGTTTGTGCAGAAGCGGTCGGTGGAGGAATTGGAACAAATGGCAGTATGCGGTGAATAGTTTGGTCCAGATCTGTACGTTTCACCACAGAATGAGCCGTGGTTTGTAAAACTGACGTTCTGTTGTGACTTTTGAATGCAAACAAATCTCTGCAAATTTCTGCCCGATCAAGTTAATAAGAAGATATATACATGCAGAGGCGAGAGCCGTACGCTACTTGTATTTCTGTCAGCGTTGGAGGGAATAGGAAACATTTTTACCTACTGTATTACATACCAACAATTGCTGGGATCTCCAGCTCAGTGAATTTTCTGGCATTTTTTTTCTCTTATATAAGAACAATGGAATGTTAAAATATGTCAGAAAAGGATACCTCAGCAGACACCATATTGGGATTATTTTTTTTCCAACTTTGCAATTGAAGTGATTGTTATTTTCTGAGCATCTCATTTATGAGCAAGAACGGACCTTGAAATAGCATCATTTCTAAATGCTCTCTAGATGTGATATAGAGGTAACAGACATGGATATTCTGAGAGGTCACCATGGAAGGCTCTGACATTCTGCTTCACACCTGTACTCATTTTCTCACATGATCAGTAACCTTGTTGATTAACCCTAAGTGACCTTTCACCTTCTGCTGCTCTCTGAAACTCTGCCTTGACCAGCCAGCCCTGCCCTTCCCTGTGGCTTACAGGTGGTCACTGTAGCTACGTACACTTGTTCTTGTGGTGTGCTGTGCACTTAGCATCCCGGCAAGACCTGCAATTTCATACCTCTCAAGGGGCTAGGGAGGGGGTTGGGGGGGGGATAGTGAGAGAGATGGCTGTTTGCATGTGCTTTTCTGTTTTGTAGCTCATATGGTATCAATTACTATTTGATGGTAACGCCAGGCCCTAGGCCCTTTTGCATGTTTGTCCTGTGAGAAAGATCTGGAAGAGCCGACATATGGTTTTGATTGCTTCAATTGCAGGTTGATAGAATGAACGCAGGGGTGAGGTGGGTGGGTTTTCCTTCCGGCCTTTTCCATTCTGGGTTGGTAATATGCTTCACTTGTGGAACTGGTCTTTTCATCATCTAACTCCTCCCCCTCACCCCCCACCACTCTGCATTCTCTGTCCTTTCCCTTCTCCTCCCAACCCCCAAATCACCACCAGAAACATGTGGCCTGTATTAGGAACCTGCATATGTGTGTGTGTGTATACATACATGCACGCGCGTGCACACATCTCCTTCTGCAATCCTAGACTAGTTCAGTCTGTCAAACCAAGAATCTGATGAGATCTAATAATTTTATGAATTTAGAAAAATTTTATTTTACCCCAAAGCCCAGAGATATGTTTCAGAATACCATACTAGGTAATTAAGTACATAACTACAGAAGATGATGGGAAGATCTTTAATAAAGTTGGTTTCATTTTAAACAGAGCAGATTTATATCTCTTTGAAAGGGCTCAGTGCTTATAAGCACAGTGCCTTGCACATAGTAAGTGCCTAATAAATACCCGAAGATTGAATGTTTGAGAGTGCTTGTTGACAGAATATGGACCAGGTGATATTTAAATGTCCTTTCAAACTCATCCTTCTGCACTTTTTGGTCATAGTTATGCCAAGAAGTTAGTAGGATTTACATGTTGGTACATTTCTGTCTTTTGTCCTTGGTTTTGTTGTTGGTTTTTTTGAAAGGGATATGCTGGATTTGGCTTTTTGTGCTCTCATCTCTCCTATACAGGGTGACTCTTCTTGCTAAAATAGAGACAGTAGGGGGTACCCAGAAAGTGTCTCCTCATTACTGATGCTCAGCAGGGATTGCATCTGTAAGTATGCCTAGGGAAGGACTAGTATTGGGGGAATGGAGAGGCAAAGAGGAGAAGGGAAGGTTATAGACACAGTTTTAATGTCACCCATGAAAATGATTTGGTTTAAAGCAATGTTTTTTCTATAATGCTCTCAAATATACTTGTCAGGTGCACCATTTCTACAGCTGGGTAGTTCTTGGTGGCTTTTTGCTTTATGCTATTATATTTTTAAATCTTACTCAAATAAAACAAGGAATTCAAATAGGCTTAAAAGTTAATAAGGAACCTTGCTTGAAAATGTTGTTATACTCAACCTTCTTCATATATACTGAAAGACAAAAAAATACAACTAAAAATGTATAGTTTTGCAAAATGTTAATTAAAATGCTCAGGCATTAGACCTGTGTTTCTAGTGATCCAATCAGAACATTTTTCATACTTTTTCCTCATACTAGTTAAGCAACTCAGCCTCTTCTGTATATGAGAAAGTAATGAGAAGAATAGGAAATGAAAGAAGTGTCTGAAAGGGGGGTTCTGCATGAAGTACATAAGAATTTAATGGAGAAAATGATCTATAATCCTAGAGTGACTAGTTAGTACTTTATTGCACATTAGTTTGGAACTGTTTTCCTCCTCTCTAGCAGAACAGATCATTTTATTGAATAGGTGAGGTTTTTTAATGACTTGATAACCATTAAATTTTTGCCATTTGTTAAGATATTAAATTTTTAATAAATATATTCCTTCTAGATAGTCTAGTTAAAAATTTTTTTCTCTGTATGTCAGAATATAGAGAGAAAATAGCAACTAATAAATTTACTGACCTCATATTTTTTTCTCTCATATTAAGTATATATTGATGTAGATATTGTAGGATAACATCTTATCCTGTGATTCTCTTTTGCATCTGGAACTTTTTTTATTTGTATCTAGCCTTCCTACCAATGTCAATTCTTTAGATTCATATGCATTGAAAATGCTTCCTATTCACTGCTTTTGTGGAGGCTATGGAACTCAAGGGGTTAGACTTATAGTAGTAGGTTCGATGGAATGAGGATTGGGAGCACATCTTGGGAAGTTGTGGGGTTACTACCTGGGTCACTCAGTAGCAGTCGCTTTGGAGAGATATTTGATTTGGAAGAACATTTTGAATCCTTTAAGCCACAACTCCATTAAAGATTTGGAATGAGAAGGGAGAGGTAATGTTGGAGAGAGGGTTATTGGGGAATCTTGGCTCTGAAAAGTATTAGGTGGAAATCCTTTGGTCCCTGTTCAGATTAACTCGAGTTTCTAATCCACTTCCTTTCACACAAGTCAAGCAATGTGAGGGAAAGTTCATGCTTAGGTACCTGGAGACTAGCTTCTACCACCGAAGAAAGAGTTATTGGATATTAATTTTTTTTTAGTTTTGCTCCAAAACAATGTAAACAGTATACTTGCATTATAGAAAATGTAGGCAAGTATGCTTAGTTTTTTTCAGCTTGCTATGCCTTAGAAAAGTCATTTTAATCGCATCTAACATCTTGTCCATGCTTGCGAAAATAACACTATAATTCAGACAATCATAACATATGATCAGGTTTATCTAGATATCATTGACCCAAAAAGAGAAAATTATTTGAAAATTTTTCACACCCTCAAGTACCCTTGGAAAGCTCTATTTTAGTAATAAGAAAAATATAACCTAAAACTGTAGGTGTCAGTGATCCTGTTGGGTATATAAAATACACATGAACCAGTCTTTTGATTTTGGAATTCTTAACCTGGGAACTGTGACCTCATTTTAATGATATTTTAATAACTTTATTCTAACATAATTGGTTTTTTAAAAGTAATCCTACATATTTTATTTTCTGCGTTATTATACCGAAAAGGAATCTATAGGCTTCACCAGACTGCCATAGAGGCCTGTGACACATAAAAGAGTAAGAATTCCTGCTTTAGGATCAATCTCCTAAATTCCAAGGCAGTCTTCTTGTTAGGTTGTTTTTATTTTTCCTCTCTGGCTTGCCATATCTCTCTGTGTCTCTTTTCCTCTTTCTCTTTCTCTCCCTTCTCCTCTCTTATCTTCCTCTCTCTTACCCCATCTCTCATACTCATACATTCACTCATAACTAAAAATAAATTAAATATTTTTGGTGAAATACTTGTAAAAAAAAGTCAGATGACCAAAGAGAATCAGCTAATTACTGTAAAAAGTTCATTTCTCAAAAGAATTGCAAATTACTAACAACCATATGAAAGAATGCTCCAAATCCTTAATAATAAGAGACATGAAAAAGTAACCCTGAGTTTTGCTTCATACCCAGTAAATTATCAAAGATGAAAAAAGATGAGAATAGCCAATGCTTTAGGGCTTGTGGGAAGAGCAGCACACTAATGCATAGTTGGTGGATCTTGGAATTAGTACAAGCTTTTTAGAAAGGATTTTGGAATTATGCTAATAAAGTGACTAAACCAATCTATACCTTTTGCCCCAGGGATTAAGCAACTAAACAAATACCCTAAGAAGATCATTAACACAGAGAAAGGCCTAATATGCACCAAAATATTTATAGCAGCACTTTTTGTGGTAGCAAGAATTAGAAACAAAGTAGATGCCTTTTGGTTGGAGAGTTGCTAAACAATTGGTTATACATGAATGTAATGGAGTATACTGGAAGAAAGGACAAATATAGGAATTACAGAAAAGCATGAAAAAACTTGCATTAACTGATGCAAAGTAAGCAGAGGCAAGCATATCCAAAATGACTACCACATAAATGGAAGAAAAAAAACAATACAAAACAATAAAAAATGAATGTCATAAAATTACAGAAAACAAACATGGTCCCAAAGAAGAGAGATGAAAAGAAACTTCACCCCCTTTCCTTTATAGGGCAGTCTACATGTGTGGAATATTGCAATATATTATTAGTTCAGTGTATTACATGGACATGCCGATTTTTTTTTAAACTTCCTCTGCTTGATAGCTCTGTGAATCAGCAGAGGGAGGGATACAGGGACAAATGTAGGTGATGCAAAGAAAAATTCATTGTATGCTTTTATTGATTTTTGTATTCCCTCTGCTGTTGCAGATTACAACTTCTTTGTGCCTTGATGTATAGTCATTATGAGTTGCTCTGCTAAAATAACTTAATACCTTATTGTGAACACTCTGGTGATGAGCCTCTGAATTTAGCTAGGTTATTCCTGTCGTTCAGTGAATAAGCATTTATTAAGAGCCTGCTATGTGTCAAGGCACTGTGCCAAGAATTGGGGATGCAAAAAGAGGCAGAAGACAGATCCAGGGTTCAAGGAACTCACAGTCTTCCTGAGGCAACAAACTAGCAGCAATAATTCTCCAGGTCCTTGTGGTGTGATACAGAACCTGCCAGGGTTTGCACTATGCTGACATACCTTCAAGAACCCAAAGTTCTAAGGGAAATCGAGTGTGAATTTAACAGAGAAGTGAAGAAAAATGTAATTCTTTCATTCTTTATAGAGTACGCATTTGTCTCAAGTTTTTTAAAAAACAACTCTTTCATGGACAAATTTTTTTCTCACCCTTGATATGAGGATTTCTATCATCTTTGAATACCTTAAAGCAGGATGAATTCATTTAATCTGAGAATATATATGTTCATCTTTTAGGACCTGCTCTTGTTAATTCATAAATTGTAAATAAGCACTTACCATGTTCACAAGGAAGAAATTGCTCATTTTAAAAGGGGAAACATCAATTAAGATCAGAACAGAGTTCATCAACTTTAAAAACTCTACTCAGAATTCATGAGTTCTAAATTTTGAACAATGTTTGAACCTTTCAGAGATTGAAGGTTTAGGGCTTTTTTGTTTTGAATTTTTTTTAACTGTTTGCAAATCATGACTTCCTGTTTCTAAGGGAAAAAAACCCTCAAAGGAAAGGCTCAGCAGGCTTCCTGGACATCAAATAGTTCTTGCAAAACAACATTCTGATGACTTACATGTAAATAAATCAGAAACATATGAATTAAACTTCCTTCAAAATGCATATGGGCTTAAAAATGAAGAGAAGTGCTAAGGAAATGTGTTTTGGGTTTTGCTCAGCTTATGACATTTGAAAAAAATAGCTTGAGACACTTAACAAACCCAAGACACAGCAGGGCTTACCCATCCTTAATATTAACATCCCAGTTCAATGAAACATCAATTTGCCATGTGCTTGGGTATGAGCCACCCTTGGTTTATTCCTCATGGATGTAATTTTCTAAGCTCCCAAAAGTAATATTGCAGAGCAGTATTACACTTTTTCTAACTTATTTGTCACAACCCTCTTCCTATGTCCTACCTCCAAAAACATTATAGAACGTGTGATGGTAAGATCAAATCATGGTGATATGACCATCACCTCTATAAGCATTTGGAAACAACAACAACAAAAGAAGTCATTAATAAGAAACTAGTCCCAAGGTTAACAATACTTAGTTAAAGAATGATAAAAAAAAAACTCACTGGTTAGAGATAAAGCCTGTGGACACTTTTTTTTTTTTTATGAATGACCAAATGATACCATAGCATTGGTTCTCCAGGTGAGTAGGACAAGGGATGTACTAGGAAATGAAAGTGATATAAAAGTGAAAGATATCAACAAATATTTTCAATTTAAAACCATCATCTTGGCACCACAAAAGATTCACAGTCCCATAATGCCAAACCTTGGTATGACTTTAGTATTACTGAACTTTGCTAAATGATGTGGAATTATAGTCAATGAAGGTATGGTTCCTGTTCTCTAAATGAACTTGGGGTTTTTTGTTGTTTATTTTTTTTAAGTCAGTGACCATTGCAGGATCATCAAAGCACTTACATTTTACCTTTTACTCAGTAGCAAATTCAAAGTACAGGAACAGAACAAAGAGAATGTAATGTGAAGGTGCTTCAGTTTCCTTTACTGAGATTTGGGTGGGGGCGTACTATGTTGCTGCTTGTGAACTAGGCATTGCTATAGCTTATTAACCAAAAATAGATAGAATAATCTTATTGGATTATTGATTTTTGATAGTTATTTGAAAAAGTTGTCTTTAAAGTATTGTTGTGCCTTCCCCATTTTCTTTTAAAATTAATTATGGAATAAAGTTTAATAGAAAAACAACCCCCCCACTTGAGTCCTCATTTTTAACAGCAGGGGGTAATATTTTTATTATTATTATTAATTGGGGTTAAGTAACTTGCCCAAGGTTACATGGCCAGTTTTTTTGTGTGGGTGTTAAGTAGCTGAGATCGGAACCAATCCCAGCTCCTCCTGACTCCGGGGCTGGCTCTCTTACTTACTGTGCCACCTAGCTGCCCCAATAATATGGTTTTGTGGTGAAATCTCTGAATGTAAAGTTAGGTCTTGGGCTTGAATCCCATCTCTGCTTATAACAGTCCATGAGATGTTAGGCAAATCACTCTACCGTTCTGCACTTCATTTCCCTAATCTATAAAATGTGGGAATTGGATTAGATGATCTATAATCCCATGCCAGAGAGTTAATTATCAAATATCCATTTGCCCAGGCAAGGCATTATGCAGAGTCTGAATATAGGTTAATACATATAAGAAGTGCTTTCTTAATTAAAGGTTTTTATAGTCTAGTTAGGAAAGAAAGACAGATCTATTACATGACAGATAACAGTACACATTGTGCAATAAATTCCAAATGAGTGGTATAGGAGATAAATGTATACTACTTCAGAGTATGGTGTGATGACTGAGCATTAGAATAGTTGAGGAAGGTTTCACACAGGAAGTAACACTAGAATTAGGTCTTAAAAGTAGAGATAGTGGTAGATAGAGGATAGTGGATAGAGCAAAGGACTTGGAATCAGGGAGAACTGAGTTTGGATCCCACCTCAAAATGCTCCCAATCTGTGAGACCGTTGGGAAGCGTCTTAACCTAGTTCCCTCATCTGTAAAATGGGGATAATAATAGCAGTCAACTCACATGGCTGTTGTGAGGATCAAAGGTATGTGTATATGTATACCCACATTCACTCTCATACCATATATATAATGTGTGACACATACACATACATATATACATGTATGTTGTTTGTATGTATGTATAGATAAAGCATGTTATAGACCTTAAAGCAGTATATAAATACTTGCTATAACTAAAAGTAAGTCAGGGCTTAATAGGGAGGAGAAAACATTCCAGATTGCGTGAGTCAGCTAAATTAAAAATTTTTAGCTATAACTATAAAAGATTAGAGAGGAAGGGCACATCGGGTATTTCATATAGTAGAAGGGCTATCACATTAAAAAAAGGAATGAAACTTGATCTTCCTGGTCTAAGAAGGTGGAACTAGGAGCAATTGGGTGGGGAATAGTGAGGGGTATGGGTATAGAGGAGGAGATCACTAAGAGGAAAATTAGGCTTTATGTAAATAAAGAAAAAGAAATTCCTAATAGAGCTGTCCAAAAGTAGAATTAGACTGAACCTGACTTGGGAGATAGTAGGATTCCTCCTAGATGGAGATCTTCAAGCAAAACCTAGGTGAACATTCATTGAGGTTGTAAAAAGGATTCTTGTTCAAGAATGGGTTGGATTAGATGGCTTTTTTGGCCATTTCCAATTATGAGGTTTTGTGATGTATGCTGCCTATTAATTGTCCTTAAGCAGTAAAGAAGAAAAAGACTCCTATCAGAGAGGATCAATAAAAATGCATGAAAGCTTGACCTAGAATTCCTTGCGATTCTTTTATAGATATCTCTTTTTGTTTGACAACATAAGTCATAGTCTCTTTACCTTGGCTGTAGTTTTCTGGGCCATTTGCTTATTAGCAGAATCTAAATAGAGAGAGTAAAAGGCATCACAAACTCTGCAATAAGCTAGGGATGCTGACTCTCCCTTACATGAATGGGCTTCTTCCTTGGAAATCTTTGCATGTCGGGGCCGTGAGGCCATGAAGTCATACCATGATGTCATCTTCATCTCTGCTACTTATTGTTGCTTTTTTCTTTCTGGTATGAGGGCCATGAGGATATATCCATAGATATAAAAGCATTTTAATTTATTAAATATATATTAAACACCTACTCTTATGAGCCTGCATAGATCATGGGCTAGTTTTGTTCACACACACAGCCTAAGTTGTATGTATGCCTATGGTGTACCAGCTACGCAAAAATCAGTCAGCTTACTCAAGCTGTGTTTCTGTGAGCCAGCCATTTCTCAAGAAACTCGTTACCTGTATATTTAAGGGAACATATTTTTCCATTCTTGCCCCTCTGCTTTATGCTAATCAAAGCTTCCTAGAGTCTCTTTAATCTCATCTTCATTTTTCCTTCCATTTTTCCTCTCTTTATTTCAGTGCTACTTGGCTTTCTTTCTAATTTGCCTCTATTCAGAGATTGTAAGACAGGGGATAAATTTCCCAGAGATAAAGACATTCCTAGCTAAAGAAGACCAATTATTCTGATCCTCTGTAGTATCATCACCAATACAAGCATATATTTAAATATCAAAAATGTACTTTTAATACTATATTTTGTGGTTTCAGTCCTATCCTACCCTTAGTTACCCCTTTTGGAATTTTCTTGGAAAAGATACTGAATTAGTTTGGTATTTCCTACTCCAGTTCATTTACAGATGAGGAAATTGAGGTAAACATGGGTAAACAAGTCAAGTAAACATGACTTGTCCGAGGTCACCCAGCTAGTATCAGAGGCCAGATTTGAATTCAGGAAGTTCAGTCTTCTGACTCCAGGCCCAACACTGTGCACTCTGGCACTACCTAGCTGCCCCTTTAACACAGTATAAGAGCTTCTGTGAAAACAAACAAACAAACACAAATAGCACCTTCTGTGTTATCAGTGTTATTATCCCCATTTCACAGAAGGGAAAACTGAAAGAATTTCAATAACTTGACCAAGGTCATAGGTGACAAAGCCAGGTCTTCTCGAATCCAAGTTAAGTGTTCTTTCCAAACCACTAGTTGTTATTAGTTGTGACTAGTTCAGTTCATTTGAACTTTGCCAGTAATAAGGCAGGAACATGGGTTTGTTCTCCCTGTGAGCTCTTTAGCTTTGCTGTACCCAAGGAAGGTAAAAGACTGCTTTGTTCACCTTCTACTCCCACCCTACAAATTAAGCCATTGTTTACAAAGAGATTTGGGTATAAGTGTATAATTAGGGAAATACAAATCCACTGCCACCCCCAGGAAGACGACTCAAAAGTACAGTCTAGTGATAGCAAATCTTCTTTGTATATGAAGGACACAATCACTGTGTTCTAAAAAAAAAAATCTTTGTCACATTCTCAGGGCAAAGGATGTGATTCACAGTGTAGTAAAATCTTGATAGAAAGGTTCCTTTTTGTTTTCCATGATTGTTTTAGGGAGATATTTGATTGTAAAGCTGATGTTTTCTACCTGGAAAGTAAAGTCAATAAGCATTTATTCAGTGCTAACTAGGCACCATGCTAAGCATTAGAAATACAAAGAAAGACAAAAACACTTTCCCTATCTATCCTCGAGGAATATCTAATAGAGAAAACAAGGTGTAATGGAAGGGACTCTGAGAAGGGAAGGCATTAGTAGTGGGGGAGACTGGGAAAGTCTGCCTGGAGTGGGTGGAATTGGAGCTCAATCTTGAAAGAAGTCAAGGTGTAGATGAAAGGGAGAGCATTCCAGGCATAGGGACAAGGAAAGTCATGTTTGAATAACTACAAGTAGGCCAGGGTTTGGAAAAATGTAGAGTATGTGAAAGAAAGTAAGATATAAGACTGAGAGGGTAAGAAGTGGGTAAATTAAGAAGAATTTTAAATACTAAACAAAGAAATTCATATTTGATCGTGGTATGAGTAGTTATTGGATCTCATCGCACAGGGGCATGATAGGGTCAGGCCTACATTTTGGAAAAACTGTCATGGCAGCTGAGTGGAAGATAGATTGAAGTAGAAAGCAGTTTGAGGGAGATAGACTAATTAGAAGTCTTACAGTAAACCAGGGGAGAGGTCATGAGTACCTAAACTAAGGCTATGATTGTGTAGATCAAAAGAAACCTATGTTGTGAAGGTAAAAGCCACAAGATTTAGCATCTAACTGAATATGTGGAATGAATGGGAGTGAGGATTTAGGGTGAGAGTAGGTGACTGGGAAAATAGTGGTGCCCTGAATAGGAATATGAAATTGGAAGTGGGGCAGTTACTGTTATAGACATACTGAGGCTGAGATGCTCATAAAGAGACTTTATTTAAGATGTCCAGAAAGCAAATAAAAGGAAAACATCATGTTCTGCCTTTTTCATTTTTCTCAGTTCTCTTCGGGTTCCCAGTAGATTTCTCAGAAAGAAAAGTATAGCAAAAATGGGTCTTTGGTGGCTTCCTTTTTGATGCTCTTTTAGTGATGTTGTAATAGCTAACTTCACTTCCTCTCATATTTATCAAATTCATTCAACTTTCCCAAAATGTTTAAGTTGTACCTCAAGAAGTATCTCTTTCGACTTGAGGGTGTTTCCTTTATCTTATTTTTAAGAAATTGGTGACAATTTTACATTATTATTTAGAAATCGTGGGGTTTTTTCTTAAAACTAATCCACCTTTTAAAAAGTTCTCAAATAATTTGAAATACTATTGTTAAAATAGTTCTTTTTTAAAGTAAATTAATATTGTCTGTAGTTGTTAGAATTTAATACATTTTCTAAATCTTTGACAAATTGAAAATAAAAGTCACAAACCACATAAAACATCGATGATAATTAAATACCACAGAGGTCCAAAAGTAGTAGGAATACAAAGCTTCCATAAAGATTTGATTCAAGATTCACTGTGTCCAAGATTTCTTCCTTGAATAGCTGCATCTCATATTTATCACTCCCTCCTTTAACTTTTTTTTCCTTCTGCATTCATGTATGCTATATTAAAACACAATTCATTTGTTCATGTGATTTGGTTGTTTCATGCACCTATGCATTGTACATATGTATTTGAACATCATCTTTTCAAATGATTCCTCAAAGATAGGAACCATATTTTCTTCCTCTCTCCACTCTACATGTCCTTCCTCTCTCTTTCCTTTTTTTCCTTCCTTCCTCCCTTCCTCCCTCCCTCCCTCTCTTTCTCTTTTTCTTTTTTTACTTAGTTATCTGTGTATTTTTCTTCTTTCTCCCTTTTCTTTCTTTCTCTCTTTCTTACCTCTTTTGATATTTTCTCCCTACCAGAGTACTTAATTACTACAAGATATAAGATAGACAAACAGTCAGTGCTAGTAAGTTAATTCATTAATGAGCTACTGTTGATTGATTTTATTTCTAATTTTGCCCTGGTATGGGGCTGGTTCTTGAGTGGAAATGGGCAGGAGTTTGATCGGTTGGAGATAGCTAATAATCTATGCTATTTTACATTTTAAACAGTGTCATATATTCATACATTTGGTAAATATCTCTTTTTTCAGTAATGATAATTGTTACGTCCATCTTTCTGAAGGAAAAGATGGAATAATCATTTTATCCTCCATCCTGGTAGTGATTTCTATTCAAAATCTTACCAGCATAGAAGCTAACTGCATATAATGGGTCTTCTGATCAATAAGGAACAGTTTCTTTTTGATGCATTCAGGGGTTCTCTTACATGTTTGAGCACAATAGTAGCTCATCACTAATTTTCCTCAGTATTAATAGATATCTATTACTGTCGGGAAAATTTTGCCTCCCCCAGATTCTGTAACCTTTCTGTTACTTAGGAGAGGGTTTTAATTGTGTGCACATCTCTTATCTGCCTTAAAACAACAGTCCTACTTTGCAAGTTCTCTTTTTATAAAAATACAAAGAAACTTAAGACCCATGGTATCCAGAGAAAAAGGAAATCTCACTTAGAAGAAGGGGAGCATGCTTTTAGAAAGTTCTGACACATAGATAGAATCAGAACAACAGTAACAAATATGTCCAGGGCCAAGTCTAGACATAGCTAAGAAGTATTTTTTTTCTTTTTTCCCCTGTTAGTGATGACCCTGAGATTACTAATAATAATACAAATACTAGCTAGTAATTTATACAATGCATTAAGGTTTGCAAAGTGTTTTACAAATTTATTTCATTTGATTTTCACTACATCCCTGTATGCTGCCTTTGATAGGCAGTGCAATGGATAGAATGAAAAGATCTGAGTTTGAATCCTGCCTCAAAAATGAGCTCTGTGACCCTGGGCAGGTGACCAAGTCTCAGTTTCTTCATCTATAAAATTGGGGTTAGTAATTGTATATTCTTCCCCTTGAGCTGTTTCCAGGATTGATATGATAAAATACTATATACATATATATATATAGTATTTTGCAAATCTTAAGGCATATAACTATTAAAACTCCCTTGAGTTTTCATTTCCCTCATCATCTTCCACCTAGCTCCTTTCCTGGACTTCATGATTTCCAGAACCTCACCATTTTGCAAGCTGAAATCATCTCTAAAACTCACCACTCCTCAGCACCCCTAAACCAGGGGCCTCTACCTTCCCCTGATTGGAGAGTTCCTCCCACTCTCCCCTACCATACAAGGAGAGCTTTCTGGGAATTCATCTCATCATTTCCCATCCTGCTGATTTCCTAGATTTCATGATCTCCAGAAACCATCTTTGTTCAGGATGAAATCAACTGAAATACATTTCAAATCATCTCCCTCCCTGACTAGAGGACTTCATCATGCCCCCCCTCATTTCCATGTAATCTTCCCTCATCCCCTCTGTTTTCTGCTGCTTTCTATATGTTCTCTCTTCCATTAGATTGAGGATAGCAAATTTCTTATGTCTTTGTATTCCCCAAGCACTTAGAACTGTGTCTGACATGCAGTAACTGCTTAATAAATGTTTGTTCACTCTGTTTCCCTTCTTCCCCTTTCAGTACTGATCCTCAGGAAACTTTCATAGATCCATTCACTCTGAATAACTGAGAATCATTTAAATTAAGGCAGCCAGTACAGTGAGTAGATAGGTAGCTGGGTCTGGAGTTGGGAAAACCTAAGTTCAAATTTGGCCTCAGACACTCAGCTGTGTGACCTTGGGTGAGTCACCTAACCTTTGTTTGCCTTGGTTTCCTCAACTGTAAAATGGGGATAATAACACCACCTACCTTGGGATTATTGTGAGGCTCAAATGAGCTAATATTTGTAAAGTGCTTAGCTTAGTACCTGACATATAGTAGATACTGTATAAATGATTATTCCCTTCTCTTCCCCTCCCAAATCTTTCCAGAGACAGTGGTATTTTGACAGAGATAATCTTAAATTAAGGGAATAAAGTTCTAACTGTGGAATTCTAGGCATCAAAGAATAGAAATCAAACCATGCCACTTATAAGAAGTTACCTTCTTGATCTCTGTGTAAAATCCAGACCAGAGGGACAGGCACAAAGAGCTGGTCTCCCTTCCTCAAGTTTCCACACTGGAGTTCATCCTCCATTCAGTGGCCAAAGGGATGCAATAAAATTCTGTTTGGATTTGAAAACCCACCATGGCTTGGCCCTTTCTTATCTTTCTAGTCTTCCTACACATAATTTCCTCATCAATCCAGTAACACTGTGCTCCTCACTATTTCTTGAAAACAGCACTCTATTGACTGAATCTGTGCCTTTTCCCTGGCTTGGTCTCATGCCTCTTCAGTGCTGCCTCCTGGCTTCTCTGGCTGCCTTCAAGATTGCACCTTCTTCTGACCTTTCCTTTTCCCAGCCCCTTCCCTCTCCCATTGCTAGTGCCTCTACTTTGTGATTATTTCCATGAAATCCAAGAAAGCATCCAAGAAATGATGAGCCAGTGATCCTTTACATTGCACATAAGCTATGTATAACATGTATAGGTCTTTATTATACAGATCTTTGTGTGTTTTTTCCTTCATTTTAATGTGAGCTCCTTAAAGGCAGGGAGCAAGGGATATGCTGGTAGATAACAACTGGGGAGGGGATGAACATGTTCTAGGGACACACTAAGTTTCATCTTCATATTAACATTTTCTTCATCACTTTCTTTGACAATCAGTGAAACACTAAATCAAGACCATATTTGTAAGCTTTGTAAATTACTGAGGGCTAGATCCTCACACTGAATATTTAACAAGGACTTTTGATACCCCGGGATAGTCAGTCCAGAATGCTTCTGACAGAGACCTTACTTTCTGCCTTCCTTTAGAAATGCTTGTTGACTGACTGAAACAATACAGAGCAATCTTGGGAAAACCAAATAATCGTTTCCTATCATGCTGTCCTTTTGGACAGTATTCCTGCTGCTTTTGTACATGTATCATGGCTGTTGTTAATAAATCATTTCAGTCCTGTCTGACTGTTCATGACCACATTTGGGGTTTTCTTGGCAAAGATACTGGAGTGGGTTTGCCATTTCCTTCTCCAGCTCTTTTTACAGATGAGAAACAGAGACAAATAGGGTTAAGTGACTCATCCAGGATCACACAGCTAGCAAGTATCTGAGGCTGGAGTTGAATTCAGGTCCTCTGGACTACAGTACTGGAACTCTATCCACTGCACCACCTAACTGTCCATCCACAACAAATAAACTTTCATCAATAAAAAGCAAATGATAAAAATAGATTGCTTGTTGCAGGTGTTGTAGAAGGCTTATCATTTCTGTTCAAGTATAAGTTAAACTATATGACTGAAATCTCTTCCAACTCTATCATTCTGTGATATATATTAGCACTTTGATCCTCAGTTTTAACGACATTGACTTGCCTCAGAAGGACTTTTACCAAGATGGTATTTAAAAAGAACAAAAAGCATATCTAGCATATGCATAATTTTTTACTTAATCATAGGATGTTAATGGTCATAGAGTTCATTATAAATGACTTAGTTTGAACTTCTGAATGTTGTAGGTACAGAGAATGAGCCATGAAAAGAATAATTTACTTGGCTAAGGTCACATAGCAAGTTACAGGTATACCAAATGACGTGCTAAAAACTCCTATGATGGGGGCGGCTAGGTGGCGCAGTGAGTAGAGCGCCGGCCCTGGAGTCAGAAGGACCTGAGTTCGGATCTGGCCTCAGACACTTAACCCACACAAACAAAAACCTAGCCGTGTAACCTTGGGCAAGTTACTTAACCCCAATTACCCTAAAAGGGGCGTCTAGGTGGCACAGTGAGTAAGAGAGCTGGCCTCGGAGTTGGGATGACCCGAGATCAAATCCGGCCTCAGAAAATGAGCACCCACACATAAATCATGACTAGCTGTGTAACCTTGAGCAAGTTACTTAACCCCAATTGCTTAAAAAAAAAAACTCCTATGATAACAATAGCCATAAGCTAGCTAGCTGTGTGTATGTGTGTATATATAATAAATAAATGATTTGAGAAGAGAGTAGTGGCACTGGCTTATCATTGGTTGATGATAGATGGAAAAAATCTGTGCATGCCCACATGGAGTCATAGATGTATAATACTGACCACTTTTACTATTTATTTTAACAATATACCTAGCACAAAAGAAGTTAGGTGCCTTGTATAATTTCTCATTTTCTACAACACTACTTTTAAATTATACTGGAAATTTTAAAAATTAAAAATGATTTAATTTACTGTGTAAATGTGTTTTTACAATGTTAGAATGTGCATTACATTTTAAGAAAATTACTTTTTCCCATCCTGAGCATTTCATTGAACTTAATTTCCATTTAGCCATGTAATAGTAGAACTGTAACCAGGAAGATGACGAGTTTCACCTGGATCACATTTTAAGCAATTATGTGTTTCAAGCAATCTTTAACCAGGTGTAACTTAATCAATTTAAGGCATGCTCAGTTAGGGCCAAGTTATTCACAGTGTTGGCTAAGGGCATTTCTATGTTAGATCAGATTGAAAGTAATAGTGAACATAAAGTGTCAGTTTGTATATTGCCAAGACCATGACATAACAGGTGTAAAAATTTTTTTGATTTAAAAAAAGTGGTTCGAGCAATTCTTTTAGACAGAACAGAGACCATATTGTACTCAGATTTAACTCTTCTAGGATCCAATAATGTTTGAAATCCATTGAATACACTAAATGGAGCAGGGGACCTCTTGAATGTTTGGCATCATCACTAATATTTCAAGTATCTGGGATTTCTTTTCTGTGGGTTCACCTTCTCCTTATTCATTGTCTATATACCATAGTAGATGATCAACTTACATTTCTTTGCTCAAAGTCATCACTTAGTGGTCTACCATCTAGAATTGAATATTAAAGAAAAAAATAATACTGTCCTCTGTGTTTTAGGCACAAATCTGCAAGAAACAATTTTTTCTTCATTTAATCTTATCTCACTCTAAGCATTTCTAATTTAGGAGAAATGTCCAGACTGACATAGTTTCCTGTTCTCCACAATCACCACCCCTAAGACAATTTGAAGTAATACTTTAGGAATCTTGAACAAATGAAAGGTCTTAGCATAGTTACTGTTATGCAAAATACTGGTTTGAGGTTTTTAACATTCTACTCCCTCTCTAAGAACAGTCACTTAAAAACTACTCAATTCCTTTCTTTATCACTCCATCTAGTAACCTCCTAGAGTAATCAAAAGATTTTCCTCTCCTTAATCAGTACTTTAATCCCTTCAGAGAGCAGTTAGGTGGTATAGAGGATAGAGTGCTGGATCTGAAGAAAGAAGACCCATCTCCTTGGTTTCAAATCTGGCTTCAGATACTTACTAGTTATGTAACTCTGGGGAAGTCACTTAACCCTGTTTGACTCAGTTTCTTCATCTGTAAAATGAGCTAGAGAAGGAAATGGCAAACCACTCTAGTGTCTTTGCCTAGAAAACCCCAAATGGGATCATAAAGAGTCAAACACAACTAAAATGACTGAATAACAAAATTGTTTTTACATAGCTGTTTGCATGTTATTTCTCCCATTCGATTGAAGGTTCCTTGAGATCAAGGACTATTCTTTGCCTTCCTTTGAATCCTCGGTACTTGGGACCTGGAAAGCACTTAATAAGTGTTTATTGACCAAATGTGAACTCATAACTCTCATTCCTTCCGAGGTAATGTCGTAATGATTTTGTAGGTAATGATCTTCCCTACAAAAAAAAAAAAAAGTTATTTCTCTTGATTTGATTATCACTTTTAATCCACTTTCCCTCTCCCCAATTTTTATTTCTGACCTCTTTGCACACTTTCCTAAAGGAAAAAGAATCTGTAAAGGACTTTAAGCTAAAGAAATATTTGTTTTCTTTATATTTTCAATTCAATTAAAAATGAGGTTTTTAATATCCTTCCACATGAAACTTTCTGAACTTAGGTTCTTACTCATAAAACAGGTACACAATCCAAGCACATTCCTGAAGCCTTTGCAACATAGAAGGCCCTGAAAGAGTTCACAATGTACTGATACAGCCTTTGGACAAGAACATAGTGTAATGAGGCATTTGGTAGATCTTTAGTGGAAGATAATATTGTAATAACTCACATTTATATATAAACTTTAAAGTTTATATATTAAATATTTTAATTTTTATTTTAAAATTTAGTTTAAATGTTATAAAATATTTATAAGGTTATATATATAAATATACTATTATTTCCCTTATCCTTCACAACACTAAGTATTAAAAATGTAATTATCTTCATTTTTAAAAGTAAGGAAACTGAGACTCAGAATAACATCTTAATTTACAAAAGTGCTTTAGTGTTTTCTAAGCTTTAATATAAATCATTTCATTTGATCCTTGCAAAAGCCCTGTACTCTAGGTGCTAATTTACACAGTTGTTTTTGGAGTCTGAATTCCTAACTCCAAGTTAACTATTCCCTATCACATCCTGCCCAGAGGTGACTTGAGTAAGTCATTTCTTTATTTCATTACTTAAGCAAACCTCATATATGTGATTCTCCTTAGACTTGTGTAAATTCCAGTGCTTTCTTATCCTTACACAATTCTTTTCCAGATGCTGGTCCTTCATAGAGGATCCATCCACTGAGCTATTTATCACTTAATCACTTACTCTCAATATAAGACCAACCCATCTTTTTTTTCTCCAAACTATATATTTTCAATATCATCTATCAATTCTTGTTTCAAGTAGCAGTTGTTAATATATTACAGTGTACTTAAATTTATTGTGCATCTCAGCTGTTCCCTTTGAGGTACTTGGAATTTTATTTTGTAAAGATTATATTATTCCATTACTCCATTACCCTTTCCCCCACCCCCACCCCAGTCATAGAGTATGGTCATAGAGTATCACCAGAATAATACTGTTTGTTTGTTTTTGAGTTTTGGTGTCAAAACCATCTTTGAGCCTCAAAAGGATTACACAGTTTCTCAGTGTAGCCCAAATCAATTCAGTAAACATTTGAATACACTTACTGTCTGCAAAGCATCTTATTGGGTGCTGGAGATACAGAGGAAAAAATGTGATAGTCTTTAAGGATCAGACCCTAAGGAGCTCCATAGTAAACATAGTTTGTTTTCCATTTGTAGGTCCCGTCCAAGTTATTTTTACTGATGAATTAACTCAGTGGCTTAATCTCAACTATGTGTCATAATCTGGAAATAAGCATTCTTCATCTATAGGGTTTTTCCTCTATCAAATGTTAGACCAATCTCTTTTGAGTGGTCATGACTTTCACTGTAGAAACTCTGTAGTGCACAGAGGCTTAATTCAGAAAGGACAATGTCATCTAAAAACAGTACAATCTAGAGAATTTGATCATTTATAGGAAAGCTCTCTTTTATATAGACCCTGCCCATCATCACTGTATCAAAATATCATAGATTTGAACCTAGAAGACACTTAGAGGCCATTGCATACAAACTTCTCATTTTTATTTTGAGTAAACTCAGATCTAGAGAAGAAAGAAATGATTTGCTCAGGACCATGTAGCAGGGAAGTACCTGAAGAGGAATTTGAACCCATATCTTCCTGACAGCAGTCCTTTGTCCTTTATGCCAAGGTGTGAGGAGATGCCAAAGGATGTTCCCCATAACAGTAGCAAAAACCTTTGACCAGAATACAGGTTCATGTTTTCTTTGGCACACAGATAAAAGATCAGTAATATATTTATCTCTAAAGCTGATTTCCTCCATTAAAAACAAATTATTTTCTTAACATATGTATGTTGGAGGAGGGCTTTTAAAGGTACACTTCACTGTATTAAGTCAAATTTTGTTTGTTTTTGTAATCAACAAGTACTTGATAATCTTGTGTTCTTCATACCTTCCAGTAGGTTGTGTGGTCACATAACTAACTGCTATAGAAAATCATCTGTAAAAACCTCCCCGTTCTTTTCTAAAACATACCCTTAGGTCCATGAATCGATGATTCTCATAAATATTTTATGGAGGTCGGAAAGTAAATTTGTGGACGGGTAGTTGTTAATGTCATCTTGGTTGAGTTTTGGGGGGGCGTTTAGTGATAATAATGCTGTTTGTGATTTTGTGTGTGTATGTGTGTGTGGCAACTATTCTTTTCTTGAATTTTCTTGAAAATTAACTCCTCTGTTGCTATAAAATTATTTGGCTTCTAGGTTGGATTTATTGTTTTCAGTCCATACTTGGTTACTATCTTCTCATTTGTTATTGAGTCACTGGCACTCAGATATGTTGGTTCCATTGTTATCAATAATAGGAATAGATTTCTATAAAAGTATTGAAAACATGTTCTGTTTTCCATCCATTTGTTGTACTTCAGTTTAATCACTAAGTGCTTTCAGCCATTCTGGCCTGTTTTGGTGGGGAAAAGTGCCATCTTTACAATCTAAGGATCTAGGTGTGAATGTTCAGCTCTACTACTAACTCTATAAAACTGGGACTCATTTAATCTCTATGAGCCTCAATTTTCTCATCTGTAAAATTAAGGGATTGAATTAAATAATTTAGTTAGATGCTAGAAATTAAATAATTTAGTAAGACCTTTTCATATCAAAAACTATGATTCCATGATGATCTGGGTCTCAATGTTTAATGTAGTTCCTGGCACATAGAAAGTGTTTAATAATTGCTGATTGACTTGACTTCCTTTCCTACCTCAGGGCATTGTTAGGAGTGTAAAATAAGGTAACATGTAAAAATACTTTGATTTGTACAAAAATCACTCCTATTTTTAATATTTTCATTACTGCTTTCTTGTTATTTTATTATATCAGTTTTACATATTATAGTTCAATGTTGTAGAGTCTTGCCACAGTCAGTATAAGATAAATGGAGTACAAATACTGAATGAAACACTTTTTTCATGACCAAATATTTTAATTAGAAATTTAAAATTCTTCCTTCTGTAAGATAACCTTACAAATATATACAGGGTCTTTTTAAGTAGGGATAAGAACACTTTTATCACAGGTCAGCAGAAAGATTACTGGTTTATTTTGTACAGTGCTAAGCACTGTGCTTTATACATAGGAGCTCCTTGATAATTATTTATTGGTTTGATTTGGTTGTATTCTATTATCTCTGTCCTTTGTGTAAGATAGGTAAATTTTAGAGAAGGGGAAGGAGATACATAATGACTTAAATCATATCTTTATGACTTGGGGGGTTGATGATATACTCTGGATCAGATACTTTGTCTTACTCCCTTTCTATTCCCTGCACTTTGACCTTTTTTTAGTGCTATTGTAGGAGAAGGGGAAAGAAAAAGAATTACAATGTAAACCTGATCATTCTTTCTAGTAGCTCCGACTTAGGGGTGAAAGCTCAAATTATCAATAGATTGAATTTTTTGTGGAAAAATAATTTTTAAAAATTGCTATTGGGATTGTATGTTTTGGGTAGGGGATGGTGAAGTAATTCATTACCCAAAAGAATCCAAATATTCAAAGAGTCTCTTGGTTCTGTGCATATTCTTTTTTATATACTTTTATAACACAATGTGATGTATTTAAGGAAGGTTATTGTCATAATGAATATAAAATAGGAATGTCATGCAAGTAGATGGTACTTCTACTCTTTACATATGTGTCTGTGTGTATTTATATCAGAATGCATATCTATGTATATGTATGTGTGTGTGTGTGTGTATCAGACTACATATAAAAGGGAGATTGTGGAGAATATTACTGCTTATAGAGATTTTCTTAAAGCTATCCACTTTCAATAATTTATACATATGGAAATTTTTGTTTGTTTACTCCCCCAGGTGGCTATATATGTTATCTATTTGTAAATTTATCAAGGAGAATTTCTTACAGGATGCCCAACATTCTCCACTGAAGTAATAAGTTTGCAAATCATTCTTTAGCTGTGTTGTGGTTCTCCACTGAAGGATTCATCTTCACTCATTTATCTTAATAACACATAAACATTATCAGGTGAATGATTTCAACGCCTGTAGCTAGTTGTCCTTTTGTGCAGTTATAATGCTTTTCACCCTGAGATCATCTTTGAGAATGTATGTGGGGAACTAAAAATCGACCAGCTCTTTTAGGTCTTCTATTTAAATGTCCTCTTAAATTTTAGTGTGAATACTAAGTGTATGTTAGCTCAGCTCAGTTGAGAGATGATGTGTTATAATGGAAATACAGCTGGACTAAGATCAGGGGCCTTATGTAGTCTCAGCTAACCTTGAACAAGTTACCTTATGTCTCTGGGTCTCAGTTTCCCCATCTGTAAAACTAGGGGGTTTGAAATAGATGGTCTTCAAGGTGCATTCCAGCTCTGGCTTTTTATGATTCTCAAATAATAAAGGCAAAAGAATATCTCTCAATAGGAGGGATTCGATAAGGAAAGGAAAAAGACCCCCAAAAAGAGAGAAAAGACAATTACTAAAAATCTGAAAAGTGATATTCATAATTTGCTCATAAATGTAGGAGAATAAGCAATATCATTACATCCCACCATAACTCCTTTGCCAGAGACAAGAATGGCTGACTGGGCTACTTTCAGAAGTGACATTTTATCGTTATTTGAACGCTCCTGAAACCTCTGTAATCACTTCAATATCAATTGAAAGTATTCTAACAAAAGTGGATCAGAGGAGAGTTCTCTTAATATAAAATAATTTTTAGAGATTATACAAATAGCAAATTGACACACAAACCAGAAATGACACACAATGTTCCCAGTGCCAGTTAGATTTCAGAGGGATATTTCATTTCTTAAAGGGGCCTGTTACTCCCTCTTTGATCCCAGTCTGGTGAAACTATTGCAACAAAATCTCCAGTAATCATCTCTCCTAGTCTAGACACCCATCTTGGAAAGCCTGTTCAGCAAAGTTCCTCCTTTAATTCAAGTTTTCTCCTTCTTGAGGCTTGCCCTGTGGGCTTTTTAATCTGTCTATAGCTCATAATGGGCCACTAATTATTTTCTTTCGGTGTTTTTAATGTAGCCAGTCATGTCGCTTAACTTTGGATCTCTGCTACCATTAATTTTTTTTTTCCTCAAGCACTGCCTAGTTTTCTCACAGCCCCTAAATTTAGTTGGAATACATTCCAAAGGAAATTCAGCTTAGGTATCATAGAATTTGAGAAATGGAAAGGACTTTACATCCATATAGTGTGCTACTTACCCAATTCATGAATTCTACAGTATTCCCTATGTTAGATCATACAGTCTCCATCAGAAAAAAAAAAACCCTCCATTGATGATTTCACTACCTCACATGGCAACCCAGTCTATTTTTAGCTATCACTGTTAATAAAGTCCTCATATTCAACTGAAATCTTACTCCCTGAAACTTTTATACAATTGGTTCATATTCTGCCCTATGGCTACAAAAAGAATAAATCCAATCTCTCTTCCATATTATAACCCTTCATATATTTGGGGGCATCTATCATTCCCCACCCCACGACTGAGTCTCTTTTAAACATGCCTAGTTTTTTCCATGGTTTGTCATATGATACTATGTGGTATTGAATTTCTTCACCATTCTCATCACTTCTATCTTGCCAATATCTGTTCTAAATTTCCGTATCTATAACAGAGCATATATGTGAGGGGAGTGGAGAGTAATATCTTAATGCCAACATAAAAGAGTCTTTAGAAGTCTCATAGGGTCCGCCCTTACCCCTGGGTCATTTAACATTTTTTAATGGCTTGGATGAATACATAGGTGGTATATATAATAAACAAAACTATGAAGGATGGCTACCATGTTAGAGAATAGTCAGTACATGGAAAGATCTTGGCAGATTAGAACACTGGGCTAAATCAAATGAGATGGAATAGTAGCAACTTCAAGATCTTGCACTCAATTTCATAAAATCAATTTAACAAATAGAATATGTGGATAACAGCTAATCTGAAAAAGATCTTGTGGTTTTAGCAAACTTGAAAATCAATATTAATCAGCAGTGTATGGATAAATATTTTAGAACAAAGAGGTGTTATTATCTTGGACCCATTAGACACTTTTTTTTTTGCCTTTCTTTGCATCCTCTATACGTAAAAGTATTTGTGGAGTTGACTTTATTAAGAGATGCATAGTGGGGGCGGCTAGGTGGCGCAGTGAATAGAACGCCGGCCCTGGAATCAGAAGGACCTGAGTTCGGATCCGGCCTCCGACACTTAATCCACACAAACAAAAACCTAGCCGTGTAACCTTGGGCAAGTTACTTAACCCCAATTGCCCTAAAGGGGCGGCTAGGTGGCGCAGTGAGTAAGAGCGCCGGCCTCGGAGTTTGGATGACCCGAGATCAGACCCGGCCTCAGAAAATGAGCACCCACGCATAAATAATGACTAGCCGTGTAACCTTGAGCAAGTTACTTAACCCCAATTGGTTTAAAAAAAAAAAAAGAGAGAGATGCATAGTGTCCGAGACTAGTCATGGTGGCAATCCTGTTACGTACTGTCCTTCTCAGACTTCATATTTTAGTGTTGACATTGATAAGCTCAAGAGCTCTCAGAAGAAAGTGACAAATATATTTAATGGCTTCAGGATGAGTTAAAGGAACTGTGGAAGTTTAGCCTGGAGAAGAGAAGAAAGACTAAGTGAGACATGATAATTGTATTCAAGTATTTGAATGGCTAGCATATGGAATAGATGTTCGATTTGTTCCTATTGGCCCTAGAGGGCAGAAGTGGGAGCATTTGTTAGAAGCTTCAGACAGATATGTTTTGCTTCCATCTATGGGGGTTAGGGGGAAAGGGCTACCTTGAGGGGTCAGCCCTACACACACACACACACACACACACACACACACACACACACACACACACGGTCTGTGATGGCTTGCTTCAACTTCTTTTGCCCCCACTTTCTTCTAAAACTTACATGGTCTAGGGGCAGCTAGGTGGCGCAGTGAGTAGAGCGCCGGCCCTGGAGTCAAAAGGACCTGAGTTCGGATCCGGCCTCAGACACTAAACGCACACACAAACAAAAACCTAGCCGTGTGACCTTGGGCAAGTTACTTAACCCCAATTGCCCTCAAAAAAAAAAAAAAGACAAAAAAAAAACTTACATAGTCTGAATCTAACATTATCTTCCAAATTAAGCATCTGTCTCCACAGGCGTCTCTCAGTTGCCAGATCTAATGGCATTTGCTCTGTCCTCATCTTTCTTTGCTTCTCTGCCACATTGATATTACTGAGCACTCTTTTCCTCTCTATACTTGATCCTCTTTAAAAGGATTTCAGGACACTGCTCTCCCTCAGTTCTCCTTCTCCCTGCCATCCATATCACACCCCCTCTGATTATTCCCCAAGCTTCTGTCCTTGACCTTCTCTTCTCTCTCTGCATTCTATTACTTAGTGACCTCATCTGCTCCCATTGTTTTAGTCATCTTCTCTATTCCAGTGAGTCCTAGATCTAAAATATCCAACCATAGTTTCTCTCCCAAACTTTAGTCTGTTATCACAAATTGCCTATTGGTCATTTCAACTGTGATGTCCTCTCAAGGTCACAAACTCAAAATATCTAAAACATTATACATCCCTCAAAACTCAGCTCTATTGAAATTTCCTATTTCTTACATTGTACCACCATCCTTCCATTTGTCCTTGACTCATCCCTTATTTTTCTTCACCCCACATATCCAATCATATACGAAATCTTGTTTTTATCTTCATGACATTTCTTGAGTTTGTCCTTTCTCCACTCATACAGCCATCACCCTAATTTAAGCCTTCATCCATTCTGTCTGGACTATTACAATAACTTCTCTTACACACAATCAATTCCATTGACCCCTAGTGCCTCTAGGATCAAATACACATTCCTTGGTTTGATTTATATATAGTTCTTCACAACTTTCCTTCATCCTAACTTTCCAGCCTTATTACACTTTACTAGCTTGCACACACTCTACTTTCCAGTCAGATTGCTCTTCTATTCTTCATCTTCTGTCTCCATATCTCTGCAAGTCAGTCTCCTATCTCTAGAACCTCCATCTTAATCATGGCCTCTTGGTATCCCTGATCTCCTTCAAGTTCTTTGTATCTTCTACATAAGACATTCCCTGGTTTTACAGTTACATATCCCTTTCCCTTACAGGTAATCTTGGTGGGAAGTGATTTGTTTTTCATATTTGTTCTAGATTTTGCTATATATTTGTTCTATATCTTGCTATCTACAGGGTGTCCCAAAAGTCTTAGTGAAGTTTCAAGCTTTAATAGTTTAATATTACTAGCTTCAATGACTTTAACTATGCTACAGTCTTTGGGATACCTTGTGTGCATGTTTTCTGTCCTGTTAGAACAGAACTGTTTTGCTTTTCTCTGTGTATCTCCAGAGTCTAGAACTGTGCCTGATAAATGTAAACCCTTAATATCATCATCATCATCATCATTTATTAAGCACTTTCTATGTACCAGGCACTGGACTGTAAAGAAAGGCAAAACAGAAATTCTCTATCCTCAGGGAGCTCACATTCTAATAGGAAAGATAGCTTGAAAACAACTCTCTAGAGACACATGCTGGATTCATGGGAGATAATCTCAGAAGGAAGGTATGAGAGGGAGGAGTAGAGATCAAGGGAAAGTGAGACTGGGAAATGCATGTTGCAAAATTTGAGCTAAGTCTTGGAGGATAATAAATGTTTGTTGGTTAGTCATCTAGCCTTTTCAGTCAATGTCAGGGATATTGCTGAAATTCTTATGCATGCCTGGTTGGACTACGTGCACCTTTTCAAGCCTGAGTTTTTGTGATTGTTTCTTTAATTCTGATTATTAATGCTATTATTGACTTCTATGGAAAGCACAGTAAAAAAGAGAGAATTGTACATGGAGTCAGGGAAAGCCTGGGTCCAGATGCCATCATTTACCTTTTCTAACTGTGGAGCCATGGGCAGGTATTGCTATCTAAACAAGTGTCCCTGTGTCTCTGCTCTCTCTCTGTCTCTCTGCTCTCTGTCTCGATCTGTCCCTGTGTCTCTGCTCTCTGTCTCTCTGTCTGTCTCTGTCTCTACCCCTCTCTCTCATCTGTAAAATGAAGATAACTTGTAGCACTGACCCACAGGGAGTCATGGTAATCAAATGAGATAGTCGATTCAAAGAGCTTTGTAAAGCTTAAAGCGCCATATCATTCTCAGCTATTATTATTAAGTGGGGAGAGAGAGTGTGTGTATTTTTTTTTTTTTGATAGCCACATCACATCATTGACTCATTGAGCTAGTAAGCCTACATGCATTGTCTTTATTTCATGAGGAAACAGACTGGGGACTTTGTGGAGAGGAGAAAGTAGGATCCCCTATCTAGTGTAGTTGGGTGCTCAGAGCAACTGATGAGTAACATGCGGATGGTTGGCATGGTGTAGGAAAGTCGCCTCTGTTATTATGGGTAGAGCCAGGACAAGACATTTGTGAAGTGTTAAGGCTAATTTTCAAAATTATATTCACTCTATACTACTCTCTGCTAAAAGATATACATTTTAGCTGTAATGCATATGACTTGATTTATCACTGAGGATTATATGAGCAAATCTCTCAAGACTCGTAACCACATACAGTTGCAACAGATTTAGGTTCATAATTTAATTTTAAGGTCTCAAATTCATAATAATTCTGTTGGAAGTGGTTATGAAGCATGAATGGCTCCTGATTGTGCCCCCAGTTAGAGTGACCACAATGGGCTAGTAGGTTCTAGCTCTGCACTAGAAAAGGTCACTCTTTCCCATGGAGATCCCAGAGTAATCCTGTATCCCTGGGCCATTTGCAATGGAAAGCAAGGAATGCCAAAGACAAGGTCAACCGCAGGTATTTATGAGAAATAAGATTAGATCAGTCATATGCCATCTTTACCAATAAAAGGACATGTTTAGAAATGGATGCCAGTAGCATTGAACTAAAAGTAGGACAAGAGACAGGCTAAGAACTGCCAATTTCTCCAAGCATACCTGGGTGTTTCTAGTTTGGGTTTGGTTTATTGGGTGGGGGGGGGGTTTCCATTCAAAGCATGAGTACCTACCATAAAAAAATATATAATCTTGTATTCTGCTGCTCATACCTTTAGCTTTCTTCTCTCGGTCTTCCCTTGGTACTTCATACATCCTGGACAGAGCCCCACTACCTCCTTTGTCTGTCTGTCTCCATGTCTCTGCTGCTATCTATGTGTCTCTGCCATTCAGCTCTCTCTCTTTCACCCTTCTCTTCACCCACTAAGCTTTTCTCCCTTTCCTCCCTCTTCCCTCTCTCTTCTTTCTCTTCCCCTGTTCCTTTCTTTCACTCTCTCTCCGTCTCCCTCCCTGTCTTCTATTAGCTTCCTCTTTTCCCAAACTGAGAAGAAATACAACTTTCTGGATTTGTAGCAACTCAGACCCCCTTACAAGGCAGTCAAACCAAGCCTTGCCAAAAGGACTATGATCCTATCAATGAAATATGAGGGGCAGTGTAAAGTAGTGACCTCATAGAACTGACCTTGAAATTATGAATAGCCCTGGGCAAATCACATAATAGGAGAAAAAGGGCACTGAGGAAATCCCTTACCTGAAACTTCCTATACTTATGAAATCATAGGTTTGGTTTTTTAAAAAATCAGTGATATACATGTTCGAGGCCTACTATCTCCATCCCAATCTAGCCTATTCCATGGACCCAGAAGGTCTCAGTTCTCCCAAATGCATGATATCTGGGAAGCATAGTGCTTCTCAAGAGTCCACCCTTTTGCATATACTTTTCCTTCCAATTAATTCTTCCTGTTATAGTTTATCTAAAGACTATACAAACTGCATGTCACTCTGAAATATATTTCAATCAGATTTCTATAGAATGCTTGCAAAACATTATGACTAAAGGTTTAGTTTTGGGGTTTTTTTCTGAGGGGGGGTCGCTGTTCTCTCTCATCTATTGTTGCTCATACCTCCTTTAAAAAATCTTGCACCTTGGTATTATGGAAAGAGCACTGACTCTGGAATCAGAGGATGGGGTGGAATCCTACCTTTTGTCATTGACTCTGTGTCACCTTTGAAAGACAACTCACATGACTCTAATTTTCCTCATTTGTAAAATGAAAGGATTGGATTAGTTGGCTTCTAAGGACCCTTCCAACTCCTAAGTGTTGGGGAAATAAAACAACTATTAGAATGAATGTGAATTTTATTAAACCTATTAATAATGATGCCTGACATTTATATAATACTTGCAGATTTGCAAAGACTTTACATCTGTTATCTCATTTAATCTTTACCCTAACTCATTGAAATACGTGCGATTGTTATCTGCCTTTCATAGATAAGGAAACTGAGGCAGGCTGAGGTTAAGTTCTCAGGGGCACACAGCTAGTGTCTGATGTGGTGATATTCAAATACAAGTGTTCCTTGTGTTAAGCAATTTAAGTCCAATAACTCTATCCAGTTCTCTATGCCATATATTCCAGAAGGGAAGAAATAGTGCATCATTGTTTCATAGCACAGTCAAAATCTGTTTCCCTAAGAGCATAAGGCTGGAATCTGGGCTTCTGCCTTTGCCACCAAGTAGCCACATGATTTTAGGAGAAATCATTTCATCTTTCTGGCCTTCAGTGTCTGACTATAAAATAAGGAATTTGGACTAGATAATCTCCATCAACTTTAGCTTTCTGTCATTCTATAAAATGTTTACTAGGATAGGCATGGCTTAACTTCAGTTTAGGGTAGATAGCTTTTGAAATGGGTAAACTGCAACTTACAGATGGAAGATAGATAATCTGGGCCTGTGCTATTGAAAAAAGGACATTTTGAGAATATTTGGAAAGTCCCATGTTTTCTCTGATTTTATCATCACAGTGAAAAATAGTCAGATCTGAATTTGGCAAAAAAGCATCCAAAAAATCAAAAATTATATGGTACATATAACTTGAATAACCTCCTCAGTCAGTAGGAATTTCTGTCATTTACAGAGTGGATGAATATTGATGGATTTTAGTCTAATTGTTTTTAGGTTTATTCTAGCAAAGGGAATTCAGAAAAAGTGATAATAGGTAACTTCTACTTTTAAATTATTTCGATTAGCCATGGGCTTCCCCATTCCTCCCAGAGGAAGTAGTAGTAAATAACCTTGAAAGAAAATAAAAGGAAGCAATTATTTTAAATGTTGTCAAATGATGTTTTATCTAAAATATTATATGCATGCATGTTTTATGTATATTTTAGGGAACTTTCATCAAAGAAACTATACTATCTAAAAGACCTTAATCCTTTTAAAATATTTTAGGTAGCATGTACTTTTTGCATACTTTTAAAGGATAAGAGTATTTAATAGTCCGGATGAGAATTTACCAGCTTTCAGAAAATATGATAGTGCGTCATTCTTTTATGAATTCATACCTAATAATCAAATGCACTTCAGACTTTTTTGTGATCTGAATAAAGACCACTGATATTACAGTTCCATAATATTGCAGTTATATTCAATTTTTAATATCAAAACAATTTCATTTTCAATTTTTTTTCAGAAAGCTGTGGTTTATTTCAGACTTTAAAACTAACATCAAATGCTCTCCTAAAAATAACTGCTCCTAAAAAGAATTGTTTATTGGTTGCTTACAAGGAAGTCACAAGTAAATGACTGTTGGTTTTGCCTAACAGGACTTTCAGAGGGTTCTTTTTTTTATCTTGGGTTTTTTTTTTTGCATGTGTGTGAATTTTAATTTTTTGTAAGGGTATAGGGGATCTCCTGGTTTTAAATTTTATTCTTTGGTTCTCATAACTGTTCAAAATTTTTTTTTCTTATTCTTTGGTACAATGGAACTAGCAAATTGGGTGTTTAACAAATGGCTGTTTATGCATAACGCTGTACAATCTACAGGACTAATTCTCATCCCACATAATATAGAACTTATTTCTATATTCTTTTGAATATGTCTGTTCTAAAAACGATATTGTTTTTTTATAACATTCCTGACACCTAACAATTTTTAAAGCCACCATGAGGCATCCATACCACTTATTTCATGTATGTCAGTCGACTGGCATCTCTGTGTGTACTTATTCTCCTATGTCTGTCTATGGGGACATCATTCTGACATCCCAATCCTCCTATTAATGCTTGGTTTGTGCCTCATGATGTTCCGAGAAAAATGTATACATTTTTATGGTGTTGATTAGATGTTTACTGAAAAAAGAACAGAAGCTTCTTAGTAATACTGCAGTAAGCTTTTTATTGGTGGGTTCCTTTTTCCTTTCACTGTGACCTGTGAATGTCAGAATAGGCTCCTTGCCAATTTTGTGATCTGCTGCTTGCTTCAAAATGGAGGCAGGAAGGTATCCATTTTCATCAAGAAGATGACAGTGTTTCAGTCCTCCAGACCATCTGGAGAGAGGAACTTTTTAAGCAAAAGAAAATGGGAACTTTTTTAAAAATTATATTTAGCGAGAAAGAAAAAGGAGAGGAAAAAACATTTAAAGTTAAACTATACCTTATGAGTTCATGATTGTCTAGTATGCTGTCCTGTTTAGCTGAAACATAAACAAGAAAATACACAAGCTATTTTTACAAAGAACTAGTTCCCAAAGCCTCTGGAGTATTAGTAAACGAATGTAAGTAAATTAGCTTTTTGGCACACTTGTTAAGTTTATTGCACACACAAATATAATAAGTACAAGAAAAAGAGATTTCCCCCTGATGCACGCATTGTGTGTTGGTGGTCTTATGTAGATCCAGACTTTTAATGGCCCTTTTCATGCATCTCTGCAAAGAGCTCGCACCATGAGAATTTAATATCCCAAGATATGTTTATGATTTTCAGTGGTCTTGATAGTGTTGTTCTCTAGATTTCCCTTCCCCGCCCCCTTCTTTTTGAGAACAAAGAGTTTACTTAAAGGGTGGAGTAAATGCAGAGCTTAGTCCATCGCTTTTATTTTTTGCCTTTAACATTTATGTGAACTCTCTGCTTTTAAACCATTAATGATAACAATAATAAAAACAACAATAAAAATTATTATATTAAACACTTTGATGTTTTCAGTTTTCTAATATCCCAAGACCACACTGTGGATGTTATATAGAATATCCATAGATGTATAAGAATTGGCAATTGATATTTAATTGATATTCTTGTCTTAGACTGGGAAGTATCATACCTAGTTTCTGTTTTTTAAAGCCTTAAACATGTATATTTTTTCTTTTCTCATAAATACAAAGCCTTCTTTTTTTTCCTCTTTTTCTCTTTGTATTACAGAGGAAGCATTGTTTCATCTTATGAACTGTTTTAGAACTAAACAAGGTAGAAATGGAGCATTTCAAAAACTGGAAAATTGGATGGAAGAAACTAGGCATAGACCAATATCTCACTGTATATATCAAGATAAGGTCAAAATGGATACATGATTTATATATAAAAGGTGATACCATAAACAAATTAGGAGAGCAAGGAATAGTTTACCTGTCAGATCTGTGGAGAAGGGAAGAATTTATGACCACACAAGAAATAGAGAATATTATGAAATGCAAACTGGATCATTTCAATTATATTTAATTTAAAAAGTTTAGCACAAACAAAACCAATGCAACCAAGATATTAGAAGGAAGGCAGAAAGATAGGAAATAATTTTTACAGCCAGTGTGTCTGATGAAAGCCTCAGTCCTCAAATATCTAGAGAATTGATTCAAATTTATAAGAGTACAAATCATTCACCAATTGATAAATGCTCAAAGGATATGAACACTTTTCAGATAAAGAAATCAAAGCTATCTATAGTCATCTTTTAAAAATGCTCTAAATCACTATTGCTTAGAGAAATACAAATCAAAACAACTCTGAGGTACTGCCTCATGCTTATCATATTATTGGCTGATATGACAGAAAAGGAAAATGATAAATGTTGGAGAATATGTGGGAAAATTTGGAACATTAATGTATTGTTGGTGGAGTTGTAAATTGATCCAACCATTATGGAAAACAGTTTGGAACTATGCTCAATGATCTACAAAGCTGTGCATACCCTTTGATCCAGCAATACCACTACTAGGTCTGTATCCCAAAGAGATCATAAAAAGGGGAAAAGGACCCACATGTACAAAAATATGTATAGTAACTCTTTTGTGGTGGCAAAGAATTGGAAATTGAGGGGATGCTCATCAATTGGGGAATAGTTGAATAAGTTGTAGTTTATGAATGTAATGGAATACTATTGTGCTATAAGAAATGATGAGGAGATGGATTTCAGAAAAACCTGGAAAAACTTACATGAACTCTGATGCTGAGTGAACTGAGCAAAACCAGGAGAACATTATATACAATAACAGCAACATTGTGCAATGGTCAACTATGATAGACTTAGCTCTTCATCAATATAAGCATCCAAGACAATTCCAAAAGTCTCATGATAGAAAATGCTATCTATATCCAGAGAAAGAACTATAAAATCTGAATGCAGATCAAAGCGTATTCTTTTCACTTTTTTTTCAGGGTTTTTCCCATTTTGTCCTGATTCTTCTTTCACAACATGATTAATATGGAAATATCTTTAACATGATTGTACATGTATAACCTTTATCAGATTGCTTGCTGTCTTAGGGAGGGAGGGGGATGAGTATGGAAGGAGGGAGAAAAATTTTGAACTCATAATCTTATAAAAATGAATGTTGAAAACTACCTTTACATGTAATTGGAAAAAATATAATACTATCAAGTAGGGGAGAAATGGAACATTTCATTCCCACTTCTTGTTTCTTACACAATAACTTACCTTGTAGTACTTGAGTCATCACAGGAAACAAACTAAATTAGTTCTTGTTCTCTAGGTTTATGCCCCGTCAGCGAGCACTGCCGACTACAATAGGGACTCACCAGGTTATCCATCTTCTAAACCAGCAGCCAGCACTTTTCCTAGCTCCTTCTTCATGCAAGGTAAGAAACTACTTTTCAAGGAAAAACCACTTAGCAATTCATGTTAAAGGTCTGAGAGAACGTTTACTGTATTTTCACTCTAAGTGTATTTGTCACAGAAATGGACAAAACAGGCAGTGTTCTTTCCTAAGAAGTGCAATAGCAGTAGCAAGATCATGGTTATGGTTCTGAACATCAATTTGGGGGTTAACCAGAAGTATTGCATACTAGGTTCAGAGCTTGTTTTAAACTATACAAATTTTATTAGTCAGCCTTGTCTCCTTGTCATGCATAACCCTTTTTTTATTGGTTTTGTCTGACCTTGTCTTAGCAAGGCTTCATGGGGTTTTCGATCTCATTTCCCCTTCTGTTGACAAAAGTACTTTCCAGTGTAGAAAGAAGAGTCAGATTGTATAAAGAACAGCTGCCATGGTGTCATCCTTCCCTGAGATCTATAAAGAAGGTGGCAGTGAAAGGATCCCTTTGATAATGTGATATCACTTTCTCCAGATAGTAGTTACTATCATTTTTAACTTATTCGCACTCCATTTGAAGTTTTGGCCTTTTCAATCCAATTACAAATTTGATATTTACTTTGGTACTTCAGGAATCCATTATTTTGTCATACTGGGCACTCCCTCAGCTAATGGAAAGTCACAGTCCTCTGCTATCTTAATGAGTCACTGTGATAAAAAAATATATATATATAAAAAACTCATCCTTTGGTGGCCATTCTTTTGGTAATAGGTCTCTAAACGGATTTATGCTGGTCCTTCAATGACATATACATAATCTGTTGCTGGACTATATCTGAAGCCTTTCGAACTTTTCAGTACTTTTTGGACCACTGGGATAGCTCCCAGGAGCCTGGCTTCACCTTCATTGTATACCCAGTGAAGAAATTGTCATGATACCCGGTACAAATTTATCCAATTGGTCCCTTTTGATTCATGTTGACATTTAAAGTGAGATACTAAAGAATACTCCATAATGTTATATAAAGACAAGTAGAGTGCCTGCCTTTTAATGACAGCTTTGTGCTACTTGTATCTTGTCCTAGTGGCCAAATTGAATTGTCTCATGTTGATCTCTTCAGAGTCAGGTAGCAACTCTGCTATACAAAATAGCCATCATTCCATTGGGGCCCCCATTTCCTTTTTTCCAGTAACAGAAAGAATTTATGTTACTCATGATTGGGAAAAACAGTTCTCAGAGATGGATATATACATCAACTAGACTTGTATATATACCCAAGCCATTGACAAAAAAGTTTTCTATTTTGTGCTTTTGGTGGGGTGACTTGCTTGCATCATCTAAGCCAAAGGAGGAAGATTAGGTAGATTAATACTAATAATAGTTTCTTAATTATATGGAGATGAGGCAAAATATGGGAGCAAATATTGTATCTTTATAGAACTAAAAATGACATAGTGATTTGATTCTAAAAGTTAACATTTATCATTTCATTTTCACAATTTATTTGCCCAGAATATAGAAATATTTTCCTATTTTTTAAAAAGCAACATTATGGCAAGATCACAAGAGTATGAAAAATATTAACTTGCTGTGAAAAGCAATACATATGTAAAATATGTATTTTTATGAGCCTGCATTGAGCAGAATTTTCGAAGATAACAAACCCTAAATAGATTTTAATTGCTACATAGTGCATCTCATTTCAGAACATATACAGAAGCTCTTGCTCTTTAATGTAGTCTTACAAAGTCATTTGTCATACTCATCAACCATTCATTAAAAGAATTTAGCCTTGGACTTTTAAATTAAGATAGGGATATCTACACTTCTGTAATCTAAGGACTTCTTCCATACTAAGTGAAGTATGCACTGTATTAATCATACTTTTCCTTTATACCATGATGACAGATAAAGAGGAGTTGGGCTCCCTTTTTATGCAAAAATATTAGCTCCCATAAGCCAATAGTGAATTATTGAGTGCTGAACCTTAGGTGCTGCTGAATTGAGTCCCTAGTAAAAGTAGAGTTATTCTGTAAGTTAGGTTGAAGCATGTTGTAGTTACATTACCATGTCCCCTCATTTTAATCTTCACTTTTATTCTTCCAACTAAATTTCTTAAAATTTTAAAACCATGAATGAAGTTTTATCTGTACTTATTTTAAAAAAAAACACAGAGATTATTCTTCCAAACTGCTTGAAAACATTCCAGTTTTCAAAATTTCAACATCTAGAATTAGTACTTCAGTGAAAAGCCTTGATGGGATGTATAGTGCCCCATTCAGCTCGCCTTGTAGAAGAATTAGAAGTACTGCCAACGATTAAAGCCTATTTGGAAAAATTCTCTGCAGGTTTACTGTGGAAGTAGTCCAGTTGTTAAGGAATCAATGCCAGCAGCATATTCAATAGTAACACAAGTTTGCGTCTCCGATCCTACTTCTTTCTCCTGCCACCCACCCCCAAGTGTAAAAAAGACCACATAAACCAATACCAGAAACCATAGACCATAGTAGCAAGGGAGAGTTTTATATCTAAATTACAGCATGATTTCCCTAATTTGTCTGAAATGAGAAAGTTCTAGGAATAAGTTTTGAATTTTGAATTAATACCAGGATCTCAATTTGACCTGACAAAAATACTAAATGGAATTTTCAACCTTTTTGCCACCCCACAGTTTTTACAAAACCATTCCTCTTAAAATATTAAAAAGAATGTCTTCTCTTTAAGATATGTATGTCTTAAGGCCGCCTCTGCTGAAAACCTAATATCTTCACAAAAACCCCAGAACCCACTGAGAAGCATATGTACCCTAGAGATTTTTACCCTATCAAAGTGTACCACATAGCAATTCCAAGACTTTTTCCATATACTTTGTATATTATAGATCTGAAATCCAACCTCTTAAGTCAAATAACCATTTGTTTACTTTTAAAATTTGTAAAATTGCCAAGTGTGTAATGTATCAGGCATTTTTAGCTAAAAATATTCACCCCAAAATATAGCAGCAGTTATCATAGGGAAAAAAAGGGTGAGGGAGTTGCCAAGAAACTTTTATTTAACATCAGATATCCTGCTAACTTGACATAATTCAATATGAAATTGTGTTCCATTTCTCTCTCTTCAACTTGGTTTTTAACTGGAGACCTGTCATTTATTGTTCACTGTTTTTAGCTGCTAGGTAATTGAACACCATATTTTTTATGCTATGTCTTGTATAATCAACAAACCAGCATAAGGATAAATGAAGTATATTGGGGCAGTTATTTTTAAGTTTATGAGACAAACACTGTTCTCGAAGCCAGTTTCAAGGCCTTCAGGGAAGCCACCGTTGTCTTTGTCCTTTGCAGATGGCCATCACAGCAGTGACCCTTGGAGCTCCTCCAGTGGGATGAATCAGCCTGGCTATGGAGGAATGTTGGGCAATTCTTCTCATATTCCACAGTCTAGCAGCTACTGCAGCTTGCATCCACATGAACGTTTGGTAAGGCTGATTTTTGTTGTAATGGAGGTGAGAAAGCCAGTTGACTGATTATTTTACCCTTTTATTTTACAAAGCTGGGCATAAGGTCTAGGGAGTTATCTTCATCCCTATCTTCATCACTTAACATCAATTGCCCTTGAAAAAGCAAAAAAAAAAAAAAAGGAAGCAAGGAAGGAAGGACATCCAAGCATCAGCCCTACATGCTTTAGACTGGAGACTGCACTGGAAGAAAGAATTTCTTTAGATCCTAGATCTAAGAAACTATGATTTTTCATAGTCATCTTTTTTCTCATCACTTTATTCTCTTCTCCCTGAATATATATATATCCCTTTTCCTTTTATAATATCAATTTTTTGTTCCATGTTTTTTTATGTGTCCTGAATCACTAGTATCATTATTAAAGGGGATCCTATTGGTGAGCACAAGTTAGACATGTGGATTTAATGTTATCATACATGATCAAAAGTGATGATGGACTTTCTTCCCTCTCCACCACCCTGACCATTACCTTATATTATACTCATATTTTTGTTACCATTAGACTGTAATCTCATCTGGCTTCTTTCCATCTTCAAGAATTAAACTAATTTTTAATTAAATTTTTAATGATAATTCAGAATTTTTAATTGAATTTTTAATGATAATTCAGTCTCTCTGTTAGAGGAAAAGGTGCTACTAGATACTGAAGCTGGATTTGGTATTCATGTAAGAGTAGCCATAATATGAATTCTCCTGGTAATATAGCATCATTTTAGAAGTTTATTTACACTCTCAAACTCATAAATCCAATACTTGCATGAATCTGTGCTCTATACTGAATGTGACCATTCCCCAAGTGCATCCCATAACCCAGCCATGCCTACCCAGATTATGCTGTCTCATCTATGTCCTCCCATAAATTACAAATCTTCATAATTTAAGTGTTGAAAAGGACCTCAGCTTCAAGATAATGCAATCCAAAAAGGTCAAAGGGATCCCTGTTATAACATGTCCCAACAAGTGGTTATCCAGCCTCTGCCTGAAGACCTCCAAAAAGGGGGTACCCCCCACCTCTTGAGGCAGGACCTTCTACTTTTAGAAAGCTCTAATTGTTCCAAAATTTTTTCTTCACATCAAGCCTAAATTTGTCTCTTTGTAGCTTGTACGCAGTACTCCTAGTTCTGTCCTCTTGGTCAGAGAACAAATCTAATTGTCCCTGACTCCAAGTCTTTTCTTCTCCAAGCAAAACATGTTCCTTTTCTTCAGTTGTTCTTGTATAACACAGACATAAGACCCTTTGCCAGTCCTGGTTACCATTCTTTACACAATCTAGAATTTTTCAATGTCTCTCTTAAGCCCCATCACTCAGAACTGAAGCTCACACTCCAGATGAGCTCTGATGAAAGCTGAGAACAGGACTGTCACCTCCCTATTCTTGCAGGCTGTGCCCCTCTTAATTCAGCCCAAGATTACAATAGCTTTTTTGGCTTCCACATCTCACTTCATACTTACTGAAATTTGCTGTCCACTAAAACCCTCATATCTATTTTTCCCTCTACCATAGAGTTGTGAAATTGATTTTTTTAATATCTAAGCATTAAGACTTTTTATTTAAAATTCACAGACAGAGCCACCCAACCTACTGCAGGCCTTCTTCACATTTTCCTGATGTTGCAGGTTTACAAGTAGAGCATGTGGGCTCTCCACCAATTGTCCTGTGTGATCACTATGTGTTTGGAAGATCTGTATTTCTATGAATACTTTTTTAAATGCTTACAGTCCCACCAAGATTTTGCCAACTCTTCATCAGGGATACATTTTCTAATGGCTTCCTCTTCTCTCTGTGCTCCCTTTTTCTGCTTAAGCTGCTTGGGTTTTTCCAGTTTTTCCATAGGAACCAATACTTGGTTCTTTTCTTTGATTCCTGCTTTCTATTCCCCTAAGCTATTGCAGATATAGCCAAAAGCTTGTTATCTGCATTTTGCCACCAAGAAAGTCCAATAAATTAATACTTTTATGAGATTCTTAAAACCCTTAATACAAATCATTTTCATAACTGAAACTTTACTGGAGAAGCAGGGATCTCAGTAACTGAGAAGAACAAGTTTCTAGTAATAAGATTTATCGTTTTTAGTACTAATTTTAATCTCATCAAATTTACATGTGTAAAATCATCATACTGTCACATTTTGATGTGAACCACTGATTTAACTACCTTTACAATAAGCAGCAAATGTTTTATTTTCTAACCTCTCCCCCAGGATGCTTCACCTCACCTATAGGAGGGTGTTAGAGAAGTATCACTGGGACACTATATGGACTGGATCTATGTGAATTAACTTTTAATTAACTAATCAATAGCTTTACCCTTTCTCTACTACTGTTTTCTCTTTTTCTCTGGAAATGCTGATTAACAAAAGTTTTTGTTGTCATTGTAATTAAAACGTATTATTCCTTATGCCTTGTAGACATTTCAATGAAAAAGTATTGGTACTGTCCCTGACTGTATTTTAGTCTTTTTATTTTTAACTTTTTTTTATTCAGTTCTCTCGTCCTTCCTTTCTTCCTCTTTTTTTTTATTTCTCTTCCTCTCAGACTCTAGGACACAGAAATTTAGAGTAAATTAGTTTAATGTTTCCCCAACTAACCAGGTCATATTGTCACTACTGCTTACAAAGGACAGTGTTAGTTCGAAAATGCCTTCAATTGCAGATGAAAAGTACAAATTCAAACAAAGCCACTATTCTCTTTATAAGAGATGTTGCTAAGCCAAGATAATTTTACCACGTAGAAGGATAACCTTAGATAAACCCATACCCACTATTAGTATTAGTGGCATGTATAGTCATATATAGACAGCTCACAATATGGAGTATCATTTCTGGGCTCCACAAATTAACAAATTTCAGTAATTATAGCATAAAAATGTAAAGAAGCAAGAACTATTTCTCTGCATTCTGATGTAGTTTTCTCTACTAACGTGAATAACATCAAATTATTACATCCAGTAATCAATGTAATTTCTGTGATTTAACCATCCATAATCTCTCATTGAATATACTTTTAAGAATCTGTGAAACTGATTGACAGTAATTTGAGTATGCAGTGGGAAATCAATGTCCTTTCATTTGGAAATGTTCCCTACATTTATTTAGCTTGTAGCCTTTGGCCAAGCCTACAACGCACAAAGTGAAGCTTTTGCTATAGTTTTCTAGGAAAATCAGGCCAAAGGAGATTTTGCCTGTGTTATTTTGGTAATTGTGCCTAAATGTTAGGTCTTCATTTCCAAAGGTCAAGCTCTTGAAGAGTATAATTGTTACCTTAAAAAAAAAGTGCTGTGATCTCATTGGTAAAACTACTGGTGAGGGAACTTGCTTTACCAGTGTAAATCTGTACCCGCTTTGCAATTGATTGCCTGGGACCCTCAAGAATTAAAGTTAACATCTGCCTGAAGCAAGTTTTGAGCCCAGGTCTTTCTGGATGGATGGCCAGCTCACTAACACTATTCTGTGTTGCCTCTCAGTTACCAAATATTTTATTGTAACATACTATATATATGAAAACTTTTTTAGCATCATAAAAAAACTTCTGACACTTCAGCAACAACTCTAAGATCCCATTTTCTTTTTTTTCCCCTATTCATACTGGATCACTACTCCCTTTACAATTCCAATTTCTAGAAGATACAAACCAAGAGAATCCCAGAGCTAATTGCTAGTATAACTCAGAAATTCAAAAATTAATTCAGAACTTATGTCGAATTTATTTTCCTTCTTGACTGATAGTTGGCTAAACTTTAGAATGGGGTTACTGTGAAAGATTGTTGAGCCTACTATGCTGGAGGTTTTTAAAAATAGGAGAGATTCACATCTGTTTGTGATAATTTAGTCATGATCCTCAGACAATGGGATGGAAAAGTTGACCAGTCAGGGTCCATTCCAGTCCAGTGAGCCTAGAATCCTACCCCAAAGTGAGCTCCATATGACTTTTTCTCTTTCCATTGTAACTGTCAACCCAATACTTTTTTTCTTTCTGTCTGGATACAGAAATCTATTATAATTATCTGTCTTTGTGTTATCTGATAATGACCAAAAATATTCCCACCAAAACCATTCACTGTCTTATGTTATTGAGAGATGGATAGAGTCCCACTACACATAGCAAAAATTAGCATCAGCTGATGGCAGGATTGAACAGTTTGTAATTGTTACACTTTACCTTTTCTCCTTTAGACCAGTATAAAGAAGACACACTAACTTTTCTAGTAGGCATGTCATGCAGGAGCCCCTGCAGTCAGTCATTATACCCAAAATGGGGCAATCGGTTCTCAAAAAACACCCCAGTTTCTTAATATCCCATATGCCCATAGCTGCATGTTTAAAGTATTTCAATTCTAAAATTATCTTTACATAATTCTTGACAGTTCTTTCATTTAAACCAAGAATTCTTAACCTGGGGTCTCTGCATGTATTTGTTTGTTTTTTTCTAAATTTTTATATAATTAGTTTCCTTTATGACCCTATGTATAATGTTTTATGCATTTGGAAACATTCTGAGATAGACTTTATTAGACTGCCAAAGGAGAACCCAGCACACAAAAAAGTTAAGAACCCTTGCCTTAAGCACATTATTTAAGGGAGAGACAAGTCTTACTAAGTTTCTCTCAGATAATTTTATCAATAAGCACTTAAAATCAGGGGCGGCTAGGTGGTGCAGTGAGTAGAGCGTCGGCCCTGGAGTCAGAAGGACCTGGGTTCGGATCCGGCCTCAGACACTTAACACACACAAACAAAAACCTAGCTGTGTGACCTTGGGTAAGTTACTTAACCCCAATTGCCCTCCAAAAAAAAAAAAGCAAAAATAAATAAATAGATAGATAGATAGATAGATAAACAAATAAATAGATAGATAAATAAATAAGCACTTAAAATCCACATAAGAAACTCTATAGAGTAAATGTGTTTTTTTTTCAGTACTTTAAACTTCATGTCAGTTCTCACCATGGATCTATAAAAAGTTTCAATGAATTTCACATCATTGTATCTCTGTTTTATCCTACATTAAATCTAATTCTTTGAATATCTTTGCATGCTTTCTGTCCATGTTTGCCATTTAAACTTTCTGTCCTGGTCTTTGAAGTTCATATGTAATCTACCAGCATTTTTTTTTGTTATTCCTCTCCATCTTTCTCCTTTTTCAATCTCAAGTCCTGTTCATATGCCATCAACAACTATATTCCTGCCTCGAAGATCCAGGGAGTTTGATTTTCTGTGAGCCATATATCCATTCTATCTAGATGTGGCTTAGTATGCGGCAGCTCCATCTCTTTTTTGAAGAAAAAAAAATGATCCCTTAGGAGATTCATTTTATATCCTTGTAAAACTAAACACACACACACACACACACACACACACACACACACACACACACACACACACACAGACACGCACACAGAGAGTAGTTCCCAATAAAGAAATCACATACCCTATGCATTTTTTAAAAAAACTTGAAAGAAAATTATATTAAAACAAAATTTTAAATAGAATTGTTCATCAAAGCAAGAAACATTTTAATATTATATTCTTTTATTTTTTCATTGCATGTTCTCATCTCGGTGTCTGTCATATGGTTCATAACACATATTGCCCTGTATATTTGATGATTGGAACATCTAAGGCTGGCACATAGTGAGGGCCTTAATAAATGTTTATTAACTGACTGAGCTCTCTACTACTCTTTATTTTATCTAATATCTTAATTAGTTAGAACATTTGGGACTTTTGTTCTTCTTGTTTATTTCTTGGTTACCTATAGGTTTTACTATCACCTTTTCTTAAAAGTGTCAGAATCTAATTTTCCTGCCTTACCAGTATGAACATGATTGAATCTTTTATGCAGATATTGTAGTGACACAGAGGTATCTCTCTGAACATCAGTCCTCATGACAGATGACTCTGCATATGGCATGTATAGTATTTTAAGTTGAATGCATGTGGACTCCAGGACTTAATCTAATAGTTGTTTGATGTTTTAGTTGTTTAATCAATTCCCTAATGCCATATTGTTTCGTTGTGATTTATTTTTTAAAAGAAACATATCATTTAAAATTAAGACAAAATTCCTGTGACTTGAAAGTTTCATTTCTTTGGGTTTTTATTAAATTAGTTTTACCTTGCCTGATAAAACTCATAAATAAAATCAGCATTTAATATTAATTTACCTCTTGTTTACAAAAATACAAACCTCTTCTTCTCTTGCCTGCACAAAGTACAGGACTTTATAGATGTGCTTTGTCACCTATATATAAACTTCTTGAGAAGGCTACTTAACTCCTTTAAAGTTTCCATTCGATAGGCAGTGTGTAAATATTTGTCAAGTGATTTTTTTTTAAATGTGGGATTCTTTTCCAATGATTTTTTTCTGCTTACCATCCCATTATCCTTTCTTATTCTGAACCATACATACATCATATTATGTGCATCTCATTAAAAAGCAGCATAATTTTAGAAGAGTTCTTATTATAATGGTGAGTAAAATTGGGTAGGATAGGTTGTTCAGGTGCATCAAAAATGTCTTTGGTTACATATTAATCTGAGTTCATTCTGCTTATACAAAGAAAATTTTGTCAAAGGTCATTTTGACATTGATAAAATCAATATTAAAACATACTCTGTATATTAGGCATTTATTTATTAAATGCTACCTGTCAATAAATGAACCATAAAATAAAATAAATATAACCATAAAATAAAAGTGTTTTTTTTGGAGGGGAGTGGAGAGTTTTTGTTTTTGTAGAGAAGCAGAGGGGAAAGAAAAGTTGTTTTGCTTTCTCAAACCTATCCTAAGTGAAGAGGAAGATTAAAAAAAGTATAAGACATGTTCCCTGCCATTCATGGAGCTTACATATTATTTGGGGAGATGAAATTACACAAGAAACAACTTAAAAGAGTCTTGAAAGGCAGTACATAATTAAGTGCTAAGTGATGCTTTGCAAAGTATAAGTACCATAGGAATTTAAGGAAGGAGGAGCTCTCTGAGGGTTGGAAAAGTTGGAGAAAGTGTACAGGAGGAAGGGAAGAACTGGATTAGTCTTTCAGTAACGAATATATTAAGACAATAAAGGCTAATGAAGAACAAATGAGTGGAATTTAAACATTGATAACTACCATCCATGCAGCTTAATGTTATAGTACTAAACCTTGCAACTAAAAAAGTATCCTCAATAATTATATAATAAAGTAGTTTATTATATATTACATATGCAATCAAAGAAAGTATATGGTTTAGATGGTGAGCCCATTTAGTTCCATGCATGTCATATGAAAGGCATATATATTATGTTAAGAAAATTATATTATTTTACGAAACTATGTTTTTCTTGGGAAAACATACAGTTTGACAAATCTTTGTGAGTAAAGTACATTGTTATCTCATAACCACGTTTTCAGTTCCAAGAAGATATGCACAGGTAATAAGATTAATTACCAACATTCATCAGTTATTGCATGCCCTGGGAAAAATTCCTTATATAGAATACTATCGAAACAACTGCACTTGAAAAGATGGATCCAAAAAGAAATTATTTCTTAAGGATAATCTTCTTATTTCAAAGTCCAAAGTGTAGCTAGTATGGATATCATACAAAGAAATCACCAAAAATAAAGCGAACCACTCTTAGTTCAGTTTTGTTCAGCCTTAATCAAATTTAACAATATCCTTTCAGAGTAAGTTAATCTGAGGGGTTTTTTTCTTGTTTATATTTTGTGAATTAGAAAAAAAGTGATTGAATAAGTAAGTAAGAAGCTTTGAGACTATTAATTATCCTTTCCCATTTAATATAAGGAAGCAAGAATAGTTGGCATTGGGAGATCATGTGAAACAAGTAAATATTGATTTGCTTTTCTAAAATTTGGTATGTGGCAAAATCTTTCTCAAATGACCACTTTAGAAGTCATAAAAAATTCGATTAGAAGTGATCTTAAATTGAAAGCCAAATCAGACTTTCATCAGGATTCTTATTAATTTAAGCATTTTTCAGTTCTACAGATGGAGATAATTTTTAGTGTAGTGTTCACTCTGTAATGCTTAGGTCACTTGATAATTATAGTCTCATTTGATGAAAACCCAAATCAGCTATGTATGCCATCTTTCTGAGGATAATATTTTTTTTAATTTTATTCAGCTTATAAAATGGAAGGTCTAAGAAATTTAGAGTAACTAACAATTGTATTTAATTATTTGTAGAACCTAAAGGCAAAACTTTGGAGCAAAATGATTAGTTTTTAGTGAAGCAAGAAAGAAATACAGAACTGGATGGTTGTGTTTTTTTAACCTTCTTTTAATATTTCTATGGTTTTTTTTAATTTTCTACTTCTTACTACAGAGTTATCCTTCACACTCCTCAGCAGACATCAATTCTAGTCTTCCTCCGATGTCCACTTTTCATCGTAGTGGTACAAACCATTACAGCGCCTCTTCCTGCACACCACCTGCTAATGGGACAGACAGTATAATGGGTGAGTCAAGAGAGGTCTCCATGTTAATGCATATGACCAAAAGAAAGGACTTTAGAAATGAAATCTCTCTTTCACTTAGAGTAAGTTTGCTTGCACCCATCTAGTTAGGCAATCTGCAAGTTTCATTTTGAAGTCCTTCTTTAATGATACAGTAGCTAACATCAAAAAGATTAGCTTATTCTAAATAAGTATTCATAAAGTCCTAGAGGTTTATTGGCTAAGTTGTGACTGACATTTCTATTTGTGTTTCCTTTTCAACTTTTAGCTTTTCACCTGCATTTGGTATTAGGAAAGGAGATAGAAATAAAATAACCCTCTCACACTGAAAAAGCAAGCAGAACTATCAAGGGATTTTTGAAATGAAAAACAGGGAATAATATAGTAAAGCCAATTTATACCAAAATCACAGGTTGCTCTGGACCACTGATCATCATCCCTACTGAAATTTCATGAACTCTGATAAACAGAGATATTCAATTATTTCTCATTTTCAGACTGTAACTTCTAAACCTGAAAAATTAACAACAAAGATTATGGTGAATCCATGGTATAATTTACTAGTTATTAGTGAGGTCTGCAAAATTTAAAAGCAAGAGAAAAGTAGTTGCAGAGCAGAAAATGAAAGCAATATTACTCTATGTATGTGGTTTGGCTGATGGAAAGCCCCATCTCTAGAGTCATGAGTTTTAGATCCATTGGAGAATGCATGGTCATTCATTTACTTAGATGTGCTGGCTTAGGTTTCCTGTCTACTTTTGATTTTAGTATTTTTTTTCTTTTTAATGAATAAAGTATAGATTTTCAGAAGGGAAGAAGCGACTATAGTTAAGGGAGTAGACCAAGGGAGGATTCATATATACACAGTAAATGAGAATAAGTATGTGTTAATTAATTCAGCTTTATTTCTAGTATGGGAAAAGAGTGCATGGTTTAGGAATAGCTAGTAATGTAGGTGCCATAAGATAATAAATGTTGAATGAGCTGTAGTCAGCATAGCCATTAATCTCAGAGGGGAAATAATGATTGTGTGCTAGTAATTGTCTTGTAGGTGATAAGATCTTATTATCAGACATGGGTACTATAGTCATACCATAAGTGCCAAAAGATGTCCCTGTTGTTTGTAGAGACAAAGCCAGTGGCTCAGGTGCAGAAGGCAAAAGGAGGAAGCCCAGAGTTAATGGGAGAGAGAGAATCAGAATTCTTTGACCCCATATAAAATACTGGTGAAACAGCAATGACCTAAAATAATTTTGTATTTATGACTGACTACAGAATTCCTCATTAATAAGTGAGCAATATAGTCTCATTTTCCTTTAGTGAGGGAAGTTTCCCATGGTAATTGAGCTTTATGGAAGAGTAACCTTGTAGACATATTAACTAACTTGCTCAGGTTATCTGAACTTGTACAGAAAGGAACAGAATCCTAATGGTTGTATTTCTTAATAAAATATATCTTTGATCTGATAAATATTTCTTAGGCAAATATTTCAAATATTCTTTTATACCATACTGTTGTAAGTAGGAGACTTTGGTTCCCTTATATAATAATTCTCTCAGAATTTGAATTGATTAGCTGGAGTTCAGTGATGGCAGCAAGTTTTTATAACAAGATGAGAAGCCTTCTCTTCTGATGTTACTGATACTTTCCTAACAAACAGTATAGATTAATAAAATACATCTGTAGAGTTTCTAAAATATTTGGCATATATTCACTCATACTTAAATGCAGGAAATAAAGAAATATTGCATTGCCTATATCTCAAAGAACAAACAGAGCTAATTAAATAATTGGTAAATAGGGAACACATAACCTGACATATGTTTTAGATTACACACATGATTCTGTATAAAATGACTGTAAGCAGTACTAATGCAGTAAGAATGGGGTTCAAGCATTAACACATGGGCATCATATTTTTCATGTTTTCCTGGTGAAGATACATGTCAGTATTTTAATAATGGAGATGCTTCCATTGGGCTACTTTTCCAATTTGAAAGAAGACTACACGACCATCTCTCACATGTATTGAGAACCTTTTTATTTTATGATATTAATCTCATTATTACTTGTGGATTGAATTATTGGTCCGTGAGTTACTTGCTAGAAGAGAACTTAAAATCATGGAATCCTAGAGTATTAGAACTGCAAAAATCATTAAAATAACATATTCTATCCTGCTCTTTTTACAGAGGAGGAAGCAAAATACCAGGTTTATTCAGAGTTGTAAGGCTTATTAAACATGACATGAGAACTTCATTATGAACGTTAACAATTTAACCTCCATGGACTGTTTTTAATTTGGGGCAATTTCAAAAGTAAAAGTTAAATTCTTCTTTAATCCAAGTTTCAGAGATGAAGTAGAGTACCAAGTTTTGGGTGAATGGGATTTTGCTTATTTATTACTTCAGAAGGAAACTAAGTTTACTTGGCTTTGTTCTTTTATTTCTGAATTAACAACTAGACTTCCTAAAAAGAGTGTTACTCTTATTACACCAGTGAATAATTTACTTTTGTTATATGATCACCCCTTTGTCTTCAGTAGAAATTTATAATGATTTTTTTTTTCATCTGGAGAAGTCGGAGGCATCCACTTTAATGGAGCATCAGCATAGCAACGCCACTAAAATCACTTGCCTCATCAAAATCATATTTATTTTTTATTAAATTTAAATTGAAAAAGATCTATGAGTAAACTGGAGTGAAGTACCATGAGTTGAAGACAGTGTTAATTCCAGTTCTGAGTTAAAATTGAAGTAGAATAAGAACAGAATCAGGAGTTGTATTCCTCACTAAGTAATTTGGCTCTAGGAAAGAGCCTCTCTTTCCTGAGTTAGGCTTGTCCTAAAGTATCAGAAACTCTTCTCTTATTAGGGTCTTATATTAAGCCTTCCCAACATGGTAGAACAATTTCTTTCCACCAACATAGCCTTCAAGGACCCGAAGTGAATTCAGTACTACAGCCAAGGACCAGAGCAGGTTTTTGTAACATAATACTAATAATTTCAAGGAAATCTTCCAGGATTTGGGGGGAATAACCTCTGCAGCATATATGAGAGGACATGGATGGGGGCCAGTCAGGATGAGCTAGAACGCATAAATGATGGCATCATTAAAGAATTGAAGTGAATCAATCAGTTCTCTCTTCCCTGTGATAGTTATTGTCATGTCTTTGTCCAAGACCTTCGAAGGCTGGGTTTAACTCAGAGTCAGCACATTGTTCTGGTAGCACTAAAAGTGAACATTTATTGAAATGAGAAGTAGAAATCAATTTAACAGTTAGCAGATATCTGTTAAATTCCTACTCTGTACAAAGTACAAAGTGAAAGGCATATTGGAAATGCAAATTTATAGTTGAACATTCCCCTTAGGAGTGGAATAGTACAAAGGTAACTAGGTGAAAGGAGTGGTGGGAAGTATATATCATATAAACAGGATTAGGATTAGAAGAAGAGACCATCTAGGGTTCCCACATACCTGCCTCTCCTACCATAAATGATCCCTAATTCACCATTCCTGATAGGAAAAACAAAACAAAACAGGTGACCTAATCCCAGCAGAATGAGGCTACCCAGGAGCATAAAAGTCCATCCCTTCAACCCCACATCCAATATATCACTGAAAAAGGTTATTTTCCTTATCTCTATGAGTCCATGAGCAAAAGCCTGGGATTTTCAATTCTCTTGTCCCTAAAGGAAAAAAAAATAAGTACTGTGTATATATTAAATATATTAACTATGATAACAAGTATTAGGGTGAAATTCCCTATGGATGATGTTACCTATGTTTCAGAAAGCCTCAAAGAAAGCAGCTTTGAAGGAACAGACTACCGAGATAGATTTAATTCAGCATATGATAAAGATTACTTTGGAATATATCTATTTGATTTTCAAATTAATATAGCTTGCTACTTTTGCTTCTAATGACATGTTTGTATGACATGATGCATTTCAGTATGTGGCTTTCCTGATAGAAACATTGTGTTCTTTCCCCCTTGAGGACTTGGTTTCTTAGTGATGTTATTATTAGAATAGTCATATAATATTCACTTGATGTTTTACAAGAGTCTTGAGCTTCTGAGTACATTTGGATGATGAACAGTCACATAGCTTAAGTTGAATTTTATCTAGTAGTATCAATGCATTTTAGTTAGGACCACCAACTAAGAGTCACCAATTTGAACTGTTTTCTTTCATTTCTTGCAAATAATTAGGAAGTCTAGCTTCCTGCTAAACTCTCCCCCACCCTTAGACCTCCCCAACAAGTACAGTTTTATAATATGTATTTGTATTCCAATTTAAAAACTGTGCCAAATACAATACTGCCTCAGAGAGATATGTGGTCTACTTTTCATCATTAATTTCTGTTCCATAGTTCATGTTACACACCCAGCAGTTCAACAGCCAGAAGATGTCCCACATTATAGTCAGTGAATTTCAGATTTTAAAAAAAATCTCTTCTTTAGATACTTACCCCATGACCCAGACTTTTTTTTAAAAGACTTTATGCCTTTGGTATTATCTGGATGATGTTCCAATAGTAGGATTATGGGTGTATATTGTGGGGGTAATTCGTGTTTCTGACATTCTTCAAATTCACTGAGTCCCTAGGCAGAGTTCATCCTGTCTTTTTGTTAGGGTGTGTATGAATGTAACTTTCATTTTTTCCCCAAAGCTGATATTAAGACAGAGAAAGGGTGGTCCAAGCCAAAGCTAAGGATCTTAAATTCTTCATTTTGCTAACCTTACAGCCAGCAGTAGCAGCACCTGTGTTCAAGTCCTCTGACTGATAATCATCTAACTGGCTGTGCTAAACCCTCCTACAAAATTATAGTTCCTCACAACAATTAAATATCCTCATATTCATGCCAGAATTGTGTTTAGAAATGGGTCCTGTCCCTCTCCTCTCCCTGTCCCCCAACCTTGAGCAAGATAAGGGAAGAAATCATCCTAGTCGATGCCCACCAGCTATGCAAACTCCAGCTTTGTTTTGTTATGAGGACTTTGCACATGTGACACCATGAGATACTGGAAAAAAACTGGCCTAAGAGAAAATGTGGGTGCTAAACTTGGCTCTAGTCATGTGACCTGGAGGAATGTCCCCTCACCTGACTGGAATTCAGCTAAACATGAAGGCAGGCTCAGTAAATACCTATAGAATAAAGGGCATGGAGAGGTAAGTTTGAAGAGCAGGACTTAAGGAAAGGTAGATAAGAAATTTAGTGGGTACCATGCCCCAAATCTAAAAAGAAAGAAATCATTCTGCTTGAAAACTAAATGAGCCTTGTTCTGGTTTTATTTATCCATTCTATTTTGTCAGAGATTTTAAAAGTTGACATACTGGCGACATAAAATTTTCAGAGGGATGAATTTTGTTCCTTTACTTGAACTGTGTATTCAGTATTATGAACATATTTGTATGTGTACATATATGTACAGATACATGCATTGTGCACACATGTGTGTATGCACACATACATTTCCATACCTCAGTTGTTCCTCACCTGTCAAATGAAGGGGCTGGTTAGATGATTTAAATTTTTCACTTCTACTATCTGGTCCGTTTTAAACCTCTTTCTTCCATCAATATTATTAATAATTTATATGATCTATTAAGTTTTACAAACTGCTGTCCTTACAAAAATATTGGCAGGTTATAAATGATGAGGTATGATTCTTAACATTTCATGGATGGGGGGAACTGTAATGTAGAGAAGCTGAGCAACATATACAACATCATGCTTATAGAAAGGGTCAGTCAAGACTTGAACCCAGGCCTTCTAACAATAATAACATTTCTTTTTTCCTTACACCACTTATTTGTTCTTTTCTTGAGTACTACTTATGGTAATTGGAAGTGGTAGTACGGTTTATTTTTTTGTTTTACCACCTACCCAGCCATCTCAATGTCTTTATACATAAAATGAGAAAACTGCATTAAAATAGATAAGAAGATTGTTCCGCATTGTTCCTTAATTAATAAAAATAATATCAGGTGACAATCTCATTTTTTAATTAGGAATTTGTTGTTATTTGCTTTTATTAGAAAAGAGGCTGTCACATCCAAAATAGTTTTCTGTACCCTTAGCTGCTTTTCAATTTTTACTCTTTACTTTGAAGTTGTTTTGAAGTGATGCTTTGGAGACTATTTGCTTCAGTATTATATCTTATCCATGATTGACACCATGTCTGCTGTCTTGTTTGAACTCTTCCTACATTGTAATAATGTAGAATTTTGCAGTGTGATCTCACAGAGTAAATCCTGGAACTTCTACTCCATAGGTACCTAATTTTAAAATAAATAATTCAGTAGGAAAATAGCCAAAGAAATTGTGATATATGGTTAAAGGCATAGTGCTACCATAAGAAATAGCTATGAAAAATTCAGAAAAAACACAAGAGTTTTATGAACTGATCATAGAGTGAATTAAGCAGTAACCAAGAAAACTAAATACAGTGACTGTAATATGAAGGAAAAGAAAAATTGAACAAAACTGAGCTCTACATATATGGACCAAACTTGTCCCTAGACAAAAGTGAAGAAAATGTATTTCCTCCCTTTTTTCTCTTTAAACCTTTTTTTACAGGGAATGACTCACTAGACAGGGGGCAAGTGTAGGATATATTCATAAATGAATATGTTTATAAGGCATCATGAAAACAAAAATAGTTTTAATCCTAAAAATACTACTGATTAGTTTACAAATTGGCCTATGAACTTATTTTTTTCTAGTGTTCAGTACTGAAGAGATATTATCACATGCCAGTCACACCCACAAATCTTCCTAAAGAGAAAAATGCCCCCCAAAAAATGGTGCTACAGGAAAGCAGGAAAAATAGCTACAGTTATTTTATTTAAGAAACCTCATTATTTTCTTTTTCAGATAGATAAGGGTTGTTAACCTTTTTGTGTGTCATGGTCTGCTTTAGCAGTATAATGAAGCCTATGCAACACATTTCTAAATGTCTTTTAATGTATAAATAAACATACAAAAATTAGAAAGAAAATTATTGAAATACAGTTATCAAAAGTATTAAAAAAAAACAAGCTCACAGACTCCAAGTTAAGAATCCTGGTTTTAAATAGTTAATGCTAAGGAATATCTATATCCCTTTATTAAAAAAAAAAAACTTTTTTCAACAAGTGTTTTAACATTATTGTTCAGTATATTTTCATTATCCCATTCTGTGATGTCTAGCAACGAATTCAAGGATTTTGTAAGCAACTTTAGTTCTAAACAAGCACCAAGATAATTATTTTTAAAAACATACATCCACGTGGTGAAATGTGCATGATTTAAGGTTTGGGTTTTGTTTTGTTTTAGTGAAAACAAATCATTGATCCCAGTTTTTAGCTCTTCTTCTGCCTTTAGATTTTGTCTCTCACTGTGCTTATTAACCGCTGTATCTGAATATAGTTGTTAAACTAACTCAGTTAAATCTACCAAAAGTTATATCAAAATATTTGGCATGTTCTTCACCTTCATATGGTCATAATGGTAAAGATGGAAAGGAAAAAATATCATGTGACTATGATAAGGCAATTATAATTTTATCTTCCCAGATGGATTATCAGTGTAAAGAAGCTAGGTTTCTATAAATCCCCTTTATTCTAATACCTTTGTTTTACAAATGAAGAAACTAAAGTATAACCTCTTGGTTCAAGGACAGGGCTAGAAATGAGGCAAGGCTACTTGGAAAACCTATATTTTAAGATTATATAAACATACAAAGTCTTGTTGAATTAGCTCAGTAGAAATCAAGGTGCCTTTTTCTCATCTACAAAACAAGGATATCTATTTCCCAAGCCTCTCAAGAATGTCTATAAGTATTTTGAGAAGTCAGCCCATAATAAGTAGTATAATGTGTATTGTAAATAGGAAAAAAATAACTCAGAGGATCAATGATTTGGGCAGTGTAGGTAACTTAGAAATTCCATCCACTAATGCATTTTGCAACCCATCTGTGACTTGGTAGATAAGTTCAAAGAGGTTGCCTAAGGTATAGAAATGATTTTCCTGGAGTTGTACAGCTAGTGAATATTAGACGTGGAATTTGACGTGGACTTCCTCACTCCGAGAGCAAAACTATCCGTATGATACACTATCTCTTTTTATTATATATTGTGTTAAATAATTGATTTATGTATGGTTATTGGGTAATAATAAAGACCTCAGAGATATTAACTATACCTGTCCTTTGAAAAGTTCTTCAGTTCTAGAAGCTACTTGTGAGATGCTTCAGAGAACTCTACATAGGTTTCATTTGTATATTGTTTCTTTATAATTCATTATTTAACAGTAGATAAGTGTTTGGTGTTCTAAAGATAAGCCTTAAGAGTTGCTAGCGTAATTTTATCCTCAGAATCTTGACTTGATTGATTTTGGTAATATACCAGTTTGTTTCTGTGCTAATAAATGGATATACATGGAAGTGTTTTTTAAATGTTTCCTTTTTCTACAGGTCGTATCTCTACAAATTCATTGTTGTATTTAGTAAAGTGAGCTAAGAGGGAGATACAATGTTTGCTATGTGTCAAATGTTGACTGGTGGCAAAAATAATCTAATTTCATATCAGGTAGAGTCATGACTCTTTTGGAGCCTACAGAGACTTTAAATTGAAGTGTCTTCTTTAACTACATTTTTTTATCTATATAGTTACTGCCCCTCACCCATCATTGTCCTTAATCAAGGGATAGGGCAAATATCCATTAGGACATTTAGAAGAATACAGCAAGGTGTCAGGTGGATATTTGATCTGTGAAAAAAAAAATGTAACATGAATATATTTGACATCTACCTTAGCAAACAAATTAATGCTAATTAAAGATTAATGTGATATAATTAGCATTAAAATGCAATTAAGTTATGAGTAAGTGGACTAGGAATAGAAAATTCTGAAATGTTGTACTGCCTGGTTTTCACATTCAGCCTTTTGTTTTTGCAGCAAATAGAGGAAGTGGTGCAGCAGGCAGTTCACAGACTGGTGATGCTCTGGGGAAAGCACTTGCCTCGGTAAGAAAATATTTACTTTGGACTCCACATTTACCATTGAAAAAGGGTGAACTTTAATCAAAAGTGGACATTTGAAATTTCAGAAAATGAACAGCAAACAGGATAGATTTGATTCTAGAGAGTATCAAACTTTGTTGTAAAATATAATGTTCATTGCTTAAAAGGGGGCTGGGGTTGCTTGGACATATGTGAAAACTAAAGATTTTATTCCCATTTTTCTTCTAATAGTTGTACTAGATAGCAATAGGATATGTATGTACATATCCTCTTTATTTGCCATCATTTCTTTCTTGTTCAAAATTACTTAATTTTGTTAGGCATACCAAATTATAAGTACTCTTCAGTGTCATGATATCTTTCACTGATTGTACCCCAGGTTCTCAAAGACTTATAAAATGTAGTAATTGAAAAATGTGACAGTTACAGAAATCGGTTTATTAACTTAATAATGAAAAAAAAAACATCACATTTAAAGACAGAAGATTTGAGTCCCAATTCTTCCACTAACAAAATGTATGACACCGGGCAAGTCCTGTAACTTGTGTGGGCCTGAGAATTCTCCTCTATTAAATGAAGAAGGGAGGCGTTTGGATAAGATTTGTTTAGGTTGTTTTCATCACAGAAACTCTATGATTCTCTTACCTGGTAGAACTATTCTACTGTGTTTCCTTGGTCTACTACCAAGAGACAAGAGTTGGTTAGATCTCTTCATTAGCGAAAAAGGGCACATTTTATTTCTGTAAGAGGCACACCTGATATTGTCTGTGTAGACTAAGCATGTGTACTTATAGATGTAAATTGTAGATGTTTTCCATTATTGCAACAACTTAAGAGCTCCAGTTGGATGTCTACCATCACTAGAGGCACCAAATGAGTTAATTTTACTTTAACATTCTTTCAAAAAACGTTAGTGCTTAAAAAAAAACTTAGTTCTTGCAACTAGTTTCTATACAGACAAGCCATGACCAAAAGGAAAAATACATGAATCACAGTATTATAAAACTGAAAGAATTCCTATATTTTTATGCAAGGCAACAGTAAAGGTAAGTGATTAGTTAAATGATGTGTATCTAATTTGGGGGAAGCTGCTAGAACCCAGCTTGACTCTAAGCCCATGATTCTTTGTATAATGCCACACATTCTCAACATGTTCTATCTTATCAGATTACATAAACTGTGAATGCATCTGGGTTAGTCATGCCCACTGAACTCATCTGGGTCATACAAAATTCTAACCCTGTCATAGAGCACTACTTTTAACTAATATGAATGGACTTTTATTATGTTTTCAAAGGTGTTATTTTCCAAAGGTGCTATTTAGGAAGCCATATAAGTGTTTCTGATCATGAACTCTCCAATAGTTGAGCAATTTGTGGTATTCCTTTTTGGAATTTGAGATGATCGCATTGGGTAAATTGGCTATATAACAGGGCTTCTTAACCAGGGTTTATTTTAAGGTCTGCTTTATAACTTGAGTTTTTGTATTGAATGATTTTTTTTCTTTTTCTATTTTAAGATCTATTCTCCAGATCATACTAACAACAGCTTTTCATCAAATCCTTCAACTCCTGTTGGCTCTCCTCCTTCTCTCTCAGGTAACTGTGTTTGAAATTTGATTTCATAATCTCAACAGAATTTAATACATATATGAACTCCCTTACAGCTCTGTAAAGTTTATAAAGTGACTTCCTCCTGTGACATAGGTATAGATTTTTATTTTTGCTTGGACCTGTGATTCTATTCATAAAGGAAGCTCCTAGTGAGGAACTTCCCCACAATGCAAATCAGTACCTTCTCTGCAGTTTATAATCTTGGTGAACAACCTCAGGTAGTGAGAAGTTAAATGACTTCCCCAGGGTACCCAGAGGTAGAACTTGAACTCACATCTTCATGTCTCAAGGCTGGCTCTGTCACCACTAGATACAGCCTCTCAAAGAGAAACATAGGAGGCAGACAATTGCAGAATATTTAGAGAAGAGTAACAGGACATTCTGCTGCTTGGAAATGTTACTGCGTATTTTTTCTCCCAGAATATATGAATCAGGTGTGGATAGAGAAGATAGTGTAAAGCTGGGGTGGGGTACCCATGGAATATGAGGAAGACCTTTATGTGTCTTAAGTTTTACCTGGGTCTGCAGATGACATGAAGCAAAATTGAATAAACATATCTCAAATGACAAAGTTCAGCTAATGTGTTCTTTTCAACAGAATGGAAGTGTGCTCAAAAAAATATGTTCTATTGGGATTTATAGAATTTTATTGAATTCTTTAGTTCCATAGGAATAATTTAAGAGAAAAAATTTTGTATAAAAAAATTGTGAAAAAAATCTGGGTAAGAAAAAAAAACATTCTAATTTAATTTATAATGTGATCGATTTTCATGGCTGGACATTTAGCTGGGACAAGGGTGAGTTTAGTAGATTATGAGAATTATCCATAAATTAGTTTAGTTTTGAGAGGCGCCCTTTTTTTTTTGGAGGGTGGAAGACAGGGTAGTTGGGATTAAGTGACTTGCCCAAGGTCACACAACTATTAAGTGTTAAGTATCTGAGGTCACATTTGAACTCAGGTCCTCCGGATTCCAGGGCCAGTGCTCTATTCACTGTGCCACCTAGCCACCCTGAGAAGTGCCTTTCAAAAGGCTTAACACAATACCTAATGCAAGCATTTCCAATGGACTCTTGGTAGTATTTAGTACCTATATTTTTTGTGGTATAGAAAGGTGACTTCTTAATAGATCAACTTTTCTTGACATCCTTAAGAAATTATTTTAATTAATACTTTATCAAACTGTGTTTTTAAAGTCATCAAAGGGGTAGACAACCTAAATTCAGTCAGATACTGTCTCTTCATCTCTTTGTTATACCCAATAACATGCATATCGTCAGCTTTTTATGCTGTTAATTTGTGACAGTGACATTTTCAAATTACTGGATTTCTTTGCAAGAGAGGAATCAAATTCTGGGTCAGTAGTGGTAGTTTACTTAAGATTCCATAATTTGCATCTACCTCTCCTTAGACAGAGGATAGACCTAAAGATGAGAGTAGTTTATGGACCTTGACGTCCTGGTAGCAAGAAAAAGGAATTGAAACTAACCACAGAAATGAAGTGGCTATTGTCAGGTGATAAGCTGAACCTTAATCACGTAGTGCTTTAGTTAACACTATGGAGGTGTGGAAGTATTGTTTTACTGACCATAACCCAGTCTTTTCTGCAAGCCGTGACCAGTACTTTAGGTAAGTAAAGAGCAACTATTTTTCATGTTATTTAGCAGAGAAGGAAGAGTATAATCTAGCTTTAAAGTCAGTAGTTTAATAGATATGTAAAGCAATCTACTCAATAGCATAATTTTGGAAGACAAGAGTGAAAACTGCACTCAGGGGCATGTTGGTTTAGAAACATTGAGGCAGAAAAAAATCTTTCATGGTCCTGTTAGAAAGTTAGAGAAGATCACATGTGAAAGAGAAGTTAACTTTTATGATAACATGGATTTAGGGACAAATATTGATCCTTGTTTCCGTGTCTCATAATTTGATCTAAAGAAGCGTGCAAGATGGATCTATATGCTCTCTTTCTAAAATAAAATTAATTTGAAGATCACTTTTTCATCACCCAAGATAATAGTAATGTCACTTATTGCCCTGAGTAAACTCCAGCATCCTTTATTTCTACAAGCAAATATATAAACAAACAAAAAAATTCATTGTATCACTAAATTTTGATATGGAAAATAAAACTCTGTAATACTTCACTTTTAAAATTGTAACACCTTGGTTAGTGTTACTCTAAAAGTAATTCACAAGTCTGGTAGGCTAGAAACATAAACATATATTTAGCAAGAGCTTGTCTTCATATTCAAGTTTTGTGACTACAAAAGAAAATAATTTACTTAACAGAGTATTCTGTTATTATTACAGTATGTTGTATTACTGATTTTAACATGGAAAGAATGGTTTTATTCTGCCATTGTTTGTAATTTTATAGTCATAAGAGGTTCTTATAGCTAATCATTGATCATAAGTGACCAATAATTGAATGATTTATTAGCATGTCTCAAATATGTGTTTCACAACAAAAGAGTAATGATCTGGTATGAGCTGGCTTTCCATAAACAGCCACTATACCCCTCTTCCTATTTTTTTTAACATACCACTTCTTCTTTTAAAAGTCATGTTTCCTCCTTCAGGAGCTACTCTCAAGCATAGTTTCAGAATAAACGAAATCATCTCTGTTAGGAGGTAATTTGAGGTCTAGTATCTATGTGTTTTACACATCCCCATCCCACCTCACACCCACCCTTGGTGTTTCAGAAATTCTCTGTATGTTTCCTCTATAGCCTAACTGGAAATTGGTATTTCCTTGTCTATAAAAATATATGAAATATTGGAAAAACATTTTTGTTTGTAAGGTTCTAATTGTGATTTCCATTTTAATATTAGCAGGCACAGCTGTTTGGTCTAGAAATGGAGGACAGGCATCATCATCTCCTAATTATGAAGGACCATTACATTCTTTGGTATGTCTGATCTGTTAACATTCTAACCTAGTAATTTTTGTGCCGTGTTTCCCCTTTTATATTCTTTTTTCCACCCTTTAACACCCCCTCCCCGACAGAGACACACACTGTCTCTTTCTCAAGATGCTTATTTTATTATGGTTACTACAGCCTTAAACCATGTTGGCACAACTGAGCTGCCAACTCAGCCTAAGGGCCAGGAAAATTAAAAAGTTGTGGTGCTGTGACTGGACCTGTATGTAGATCATTACAGGTGCTACTTAAGCACCGTCAGACCTCCACATTGGAATTCCTGCTGCTGATCTTTCTGTCCAAATTGAATTTCCTAATGCCAGAGCTTTGACTTCCCAACATATCAGTGTGTTGCCTCTAATGTGACAAGTACAATGGATACTGCACCTTTACCACCAGCCGCAACTTGTGATATTATATCCTACATGAGGCTGGGTTGCTAGAACTTTGGAAATGTATTCTTAATTTTCTTTCTGGAATAACTAGGTCATAAAATTTTTCCTCTAGACCTCCATTCCCACATGTACTGTCTGATTCTTGGCTCCTTAAAGTTAATTCCATACATTAAAGAGCCATACTTGTTAATGAATAAAGTTCATTGCAATAAGTTTGAATTTCCGCTGTAGAGAAACTAAAAATTTCTAATGGTTTAATAAATAATACGTTCACATTATGATTCGGTGTCTGTAACACTGTGCTTTATCCCAACTCATGGGGAATAATGCCAATATCATATTGTCAAGTAATCATAGTCTGCCTCACTCAGTTTCTTCTCAGATTATAAGTATATATAGAAGGGCAGATACCTTCAATCAGATTGAAATATGATTTTTTTTCTTCCAAGTTTTAGGATTAACACTGAGAAAAAGGTTCACACTTGCCTGTCCATACATAGATGCTTTGTCTTGTCTATGTTTTAGTACCTTTCTTCCTGTATTTGCATGTATTTCTTAGGGACTCTCATTGCACTTAAAATGATTTTTTTAAAGAAATTTAAAAAAAAAAAACCAAAATGTAAAAGGAAAGTGTTTGGTTTGGTTTCTGTTTTTCTTCCTTTGATGTCTCCCTTGCTACAATGTGTGGGTCACCCAGTGGAGAAAATGCTCAATTAAATGCAACATTGGTTCTGTTCTGTTCTTATACACATAATAATATGAACTGACACTTTAGGATTTATCAAACATTTTCCTATGATTAGTCTGGTGAGATAAGGTATTTGAATATTATCATCTGCATTTTACAGATGAGTCAGTTGAAGCTCAGAGAAGTCAAATATCTTATCCATCTTCACAGAGTGGAAGACCTGACCTTTAAATCCAGGCCATTTAGTTGAATGCTGCTTTTGTTGTACCACATGTATGTTACCAGTCCAGTTATTTCAATTTTGCATGAAATATATCTGAAGAATAATCAAAATGTTACAAATCTAAAAAAGAGTTTGTAACTGGATAAGAAAACTTTTTGAAGATTTAAGTTTTAAGGAAAGTTTTTGAAGACTTAACTAAATATTCTAGAACAATCTATCAAATTTATAGCTCCTGGGGCAGCTAGGTGGCTCAGTGAATAGAGCACAGGTGCTGGAGTCAGGAGGACCGGAGTTCAAATCCATCCTCAGATACTTAACAAAAAACCAGCTGTGTGACCTTGGGCAAGTCACTTAACCCCAATTGCCCTACCTTCCCCCCCTCCAAAAAAAAAAGCAAAAAAAAAAATCTAAAAAAAGAAATTATAACTCCTAGCTGCAGATCTGCAAGCTTGCTCAGCAGTGTTAGTCTCTGTTAACCACCGTCTCTCTCCTCTGGGTGACACTACTGCTATTTGGTTCTTCTCCTATGCTTCTGACCATTACTTCTCAGTCATCTTTGCTGGATCATCCTCCATGCTACATTCCCTAACTGTAGACATTCCCAAAGTTTCTGTTCTTATACTTCTCCTCCTCACAGTTTACATTCTTTCACTTGGTTGACCTCATCGGCTTCCACAGCTTAATTGTTATCTCTAAGCAGATGATTCCCAGATATCTCCAACCCTAGTCTTTCTCCTAAGCTCTAGCTCCATGTTCCTATAGACCTCTAAAAGTCAACATTTCCAAAAGAGAATTTAAAGTCTTTTCCCCAAACCTCTCTGCCCCCTCATTTTCTATATTTAATATTTATCAGCTGGTGGTGTCAGAAAGACCTGAGTTCAAATCTGCCCTCAGACACTTATTAGTTGTGTGACCCTAGGCAAGTCATTTAAACCTGCTTGTCTGTTTCCTCATCCATAAAATGATCTGGAAAACCACTCCAGTATCTTTACTGAGAAAATCTAAGTGGGGTCAAGGATAGTCAGACATGACTGGCTGAACAACAACACAATAACATTTATATGCTTAGTGCTAGAAGGTTTGCAAAGTATTTTACATATATTATCCCATTTGATAACTTTCCTATTTCTGTTGAGGACATCACCATCCTTTGGGTCACTCAGGCTTACAGTGTTGGTTTGTTCCTCAGTTCCTCACCTTTCTCTACCCCATATATGGTACTAGTTGCTGAGTTTGGTCAGTCTACCCTCACATCTCTTCTTGCATCCATCTCCTTTCCACTTGCACAGCCACTAGTCTAGTTCAAATCCTCATCACATTTCACCTGAATTCTTTCAGTAGCCTACAAATGAAAATCCTTGCCTCTAAGGTTCTTCCTGCTTCAATTTGTCATCCATAGGTATAATTTAATGGTGTGTTTTGTACACAAAAATCCTGAGGACTTGCATTTCCATTTGAATTTCTCATTGCTTCTGGGAAAGCAAGCATGTTCAGGTGTTTCAGCACATACATGCACATCCTCTAGAGAATGTTCTCAGGTAGCTGCTAAAGTGATTTTCCTAAAGCATAATATACAACAGTGGAATGATCCTCCTCAATAAACTCCAGTGGCTCCCTGTTACCTAGAGAATCAAATATAAACTACTCCATTTGGCATTTAAAGTTCTTCAAATCATGGCCCCAACCTACCTTGCCAGTCTCACATATTATTCCTGCTCACATGATAATTAACATGTGTAAAGCCAAGTATGAGCAGCTTTCCAGAGGACTGCTGCTGTGAACAGCTTCAAGGTTCTGATTACATAGTATAATGAACTCTCTATTTATTCAGCAATAAATTAAAGCAAAATATTCACAGAAATCAGTGTATAGCATTCACAATGTTATGACATAACAGCTTATCACTAAAATGGCCACATAGTTTTCACCAGAGTGGCCACATAGTTTTAGACAAAGTACATTCATTTAGTAATTCAGTCATTTAGTAACTCATTCATCTAGTAAGTCCTTAATTCAGTCATGCTTAAGAAGGCTTAAGGACACAAAATACAAAGGTCAAAGTTCTCCACCCCTAGGTCACATTGTCTTAATCTCTTCAATCAAAAAGTCTTCTCTCTTCTTAATTGGGGATTAGTTTCCAATCATTCTTAATTCAGTCATCCTGAAAAGGTATAGAATGCAGAGTACAGAGTTCTCCGTGCCTAGGCCACAGTAAATCATGATCTTCTCAGTTTGCATTAAATACCCAAGGAGAGGTCTTTTCATCTTCACTCAAGGCAGGCTCTCAGCTTCCATGGTTCCTCTTCCATGGTCCCAGCTCCTGCCCAAATCTACCCAAATATCACCTGAGTTCAAAGGCAGACAGCTCTTGGTTCCTTGTCCTGCTTCTTATGTGGTTCCCATTCTATATTGAAGCTCATAGAGTCTAGTCTACCTCAAGTCCTTCACAGTTTCTGTTCCTGGGAAGACAGAGCTTAACAAAGCCACAATAACATTCAGGCACATTGCCAGCATCCTCATCAGTTCACTTTCTGCCTGTGAAATATCAACATAGACCCAACAACAAAGTCAACACAAATCATCAGTATAGTCCCAGGACCTCTGAAATCATCAGCAAGATCCTCCTCCAGGATTTCTGTAAACATACAACAAGAAAATTCTCTTTCAGGGCTTCTGAACCATCAGTAAGGTCCCAAGGCTTCTGTAACAACAGCACCATCCTCTGTCAACAGATGAATCTGACAAAGTAACATCAAAACAGACAGACAAAGTACTGGCACCACAGCCATGCCTCCTCCCAGTTCTCCTCTCTTCTCATTTCTCAGTTCTTCTCAGTTCTCAGTTTAGTTCTCTGTTTTCTGTTCTGCCACCACAAGTTCTGTTCTCAATTCATAGCAGGTCTCATAAATTCTCAGGATCCTAGCAGTTCTCTCTCTCTCAGCAATTCTAGCTCTCTAGCTTGGGCTTTTCCTTATATATGGTATTAGCATCTCCCTGTTCTGCCCCTTACTGTTACATCAGCAACTTCCTCCCACTGTGGGATTCACAAGTTCTGGATCTTAATACTTGAAACAATCATGAACTTGAAACAAGGTGCTAAGTACCAGTTTGACTGCCAGTTCAAGGGGAAGGGAAGATCTTCAAATCCCCATTACCATTACAACATGCTGTAGTAGCAGTTAAAGAGATGGTTTTGAATCTAGAAAGACCATTTTGTGTTACTCTAAGCAAGTCACTTTAGGAAATTCACATAAGCTATAAAAAGGACACCACGCTGTGCTGTTGAGGGAGTTTTCTCAACTCGGAGTCCCCTGTAACCACGAATCATGGGTCCATTCTCTCTCCCTTTGACACACTCTAAGGTACATCCAAACTGATTTTCTTACAGTTCCTCCCACACAACACACTATCTCCTCTTTGTGTGTCCTTGCATTGGCTGAATCCCAAGCCCAGAAGGTGTTCCCTCCTCATCTCCACCTCTTAGAACCACTGGTTTCCTTCAAAACTCAACTCAAGTACCACCTTTTTCCATGAAACCTTTCTTGAGTGCCGCAGCTGCTAGTGCCTTTTCCCAGATATGAAAAAAAAAAAAATCATGTTGCACTTATTTTGTATATAGCTTGTATTTATTTCTACATGTACAAGTTTTCTCATGAAAGGCATGAAGCCCCCATTAGGACAGGAAATATTTCATTTTTGTTTTATACCCCAGTACCTAGTATAATCAATCTTCCCAATCAGACTTCAGTAAATATTCTTTGTGTAACAGGCCAGAGAGATCAATTTTTTTCCATGTGGTAAGAGATGAGTTAAAGTAGTCCCAATACATCCTTTTACCTGAAAAAAAATGATACTTCCCCAAACTTGCATGGAAATCTGTTTTCACATATTATCTTCAGTCATGATCATGGCACACAAATGAATTGGAGGCCTCTTATTCAGCATGTCTGCATTTGTGAAGCCCCTAAGCAGAGGGAACTTTTGCATTATCTTTATCTTTTATTCTGTTCTACATTTCCAGCATTTTCTTGGGAGTAAAAATGTGCATATGCTAAGCAAATTTTTTGTACAAAACTGAAATTTGGGACCCTTAAAGTAACTAAATCTCTTAAGACATTTGGCATCAGAATAAAGACGGAACTCAGGATAGTTGAAGAACAATGTCAGACATAAGTAGACAGAACTCAGTAATAGATTGCCAAAAGAAATTGGCTGACAGATTGAGTCATTCATTCAACTCAGTATACAGTTACTAATCACCTACTTCGTAAGGACTCCATGTGATACAGTATAAACAGGGAAAGGACACTACTCTTGCTTTCAAGGATTATTTAATTTGGGTAGATAAAACTTAGCACATACATGAAGCAGTGATCTTTTCTATCATAGATTTATTGGAGTCTGTAAGTGTTCCCTGCCAGAGTACTCCTAAAATTAAAATGCATGTTTTCATTTTCCAAAGTAACTCTAAAGTATCTTTAAAGATAACGCAATGTAGCATATCATAAGTACAGTTTATGTCCCTGAAGAATTATTGAATCTATTTTTACTCATGAAAATGAAACTACAGTGTTGGTAGCATTTCTCATCAGTTTTCTAGAATGAAGGGGGTTTTTTTACATTAGTTCTTATTCTAAAGGATACCAACTTTGATGGAGAAAGAATGTAGCAGGGTGCTATTTTCAATTATAAACTCTCGTAGTCCGCCTTTCCCAACTTACCACTATCAGCAAAAATGTGGTTTACAGGTTGAATTTCTGTTCCATCATAAACTGATCTTTCTATTCTTTCTCATAAACTAACAGCAAAGCCGGATTGAAGATCGCTTGGAAAGACTGGATGATGCTATTCATGTTCTCCGGAACCATGCGGTTGGGCCTTCAACAGCTATGTCTAGTGGTCATAGTGATATGCATGGATTAATAGGTCCTTCTCATAATGGTGCCATGGGCGGTCTTGGATCAGGATATGGGACAGGTCTTCTTTCAGCCAACAGGCATTCACTCATGGTAAGTTTTGATATTTACCATCATAAAAACTTTAAAACTGTTTTATGGGATAAGGAATTTGGGTGGCATATAGCATTTTTTTTCTTTTTAATGTTTTGCTTCTATCACTTCAACTTGAAGTCCTTTCTAAGATGAGGCTCACAGTGACTGTCTTCATCAAGGTAATTGTGTGAATCTGTAGTTACATCTCCAGTTATATCTGAAGATTTCTGTATTGGTATGGTATATTTGTTGACCTTAAGGGATGAAATTTTTATTTTTCCCAAGTAAGTGATATGAGGGAAAAGAATGTGATTGCCAATCAATGGGGCTGTGGTGAATCACAAAAATGCATTTAGTTTTTTATAGTTGCTAACTGTGCCTGAAAAGGTTATATGACTTTTATAATTGGTAAATTTGACTTAGCTAAGGAGAAAAAAATAAGAGGGGAAAAAGTATATATAAAATGAGTAAAAATTCTTAAGTTATTCTTTTTTAATCTATTGCTCTTTCTTTTTATAAGTTTCTTAACAAAAATATTAAAAAGTATTTTTGTCTTGGATGAAGTATTATCAAGAGTCACAACATGGTCGAAGTCATTTATAAGAAACAAAAGTGTTCTAATTTCTAAATCGGGACAACTGATTCATTTCACTTCAATTAAATGATAGAAATATGCTTTTGAATATCAGAGCTAAATCTCTTTTTTTCCTTCCCCTGACATCTCCCCAATAAAATTATCTTGGAGTAATTGCTTGTTTGTCCATGGCAATTGCTGAGAATTCACAAAAGGAAATTCTAGATTGTAATTTAGCTTGGCCTCAAGTAATGTATTAAGTACTCTCGGGATGCAAGATTTTTCGTTTGTACAAAGCTCCTTTTTCCCCTCCACTGTTTAAACAATACTGCTTTTAATGAAGAAATCTGGCTTTATTAAAAGCCAGATCTGTGACTTAGAACCATTTCTGCATATCTGCTCTCAATCAAGAGAAAAAGAATTTAATTTTTGTAGCTTTGCTTTGCATATGTTAAACTGATGCAACATGCACCCAGGGCATCACTTCGGAGACAGTTTGTACCATAAATATGTAAAGTTTCTCCTTAAATACCAGATGTAGGTGAAGTTGATCTTTAAAATAATAAATTTTATTGTGCTTATGGCAAATATTTGATCTTTGGATTGCCTTCTCTTTTGTGTATCTTTGAGAGGTAAAAAAGGAGAATAACTAGAACACTTGGGGCTACAGAAGGACAGAGGATGGAACAAAGGTAGAAGTCATCTCTGCACCAAGAAGAAACAGAAAATGTGTCTAGCGATATGCCTATGTTTTCTAGTACTTTATTTGATTTAATTTTGAGGCATCTCAGCAGAGGCAGGAGTGCTTATCATGTTGCTTTTGAAGACAAGTTCCTGTTCATTTCTCTGAAGACATTTATAATCCAATGAGAGGATAATTGCAGATCCAGGTAGATTGGGCAGTGTCCCTCCAGAGATGCAGCCCAGTAACAACAGTCCATTCTTTAAAGGAGCTATATTCTGCAGTGTTGTTTTTTTTTTCTTCAAAATCTGTCGGCTAGCCCTCAGAAATAGTGTTAGTCATATGAATCTGTAACTTCTGTAAAAGCAACAGATTTGGTATTTTCCTCTGTAAAAAACTGGTCTGAATTTTCAAGTAAAAACATAAGAACAAAGGAAATAGTTTTTGAATATAGTCAGTCTGAAGTTAGCCTTTGACCATTTCATACATTCCACACTGAAAAGGAAGTTGAAGAAAAAATATTCCCCCCCAAAAATTCAAGGAGGATACTGGTAATGTTTTCCACATTTGAATTTTAATACATGAAACAGGCTATAAAACTTTAGCCAGCTGCAGTAAATAAAGAGGCAGTGGGAGGTATGGACCGGAAACTTGTACAGAATGTGCTGGTGGGAGTCTCTTTCCCAACTGAACGAACACCTTCATTTGTTGGTTTCATAGTAGAAGAAGCAAGCCATAGTAACATGAAACCTATTCCTGGGCTTGTGTTGTTTCCAGCAGATCTTCCTCACACTCTGTCTGCAATAATTTTTCTTATTCAAGAGTAGATAGCACTGAATCCTTTTGACCTTCTTGTATGCTTTCTCTTCCCATGCAAAAAAAAACAAAGCAAAACAAAACAAAATAGCAAGATAACTTGGAAGATGATACAAGAAATGTCTTTTTCTGACTTAAAGCTGTATTGGGGAGCACTAGGTCTTTGACTCTGCCATAATGTTATCTCGTTTAATTGTTAACATATTGTACTTCACTTTTAATTCATAAATTGTTTTCCTTGGAACTGAAGTGGACCTTCAGTGATTCAAGAAAGTTTTCAATAATGAAAAGTTTCCTAGTGTAGGAGAATTCTTCACAATACTACAGTTTGTATCTTTGTATGTTTTATAGCTATATGCTTTCATCTTGTCATTCCCCCTCTTTAAAACCCTTCAGCAGCCTTCCTTAATCCAGGAGATAAAGTTTATATTTTTGTCTTCTATTCAAGAGCCTCCACAACCTACCTTCCTCATGTTATCTTCTATTCTTCCTGTATAGACTTTCTCCCTAGCCAGACTTTCTTCTCTCTGTTCTCAGAATTATACATGAACATGCACACACATGCATGCACACACATATGCATGTGTATATATTCCTATATCTATACCATCGCTGTGACCATGCCCACTGCTTGCATGGTCTATCTCTTTTCTCCTAATTCATACTATTCTTTAATGACCTACCTCCTTCATGGAGTTTCCCGAGGTAATCCAATTTCCAGTAATATTTCCCTTCTTTGAGTTCCTGTTAACTAATGTAATCTGCATCATCCAACTTAACACTCAAAAGACATATGTATATTTATATACACAAATATGTGTCTTATTTTGAGAGACTGCACGGCAGTCATGGAAAGAACACTAAGAATAGAACCCTACAAACTCAGCTTTGAGGTTTGCTTGCTATGTGACTAAATTAATTTCTCTGAACCTCAGTTTCCTAATCTGTAAAATGAATATACTAATATTTTCTCTAAATTTACTAATGTACTAATATTTTCTCTAAATATTCTAAATATTTTCTCTAAATTTCTGATTTAAAAAATTTAGAAATCAGAGGGAGAAAGCACTTTGTAAGAAAGGCATTTTGTAAATTCTAACGAACTCTATTAATGGGAACTATTATTATAATTCCCTTTTTGAATCATGTCCTCTCTCTCCAACCTGTGGCAAGCTCTTCTGCCTCAGCTCGCACAACTTTTATCTTCATGAGCTATCCAATCACCATGAGATAGAGATAATAAAGACACAATAAATATATGTTAATCGAGTCTTCCTTAATTTCAGGGTGTTTTGGTGATGCCCTAGAAAGGTCTCCATAGTCCAACATGATTATAAGTAAAAGCTATTTTCAAGAATTTCAGGGATAGCATAGTAAAGAGAACACCGGATTTAAAGTAAAATGCACTGACTTTGAGCTTTTCTGTTATGGAACTGACCTTAGAAGAGTCCCTTCACTTCTCTGGGGTTCATTTTCCTCATCTGTAAGGAAGTAAATAATAATCATACTGCTTATCTCCTAGAGTTGTTGAGAAGATTGATTGAATTAATGTATTTAAAGTGTTCTATAAATTACAAAGCCCTAAATGAATGCTGACTGTTAGAATTGTTCATTTCTCTTATTAGTGTGGTCATCTACAATATTGTCTTAAAATAGGACCATAAAGGTATAGAGAAAATTCTCCTTAATACTGAGCCCATTGTAGGGGAGATAGTCATTGAGAATTTTATTTTGTTTTGTGTGGATTCCTTGAAGGTCCTAAAACATTATGGCTCCTTAAAGAAATTACTTTCCTTATGCCAGATAAGGTGCCCTAAACATTGGGGTATTTTCAGTACAGAAAAGTTTAAATTATTCTCATTTTATCCAACCATGTAATGCAGTTTTCTAGCAGTCTAACCACAAATCTCTCTTAAATATAGTGGCTTTAGTAGATTGGTGAAAGATATTTCTTAGCTGACTTTGGAAAGAATACAGTTAGAAACTTTTACCAAGTGGTAATCTGTCATGTTGGGGTCTCAGTTTTCTCACAAGTAATACTATAACAAAATCATTAAACTACTTGTTATTTTAAGGACTTAATATATTTTTATAATACACAGCAATTTGCTAAATACAGTTGCACTCCAATAAAACTTCTTTAATTCAGTATTGGTAGACATGCAAATAAAACTTTGAAATATCAGCTGAATTTACATTCAGGAGGGAATTTTTTAAAAAGCAACAAGATATCTTCTCTAAGCTATTAAAGTATAGAACCTGTGCCTAATAAGCATGACTTGTGTGGTTGTGGTTGTTGTCCTTCTTTCTCAAAGAGTGCCAAAGTGACCTCACTATGCTGGAGTCAAGTTACAGTGTGATGGACAGTGACTGATCAGACCAATACAACCTCAGAACGCTCTACCACAGGTTGGGCACAAATAGTCTATGTGAACATTTGGGGTGGATTCTCTAAATTGGAGCATCCTGTGTTTCCTTTCAGTTGCTCCAATTCTGCTTTGCTCATAGAGCACAGCGCCTTCTCTATGCTGAGTGGTCCTGTGCCAATGTCTCCCATGTCACACAATCACTTCCAAAGTTCCTGAGAAAGACTTAGAGAGTGTCCTTGTATTGTTTCTTCTGTGAACACTTGCCCTGTGTGAGTTTTCCATAAAATAGTCTTTTTGGCAAGTGTACATTTGGCATTTGAACAATGTGACCAGCCCATCATAGCGTACTCTCTGCAGTAGAGTTGAAATGCTTGGCAGTTTAGTTCAAGAAAGAACCTCAGTATCTGGTCCCTTACCCTGCCAGGTGATCTTCAGAATCTTCCCAGGACAGTTTAAATGGAAGCGATTCACTTTACTGGCATTGCACTAGTGGACTGTCCAGGTTTCACGGGCATATAACAATGAGGTCAACACAACAGCTCTGTAGTATATAAATTTATATATTTATAAATAATCCTAATTATTTGTCAGTAATGGTAGTAGATAATGAAAAAAGTTTGGTTTTTTCCCTATAGATCACACCCTCAGATATCACTGTCATACCTTGATTTATATTATTTAAAAATATTTGTTGCTATTTGGGGGCAGACCAAATAAGTAAATAACACAATTCCAATCTTATGCCCTGATTTACCCCATTGAATTGCATATTATCTATTTGGATTAAGTAGTTTTACCAAGAAAGCTCAATTCAACTGGGGAAGAGCACATTTTTATGTTACATATTCTAAAATTAGACAAAAGAAAACTGGTTTCTCCCCAAAACAAAACTATGGTAAACTATTAATATGCATGCAAATGATTTATTATTTATTTGATAGTAAATCAAAGTTTAGAGATCATCTAATTCCACTCCAGATCAACCAAAATCACCCAAGGAATGAATAATCAAGCCAAGATTCAAACCCAGGTCCTTTGAGTCCAAATCCAGTGTTCTTTCCATTACATTATGCTGCCTCCTATGGGAAGGCATAAGCAGCTTTTTGGTTATGGTTGAAAGCAACCTGAGAAATCATCTAGTCAGTGCCCCTCAGTTAATAGATGAGGAAAAGAGGTCAATGAGAGGCAAATTGAATTGTCAAAGGTGTCCCGGAGCTGCTAATTTTGATGTGGGGGGTGGGGAGGGAGTTTTAAAAAAAGCAACAAGCTTGAGGTATTTTCCTTTATGGCATTTAAACACATTTTCCTTACTAATGAATATTATGCAATTGTATAACTCTTTCAGTTAAGGGAACTTGAAGTAGTTCACATATCCATTAGCCAAGCTTTATAGCAACTTCAGAGTCATTGAAGTAATCATTGTTATTACTGCCGTTATTGAAAGGCAAGTCAAAAGGTCACCGGGTGAGTCTGTGCCAAAAGCAGCAGTAAAACACAGGAATTCCAATTCCTCATCTTTTCTTCTGGGCCACGTAGAAGTATCACTACACTTAACAATTCACAAAAAGATTCACGAATGTAACGTAAGAATGTTCACTTTGAAGTGGTTTTCATGCTACAAAATTTGCAAGTTTATTGTTTATGGAAAACAAGAAGGGCCTAGCTTCCTGGTACTTGTCCTTTGCCCAGAAGATACTTAAATGATTACTACTACTAGCACACTGAACCTTCTGGTTAACAGTGCTACACTGAATGGTATTCTTTTCTTGTTGGCACTTTATGAAAGTGTTGTGGTTTATCATTTTCTTTCATTGTCCCCACCCCTTCTTCTCTCCATACCCATCATGGAAAAAGTCAGAGCTGTTGGGCACCAAGTCATAAAATGCAAATGTCATGTAGGCCCTCTGATGTTGCATAGCATCACAGGGACCCTGTTATGGTCTGTTAGAGGCCTATGAAAAGTCCCTCAAGCAACCCCAACACAGGCCCTAGGAACTCATTATAGATCAAAGCACCTTTGCTGGGATGCTCAAAGTACAGTCCAACAATAAGAGATTCCTAGGCCATCGAATTAAGTGAGGTTTACTCCTTGTGCCATTCTTCTTAGGGTAAGGAGCTCTGTCAAATCTATTCCTTTCTTTCTTCTCAACATTCCCAGTGAATAGATTTTAACTTTAGTGGAAGGCCCAGAGGGGGCCTGTTTGTGCCCAAGGGACCTTCCAACCTAACATGTTTACCTAAAAAAAAAAGATCTCTGGACTGAATAAGCCAATGCCGCTCTCACTTATATAACACTTTTTTTTCCAAAACACTTGTTTAGTGTTCAGGAGATAACAGTTGTAAATAATATCTTCTTCTCCAGGTTTAAATATTACTTGAACATGATACTTTATATTTTTTTTACTACAAACATGAGGGTGCACACTATATTTTACTTCTCTTTGCTTTGACGTCCAGTAAACAACGTTGTCCAAAACTTCAGCTATCATATAGTAGAAAGAACAGTAGATTTACGATTAGATGACCTGGATCTGAGTTTTTGGTTTTGTTTGACACTTATTGGTACATGTGGAATGATCATGGGATGTGGCATTATATAAGTTAGCAAATATTTTGGAGCTGTGAGAGACCTTGCCAATAGATCAATTCACTTTAACAATTGTACAGAGATAAATGAACTATAACAAATCTGTCCTCATGAGGCTTACAGACAAAGAGGAGGATACACCACTTAAATAATTATATGATCAAAAAGAACACAGCAAGAGCATAAGTGAAACATAAAGTAATAGGTACAAAACCTGAGTGAAGGGAGGTATTCTTTTTTAGCCAGGTGAATCAGGGTAGCACTCAAAAAGGCACAGATAGGAGGGGAGGATATTCATGGTCCTTATAGGAAGAGAAAGAGCACCTAGGTGGCACCATAGTATATAGAGTGCCAGGTCTGAAGTCATTAAGACTCATCTTCCAGAGTTCAAATCTGACCTAACACTTACTAGTTGTGTGACCTATGGCAGGTTACTTCACCCTGTTTGCTTCAGTTTCCTCATTTGTAAAATTGGCTGGAGAAGGAAATGGCAAACCACTCCAGTATCTTTGCCAAGAAAATCCCAAATGGGGTCACAAAGAGTCGGATATGACTGAACAACAGCAACCACAATGGGAAGAAAAGTGAGTAAAGCAGAAACGCACTTTTGTTTATGCAACAGTCTGATATATCTGAAGGGCAGACTTTCTGGTGGAGAATTATGTGAGAGAGAAGTAAGGAGACTTAGAATGTGAAGCACCTTGAATTGAATTTACATAGTTTAGAAAAATTAATCCAAGGAATTGAGAGTCATAGAATCTTGGAATATCAAAGCTGAAAAACCCAAAAGATTATCTTGTCCAATCCCTTTATTATAATCACCTCTGTATTCGAATAAGGGCCAGGGAAGTGTAGTGATTTTCAAAAAATCACACAGCTATTTAAATTGTAAAGCCAGAACTCAGTCTCAAGTCTCTTGACTCTCTGTTCAGTGCTTTTTTATTATTATTACTACATAGAGACTCTCCTGTTTTTTGCTTTCCCAAGAAAATAGACTTCCTGATTATATACATATGACAAAGACAGTGCACGTGTTCTTCAGTGAACATTTATCAAGTACCTATAGGAGACTCAAATATGAATAAGATATTCTGTATATTAAAGGATTATAGTTTAGCAGGAAAGATAAGATTTACACAAATAACTACTTGTGTAAGGCAGAAGGTACAATATGCCATAAAATGTTTTGGAGGAAAATTTTACCCCTGGTGCCAAGAATCACAAAGACTTTATGGAGAAAGTTGTGTTTTAACTGGGCCTTGAAGAATGGATAGTATTTTGGAAAGTCAGAGACAGGTAAAGTTGGGGCAAAGGAAGGAGATGACTTCTAGAAAGAGAGAAAGCATGATCATTTGTTGGTGCTTTTAAAAAAATTTACACCGGAAATAAAGGATCCTGTTTTAAATGGTAGTAAAGAGATGATTTGATTATGCTGATCGGAGGACACCATTCAGCACTGTATATAATTTTAAAGACTTTTCTTTCATAACACATCAACACCATCCGTTGGCCTGCATGTCTCATATGAGAGCCCACAGGAAGAGAGAATTCTCGTGTATATATTTTTCACATCTAAATTGAATTAACTCATGGAATTTTCCACCCTTAGGAATTAAAGTAGCAGCTCATGAAGTAATTCAGTTATGTCATTCATACCAAAACAGAAAATAGTGAAGCAACTTGGCACTATTTAAAAGGCAAGATTTGGCTTTTGCTGTTTTATATTTGTCAAAATCTGTGGCTGTTGTGTTATTTTAGTTTTTATTGTAGCTGTAAATTTCTAAATCAAAAGTATCTTAATTACTTAGAAAACAGGAGTGTAAAATAGGACCATAATAATGGAATAGTTCAGGCAAAGTGGCTTTATAGGAATGAAAACTTAGCTTCAACATTGCATTTTATATAACTTTTAGAGTTTTACCTAATTGGTTGACATTAACAGTTGCTCATAATTATAGCTTCCACCATATCCATAAATCATCTTAGAACTATAAAGTTGAATTTAACCAAAAGATCTGTCAAATATTATTCAGAATGACACCCTTTGGAAAGTATTGTCCTGATACAATGGCCACATTCATTTTAAAGCAGTTAATTGGGCATATTGTTAAAACCATGGTGTTGGGTTTCCAAGTTTTAATTTAGCGTTTGCATTCTCCCTTCCTTCTACACATGGACGGATCTATTGTGAAGCTGAAAGTGTGTGAAAGTTATTGGAGAATAGTAGTCTCTGGGTAATGTTTCTGTACACTGCCCAGATTCCCCCCCCCCCCCCCAGTCTAGATGGGAAACAGCTGGCTTTTGTTTAAAAAGCTGTTTTGTGAAATGTCTGAATCTTGAGGTGTAGAACTGAGGTCACTATTAAAGCAGGTGCTTGGGAACAAGTGAGAAAAGAACTAAGGCTGACATGACTCTATAATCTTGTACAGGATACTTCTTATGGGGGTGGGGCAGAATCTTGAATTTTGTTGAATTATTTACTGAACTTCATTTACTGAGAAAATGAAGAAAGTTAATATTATGAAAGAATTATACATTAGGTATCTAAGAAGTTAGTCAGTGCTTACGTGAATATACAACACAATATGGATTATTACAGAATGGCTCTTACACTAACAAGAAAGACATCAAAAACCAGGGTTCATCACCATTTTCTCCTATAGTGGTTTATCTGAATCTAGAAAAAGAAGATGTAGGTTTGGATTCAGCACTGTTTACTAGCTGTGTGGTCTTACACATGTTATCTAACTTGCCTGAGCCTCAAATCTCCCCTTTTGTAAAATGGGGATATATTTTTATACTACCTTCCTCATGGGTTAACATAAATAAAACTAGCCCCTTAATTGCTTCAAAACAGTGAAGCATTATATAAACTTGACCTGTTGTCCTATGGCAGATTATAATCATTTCAGTTTCCTTTCAATACACACTAGAATTGAAAGAATGCTGTTTTTAGTAGCCTTGAGACAGTGATTCCATCTTTAGAAATGATGATGGAACCCAAGAGAAAGGGATAAAAGTGAATTGACATGATCAACACCAGAATTACTTTATAAAAGCAAAGAAAGAAACATGTGGAATCACTAAAGTCTTATGCACATCAGGTATCTACCAGCCTAAAGATGAAAGGAAACACATCTTCTCTTGGAGCTGTAGGTTATTAGCAGCTGTTTATCCAGTCGGGAATAGAGATTAACATTGTAATTTTTGCAGAACAAGAATAAAATTTGTTTGGGAAGTTGGCTCTTCATATCAAGTTGATATGGACTGCCAAATAAAACTTCCTTTTGCAGAGCTCATGTGTTAGAGTTGAGCAATGTTATGATTCCCTGAGAAACTCCGGATTACTAAGTCTGTCTCTATTAAATGAAATAGAAAAAGTTCAGAGAAATGGGTGAAATCATGCCATTGCAGCATTCAGCTGTGTAGGACTTAGCATGAAGCAAGCTTCTCTGTGGATCCAGTATCAGTGCTTCAGCTTGACTTTAGACGTGGCATTCTTTTTTTTTCTTTCTTTCTTTCTCTGAACCTCTTCTTTACCACTTTCAGGCCTACTTAAATGGATTTTTCATATGACCACTGCTTGCAAAATGCCTTTTCATGAGGTATTTGGAAGGCTGCTTAATACTCTGTGGTGCTTTCTTCTCTAAAAACTGTTGAACTTTGCTATTTTTTTCTGATTTAATGCTACTCTTAATGTCTTTTTTTTTTATTAAATCCTTTCTTTTGCTTTTGATCTTATTTATAGCTGAGCCACTGGTCATATGGAAGCTATTATTGTATAGCATGGAGATGAAAGACTTCATTGCAGTTAAATTAGAGTGAATCATTTGGACCAATAATACACACATACAGTGAGATACCATTTGTGTCAAAATGCCCTGTGTTGTTCCTTTTGTAACATAGCAGTTGAGGTTTATAAGCGCTTTACACAAATCTGCTTTCCGTCAGAGCTATGCATTTTGACAATACTGAACACATGTTAACATGCAGTACCTTACTGCTAGCTTGCTCCATGTAGACCATGCCTATATAGTACCAAGTACTCAGATGAAAAGTACACACTTCATTTACCTATCAGTGTCAGATATCGGGATACTTGGGAGATATTAGAATTAAGAGGCTAGGTTGTTTTACTTTTTCAGCTTTCATCATTTTAAAGGAAAGAAGCATTGTTCTGTATTTAATAAAATTAGAAATAGTTTTTTACTTCATAAACATAATCTCATGCCTAGAGAATAATTTTAGATATGGAAGAACTTTGGATCTAGTTCAGCCAGTTCATTTTACAAACAAAGAAACTGAGGTCCAAAGGATTTAAGTGATTTGCCCAAAGTCACACAGATGCTAAGTTACAGAGTTGGCAATAGGAATTGACTCCCAGTTCATTACATTTTTCCACTACTATATTCCATGCCTTGTTATGAGGAGTACTATGGTTGTATTGTGTAAAGCACTCTTAATTTAGAGCCAGCTGAGACCTAGATCCAATCAGTTCTTAGCTCCAGTGCTGTGAGACCCTGGGCCAAACTCTCTGAATTTCACTTTTTTTCATCTGAAGATGGAAATAATATACTTGTACTTCCTGCCTGTCGTATGGTGATTCTGAGGAAAGAAATTCCTAGAATATTATATAAATATGAATTTTTCTTCATAAATCTTTTTATCAGTCATTTATGAAGGACCTAATTAGATGCTCTGCAGAGAAAACTTCAGTGACACCGGCCCTGCTTTGTCCCTATACTTGCAGTCTCTGATTTATTCCTCAGACATTTTTTAAATATCAGGTTTATGACCTTTAGCCAACTGACCCTGCTCTCTCTCCTGTTACTGGCAATATCTTTGTTGACAAATCTGATAGTCTTTTATCAGAAAGATAAGACAGATCTTTCTTGATCTCACTTCTACATGTACTGCTATTGACTACTATATATTCCTGGATATTCTCTATTCACTGGATTTTCAAGATATTCTCTCTGCTTATTTTTTTCCTACCTGACTCAAGTCTCTGTCCTGGGCTTTTTCTTCTCACTCTCTCTATGTACTCCCTCTCTCTCTCTTGGTGGCCTCATTAGCTCCTGTTGATTTAATTGCCATCTCTATGTAAATGACCCATATATTTATATATCCAGACTTAATTTCTCCCCTGAGGTTTAGTTCCACATCACTGTCTATTATACATTTCAAAGTGGATGTCTCAAAGACATCTCACATTCAGTGTGCCATTATCTTTCTTCTATACTACCCTTATTCCAGATTTTCCCATTTCCGTCAAGACTACTACCATTCTCCCAGACCTTATCCTCCTCTCCTCACTGTCTCTCACTCCACATATCCAATCAGTTGCCAAATCTCACTTCTTCCCATGTCATTCCCATTCCAACTTTCTACTCATATGGCCACCACGTTTTGTTGAGGCCCTCACCACCTTTTACATTGAATATTATAACACTTTCCCATCGATATCCTGATCAGAAATCATTCCCCACTCTAGAATACATGTGTCATCCACACAGTTGATTTCCTTCAAAGGCACATTTGACCATGTCATGGCCCTACTCCACAAGCTCCAATGGTTCCTTATTGCCTTGAAGATCAAAACCTAGCCCCAGGTTATCTTTCCAATCTTTTGTGTGTGTTATAAGACCATACTGACCTTTCCTTTGTTTCCATACATATCACTTTATCTACCATCTCTAATACTCAGAATACACTGCCTCCTCATTTCTGCCATACAGAATCCCTCTCTTTCTTCAAGCATAGCTCAAGTACCAGCTTCTGAAGCCTTTTCCTAACCCTCTCAACCACAAGTGTGTTCCCTGTTTGTATTTATTCTCTTTATGCTTATCCTCTGTGTGCTAATCTACATATATGTTATTTCTCTCCATAAATGTAAGCTCCTTGAGATTGAACGAGTAAAGGCTTTATTAAACTCATAATATGCTGAGCACCACAGATATAAATACAAAAGTGAGACAGACCCTACACTCGAGGGTCTTATGTCTAGGAGAAAGGGGGCCAAGGAATATGGTAGGGCTGTGGGACTAGAGAAGAATGTGCCTGTGGTGAAGATGAGGACACTGGGTCCAAAGGACAGCAGAGTCCATGGCTTCAGTCTTCCCAGGCAAGGTCTCTGGTGTTTCTGTTTGGAGGGGAGAGCAGTAGCTGTGGCATCAGTGTCAAGTAGGTACTGTCTCATTCTTTGTATTTTCATCCTCATCAGCTAGCCCAATACCCAGCACACATTAGGTGCTTAATAAATGATTGTTACTTTGGCTTTTGCTATTTGCTTCTAGTAATATCAAGTCACTTCTCAGAGCCCCAGGCAATTTTCTTAGTGTTATAAAAATAATCATTTACATCATGTTTTCTGGTTTACAAAGTACTATCTTGACAACCATGCAAGTTATATCTGATCTTGCAAGATGGAAACTGAGGCTCTGAGAGACCCAGATGAGTTGGCCACAGCCCCATGGCTTTGAGTGGCAAAGCCAGGAATCCAGTCCAGTTCTTTTTTACCTCTACACTCTGAAGCTTCTCTACAGATTCTGCTTTGTCATTTGGCACATATAGTTCGATTCTTCACACAGATGATATTACAGTATACAGAACAAGAGTTGAATGCCATTACTTTTGAATGTGTGTGTGTGTGTATGTGTGTGTGTGTGTGTGTGTATACATCAGAGACAAATAAGGGCACTTATGCAGTCAGCCTCTCTTGTAACTTTTAGGAATCAAATAAAAACCTAAATTACAAAACACTTTAAATTAGAACCTTTTTATAATGGGGACACCTTTAAATATCCCTTTCCCAGTTCTTTGATAATTTGTCTATGGTTTGTTTTGTTTTGGGGGGGTTTTGACCCATTAAGCGGAACAGTATAATAATTGTATTGTTTAACACCTCATCATCAGAAAAGCTACCTCCACTCTATGAACTTCAACATGGCTGCCAGTGAGCAGTAAAAGCAAGGTCTATGTGACCGTTCTCTTTAAAAGATGCACTTTTAAACTAAATGGTATTTTTCACATTTGAGAAAATAAGTTTGCTTTCCTTTGATATGACAGAGATACTGGCAAGATAATTGAAACTGAAATCTAACACTCTGCAACTGTCATGTATAATTGATATTTCATGGGGAGATTACAATTCAGACACCAAAACTGTTTTCTTTGTCAATGGGTGTCTAATTACAGGGAAAACCCATCAACTTTGTTCTGTGTTTGTTGTGAAACAAAAAACGGGGGAAAGAAGAAAAATTAATTTCAAATGCCAGGATTTTCTTTTCTCCCTTATATTCCTGAAGTTGGTTTTTTTTCTTTCTTTTTTTTAAAGGCCTTCATCAACAAGAGTGATTTGAGACCAGGGTCTACTTAAAAATATGAAAGCTCTGGATTTCTAAAGTGTCATCAAGGTGGTGCAATTTTAGAAGGATTGTGGTAGTATAAGAGTACCTTTGGTCTAAAAACCTGTTTTGAGACAGTTATCTCAGGAGATAACATTAACAAGGATTGAATAACTGCCAAATGAAATTTAATACATTTTCACATCTATGAAACAGGCCTCTTAAATACAAGTAGAATAATTACTTTCAGACTGCTTGCTGGAAACAAAAGGAATAAAAACAGTGAACATCTCTTTTGTTTTTGTTGTTTGTTTTTAGCTTAGAATAAAGACAAAGATATTTACTAGAGTGCTTTCCTTCATTCCCCATGTAAAAATGGCCTTGCCATCCACTACCTAATTGAAATTTCATATCTTTTAAATCTGTTTATGTTGTGGGAGAAGCAGCAGCGGTTGAATTCAGAGTTCTTGTTAGACTTCTTGGCCCTGACTGATATAGTGAATTTTAGGGTTTTTTTTCTCCACCATAAGGAATATAGAGAGGCTGCCACTGTAAGAGTTTGTGTTGCATTATTTGAAATGAAAGCTGTTGTCTCCTTTAAGAAGAAAGTCTCTCTGATCCCTTCTGAACAAATGGACATCTTTTAAAAGGCTTGGAAGCTTCTAATTAACTTACATAATGCCATCCGTGTTATTTTTTAAATTAGAATAACAGTATCACCTCTAATTCACAGCAAACATCAGACAAGTTAATTAGCCTGTTTGAGCCTCAGTTTCCCCATTTGTACAATGAGGGAGCTGGATTAGATGATCCCTAAAGATCCCCCCAAACTCTGAAGTCTTGGATTTTAAAGTTCTGTCAATGGATCACAGATTTAGAGCTTGAAAGGTGATAGGCCATTTGTTTCAAATCTTCTCATGTTGCAAAAGAGGAAACTAAGGTCCAAAGAATTTAAGTGATTTTCCCAAGCTCACATAAGCATGAGAAGTAGTATTTGAATCCAGATTCTCTGAATGTAGGGCCTCTTTATCACAGAATGTGGCCTGTTAGGTTATTTCAAACCCCAGTGTTCTGAGTTCATGAACCTTTATAGACAATTAAATTACTTCCAGTGAGCAATTTATGCACTCAGACAATTGAAATAGGTGTATCAGTAATCCATATACAGTCAAACATAAAATTGGACGCCCCCTAGTATTAACATATCAGATACAAAAACCTAAATGGGATCACTCTATTTTGTTAAGTTGTTTCTAATTCTTTATGACCCCATTTGGGGTTTTCTTGTCAAAAATACTAGAATGATTTGCAGTTTACTTCTCCAGTTCATTTTACACATGAGGAAACTGAGGCATACAAGGTTAAGTGACTTGCTCAGGGTCACACAGCTAACAAGTGTCTGAGGATAGATTTGAACTCAGGAAGATGAGTCTTCCTGACTCCCAAACCAGCCCTGTATGCATTATGGCACCAGCTAATTCCCCATCACTGTATAACCCAAGAAAAAAAGAGAGAGTAAACATATAGGAATTTGTGATGCTCGGAAGTTAGTTCTGTTCACTATTTTTTAAATATGGAATATTGATCTAAATGTTTTCTTAAGGTGCCTTCTACAGATATTATTATGGATATTCATTATAGACCAGTATTAATAAGTTTGGAATGTCTAAGAATCTAGAGAGGGGGAAGGTAATAAAAACTTTCAGGGCTTTGAGGGAATGGGCATTTTTAAGGGATGGCTACCTTGGTGCCACCTGACTCCCAGCTGGAAGGAATGATTTAAGGAGTTGTTTTTGCCTGACTAGGAAAGCTTTGACTCAGCTGCAGACCTGTTCAATCCGGGAGAGTCGGGGTGGGAAGTGAAGATTCTTGCCTTTGTCTATAAAGATGACAACATTGATCACCTGCTTCATCAGTAGAACATGCACTTTGGGTTGTCCTTCCAGAAATGGTCATAGATTTGTGCTGAGATGCCCACACTTTCTTTCCTGATCCCTCTAGTTATTGAAAGAACATTTTTTTGCAAGACAAATGACAGGCATTAGGTCTAAGACTGAAAAAGAGTACAGGTTCATATGGGAAATTCTTCCATGGACACAGACAGAATGGAAGGATCTTCTTCAAAAATAATTCATATCAAATGTAAAAAGAATATATTGTTTTTCTCAAAGCCTTGGATTTCATTGGCATAATGGAAGGGTTTTTATAGGGACACATGGAAACAAATGGTTGTACTTCCAAGGGTTTGTACATATAATTTAGGCTCCTTTTGTACATTCTACCAGGTTACCAAAAAATCAGGAGTGTTTAACTGAAGATGTGGCATAGTGCAGAAGTATACAGAGGCAGGTAACTAATACCTTCCCCTGGAAAAGTTCTGGTTATTACACAGATCATTTCATTTACCCCTTAAAGTAACTACAATAAAATCATAGTCTATTATGATTGACTTCTCCCCTAATATAAGATAGAAAGTACTCTGCAACAGCTGATTCCCACCCTTTCTTGAAAACTTCCAGTGAACAAAAATCCACTGTACTAAAACAGAAAATGATTAATATTACAAAGTTAATGAATAGATAGTAGAAAATGTGGGGGGAAAGTAGAACCCAAAAATAGATTAGATCTTATGATTGTTTTAAAACCCCCCCATGCTTATTTTTCACCACAGAGAGATTCAGATTGTAAAGTCATTGCACACAGAAAAGGCATAGAGCTAAATGAAAATGGAAACTTAGGGAAGAGCCATATATAACAAGAAAAGATCAAATAGAAGTGAAATGGTTCTAGAATTTTCATAAATAGTTGGAGTATGCAAATATTGTCACATTAAAGGGGTTGGAGGGCAGCTAGATGCAGTGGATAGAAAGCCAGGCCTGAAGTCAGGGAGACTTATCTACCCGAGTTCAAATTTGGACTCAGATACTTCCTAGCTGGGTGACCCTGGACAAGTCACTTAACCCTGTTTGCCTCCCTGTAAAATGAGCTGGAGAAGGAAATGGCAAACTACTCCTGTAGCCTTGCCAAGAAAACCCCAAATGGGGTCATAAAAAAGTCAGATACAACCAAAACACCACCAACGATAAAAGTCAAGACGATACTAAATAAGTTTTCCCCCTTGTGAATACTAAAGTGATCAGGAAAACTAAGTTATTTAATATTTCAGTTGATTAATACTTAAGGGAAAGATGAAGCATTAACTTTGAATTGCATGAACAGATGCATTCCAAAAAGATTTGAAAGAGAATACTTCTACAGCAAAGGAATTGGAAGTTTCTTTCATCTAGTCTGTGATTCATTTCAGTGACTTGGGATTTTAATAGGCCTATATGAACTTTAAGAAATTAGGTGCACTGTGAATACCTAATAGATGTGAAATTGCATGACATTGGTTATGTAAGTGGTGGTTGAGAGACTTAAAGATCTAGCATTGAATATAACTGTAAATCCTCATATCTGTAGCTTATATCTTAGATTAAATGAAAAACTATTGATAGATTTTTTTTTCAAAAGTACAAATGAATCATCAAGAAAATGGTAAGACAATTCACCCAGAGTATCTGAGTATTTGTCGCTCTTCTCTTCTATAGGAAGAAAATAGAAATACAGTAATGCATTTCTTTATGTCATATCAAAATATTGAAGAACCCTGAAACATTTAGCCTGAAAAAAGTGAAGATTACAGAGAACATGATAGCTGTCTTCAAATATTTGAATGACTGTCATGTAGAAAAGGGATTAGACTAATTCTTTGTCACTACTAAAGTCAAGATCAGTGCTTAGAAGTTACATGAAGTAAGATTTCCTTTCAGTGAAAGGAAGAATACTCATACTGTAGTTAGTTATATTCATAAATAGACTAGGCAGCATTGTGAGAAAACAGGATCCCCTTGCTTCATGTGTTCAGGCAAAAGATATTATGGAAGGGTAGGAGATTGGACTTTATGACACACACCCCAAGATCCTTCCCAACAGTAATATTCTAGTATTCTAATGCATTATTTTTATCTTTTGTATATCTAAGAGCCTTGCCAAGCTCAATGGTGACATCAGGCTCTAGTTGGATTATTTCATTTTGGGTTTTTTTTCTTCTTCTTGAGACTAGGTCTCCCTAATTAGTTCAGGCTGAAAGTAAAGCAGCCACTCATGGATCCCACTGCTGATTGGCAAGGAAGTTTTGACCTGCTCTGTTTCTGATCTAGGTCAGTTCATCCCTCCTTAGACAGCCTTATCCCCCATGCCTACACCCCCTACTTCCAGGGACTTGCCATAGTGACATTGTTCCTACATATACCCAATTGGCATTATCCCTATTGTAGTTGAGAACTCCCATACTCAAGTGATCCGGCAGCCTCAGCCACCCCAGTAACAGAGACTAGCACCAACAACCACACTCAGCTAGGTGTTGATTATCTTAAAAAAGGAGTAAATACTGTGTATAAGCTGAATGAAATATATGTCATTAAAGGCCCAATGAAAGTCTATCACCAGTCTGCTTGTGTCTGAAATTCACACAATTGGAGTCATTATTTGTGTTTATGGCATCGAATCCTTAAAACTGATGTCGTTAATATGTTACCTGGAAGAGGTAGGACATCAGTGGGTAGCAAAAGGCAGAGAAAAAGTAAGGGAAAGGGCTAGAGCACTGGGTCCAAGAGAGTACCAGGTCTAGTTGGACTCCAGAGTGGGGGCTCTCCAGAACCAGCATAAAGACAGTCTTGGAAGGGAAACTCAGAGCAGAGAAACCACAGCAGGAGGTAGAGAAACACAAACATCATCTACTTTGCAATTTCCTCAAGTCTAGTACTTGTTACCAAGTTTTATTGTAACAATATGGCATAGCATTTTAGGAATGACAAAGAATTCGAAGCCACAAAAGAAAATCTGGATTTAGAAGGAAAGAGCACTGACACAGGTGAAATTCTAATGAAATTCATGTGTATTTCATTTTCTTAACATTTACCAAAACAGAAGACACTGAACAGTCATGTATACTGTTATTAGTCCAAAAACATTCTTGAGTTTTTCCCAACTGTCTCAAAACAAGCCTTTGAGATTTTATAAATAACAAACTAGTCATTTTTGCCTGCAGAGTAGTGGTAAGGACTCTTTTTTTAAAATGGCACTGTACTATGAAAATGCTTATAGTAGTAGGTTAAGAGCTCTCACAAAAGGTTTTATTTAGCATTAGGGTTAGACTTCAAGTTAGTGGACAGTAGAAAGAACACTGGTCTTGGAGATATAGAATCATATAATCTCAGAGTTGGAAGAGACCCCAGATGCTATCTAATTCAGCCTGTCCCTGACCAAGAATCCCCTCTACAGAATCTCCAAAAGTGTGTTTCCAGCTATAATAATAAAGATTTCAAATGAAAGGAAATGCACTGTTGCCTAGGACCACCCATTCCACTTTTGGACAGCTATCATTGTTAGACACTGAACCCAGTGGTGCAGGCATGTTCTGAGACCAGAGAAGAGAATAGCAGAATTCTTATGTACTTCCTTCACCCTAGATATTTTTCTTCCCAAAGCCTAGGATTTTGATACCATGGCATACATACTGCTTGGTATCCACTACAATCTCCAGATCTTTTTGAAAGAGTTGTTGTCATGCTACATCTTCTTCGTGCTCCACTGTAGCTTTTGGTTTTATATTTTAACCTAACTATAGAAATCAGAAGACCTAGAAGTGTAAAGACAGAAGGAATTGATTTAGTTCCTGACACCAGTGCTCCTGAGTTATATGACTTTTGGCAAGTCACTTAATTTTTCTGATTCTTTGTCTATAAAATGGAATGAATATTGCATTGTTGTGAGAAAACACTTTGTAAAGTGCCATTTAAAATGTGTTTTATATTTAAGAAGGTGGCAGCTTACACATGAGAATACTCAAGAGATATTTTCTTTATAGCTGGTCTCTGGATTTACCAAATCAGGTCACCTGAAAAGCTATGTTACTTAGGTTACAAAATGAACCAAAATATATTTAGTTTAGTCTGAATGAGCTATATGATTCTCCCAAAACTTTCTAGTTGATTTTTTAAAAATTATTTTAAAAAATCAAACACTTCATGGGGGGAATTCTCTTTTTGCTATTCTAAATATTTAAAAATATTTGGTGTTTTTTTGTAATTATCTTGGTCAGATTTGGTTGTTGTTTTTCCCCTTGGGGAAAAAAATAATTCATTTAATTTATTGGTCTCAAATTAGTGATGACAATTTTGCTTTATTACTTTGTATCTTTTATTAGAAAGATTGTTTTCTCTTTCTTTGGTGATATTGATTCATGGAAAATAGCTTTAGAAATAGGAATTTCACTTTCATATATTTAGGCTCATTATCCCACTCATATCTATCTGCCTTATATATCAATTAAGCAATAGAGTTTTTTTAAAAATTCATAGTAGAAAGTCTAGCTTTCAAGAAAAAGATGTGTTATATGTATGTTCCTCAAGTTATATCATGTCTGCTTGGGTTGTATTTAGGCATTCACTAGTCAACAGTTCCTCCCACAGTTACCACATGCCAAAAGTACCTAGACCCAGTAGTGTGTGTGTCTATACCTAATAAACATCTTGAGAGCATCTTTCAAGCTCACTGCCCATTTTCCTCTTTGTGCATTCCTTTCTGGAGCCATAAGAAACATTAGCTTATCTATCATATGATGCCTTTCTGAGCCGAGAATGGTGAAAATAATGAAAGGATCTCCAGTGTGCTTGCCTGGCAATGATGGCATGACTGGTGTGTTTAATAAAACCTTTATTGGTACATTTTCCGGTGTGGTGGTGTTGGCAGAAATGGTCCCCCTTTGGATTTGGAACTCGGCAGCTGATGAAATACAGTAAACATTAATTTGGAATGGGCTGCCAGTTTTGGAAAGCCAGGTGACATTTTATTATATTTGTACTGAACAGGGGCTGTGCCGCATACTGCTGTAGCTTCCGCTGTCAGAGGCTTAGCTGGCATTATGGAAAAAAAAAATGGCAGGCCTGAGAATCTTATCCCCTGAAATGAAAGTCGAATGCCAAATTGAAATTCCTACAGGATTTCCGATAGCAATGGGGGAATTGAGAAGCCCACAATTAAGCATATGGGCATTAAGATAATTGTCAGATCTGTTGGCGGACATGATAGAAGACAGATGGGTACGAATCAGTGCGCTCCACTGCAGCACCCTGGGAGACAATTTGACGTTTTACCTGCCTGAGCTACCCTGCCATATTTGTCACTAAATGTGCGGCACAGCATCTTACTGAGTGTTAAGTGTTTTTTGCCCGATAGTATAGGTAGATGCATAGGACTCTGGTGCCCTCTAGTGAAAAGCCATCAAGAGCAATGTTAAATACTGGTGTCTCCTTCCAACTGATGTTTGGCTGTCTCAGGAACTACCTTAGTTTCCATTCCCACTAAACTATGTCATATCTTGCTTTTTTTTTAGGTTGGTGCCCATCGTGAAGATGGTGTGGCTCTAAGAGGCAGCCATTCTCTTGTGCCAAACCAGGTTCCAGTCCCACAACTCCCAGTTCAGTCGGCCACTTCCCCTGACTTGAACCCACCCCAAGATCCATACAGGGGTGAGTCTTCCACAGAAGTGCTCTTCTGATCTATATGCTTCACCTGTTCCCATGTTAGGTTAGAAACTGAAATTTGCATACTTGGTATTCATTTCTAGATTAAAAACTGGCACAAAACCAAAGATCAAGTTCAACATAATAAAGTAAAATGAGAAAGCAACCATGTAGAACCTGTTCTTCACAGGTTCCATTTCTCCAAAAACTTTTTTTAAAGTTCTTTAGGACTCTGGTTTCATTTGAGTGGGGAATGAGACATCAGATTGATGCCAGTAAAGTTTATTTTAGTTATTTACACATTTTTCACTCAGTCGATAAAATTACTATTCAGATCACTTATGTGGTTAGATGTAACATGAATATAAGGCTTCCTAAAAGGGAGGAAGGATTTTTTTAATTGAAGGAAATTTAGAAAGAAAGAAAATTGGCTGTATAAAGCAGAGATTGTCAAATTAGTTCTCTGGTAGGGAGAAATCCAGCATGATTACATGCCTACTCTGATAGACAGGAGATTTCATAACATCTATGGATAGACACCCAAGACCATTTATTGTCTACAACTTATTTCAGGGCTGGAAATTTTTTTTCCAAGAAGACATCTAGCTTATCCCTCTGCCTCTTTTTTAAATTTTTATTATTTTGCTTTTTGGAGGGCAATTAGGGTTAAGTACTTGCCCAAGGTCACACAGCTAGTTTCTGTGTTAAGTCTCTGAGGCCAGATTTGAATTCAGGTCCTCCTGACTCCAGGACTCTATTCACTGCGACATCTAGCTGCCCCTTCCCTCTGCCTCTTAACTCATTACAAATGATGAGTTATACAAAAGGAAACAAATTTTTAGATCAAAATAGCTTCAATAATAATTGCTGGAGCCAATTTTTAAAAATATTTTAAGCCTAGAAAGGTGAGCCATGTCATATCCCCGATTTTCTTCAGATGTGTTTGTCAAAACTGAACAAATTTGAGGATGTTAAGAACCTAAATTTCTGGGCTCATAGAAGCATTTACAATTCAACTCTAGCAGTCACTGATAGTTGATGGTATAAGTTATTTGGATCCCATAGTCATTCCCCAATTGTAACCATGACCATCTATGATTAAAACAAAAATGTGTAACTAACATACACATCTCTTTTAGTCACTAATTATTCTTTGAGTGAGAAGGAAGCCTAATTCAGTAATATCATTATGGTGTCTTTTGAAGTCTTACTGACTGAATGTATTTATTTTATGCCACAGGAATAATATTTTAAGGATTTTTTCTATTAAATCATGCACATAGAAAAACTCAATATAATAGCTGATATTTACTTGGGTTCTTAATCAGAACATTGAGGTGTGTGATTTTCATGATTATGATTTTCATTGCAATTAAGTTGATGTTTTGTAGACAGTGAAATTACCATCTACTCCAAAAGATTGCAAAATAGAATTTAACCTCAGAGCCCATGCAATATGAAAACTGGTTTCAGCAGGTGCATTTTGGAAACTTCCCCAGTTAGCATAAAAGATCGACAGTCTGAGCAAAAGGGTCAGAGTTCAGCCCTCCTCGTTGTCTAGCTGGCAGCCCCACAATAAGTAACATACACGTCTGTGCATTTAGTCTTTTGTCTGAACATTGGCAATAGTAACACAGCCTTTTTTTTCCCTCTAGGCATGCCAGCTGGATTGCAGGGGCAGAGTGTATCCTCAGGTAGCTCTGAGATCAAATCTGATGATGAGGGAGATGAAAACCTGCAAGACACGAAATCTTCTGAGGACAAGAAATTAGACGACGACAAGAAGGATATCAAATCAATTACTAGGTCAAGATCTAGGTAACAGTATATAATACTGTCGCTTCATTTAATTCCTTTATTGGACTTTGATGAAGTGAACAGAACAAGGAAGAAACTATTTAGTTTTTTCCTAGCAGGTAAATCCACAGCTGAAAAGGCCTATTCTAGAAGTACTGATAGTATCATTTCAGATACCGGTACTCTAGTAATGCCTAAAATCCTCTTAAGATCATCAATTTGGGCACCAAGAAAACTGTGTACCATAAAAAATAATCATTGATAGACTCAAAAATAAAACACTGCCCTTTTAAATCTACACTCATTTGTAAATTTGATGCAAAATGTTATTCTTTTTGAAGTGTTTCTAAAAAAAAATCAAAATTGCAAAACAATATAAAATACTAGTCCAATATATTGGTACACTGTACTCTTTTCTCTTACCCTTACATCTGGATACTTACTTTATCCCAGTTTTAATAGCATTGATATCTGTATTTTTATGGTGACAAATTGAGCCATAGTTCAGAATCACATCTAAATTGTTGACGTTCTTCTTTTTCAGTGCCTATATAGCTAGAAGGTATGATATATAATTGTATTCACCTCTTAATAACTGCTGTTGTCTAGTTTATTTTTAATGCCCAACATAGTTACATCCTGATTTATCTTGAATTTTTACCTCCATCTGACAGTGATGAGCTTCTGCTGCTACTACTCCCATTCCTGATCTTTTAGCTCCCCTTAACGAGTTTCATTTCCACAGGGAAGCCTAATTGATATCTCACATTTATAGAGTACTTTCAGGTTTACAAAGTACTTCCCTCACAATGACCCTACCAAGTGAGGTTAAGTGATTTGGTCCCAGCCATGCCCCTAGGAAACATCAGAGCATGGACCTGACATTCTTCTGCCCCCAGGTCTAGGGTTTATATCTACTTGTCCTTCAACTATACCATACTGCCTCTATTTACTTTTAAAGAAACCATGATTATATCCAGGTGTCTTTTAACAAACAAGAACAGACTTTGATGGCATATTTATCTAAAGATTTCCTTAGACAAAGAACTTCAGTTAAGCCATGAAGTCACTGTGGCTGTGAGGTCTTTTGTCTGTTGCCATCTTGTCCCCTGATGAAGTCAAGGCACCTAGAGAGAATAGCTTAGGTGCTGTCTGCTGCTGATTAGTTCATTTCATTAGAGCACCAGACTAATAAGGTCAGCATCATAGTTTCACTGACCATGGATTTTCAGTTGTTATCCACTCAGACTACAGACTGTATCCTGAATTTCAGTCAGACACTTCACAAGAAGGCAACCAATTTAGAAATCTTGGAAGGATTCATTCATGCAAATCCATTACCAGGAAGGCAAAAACTTTTCAGATTACATGCCAGACTTCCTGGGTTAGGAGAGTTATTTTAGTAATGCATAGTACATTCCATAAGTATTGGCCTTTAAGTTTAAAGATAACATAGTCGAGATTGTTTGTGTTCATATGTGTGGATGGTTTATTTATCTGAAAGAAAAAACTGATGCATTTCTAGACAACTCTTCTACATAATGAGTGTGGTTATTTGTTATATTGTTATTTGTGGTTATAGTCGTGTCCCTGTTAGTCTACCCTATTGTCAGTACCTAGGAGACAGCAAGCACATTAACCAATGGGCTGCTACCATCATACTAAAGTTAATTAAGTTACTCCCCATCAAAGGAATATATGCCCATTCTCATGGCTGAAGAGGGAAGGATACACACATACATACACACACACACACACACACACACACAAGCAGCACAGAAGGGTGACCCTGATCCTGAGACAGTTGTGCCAACGTTGATTCACTAGCACAGACAGTGATGCAAGACTAGCATTTCCACCTGCTTTTCAACTTTGTTAGAGTTGCCGTAGTCTAAAAGACTTGGATAAATGTTATGGGCTAAATAGCCCAATTTATGCCTGTATCTAAATTAACTTGGGAGCTCCTATGAAGATGGGAGAATGAGAGATATCCTAGGAGCAGCTCCCACCCCCAAAGTAATATAGGCAGAAAGCCCAAATGCTCCTGCTTCTAGCTTCCCTCCCTCCTTCCTCCTTATAGGTTCTGGCTTATATCAGTTCTGTTCAATTTTAAGAACCAGTTATCAAAATTAAGGCCTGGACAATGAAGGGTGAGAAGACAGCTGAAATGGCTTAGAGAGATGAGCCCAAGACTCAGAAAGTAGAGAAGGTAGCAAGGAGGATTGTTGAGTCTAAGAAACAAGAAAATATAGGATACTGTAAGGGTAGCACTGGTTGCAACTACTTAAAATATAGCACAGGAGGATATATACAGCCATCTTGAGAGAAAGGAAAAGAGATCTCATTTCAAAGGCTTCTTGGAATGTTCCTCTCAACAGTGAACTTGAGGGAGCCATCTCTTGGATCCTGCATCACCAGTCTCAAAGGTCCTAGCAAAGGGACTATAGGAAATTAGTAGAACCCAGAAGAACATGACTAGCAAAGGTTAAGAATACTCTTATCAATCAGTTGTCAATAATTGTCTACTAAGCACTAGGAATACAAAATCAAAAGTGAATTTCGTATAGAAATATATACAAAATAGTTTGAAGATGATTTGGAGGAAAGAACCAACAGATTGGGGAATCAGGGAGACTAAGCCCCACTCCAGTGGCCACTTGGAATTTTCCTACAGCATTAGCCTTTCTGGTCATCTCACAGTCTGAGGGACACAACAGCAGTATCCAGCCAGTGCTGGAGAGGGGATACAACAGTATTAGGCCTTAAAAAAAAAGCAAGGATTGGGGGTAGGAATCATAATCTCAACAAGGAAATCATAGGAAAATTAATACAGTGAGATGTTTTTTTTCTTTAATAATGAAGAACTGACTGAGGAAGAAAAATGTTCATTGCAGTAAAAATTACATTAATGAACAGGAACTAAGTGATAAAGGAAACTGAGGCCAGATCCCCTGAGCTTTGTACAGTTAGCAAAAGGATTTCTTCAAGCCCTACCAAAACAATAGTAAAGCAACTCTAGGAACTTTAAGAGAGTTCAAAGCAACATAAAGTTAAGTGAAAATATCAGACATCAAAAGAGAAAATACAGGCTCTTTTAAAAATCAGCAAATCCAACCAGACGCTAAAGAAATTAGAACAAAATACAGAAACACTCTCAGTAATGGTAGATTGTCTTAGAAGAATAACAGAATTGGAATGAAAAGTGCAAAGGTGGAAGGGAAAATAATGGAACATACTTAAAGTGCATATGACCTAGGAGTGTAGGAGAGAGATACTGGAATAGCACCCAGAGTTCTTCAGTATGCACCTTGGGCTCTAGCAGTTCAATATTGCTCCTTTAAATTGAACTAAATTCCACTAATTGCTATTATTTAACTGAATGTCAGGAATGCACTCTGTTGTAGAAAATATAAAATTAGTAATAACTACTAACTTGTATCCTCACATTCTGAACTAATGAGCCCGTAGTTCATATTAATAGAGCTGTCCTTAAGATCCATCAGTCTACTGAAATTTGACTTGCTCAGCTAACAAGCTACAAATCTGGGAAATTAAAATTCAAAACAGGAAAAAAATAACAGTGTTAAATACATTCTGAAGATATTAAATAAAAGAGGATAGGTTTTTCTCCTAACAATCTGGTGCCCTAGATAAAATCTTTAGCTGAGACTTACTATTGAAAAGTACTCAGAATTCCTTAACAGCAAAATGTTTAATAATGTAGCTATGAAAATAAAACAGGGATAAATGTTACTGCGTCTTATTCTTCACCTTGCTTTTATATTTGATAGAGTTCTGTGTGGAGAGAATCACTGTACAAAGCTTCTGATATTCTAGTCATAATTTAGCATGAATGTCCAATACGCTATTTAAATAGCTGCCAAGGCCACCTGCCCAAGTACTAAAGTGAGGGTTGGCAATTATGTGGTAAATTAGGGTTGTATACATTCCAGATATTTTAGACCAAAATATTCACTTGCAGCACACCCTAAGCACTCAATAAATGATCCCCTTATGTCTTCAGTTATCCAAATTGGCTGTCTAATCCCCCACATAATTGCCAACTCTCCACTTCACTTTGGAATAGCGATATTTGGCAGAAGGTGTTCTGTTTGGGACAAAGAATTAAGATTCACTTACCCTGATCTTAGCAAGCATATTCAGAGTATTTTGTAGGTACTAAAATAAAAACCATTTATCTCTTTCCCACTCATTTTCCAAAATGCCATTGCTTCCATTCTATCCTCCTCTCTTTTATGGATAGAAAAGATGAGAGAAAAAAGTACAGTGACAGTTTGAGTTTTTCATTTCATTCTTTGTTGGAAGAGACACTAAGGAGATGCTTCTGTGTGACAAACACTTCTGTGTTGCTGTTCAGTGATCAGATCAGTTCTTATTAATTTAGCTAGTAGTACATATACATATTAATGGGTCATTTGAAGTTTCAGTAGACTGTTTTAATTTGTTATTGAGACCCTTCTCATTTGAAAAGGTCACTCTTGTGACATTTAGTTATGCTTCCAAATCTGTATTATAAGCCAACAGTGTTTGGGGGGGAAAAAATCTATGCAGTCTATTTGCATAACCAATTTATTTATTTATACATTTATTTATAAGTGAATAATGAATTCAAATTACTTATTAGCCCATGAACCTTTGGAAAACAAGTTCTCATTTTCAAGTCTTCTTTGTGTTATATATAGCACAATGTTTAATGTACAAAATGATTACCCAAATGATTGCCTTTTTGACTTTACCTAGGGGAAACTTGCTTCTGTTGCTGTTCCACCTATTCCGTTGTTGTTCATTATTTCAAGTAGTGTTGATTTCCAAAGTACCTGAGTGCTTTCTAACAGTATCCTGCTTACTAGTTTTGGAGGACATTGCAGGCTTGGGAGTCAGGGGGTGGAACTGGAAAGTAAACAGCAGTTGAGAGGGGGAAAATCAAAAGGAGTTCATTCAGACCTGGCCCAGCTATATTTTATCCCTACTCATTAACAGAAATACACATCAAGGAAACATCGCTGTGCCCACGTTGGCCTCCTAGGCTTAAAGTTGGGCCCAGGAGCCACATTGTTCCAGCCAGGTCATCCGGAAGTACTTGTTACAGAAAGTTGTTTACCCACAATGAGACACTAATGACTCTTTTCCCCACTTATATTTATTTACCCCTTGCCCCACATTTCACTCTGTCCACCCTGTGACTACCAAGGGAATCATTTTAATGCACCAAGTGTCTTAAGTGGCAGTAGATTCCATCACATTCTACAAATTGATCCATGGAGGGATCAACCCAGTATTGTTTCATCCCCAAACCACTATTGTTTCATCCCCAAACAACCCCAGGTCCAGAAGTCTAAATCATCTTCCTCACCTTAATTCTTGATTGTTGATTAACCAAAAGAAATTGTTCTTGTTGAGTTTTTTCAGTTGTGTCTAATTCTTCAGGACCCCTTTGTCTTGCCAAAGATATTGTCATGGTTTGTCATTTCTCTCTCCACCTTATTGTATAGATGAGGAAACTGAGATAAACAGAATTAAGTGACTTGCTTAGTGTCATACATCTAGTAAGTGTCTAAGCCTGGATTTGAACTCTGGCCTTCCTGATTCCAGGCCCAACACTCTATTCACTGCCAGGAATGAACTATTTTTCTTTTAGAAAAGGTCATAAAGAGTTAAATGAAGGAGAAACAGGTGCATCTGGTAATTTCACTCTGCAGCAAGAAAATCATTTTAGTGAAAATTTGGACCTAAAATCACAAAAATCTTAGAGGTGTAAAGGACTTTCAGACATCATCTAGATTCTAGGCCATAGGATTCCTAACATCTTTATAGTAGCCTCTGCCTGATATGTTTATTACAGAGATCTTAGTGCCTATTGTGGCTGCCCATTTCATCTTTTAAAAGCTCAAAGTTGGGGAAGTGGAGTGAAGTGCTGCCGTCAATTAAGCCAAAATTTATTTTCCTGTAACTTTCATGTATTGGTCTTAGGTTTGCCCTTTAGGACAGCACAGAACAAGTCTGTTTCCTCTTCTAGGTGAAAGTTTGCAAATATTTGCAGATTCCTATCACCAACCCCAGCACCTACTCCCAAGTCTTCTCTTCTCCATCCTAAATAGCTCCAGATTCCCTCAACTCCCCTTCATTTATAAAAAAGGTTCCTGACCCCTTCCTAGCCTGCTCCCTGTCTGAATAATCTTTAGTTTGTCATTATCTTTAAAGGGAAGTGCCCGGAAGTAGGAACAATATGAATGCTAGTTGCTCCCCTCACCTATTCTTAAAATACTTGATTTCTAGAACAAGGAAAAGCCATGGACATCATCTAGTTTGGCCTCCTAAGAGGGAGAAAACAAGGCTCAGAAAAAGTCAAGGACCTTACCTAAGATTATACAGCTGGCAGTGGCAAAGTATGGACTAGACATCCAGCTTTTCAGAACTCCTTTGCCTTTTTAAATATTTTTTAAACCTAAATGCTGGGGCTTAAACTTAGACCTATTTTACCTTCCCTTGTTTAAGCCTATTGAGATCTTTTTGAATCACTTATTTTCCATTGGTTCCAAATGCCATTCAGAATGGAACTTTTCAAAAACTTCTTATTTTAAAATGTACTTTGCTTACAGGGGTCATGCTCCCTATAGGGTAAGAGAAAACAGGCTGTGGTGCTGCTTTTTGAAATGTAATGTTTGTTGTTGAAATGTACATTGTTTTACTTTGGCTGTTATCCTGTGCTCTTTCATTCTCCCAATGCAAACAATATGTGGCCCTGATTCTGACTTGGCCATTGCCTCCAGTTTGATTTGAGCATTATATCTTTGAACCATTAGAAAGAACCATTAGCTCTTTTCTCAGGTCAAGAAACATGCTGGAGATTTAATGGGATGAAGAGCTATCTTCATAGGCAGTCTCAAGAGCAAAGACATTCCCAAAATTCTGGCCTCAGATGGAGAATCTCAGTGAAAAACCTTAAGGGAAAGATAACCCAGGGGAAGGAGGAATAAAGAAAATATTTAGAAAGCTTTCCCCGCCCCACACCATTAGAAAATGTTATGTCTTTTTTTATTTCATAGCAATAATGATGATGAAGACCTTACACCAGAGCAGAAAGCAGAACGTGAAAAAGAAAGGAGGATGGCCAACAATGCCCGTGAGCGCCTGCGTGTGCGTGACATTAATGAGGCTTTCAAGGAGTTGGGCCGCATGGTGCAGCTCCATCTGAAGAGTGACAAGCCCCAGACAAAACTCCTGATCCTCCACCAGGCTGTGGCTGTCATTCTCAGCTTAGAGCAGCAAGTGCGAGGTCAGTATTACAACATATCCTACCCTTATTTATCCCCGAAGTAATGATGTGGGTGTTTAGCTCTGAAGCTGATCATTGTTATAAGCAATGGCAGATATCAGGCAAGGTTCTTACACTGTAAAGCAAAGAAAATTCATAGTCCAAAATTATCATTCCATCTTGAGGTCACGTTGAAAGTCTATAAGTTTTATGCAACTCTTTCTTTTAATTATAGTATTTAGATTTTAAAACTCCAGTTTGAAATTTCCCAAGTGTATCATCTGAATCCAGAGTTTAGAATATCTGCCTTGTTCACTTTTCTGAATTATAAGCTTGGTATCCAGATTCAGTATCCAATTCAGCCTGAATCATCTTCTCACTTGCTTCCTACTTCCTACACAAGCATTTAACATACCAGCAAAGTGTGTTAATTACAAAGTGCTATTGTTAATAACATTAATTCAGTGGCTGTGAAAACTCCAAGTTTCATCACATTACTACCTTAACCCCAGAAGTAGTACCTGGGTTAACTAAATAATTGGATCAAGATAGAGGTCGGATTCACCAGACTGAACCATTTGGCAATGCTCTTTGCTTTAATGTTACACAGAAAGGAATCTGAATCCTAAAGCAGCATGCCTGAAAAGAAGGGAAGAAGAAAAAGTATCTTCAGAGCCTCCTCCACTCTCATTGGCGGGACCTCACCCTGGAATGGGAGATGCATCGAATCATATGGGACAGATGTGAAATGGTAAGTTCTACTTTCAACCATTGAAGATATCATTCTAGACCTAAGTCATCAGACATTTTTTTTAAAATAAGCTTTAATTGAGACCTCTCCCAGAAAATGATTCTGAAATGCTCATCCAAAAAAAAAAAAAAAAAAAATCCCATGCTAAAATCTGTTCATTAATTTTACTTTTTTTTTTTCTTTTACTTCTTTCACAGGTCCAAGTTGCCACATTTCTTCATTAAAACAAGAGACCACTTCCTTAACAGCTGTATTATCTTAAACCCACATAAACACTTCTCCTTAATCCCCCTTTTTTGTAATATAAGACAAGTCTGAGTAGTTATGAATCACAGACGCAAGAGATTTCAGCATTCCCGATTATCAAAAAACAAAAAACAAAAAAAAAGTGCGACTTGAGGGACGACTCTCTTTAACATATCATTCAGAATGTTTAAAGCAGAATGTTGCGAGCTGTGGCACGCAGCCCAGAGACTGAATGGCAATCTTCTCCACACTGTGGAACAATGCATTTGTGCCTAAACTTCTTTTGGAAAAAAAAAATATAATTAATTTGTAAGTCTGAAAAAAATATTTAATTTAAAAATTGTAAACTTGCAATAATGAAAAAGTGTACTTCTGAAGAAAACTACATGAACGTTTTTGTTGGTGTTGTAGTCAGCTAGTGTTTATACTTACTGGATATTGAAGGGGGAGCTTTGCTGCCCTAGTTACAAAACCAGCAAACGTCCTAATGAAAATGAAGTGATGACATTAGCCATTCCTTAGGGTAGGAGGAACAGATGGATCTTATAGACCTATGACAAATATATATATATAAATATATATATAAATATATATTAAAAATTTAGTGAATATGGTAAGCTTTTGTTCATTTGTTTCAGACTTTTTTCTCCTGTAAAAAAATAGTACTGATTAACTTTTTTAAAAAAAAAGATTTTACTGTAAATACGGATTTTTTTGTCTTATTTCTGTCCCTCTCCCCTGGTTTGTTATTGTAACCTGTAGTGCCAACTCTGTCTCTGGAGGGGGAGTACAGGATGAAATGCTGACCCTGATGTTGCTTCTCATTCATAAATAAGTAGAAAGTTGTTTCTCCAGTCTTTTGGGAACACAGGACTTAAAAGTCACATCATGTGTAGATATTACAAGCAGCATTACCAAGACGTGGCAAAATGAATTTGTCGGAATCGTAATGTTGCTCTTGTGACCCTATTCTGGGATTTTCAGAGGTACAAGGTTAGAATGCTACAATGTTACCACTGTGCCTTCCAATGTTTATATCATCAGAAACATAACATAATCAAAGTGGCTGTGATTTTAAACGATTAAAGTGTTACCTACATGTGTAGCCTAAGTAGTGTGCAGTGAGGCGTTTCTGAATACATGGTCAGATTTTTGAAGAAAAAAAAAACAAAAAATAAACATCAAATCAGAAAATTGCAAGTAGTGTGATAGATATGATTGGTTTTCTTTCTTTTTTTATTTTTTTAATTTTTTTTCTTTCTAAGTGGGTTTACTAGAGTGTAGACCCCCTTTCCTCTGCCTCCTCCTTAGTTTGAAAAATGCCAATATCCAATCATCATGCAGCATTATAACAAGCCTTATAAGTCCTAAAGCATTAAGTTGCACTTTCTCAAGGAGGGGTAGTACAGTATTTCTCTGGCCAGTATGAATGAAGTTTATACTTAACATATTTGATAGTAACATAGATCAAGCTATGTGGCACAGCAACTCATCAGATAACTAGCTTTGAAGTCTGGGCACGATTGAACCAACTTCCATAGTGAATCTTATAATGATTGACTTTGGTGTATAGTACAGTTAACAGGTAGTGCTCCTAGCTAAGTATTTGTCAGCATCCTTTTGTCTCTAATTCTAGTTTCTATTTTTACAGCCACACAAACTTGGCATGTATTTAAAAAAAAGAAAAAAACTCCCTGTTCAAGTAGATTTTCCACCTATCAGCACTGAGTAAATGCCATACATCCATCAAAATGGTCTGAATGTTCCATCTGTTCTCCTGTTTTGCCAGTTATATAGTAATGAAAAAGACATTTGTAAATTTTATGCAACAAATGGCAAACGTATCATTATTTTGAAATTGTGTATGTAAAAGTTATATTTTTACATGTAGACTCTTGTTATTATGTGTTTTAATACATTGTATCAGTTTTTGTTTAAAAAATCTGTGTGATTGAAAAAAGTCTCATTTAAATGAAATAGTGAGATACAAGAATCTGAATTTTATGTTCATTTCTGAAAACGTGAAGAACAAATAAGATAGTTACCATGTGGTCACCTTTACACACCCATTAACATTTTAATTAGCTGTGTGTATGTTGAAAACTGTAAATATGTTCAGTAGAGGTAAAACTAAAATGCTTTGATTTGTTGATAAGTTCCTAAAATGTGGAGGTGGATTAAAAACCTTAGGAAAATAACAGGACTCAAACTCGATGAAAAGTTCTGTTTAGGTTTACCATTGAATAGCCTGGATGGGGATAAAATTGAGTCTGGTTTGCGAGAAGGCTATAGGAGAAGAAAGTTCACCCTCCAAATGATTGGAACTCTTGTGTTCTTGGTTCCTTAGAATATTCACGGTGTCATTGTACTAGATCATTCTACACTCATAGTCCACCAAGGCTGGTATCCCCAAGAACAATTTTATATCAGAAACACATATGCCATTTGATCACATTCAGGAGAAGTGTACACTACAAAATACAGTGTTTACTCTTTAGGGAACTGGAAATACTCCTTCAATTTATGCACATTTTAAGAACTGCACTCTTGATCAATGTTATCATACGGTGCTTTATAAAGCTGAATTAAAAGTTTTTTCAAATCTGTGAACAAAACAAAAAATTAAATTGTAGTCATTTGATTTTCTTTTAAAGAAATTGGTGCTTTATATTTTGTTCTCACTTGAACTAAGAGCTGCAATCCATTATTAAACCAGCTTTGATATTTTCATTACTTCTGTAATGCAGTACCTTAATAGTTGAATTTCCTTTGGAAATAAATGAAAAAAAAGTTTTTTTTTTTAAATGACCAGAATCCTCCTCATTGCTTTTAGCTCTGTGGAGAAATATGATCTGCACCAATACATACTATTCTGGATGTACCCATATTAAAAAGTTTAAGGGGGAAGTGGGCTTTTTTGTTGCATTGATTTTTTGTTTGTTTTTAATTAGTCAAGCCCTGGTAAACCATTGGTAACTATACTGGATTTGTGGATGAAATTTAGCTGAAGAAGCAAAAAAAAAAAAGTATGAAATCTCATGAGGGTCCATACTACATTATATATGATGATACCAAGACAGAGGAAATGTTTAAAAAACATGGACTTCAAAAGCAACTTGGAACACTTGATCCACCTCCACATTCAAGTAATTTATGAATATGCAGAATAGGGATCTGTTCATCTAGAAAATTTTACCATTTGTCTTCTGTGTAACTTCAAGGAACACTAATGTTTATACAACTGTCAGTCCTACCAGTGATGCAACTTGGTCTGATTCAGTCTTCCGATTTCCTTTTTTTTTTTTTTTTTTTTTGCGTGTGTGTGTGTATGTGTGTGTGTGTTTGTGTGAATGTATCTTTATTTTGTTGCAAGGGTGTGTGGGAAGGGAGGTAAGGGATGGAGGGTAGAGGACAAGCTAATAATTGGGTAAAAGAAGAGTTTTCATCTTTGCATCCAACAGGCAGTACAGCATCTGCGTCCAAATGAGTCAGGAATGAAACAATTTCAGCATAAACAAGCACACACACACCAAAAAAAAAAAAAAAACCAACACACACACACACACACACACAAAGTCTGCTGGCTGACTGGGATTAAAAAAAATGTCAAAGTTAAAATGGAATAGGATGAATTCCAACACAATGGGGGTACCAAGGCCTTTGGGCCTCTTTATGTTTTGTTCTGATTTCTTTCATTTTTCTTTAAAGACACATTGTTTCTCATGGGACTTGAAGCTGATTCATCTTTGTGCAGTGCTGGTTTGACCATACTCATTTCAAGTATTCTAGACATATGTAATGGTGAAAATATATGAACTGTGGCCTTTTTCATTCTTGTTACTTGTGATGCAATTAAGTGAAGATAAGAAAAAACAAGCAGAGATTTACCATGTATCAGTGCCTGGCTTTTTGTTATAAAGCTTTGTTTGTCTAGTGCTCTTTTTGCTATAAAATAGACTGTAGTACACCCTAGTAGGAAAAAAACTAAATTTAAAAATAAAAATATATTTGGCTTATTTTTCGCAGGAGCAATCCTTTTATACCATGAATATTACAAAAAAAATTGTCAGATTCTGAATATTTCTTCTTTGTAGATTTTTGGAATCATTCTGAGTAAAAGTTTGTTACTTTATTTTACTATTTAAAAGATGTTATTTTACCATGTGTTACTGAGATGAAACTGTATGGTAGCTTTTTTTTTTTTTTAGTTGTAGGTCGCAGCGGGGAAATTTTTTGCGACTGTACACATAGCTGCAGCAGTAAAAAGAAAAAAATTGTTTAAAAAAAAAAAGAAAAAAGGGAAAACATTTCAAAAAATATATATATAACAGTTACACCTTGTTTTCAATGTGTGGCTGAGTGCCTCGATTTTTTCATGTTTTTGGTGTATTTCTGATTTGTAGAAGTGTCCAAACAGGTTGTGTGCTGGAGTTCCTTCAAGACAAAATAAACCCAGCTTGGTGTAGGCCATTACCTGTTTCTCATCTGTAGTTATTCGATGAAGTCATGTACATGACCGTTCTGTAGCAATAAATGTGCCATTTTTATAAACTGTTTCTGACACTTGTTTCATTTCATTTGACATTGTCCATATAGCTACAATTCTCTTCTGTAAGCAAAACTGCATCTATATTTCATTTTCCAAGTGTTGGAGGCATTGACCACTTAACAAAAACAAATATCACAAAAACAAATGGCAAGGCAAGGCTCATGCTTGACCAAGGAAGAGAGGCCCTTAAAGGAAATGGAACCAGATGCATACAAAACACAAAGAAACCTGGCTAGAGGATTAACTAATTGAAGTGAAGGAATAGAATTAATGTGCCCGTAAACTTGAAGCTATGCTTTGGAAGAGCTCTGAACTACCGCCAGTATTCTGCTGTCCGTTGTGCTGCAGGGGGTGCTATTTCAACTCAGCTTAATACTATGGCATCAGGTGGTTGGTTGGCTGTTTGGCAAGACCTCTGCTAACTCATATAAGATGAATGATTTCTTTTTTTTTTTAACTCTTCATTAGAAGTTGGATATTGTGAACCACAACATTATATTGTGTTTATGCCTTCTAAATACAAAACAAACACAAAACACACACACACAAAAACAACGACCCATGACTTCTGGTTGGCCTTGTTGGAGGTTATTAATCCAGATGTAAACAACCAGATGGTTTTCTAACTTGTACAAACTGACTTGCGTCACCTAATATGAAAGGAAACATTGTACATAAGATGATCCAGTGTTATGTACTGTAAGTAAAAATTTTGTAGAATGGACATCGACTCCACTTTGCCAAGACTTGGAGGCTGTTTCTGCATTGCATTGTAGAAATGTTATGAAATGTATGCAATGTATAAGAAAGCCCATGGCAGAAGAGAACCTCACTGACTGTTGTCTAATGTAGTCTATGGTACTCTGGAACTTCTCACTTATCACTCTTGTGTTATTACTAATGAGGTTTAGTGACTGTAGTTTACCTGAAGGAAAGTGTTATGATGCTAGTTGCTTCACATGTGAACTACCCTCCATAGCGAAATGTTGGGAAATATTTTTTTTTGGCTGGATTGTTTGCATATATTTAAATTTCATGAAATTTCCAAAGATTTTGGTTGATTTTACTTTCTATATGATTTGAGATGTTCTTATGTTTTACTGTGTATTTTAAATATCTATTATATATCTATATATATAATATACATATATAAGAGCCACAAATATTTAGTCTTTTAGTATTATATCTCACTTCATAATCCCTACCAAAAAGGGAGAACAGTGCTTGGACACACATGTCAACATTCCCTACAATAAAATAACCATTTTAACCTGTTTAAAAGTCCATATTATAACTATGATTGCTGTCTTTTCAAACAGAAGGAAATTTGCCTAAATAAGTTCAATATATGTAAAAGCTCATGAAAAATATTATAATAATAAAGATTTTAAAAGTGGCAAAAGAAAGAACATTCAAAAAAGTCACAACATTTTGCACCTGAAATCTTTGAACTAAGTCTTCCCTATAGGAAGGGGTCTAAAAAAGCAATTTTATACCATGTTTCATCTAAGTGAAGATAATCACAGAAGGGCTGAAAGGGGACTTAAAAATATTATAAGAATTTCATTTTCTGGATGACTTTGAGACCCAGAAAAGTGAAATAGTCTGTTCAAAGTTAATGATTAAAATTACATGATCAAGACTCAAAATCCATGTCTTTTGACTTTCTTATTTGTGAATTGTCCTTCTGAAGGATCATAGAACAAGAACTCAGTGACTGTCGTCTAACCTGTGATTTTACAGATGAGGAAACTCAGACCTGGGAAAGTTAAGTGACTTGCCCAAGGTCATACAAGTAGTATATGGCAAAATTTGAACCCAGATCTTCTGACTCTATAGTCCAAGCTCTTTTTCACTCTACCAAGGCCAAAGGCCTAAAATTATTCCATACTTCTAAAAGTAGTCAAAAGTATAATTAATAACCATCTATTTGTAATTACCCAGAATCAGGAATCTTAACAAAGGTGAAACTTTTCCACGTTAGTATTTTGATAGCCCAAAGACATATAATTGGACCTTCTTCCTCTTATCACTAAGTAGTTTCATTTATCTTTCCTGTGTTATGAGGAAACATCTGAAATTCAGTGATTCTTGTCCAGGCCTAAGTAGATGGTGGGCAGATAGGTGGCACAGTGGAGATAGTGCTGGACCTGGAATCAGGAAGACTCATCTCCCTGAGTTCAAATCTGGCCTCAGACACTGGCTTGTGCACCCTATCCAACATGTTTGAGACTCTCCTGTAATAATTCCTCAGGAGTCAGGGAATCAGTATTTTGTACCAAATGGTACATGGAGGGAAAAGGCAAGTCACTTAAACCAGTTTTCCTCAGTTTCCCCATCTTTAAAATGAGGTCGAGAATGAAATTACAAACCACTCTAGTATCTTTGCCAAGAAAACCCCAAAAGAGGTCAAAAAGAAAAGGACAGGACAGGAATTATTTAACAACAAAAGTACACAATAAAAAATACAGCACAAGGAGGTGAATTAAATTGAATGGATTAAATGGCTCACATGGCTTAAGTCAGAAAAAAATTTCCAACTTATAAAATAAGACCCAGGAGATTCATTTGCAAAAGATCTAGCTCTAGATTTATGCTGTGTCTAAAGAGGTTAAAAATACCAAATTAAACCAGTCAAGAATTTAGTTACTCTAGATGTTTGCCCCCCCCCAAAAAATTGCTGGTCATCAGGTTAGGCTGGGTTTCACGTATAAAGGTCAATGTAGACACGGGGTTATAATCTAGAAGAGCATCTCTAAGGAACCCCAAAGCAGAGATGCTTTATATAGCAACCCAATCAGTTTTCATCAGCCTTGACAAAGACAGCTAAGTCCAAGAGTGTTGTGTACTTCACAGTATGAGTGAAATACCAGAGTCATACCAGTATCTGACTTTCCTGGAGAAAAGAAAGCTCCTTTGTGTAACTTTTACCAAAAATTTACTGGTAAAGACTGACCCCACCCACAATACAGTACTCATTCAAACCTTTCCCACTATTTTTGGAAATGTGCATTCGCACAAATATTGTCCCAACAGGAAGCATAAATGTGCCAAGTATGAACCAAAAATATTCAGCCACAATTGGGTCTCCCTTGCCTGGGTTTTCTTGACATGACTAGCTTGCTAGGAAATAGAGTGGAGAAGAGAGAAGAGTTTTTTAACTTGTAGTATGTTGGAGTAATAGTTCTTGGAGCAACTTCCTACATTTAATATGTCTTAGCTTCATCATAACCCAGTGAAGTAAGGAAGGGTCAATGTATTATTCCTATTTTACAAGTAAAATTAGGACATAGTGTTTTCTCAACTAGTACAGGGCCAGGACAAGAAGACTGATTCCCAGGCCAGTCATGTTTCCAAATAGATCACACTGAATTTGACTATGAACTCCTATTGCTTTGCACACTTCAATTGAGTGCTTTTCCACCTTGATCCAATTCTGCTTTTCCTATACTTTCTATTTCATTTTGCATTCTATTAAATCAATTTCCTTGTGTTCTGTCTTCAACAAAGAATTTTTAACTGACTACATTTAGTTCATAAAATCCCTTCTGGTATCCGAAGACCATCATTATGTCCATCTTTCATCAAGCTCATCTTTAAATAATCCCACTTTCTTTTTCATCTTTGTTCAAAAGTCCAATTTTCTAAACTTTTAATCATCTTCATTACTAACCTCCAAATCCATTACAAGGTCTCTATAAGTTGTAAAGCTCCAAACTATAGACACTATGCTATATCCCTTCTTAAAATTCATAAACTCTAGGTACAACATTGAAGTGCTTGACACAATGAGTGAATGTTTACTAGGTTGTAACAGCCTAACTTTAATGGAGAGGTGATTGTGACCATGTACATGTCTCAATTATCCTGTCACTTCACCCCAGTCCTAATACCAACCAAAATGTCCATGGTATCAGTAGTGGAGGGAGCTGACTGAGGCTTATAGGCCTCAACGCCTTTTAATAAGACAATGAAAGGCAGTTGTTTTCCTGAAAATGAAGTTGCCCCTTCTTATAAGGAAAAATGAAGAGCTCTATAAAGGCATTCTAAGAATATCATGTGAAATTTCCAGATATCCACTTGATAATATTTTCATGCCTCTGGAATAAAGTTTACATGCTGTATATAACAATATCTACTTACCTACTGACAATCTGAGGCAGAAAAGCTTTGCTAACATGTAAGCTAACCAGAAAAGTCCTGCCTAAAATGACTTTGAGACAATCATAGTTTCAGGTGGCCCTAAAAAAAAGAAGGCGTATTGTGGGGATATTGAAGCAGACTAGAAAACAGAAACATATACAGGGTCGTCAGCTCAGATACCCATTTTATGGTGTATCTGCATTTGCTAGCTATGTGAACTCAATCATCCACAAACATTTATTCAGCCCCTACTATGCACTAGATATTGTGCTTGATGATGGGCATACAAATAGAAAAAAAAAATGAAGCAATCTCTATTCTCAGAAAAGTCACTTCATCTTTTGGGGGCCCTAGGACCCTCATCTGTAAAATAAGGTCATTTGACTATCTTGAAGGCAGTTGCAAGACCTAACATTCTATGACTTTTTTAGTCCATGAATTGTATTCAGCATTTCACTACATTTGCACTTTTTGCAATTGTGTTGTCAAGAATTCCCAATTTCAGATACACTTTAATGTCTAAGTGGGCTCTGCCATACTTGAGAATCCACCAAACAAGTGAAAAGATTGTCAAACTAGACAAAAGCAAACTAAGCCTATGAGTTGGAAGACCTGAAGTTTTGGTTGGGAGCTCAGAATTGAAGCCAATGTTTTGGCACCCTATCCAACATGTTTGAGATTCTCCTGTAATAATTCCTCAGGATTTAGGAGTCAGGGAATCAGTGTTTTGTACCAAAGGGTACATGGAGGGTTATTCATCTCAGTGTTTTCACCCCTCTTTGTGGTTCATTTATATCATATTTAAGTTCCTTACTGGAGCAAAAAGAGACTGCTGGCTTGCCCTAGAACTTTCACCTTTTTCAGCCAATGATCACTTTTTTGTTATAATAGGAGGTAGTAGTGATGATTTCAGGGTTTTATATCAGTCAGTAATTTCTATCTCCCCAACCGGCCCTTCCCTACATGGGTAGACTGATCTAAATGTCATATCAATCCTCCTTCATCTGCCCTTTAACAGAGACACTGGAGAGATACAAAATGACCAGAAAAAAATATAGAAATGACTGCGGAAAAGGGAAAGAAAGATAATCATCCACCAATGGATTTATCATCCATACATACAGCACTTAGAGTCCAGAAAGAGTCAGGCATGCCAAGCAGGCTTTGATTCCCTGGAGAGGAGAGGCAGTCAGATGAGGAATCTTCCCATGCTTTTCACAAAACCACAAAGTTGATCCAGACCCTGACCACCTCACACAGGGAAGCAGGTTAATACAGTGGAAAAGAGCACTGGTTCAGAAGTCAAAGGTCTTGGGTTCAATTTCTGCCTCTGACAATGTGGCACCTTGGTCAGGTTGGCTTATTTTCCTGCGCCTTAGTTTCTTCTGTAAAATGAGTATGATGAGCTAGATAGCTTTTGGTGTCCCTTCCAGTTCTAAATCTGTCCATGATCCCCTGTCATTCTCTACAGCCTCCTAAATCCAATTAAAATTCCAAATCGGGGTGGCTAGGTGGCACAGTGAATAGAGCAATTGCCCTGAGTTCAAATCCGGCCTCAGACACTTGACAACACTTACTAGCTGTGTGACTTTGGGCAAGTCACTTAACCCCAATTGCCCTCCAAAAAGCCAAAAAAAAAAATTCCAAATCCTGGGATCCATGGACAACTGTCCATTTACCACCCTCCCTTATAATCCTCATCTCTCCAGTAAGACAAAGACAAATAATATTCCTGCTGAAATCACTGATCCTTCCTTTAGAATAGGCCTAAATATCTAAAATGTTTTTCTATTCTCAATTTGTGTCTCCTTTCTTTGAGACTCTTCAAATTCACATTATATTTCCTCTGGGATTTTCTGAAATATGAAGTTCCCCCTCTGGAAAGAGAGATCTGATGCTTAAGGACAACTAAAAGCCATTTGGAACCGAGTCCAATAACTAAAGTGGGTAAAGGAGCCCCAAAATATCATTTGGGATTAAAAAATGTGAAAGGTGCTACCATGAATGATCACAGCATAGAATCCAATATCCTCACTATAAAGACATGGGAATGTAAGCCAAGAGAGTTTAAAGGACATGTCTAGGATCACAAGGTATTGGTGACCCGGTTTGCAGCAGAGCCAACATCCACACCAGATCCACTGACTTCTAAGACTGATTTTCTTATCTTGCCTGTAAATTGCATATTTAAAAAAATAGTTTTGTGCAACAGTAGTATCTTTTAAAAAGTGCATAGCTTTCTGAGTTTACTTAGAAGGGTAGTACTATTGCATACAGAGACATTCTTGTATTCATTAGAAAAGTTCATAGAGGGGTGGCTAGGTGGCGCAGTGAGTAAGAGCGCCAGCCTCAGAGTTGGGATGACCCGGGATTGAATCCGGCCTCAGAAAATGAGCACCCACACATAAATCATGACTGGCCGTGTAACCTTGAGCAAGTTACTTAACCCCAATTGCTTTTAAAAAAAAAAGTTCATAGAATGGTCTCAATATGTTATATATAGTCATATGTGGCAGTTTGGTGGTATCTGCCACATGGTGAATGAATTACGGACAAAAAGTACCAAAATATGCTCATTCTTCTAGGCATGCCACAAAACTTATCAAGCAACTAGATGCATCAGTGAATCAAACTCTAGGCTTGGAGTCACGAAGACCTGAGTTCAAATCTAGCCTTAGACACTTACTAGCTGACCCTGAGCAAGTAACTTACTGCTATTTGCCTCAGTTTCCTCATCTATAAAATGAACTGGAGAAGGAAATGACAAATCACTTCAGTTTCTTTGCCAAATGGAGTCATGAAGAATAGGACAGACCTGAAATGACTGAATAACAACAGTTTGATTTTTTTTTTTGAAAAGGAGAAAAGAAAACCGAAATTTTTGTGTTCAAATTCAAGAAAAAAAGAAAATTCACATCACTTAAAGAGGAAAGACATGCAAAAATATTAAACAAAATATTAGCAAATAGGCTGCAATAAAATATTTTAAATATTAATTGTACCCTATAGCCAGGTTGCAATTATTCCAAAAATTAAGGATTGGTTCAGTATAAGGAAAACTATAAGCATAATCAGAAATTATTTTGACCAGTTACATGACAACAATTAATTCCAATATTACATAAACTGTTTGCAAAAACAAAACAAAACAAAACAACAAAAGGAGAAGTGACATTTTCAAATTCTCTATAGACACAAACATGGTCTTGATATCTAAACTAGGGAGAGACAAAGGAAAAAAGAAAACCATATTTCATTCCTAATGAACATTGGAGCAAAAAATATGAGCAAACAGGGGCGGCTAGGTGGCACAGTGAGTAGAGCGTCGGCCCTGGAGTCAGAAGGACCTGAGTTAGGATCCGGCCTCAGACACTTAATGCACACACAAACAAAAAACCTAGCCGTGTGACCTTGGGCAAGTTACTTAACCCCAATTGCCCTCCAAAAAGGGGAAAAAAAAAAAAATATATATATATATACATATATATATATTAGCAAATAGGCTACAACAATGTATTTTTTAATTGTACATTATGACCAGGTTGTTGATTGGTTAGTTGTTGTCCTTTGTTCTCAAAGAGGACCAAAATGACATCACTATACTAAAGTCAAGTTTCAGTGTGTCAGACTGTGACTGATCAGACCAATAAAAGCTCAAGCTCAGAATGCTCTATCACAGGTAGGGTACAAATAGTCCAAGTGAATATTTGGAAAGAGTAAATCCATTCAAAATTACAATAGAATGTATAAAATACTTGGGAATCTATCTACTAACATATGCACACAGAAACTATATCAATATAATTATAAAATTTTCCTCAGAAATAAACCTAAATAATTAGAAAAAATTGATTGCTCATGAGTAGTCTGTGCCAATATAATAAAAACATGATTCCACCTCAATTAATTGATTTATCCATTATCATAATAATAAAACTACCAAAATATTATTTTATAAAGGTAGAAAAATTATGAATTTCACAAAGGGGAGAAGAAAGGGGGCCTATCAGTATCATATCTTAAATATACTACAATTGGTGATAGTTTAAAAAATAGAGAAATATATTATTGGAAAAGATTTGATGTACAACACAAAAAGGTAAGTGAACATAGTAATGTACTTAATAAAACAAAGACCACACCTATATAAAGATTCACTATTCAACAAAAGCTACAGGGAGAATTAAAAAGTATTTCAGCAGAAATTAAATATAGAACAACATCTAACACCAAAATCAACTGCAAATGGTTACATGACTTCAGCGTAATGGGTGACATCATAACCAAGTTAGAAAAGCAGAAACAAAACTGCCTTTCAGATCTACAGAAAAGAGAAAAGTTCATGATCAGACAAGGAATAGAGAGAATCACAGAAGATAAAAGGGACAACTTTGATTATATAAAATGAAAAATGGCTTGCAAAACAAAATCAATAAAGTCAAAATTAAAAAAGAAACTGGTAACTGAGAAAAATGTTTGCATTAAGTTTCTCTGATAAAAATCTCATAGACAAGATATATGAGTGTATAAGTGTATAAAAGTATATAAAGTGTATAAAAGTCATTCCCTAATTGGTAAATGGTCAAAGGCTATAAAAAAGGCAACTGTCAAAAAAAAAAAATTCAAGCTATCAATAAATACATTAAAAAATGTTCCAAACTGCTGATAACTAGGGAAATGTAAATTAAAATAGCACTGAGGTTATACCTTACACTAATCTGATTGCAAAAATGACTAAAAAAAGAAAAGAAAATGACACATTTGAGGAGCTGTGGAAAACAGACATACTAATGGTATGCTATAAAATCACTAAACTGTGTATACTCTTTCACCAAGCTTTACCTGTACCAGGCCCATGTCCAAAAAAGATTAAAAAAAAAAAGATGAAAAGGAACCATCTGTATAAATTATTAATTGCAGCTATTTTTATAGTGGTAAAGAACTGAAAATTAAGATTCTGCCTATCAACTTGGGAATGGCTAAACAAACTATGGTATATTAATATAAGAAAATATTATTTTGCCTTAAGAAATATGAAAAAGTGGGCTGAGCCAAGACAGTGGAGAAAAGGAAGGGGCTCACTGGAGCTCTTTACCAAACTCCTCTGAACACTTTTAAATAGTGCACCAAAACAAATTCTGGAGTAGCACAACCCACAAAAGGATGAGGTAAAACAATTTTCCAACCAAAGACAACTGAGAAGGTCAGCAGGAAAGGTCTGTGAGAAAGTCCAGTGTAAGTCATGCTGGCTCTGACTGTGCCCCAGCAAGCCAGGGGCAAGCTGTGGGAGTCATTGAATTAGCAGCAGCAGTAGCTACTTCCACAGCTCTCAGCCCATAGATGGTAAGGGGGTCAAACAAGTTTTCAGTAGGGGATATCAGGGATCTTTTTGTTGGCACTGTGGGCAGGACTCTCTGTTGTTTTACCCATACTTGAATCTGGGTCACAGGCCTCAATGGCAGTCCCAAGACTGGGAAGAGCACTAGCACACTAGAACTTGTGGCCACAGTGGAGGAGGGACCCTCCTCACAGTTCCAGGGCAGGGAAGAGAGCTTGTGGTCACTCACAGACCAGAGCACAGGCCAGAAGAGGAGTAAACACAACTGTTCTTAGACCATACCACCTTGAAAGAACTGAAAACTTTCAGTCCCTGGAGGAATCTCTAAAAACAGCTGTAAGAAAAACACTGGAGCTTAGGACAGTGTGACCCCACCATGGAAGCAGAACCCCACTTTAGCAAAGAGTTGGAAATCAAGAAATAAGTTGGGAAAATGAGCAAAAAGCTGAAAAGGGGCGGCTAGGTGGCGCAGTGAGTAGAGTGTCGGCCCTGGAGTCAGAAGGACCTGAGTTCAGATCCGGCCTCAGACACTTAACGCACACACAAACAAAAACCTAGCTGTGTGACCTTGGGCAAGTTACTTAACCCCAATTGCCCTCCAAAAAAGCAAAAAAAAAAAAAAAAAAGCTGAAAAAAAAACCTCTGACTTTATAAAGTTACTATGGTGACAATGAAGATCAAAACACACTCAGAAGAAGATAACAAAGTCAAAACTGGTACATCCAAAGCCTCCAAGAAAAATATGAATTAATCTCAAGCCATGGAAGAGCTCAAAAAAAAGATTTTTTTGCCTTCTCAATGAGGGAGGTGGGGAAGGAGGGAAAGAATTCTGAAATTAAGTTTTTTTTCCTCTCTTTTTTAAAAAGATAATTAATTAATTCTTAGTTGACAACTTTCAGTTCCACAAACTTTTGAGTTCCAAATTTTCTCCTCCTTCCTTCCCCTCAAGATGGCATGCAATCCAATATAGGCTCTAGATATACATCCACATTAAATATATTTTCACATTAATCATATTGCAAAGAAGAATTACAACCAATGGAATGAATTATGAGAAAGAAAAAACAAAACAAAACAAAAAGAGAGAGAGCAAATATTATGCTTCCATCTGCATTCAGATTCTGTAATTCTTCCTCTGGATGTGGATAGCATTTTCTATCATGAAACTTTTGGAGCTGTCTTAGAGCCTTGCATTGCTGAGAAGAGCCAAATCTATCAAAGTTAGTCATAGCACAATGTGGCTGTAACTATGCACAATGTTTTCCTTATTCTGCTCCCCTCACTTAGCATCAGTTCATATTAGTCTTTCCAGGTTTTTCTGAAGTCTGCCTGCTCATCATTTCTTATAGGACAAAAGTATTCCATTACATTCATATATGACAACTTGTTTAACCATTCCCCAGATGGGTATCCCCTCAATTTCCAGTTCTTTGTCACCACAAAAAGAGCTGTTGTAAATATTTTTGTACATGTGACTTCTTTTCCCATTTTTATGATCTCTTTGGGATACAGTCCAATAAGTGGTATTTCTGGGTCAAATGGTATGCACATTTTTATAACCCTTTGGGCATAGTTTCAAATTGTTCTCCAAAATGGCTGGGCCAGTTCACAACTCCACCAACAATTAATTTTCCAATTTTCCCACATCTTCTCTAGAATTTATAATTTTCCTGTTTTGCCACGTTAGCCAATTTGACTGGTATGATGTGGTACCTAAAAGTTGTTTTGATTTGCATTTCTCTAATCAATAGTGATTTAGAGCATTTTTTAATGACTATAGATAGCTTTAATTTCTTCCTCTGAAAAGAACCTGTTCGTATCCTTTGACCAGTTATCAATTGGAAAACAACTTGTATTCTAATAAATTTGACACAGTTCTCTATATATTTTAGAATTAGGCCTTTGTCAAAGGCACTATTTATAAAAGTTCTTTCCCAGTTTTCTGATTCCCTCCTAATTTTGGTTGCATTGGTTTTTTTTGTACAAAACTTTTCAATTCAATTATCCATTTTGCATCTCTTGTTTGGTGATAAATTCTTCCCTTCTCCATAAATCTGACAGGTAAACTTTTCTTTACTCCCCCAGTTTCCTTATACTATCAGTCTTTATATCTAAATTGTGTACCCATGGGATAGAGCCAAGATGGCAGAACAGAAGCAATAACTTTTCTAAACTCCTCCATGAATCCCTCCACTAAACTTTAAAAAGTAAATCTGAACAGATTTTAGAGTGACATAATCCACTGGGAGATGGAGCGTGGCAGAATCCAGCCCAGGAAGGTGCCCACATGGGTCTGGGCAGGGGGAGCATGGAGCACACAGGGACTTCACCAGAGCAGACTAGAGAGCAGACTGCAGCAGAGTGAGGAGCCCCAGCTCACCCACCCCAAGGGCAATGTCCAGCTGTCTCATCACAGGATGGGAGGATCCATCATCCATCTAACCTAGGTAAGAGAAAGCACAGGGCCTGTAGCAAGGACAGCAGCTTCTCCTGGTGCTATCTGCCCACAGCCTGAAGGTTTAAAAATCATCTACCTGAATTTCCAAAAGCTAAGATGGCAAAGTAAACCCTAGCTGCTCCAATTCTCCCTCCCTGACCTAGAAAACCCAGAGATAAATGTCCCACCCAGAGTAAAATCCTGAAATAGCAGAAATAGCCTCAGGCTTAGGAGTCTTAGGGTGTGACTGAGGCAGTATGGAGTCTGAAGTGAAGGGAGGAAGGGGTCCCAACAAGCCCCACCTCACCTGACCAGCAAGAGCCTGCCTGAACTGTAGCCCAGGGGCATAGAGGCTGAAATCTGAAGGCCAAACCACCCTTCCTCCACAAATTACTCTGTGAGCCTCAGGGTAACTCAGGGGAAACACTGAGAGGCCTGGCCTTGGCCTCAGTCTAGACACCCAGAGGCTATATCACACTAAGTCAACAACCAAGCACCTAGCTCCCATCCTGAGAAGCTTGGGTCAGAGCCTTCCATACCCCAGGAGAACAGAAATACACTTTAAAGGTGAGGAAATAGGCAATTACAATGGGCTGGAAGAAACTTGCAAAGGCGAGACCAAAGACAATAGGATTCTATTATTGTGAATGAGAAGAATCACTTTCAGAAGATACCATAGACTCTGTATCCACACCTGAGACCACAGATGGAAATATGAACTGGTCTCAAGCCCAAAAAGCATTCTTGGAGGAGCTCAAGAAAGATTTTAAAAGCCAAATTAGAGAGGTAGAACATAAATTTAAATCTACAGTGACAAAATTGGAAAAAAAAAATCTTACTGAAGAAAAGAAAGTAAAATTTGTGAACTAACTGGAGAAAATACCTCCCTGAAAAAACCTTCAAAAACTAACCAAAGAAAATAATTCACTAAAAATTAGAATCAGTCAAATTGAAGCTCAGGACTCTATGATGCACCAGGAGTTGATCAAACAAAACATGAAGATTGAAAAATTAGAAGAAAGTGTAAAATATCTCACTGGAAAAAACAATGACCTGGAGAACAGACCAGGAGAGAGAACCTAAGAATTATTGGTCTACCAGAAAGCCATGATGAAAAAAACAGCCTGGACAACATCCTCCAAGAGATTGTCAAAGAAAACTGTCCTGAACTCCTAGAATCAGAAGGTAAAATAGTTATCAAAAGAATTCACCAGATTCTTCCTGAAAGAGATCCCAAATTGAAAACCCCAAATATAATAGCCAAATGCCAGAATTACAAGGTTGAGGAGAAAATACTGCAAGCAGCCAAAAAGAAACAATTCAAATATCATGGAATTACAGTCAGGATTACACAGGACCTAGAAGCTTCTACATTAAAAGATCGGAGGGATTGGAATCTGATATTTTGTAAAGCAAAAGAGCTAGGACTACAACCAAGGATCAACTACCCAGCAAAACTGAACATAATCTTTCAGGCAAGGGGATGGTCATTTAATGAAATAAGGGATTTCCATACTTTCCTGATAAAAAAGCCAGAGCTCAATGGAAAATTGATCTCCAATTACAAGACTCAAGAAAGATATAAAAAGGTAAACAAGGAAAACACACACTCACACATACACACATGCACATAACTTGAGATGCAATAAAAGCAAACTGTTTAGGTCCCTACATGAGAAGCTGATACCTGTCAAAATTGAAAAAAAGAACCTAGAAATCATCCTTCAAGAAATTCTCAAGGAAAATTGCCCTGATGTTTTAAAACTTGAGGGCAAAATAGAGATTGAAAGAATCCACTGATCACCTCCTGAAAAAGATCCCAAAAAGAAAACTCCTAGGAATATTATAGCCGGGTTATGGAATTCCCAGATGAAGGAGAAAATATTACAAGCAGCCAGGAAGAAACAATTTGAATATGTGGAAACACAATCAAGATAACACAGCATCTGGCAGCTTCTACACTGAGGTATCAAAGGGCTTAGAATATGATATTCTGGAGGTCAAAGGAGCTGGTATTAAAACCAAGAATCATCTACCCACCTACCCATGAGTATCATGTTTCAGGGGAAAATATGGTCATTCAGTAGAACAGAGGACTTTCAAGCATTCTTGATGAAAAAAAGCAGAGTTGAATAGAAAATTTGACATTCAGATACAAGAAGCAAGAGAAGCATGAGAAGGTAAACAGGGAAAAGAAATTATAAGGAGCTTATCAAAGTTGAACTACTTACATCCCTATATGGAAAATCATAATTGCAACTTATGAAACTTTTCTTAGTATGAGAATAGTTGAAAGGAAGAGAAATGTATATATATACATACATATATGTGTATATAGGAGGTTATATAGGTGTATGACTACATATGTGAATGTGTGTATATATATTTACAGGTGTACATAGATAGAGGGCACAGGGCCAATTTAATAGGAAGAGATGATACTTAAAAGGTGAAATTAAGAGGTAAGAGAGGAGTATAATGAGAGAAGATCAGGAGAGACAGAATGGGGTAAACTATCTCATATAAAAGAGGCAAAGGAAAATGGTTACAATGGAGGGGAAGAATAAGAAGGCAAAAGGGAATGAGTCAACCTTATTCTCATTGAATTTGACTTAGGGAGGGAATGACATACACACTAAATAGGGTATCTCACCCTACAGGAGAGTAGCAGGGAAGGGGATTAGAAGGGGGATGGTGGAAGGGAGGGCAGGCTGGGGGGTGGGGGGAGTTGGAAGCACTCACTTTTGAAAAGGAACAGGATCAAAGTAGAGAATAGAGCAAGTGGTAGGTGGGATAGGAGGGAGGGAAATATAGTCAGTCTTTTACAATATATCCACTATGGAAATGTTTTGCATAGCTAAACATGTACAACCTATACTGAATTGCTTATCTTCCCAGTAGGGCTGGGTGACAAGGGAGGAAGGGAATGAATCTGGAATTCAAAGTTTTAAAATCAAATGTTAAATATATATATATATACTATTATTAATATTATTTTACATGTAACTGGGAAATAAGATATACAGGTACTGGGGCATAGAGATCCACTGTGCCCTACTGGAAAGTTGGAGGGTGTATGGGAGAAGACATGGGAGAGAGCAGATTGGAGGAGAGGATATCCAATGAGATTGCTATTTTGGGGTGGTTGGTAGGGGGAAAATGGGGAGAAAATTTGTAACTCACAATAAAGATTTGATAAAAAAAAAAAACAAAAAAAAAAAAGAATTTGAAATTAAGGGGATGCCCATCAATTGGGGAATGGCTAAACAAGTTATGGTATATGCATGTAATGGAATACTATTGTGCTATAAGAAATGAGCAGCAGATGGACTTCATATTTACCTGGAGAGGCTTATACGAAGTGATGCTGAGTGAGAAGAGCAGAACCAGGAGAAATTTGTACACAATTACAGACACAACATATGTGTGATGACCAACTTTGATAGACTGGACTCTTCTCAGCAATGCAGGGTTATAAGTCAATTCCAAAAGATGCATGATGGAGAGACATGTCTACATTCAGAGAAAGAACTAGAAAGAACAGAGTTTGAATGCAGATTAAAGCAAACTATCTGCTCTTTCTTTTTCTTGTTTTTTTCCCCTCTTTCCCATTGTTCATTCCATCTAATACAATCCTTCTTTATAACCTGACTAACATCTAATGTGAAAATATTTGCAGATTCCAACTCAAGGAATTGTGAAACTGAATCTTGTAAACTAAAAATAAGCAATCAAATTAATAAAGACCAAAAAAATAATAAATTGTGTGGCCATTTTGACTTTATTTTGGTATACGGAATAAGATATTAATCTATGCCCAGTTTCTATCATATTATTTTCCAGTTTTCCCAACAGTTTTTGTCAAAGAGTGAGTTGTTTTCCCAGAAACTGGAGTTTGGGGGTTTATCAAACAGTAAGATTACTATAGTCATTAATGACTGTGTCTTGTGTACCTAACCTATTCCACTAATCCTCCGCTCTATTTCTTAGCTAGTACCAAGTGGAAATTAAGATTTTAAAAGTAAAAATTGGTTTTACATGTAATTGGGGAGAAATAAAATACTAAATTAAATAAAAAAGAGAAGAAATGTAATGAATAAGGAAAATTTCAGAGAAACATGGGAAGACTTTTGTGAACTGATACAGAGCGAAGTAAGCAGAATCAGGAGAACAACTTTTACAATAACATCACAAAGGGAAGAAAAAAATTTTAAAGATTTTAGAACTCTGATCAATTCAATGACCAAATAAGATGTTCATTTACTGCTAATATGGGGATTTTATGTATATTTGTTATAAAGATGACTTTTATTTTAATTTTTTCCAATAATGAGTGTGGATGAGGGTGGTCTGGGCACTGGAGGTCACCTCACCCAGGGCTGTGGGTTTAAAGAACAATTAATTCTAATACTAGCCATACTATTTGGGAAAATAGGAGAAGGAGTCCTACCAAATTCTTTATGGTACTTCCCTAAACTGGGAAGAGCCAAAACAGAGAAAGAAAATTATGGACTAATTTCCCCAATGAATAAAAATGTGAAAATTTTAAATAAAATATTAGTAAAAAGATTACAGCAACTTATCACAAGAATAATACACTATGACAAGGTAAGATTTATACCAGGAATGCAGGGTGGGTTCAGTATTAGGAAAACTATCAGCATAATTGACCATGTCAACAACAAAACGAACAGAAATCATATAATTATCTCAAAAGATGTGGGAAAAGCTTTTTGACAAAATACAACACCCATTTCTATTAATAATACTAGAGGCCATAGGAATAAATGGAGTCTTTCTTAAAATGATAAGTAGGATCTACCTATAACTATCAACAAGCATTATATGTAATGAAGATAAGGTAGAACCATTTCCAATAAGTTCAGGAGTGAAACAAGGATATCCACTATCATCCATGTTATTGAAGGAATTAGAATAGGCAAAGAAGAAAAAAAGCAATCATTCTTTGCAGATGATATGATATAGAGAATCCTATAAAATTAAGTAAAATTGAAACAATAAACAACTTTAGGAAAGTTGCAGGATATAAAATAAACCCACATAAATCATTGGCATTTCTATATATTACTAACAAAGCCCAACAGCAAGAGATAGAGAAATTTCATTTAAAATATCTGTTGATTTGGATTGAAAATGAAGAGAAGTGGTCTGAGAGATAGGGTGAGAACAGAGCTAGTCAAAATCAATGGATACTCATTTAAATGGATAGGATTAGACATGTCCCTACTTGAAGGCAGGCAACTGGACTACTAGTCCTGGCATCCCTTCCAGCCTGGTAATTTTATAATTCTTCTTAGACAAATGAGCAACCATCTTGAAAACAACCACAAACACGGTTATGAAAGGTCAAAAAGGAAGGTCTTTCTGCATCCAAAGCCACTAAGAAAGAATAGCCCTGTGCTAAGAAAAGGACCCAGTGGCTACCCCTAAGTAATGGACTGCCTATAATCTTTTTTGATCTGCATTTACACAAGGCCTCCTGATATGCCAAGAGACAGAATTGGCTTCTGTAGGTTGGAGTTACCAACCTAAACAGGAAGCCAAGTGAGTACCCATTTCAATCAACTAGGGTTTAGAGGACTGACTATTTAATAATCACACTTGAACCTGTAAAGGGAGGCTTCCAGGGTAAGAAAAGGAAAAATAAATGACTTTCATTCATTCAAATCCTGCCTCAGACACACTAGCTGTGTGATTCTGTGCAAGTCACTTAACCCTGTTTGCCTCAGTTTCCTCATCTGTAAAATAAGCTGGAGAAGCAAATGGCAGACTACTCTAGTATCTTTGCCAAGAAAACTGCAAATGGGGTTGTGAAGAGCCAGATATAACTAAAAAAATGACTGAACAACAAAAATGGGGAATAGCAATAAGACAGATAAAAATAAGCAAACAAAGAGGAAGTTTGTGCTTGGGATATCTAGAATTTAAGCATTTGTTAGTGTGGAGAGAAAAGCTCACTTATACTGGGGAAGATGGAGAACATCTCTTTCCACCACTTTCCTTCTCCCCCAGAGCCAAGTGAGAAGATGTGCTAGGTCCAAAGAACGCCTACTTACCTCCAAGACACTTCTCAGCTGGAGGCCAGCTTCCTATTTTTTAATTTTTTTCATTTTGGCCCTGCAGTGAAAACTTCTAACTCACACCTCATCAAGATCTTCTGAACGTAGGATCTCTCTGATTGGAGGGTGGAGAGCTCCTCCCAGAAGCTCCATTTAAGGAGGGAGTCCAGGCTAGCCATCACTGGACTTCTCCATGAGGTCCCCCATTCCACCAGCTGAGTATCTTCCCTCCTCAATCTCACACCCTTTCTTATCTTCCTTTTGCATAGTCTCTTCCCCCATTCCATCATAAACTCCAGACCTAAAGGAACTGTCTTCATTTTTATTTATTTGTATTCCCAGTGAGCTAAATAAATGTTTATTAACTGACTGGAGCACTCAGGCCTTATCCAAGTTATCCTTGATAAAACTGCAAAGAGGAAGGACTTCTCACCCTTCCCTACTATGAATTACAGAAGGAAAAAAAGTACAGCTTTCCTTTTAGACCCTCCGCACAGAAGACTGTGGTTATCTCTCCAAAATGATTAGTGGTCCATATCTTTGTTGGTTTTCTAGTCCTTTGCAGAGTAATTTGAGGATGTCTGGTGAGTGGGTCATTGACCAATCTCCTTGGCGTTGGCAATTGGTAGTGGGACTGAGCTCCTGACCCCAGCTAACAATGACTCAAACCAAAGGAACACCCTTTCCCAAAAGAAACACCAGATTATGACTCCTCAGGCTTAAACCTGAGTCCCCTTCCTTCCTCACAGTGAGCTCCTTTTTCCTTCTGTAATTAGCGGTCATCTCTCACCCATCTCACATCCACAAACTGCCAGTAGTGAACAAATTATAGACTACACAAGGACTGGCCAAGAAAGCAGAGGGCAGGGGGATTTTAAAAGGGCAAGTAGAAATATGGAGAGGAGTACTAAGCAAGAGAAGGGTATGAGCATTTATATAGTACCTACTGTACCAGGCACCGATTCTCACAACAATTCTAGATGTAAGTGCTGCTGTAATCTTCATTTCACTGTTGAGGAAACTGAAGCAAACAGAGGTTAGGCGATTTGCCCAGGATCTGAGGTAAGATACTCCTTACCCTCTGCCCTCACCCCCCCAACACACACACACATCCAACCTGTAGCCAAGGTCTGTCCATTTCACCTTTGTAGCATTTCTCAAACATGTCCCTTTTCTCTCCTCTCCCACTTCCAACACTCTAGTGTTGAGATTTAGGGTTAGGGGGTGCTGGAGACACCAAAATAACAACATGCCAGGTCCTGCAGAAAGAATTTAACCCAAGTCTTCCAGCCAAAGTAAAGCAAAGTTTGTTAAAAATTTGCCATAATGGGTATCTGTGACACTTGTATTTGACAAATAGGCCAGAACAATCAGACACATAGTGAGTTTGCACTAGATTACTCTCAGCACCTTCTTGGAGGCAAGATGGATCTTATATACAGAAGGATTGTGGGAAGGATCTAGGAGTGGTCTAGAGAAGGGGTTTGGGGAGAGTCTTGAGGAGGAGTCTAGGGATGGTCTTGAGGAACTGAGGTCACACTCCAGAAATAGGATTAAAAGTGGCAAGTAGCTGAAGGCTACCTGGAGATGGCAGACAATGGAAGGCTAGGCTAGGTTAAGGGTATCAGATTTGGGCATGGATATTTTGATAGGATCAAGGGTGGGAAGTAGTTGGACACTGGAGGGCTAGGCTAGTAACAGAGATTTGGGCCAAGCTATAATGAAAGGCTTATGGCTTCAGGCAAATGGCTCATCAAGTGGGAAGATTCAATCAGAGTTCAAGAGGGCACCCAGAGCCTGAACCCCATCACTAGTGCAGATCCTTTACCACCTTAGGCCTGGACTCATAAAATTCTGCAGGTGGATCTGCCTGCCTCAAGTCTTACCTCACCTCAAACCATCATCCATTCAGATGCCAAAGTGATTTTCCTCAAGCACTGGTCTGACTATGTCACTCACCTACTCAATATTATTAATTCCAGGGGCTCCCTATCACTTCCAGGGTCAAATACAAAATGCTCAGTTTGACCTTCAAAGTCCCTTATAATCTAGCCCACTCTACCTTTCTAGTCATTTTACACCTTATTCCCCACAACAGAACTCTTCTGTTCAGTGACCCTGACCTCCTGGAAGTGCCATGAAGGAGAAGCTTCATTTCTCAACTCTGGAGTGTTTTCTCTGACTGTCCCCCAGGCCTGGAAGACTCTCCCTCCTTGGTAGAGGAAGCTTTCCTTGGCTTACTTCAAGACCCATCTTCTATAGGAAACCCTTCCCAACTCCTCTAGTGCCTTCACTATTTTAATTATTTTCTATTCATTGTTATTTGTATGTATGTATTTGTTTGCATTCCCCCCATTAGACTGTGAGTTCCTTAACAGCAGGAACTGTCTTTTGCCTCTTCTTGTATCACCAGAGCTTAGCACACAGTTCCTGGAACCAGGTAAGTAAAGCTGATCACTTGATTTGATAACATAAGTCCCTGTTCTAACCAAAGCATTGTTCACACATTTGACAACATTCCTGGGGGTATTTAAGTGTGGATTTAATTCTTTAAATTTTGTTCATTTTTATTAAGGCTTTTTTGTTGCTATATCACATAAATTAACAAATCCCTTCTCACTCCACTCCTGGCCAGACACCTCTTGCAAAAGAGAAAATTTTTTTTAAAGAAAAAAGAATTAATTTAAGCCAGCGGTGTATCAAAATGCACACAGACAGTATGTGAAATAGTCCATAGCCATAATATTTCCTCTTTCCAATGAAGGGAGAAAGGTACATTTTCTTAATCCTTCTCTCAGACCAAACTTGATTATTTTAATCAATCAAGTTTTTACTGTCTCTGTATTGTTCTTTCTGCTTACATTATTGTAGCTAGTTAGTATATTGTTTTTCACTCTGTCAATTTTTGTATGTCTTTCTATGGTTTTCTGTGGTGACTATATACATTATTCTGGCTCTGTTAACTTCATTGTGGATCACTTCATCCAAATTGTCCTAAGTTTCTCTGAATACATTACATTCATATTATATTCATCATTTTTTTCACACACCACCACTTATTCAGTCATTCCCCAAATTATGGGGATTCATTTTGTTCCTAGTTTTTTGTTGCACCAAAATGTGTTGCTATACATATTTAAATAGACATCAGTCCTTTACTTTTTTTTTTTTAACCCCCTTTAAAGTATATTCTAGTTGTAATATGACTGGGTGGAAGCTAGATTGTTCAGTTGATAGCAATTCGTTGTGTACCCTTGGGCAAGTCATTTAACCTCTGTTTGCCTTAATCCACTGAAGAAAGAAATGGCAAACCACTCCGGTATTACTGCCAAGAAGACCCCTCAGATAGCATAATCTGCAGGACCATGAAGAGTTGGATACAACTGACAGAGTGAACAAGTATGACTGGATAAAAAGTTAGGTATAATTTTTTGACTCTTGGGAAGATTTGCAAATTGCCTGAAAAAATTACATTTACTTTGTTCTTAGATTATAAAATTATTATCATGTATTATATATTATAAAATCTTATATAATTATTTTCCTAATGTTGAACCCAAGGTAGCAAGGTGTCGAAGCAAATAGAGCACTGGACTTGGAATCAGGAAGAACTCAGGAAGACTTGGAATCAGGAAGACTCTTCTTCCTGAGTTCAAATCCAGTCCCAGACATATACTAGCTATGTGACCCTGGGCAAGTCACATAACCCTGTTTGCCTCAGTTCCTCATCTATAAAATGAACAGGAGAGAAGGAAAGGCAAACTACTTTAGTATCCCTGCAAAGAAAAACCCAAGTGGGATCACAAAGACTCAGACATGACAGAAACTACTGAACAATACAACATTGTTGAAACAATTCTACATTCCTGTTATAAATTCAACTTATTAACAGTGAATAATATCTTAATGTGTTGTCCCTTTGCTAGTATATTATTCAATCATAGATGTTATCCATAGGTTTTGGGGTTTTTTTTAATCCATTTTACTCTTCTTTAGTGTTTATCTCATAGAAGGAATTTAATAAGATGCTTTCTTTCTCTATGTTTACAAATTATTCCAAATTCAAATTAATTGTTATTTGATTACTTGATAGAATTCACTGGTAAATACTTATGGTCTTAGAGTTTCTTTTTTTGGAAGTTCATTAATTGCTTGTTAAATTTTTTTGTGAGTTTGGATTATTTAAATGATTTATTTTTTTTCTATTAATATGTATATTTTATTTTTACAAGAATTCATCCTTTTCACTCAAATTATTAACTTTGTTGTAATATAATTGGGTAAAATAGTTCCTAATAATTTCTTTTTTGTCTTCATTTCATTTGCTGTTTTTTTTTTCTCTTTTGACTTTGGTAATTTGTTTTACCTTCCTTTTCTTTGGTCAAATATAGTAAAGCTTTACCTAGTGATCATTTTCCCAAGAGAACTAGTTCCTGGGTTTTTTTTTTTAATCAATTTAATGTGTTTTTTAATTTGTTTTATTCTTCTTTCATTTTTAGAATTATTTTGGGGGCCTTAATTAGGGTTTTTTTATTTGTTGCTTTCCTATTTTTTTTTTTTTAGTTATTCAAGGCATTGATCTTTCTCACCTTTGTTCATTAAAGTGTTTAAAGATTTAAAGTTTCCTAAGGCTTGATTTGGTTGCATTCCAGAACTTTTGATATGACATTTCATTTTTGTCATTTCCTTTGATTATTATTCTATGATTTATTTTTAGATACATACCTTCTTTAGAATTACTTTATTTAGTCTCAATATAATTTTAAGTCCTTTCTTCAGTTGACTCTTATTCGTTATAAGTTTTATGATACTATGGCCAGTAAAAAAATGTGTTTAATATTTCTGCTTTTATGTGTTTGTGACTTTTTAAATGTTTTTAACAGTTGGTCAGTTTGGGAAAATATGCAATGAAACCTGAGTAATGTGTCTATTTTTGTGACTCCCATTCAGCAATTGCCAAAGGTTTCCCATATTTAACTTTTCTAAAGTACTCTTTGTATCATGAACTTTTTTGTTTAAGTATTTGTTAGGATTTTTGAAGTGGCCACATTGAAATTCTCAACGATTATGGTTTAATTTTCTATTAGTCTCTCAAATTTGATTTGTTTTTCATTTAAGTGCTCAGATACTAAGCCATTTGATGAAAATGGATAGATGGAAAGTAGATAGATCTATATTTAGCATAAATGTTTCACTATCTATGCTTTAAGCATGATGTGGTTTCTAGCTTATTTATTTACCACATCCCCCTCCCTTTTTTTGCAAAGAAAAAGAAATCATCCATCTTTTCATGAATAGCTCTACATAGTTTGTTTTGCTTGTAAATAGTTCCTTTTTCACTCTGCCGTCCTTCTTAAATTACCCTTTCCTCTTTCCTTGTTCCCACTAAATACATACTTAATATATTTCTACATCAAACTCAGGTGTCTGTGTGTGTGTGTGTGTGTGTGTGTGTGTGTGTGCGCGCGCGCGCGCGCGCGCTCAACCTCCTTTTACCTCATTTGACTATAAAACAAACCACTCCAGTTTATCAGATAAGTTGGCTTTCGAGTAATTTGCATTTTCTGGCATCATTCCAAAAAGTTTTTAGAACTCTGGCTAATTTTCAGGGAAGTAAACAAGTTGGTCAATGATACATCACAAGCCAGGCTGAGATGGGAATTAGAGGAAGAAAGACTTGAGGGTTGTAGTCAATTATCTTGAAGTTTGTGGTTCATAAGGTACCCAATCTCCCCCATGCCCATGGTCATATCTGTATACTCTTCTGATGTACTCCATTTATGAGGAATAGAAAGTTCCTCATCTTCTTCATTTCTTCCCTAATGTATTCCTTTTGCTCCCTTTCTTTCTTCTTTTAAATAAACAAATAAAATCAAAACTATCTCCTTAATGTGTTTTCCTTTTATTTTCTTTGACCCTTAAAGACTGTGAAATTTTAAAGTGCAATTTTCTTATTTTCCCATTAAAATGTAAGTACTTGATAATCATTTACCCTTTTCTCATTATTCAAATGTATTTACCTTTCTTGGTTTCTCTGGCTTTCTTGTTTTTATTTCACATATTCTACCCAGTTCTGGTTTTCTCAACAAGAATTTCTATATTCTGTTAAAGTTCCTTTTTCTACCTCTTATATTATTATACTCAGTTTTGCAAGATAAATGAGTGTTAATTGTAAGCCTCTTTCATTTCTATGGGGTTTTTTTTGTTCCCAATTTAGATATTTCTCTTCTATCTTTAATATCTCCTCATTTTGTGCTCATTTTATATTGGATTATTTGTTGATTCTTGAAAATCATTTCATTAACCTTCTCTCTATTTTAATAATGTATGATTGAAAGGATATGATTTTTCCCCTGAGGAATGTTATAGCTGTATCTTAGAAATTTTGGAATGTTGTTTCATCATTATCATTTTCTTTTACATAATGATTGGTCTATGATTTGTTCTTTGACCCACTCATTATTTAAGATTTTATTATTGTCTCCATTTGGGTATATATCTTTTGTTTGTGGTCCCTGAATTAATTTCTATTTTTATTACATTATGGTTTATAAAAGTATATATTAACTATTTCCATCTTTTAACATTTGCTTACAATACCTCTGTGCCCTATTATATGATCAGGTTTTTGTTTTTTAAGTTCCATGTGGTGCAGAGGAATATGAATATTCTTTTGCTGTCCCCTTTAGAAAATACCATCAGTCTCTCAACTCTAGTTTCTCTCAAAATTTTTTTCAGTTCCTTTTAAAATTTTACCTTTTATCTTTCTGTTAGACTTATCCAGAACTGATAGAAGAAAACTGAAGTCTATTGCATTGCTGTCTCCTTGAAGATCGATAACATTTCCTTTAAGATACTAGGGAGGCAGAGTCAAGATAGTGGAGTAAAGGCAAGGACTCACCTGAAATGTCACCCAAACCCTCCAAATACATTTTTAAAAATGATTCTAAACAAATTCTAGAGCAGCAGAAGCTACAAAAAGAGTGAGTGAAACAAATTTCCATCCCAAGATAACTTGGAAGGTTGGCAAGACATTTCTTTGCAATGGGGTAAAAGAGGAGCCCAGCCCAACACAGGCCATACCAATATAGACCAAGACAGAGCAAATTAGGAGCAGGCCTCGGGAGTGACTGAAACAGCAGAGGCAGCAGCAATAGATGCTTCTAGAGCTCTCAGCCCACAGATGGTAAGGGGGTTGAACAACAGGTGAGGAGATTATAGGGTTCTTTTTGCTAGCACTGAGGCAGGATTCTGTTGCTTTGCCCATACTCATATCCGAGTACCAGTCCTAAGTGGCAGTCCCAGGGTGAGGGGGAGCAAGCACACTGGGGGATGGGGGTGGGGGACCCTCCTCAGGGTTCCAAGGCAGAAAAGAGTGCTTGTAGTCCCTCACACATCAGAGCACAGGCCAGAAGAGTAGTAAACACCTCTCTGTAGATCATACCACCTTGGAAGAACTGAAAACTTACAGGTCCCTATATGCATCTCTGAAAACAGCAGTGCAAAAGCCCTGAAGTTTGGGACAGTGCACCCTCCACCCTGGAAGCAGAGCCCTACTTTAGCAGTTAAAAGTCAAGTAATGGGTTGGGAAAATAAGCAAAAAATGAGAAGAAAAACTCTGACTATAGAAAATGCTGATGGTTACAAGGAAGATCACAAACACACTCAGAAGAAGACAACAAGGTCAAAACTCCTACATCCAGAGCCTCCAAGAAAAATATGAATTGGTCTCAGGCCATGGGAGAGCTCAAAAAGGATTTTGAAAATCAAGTAAGAGAGGTAGAGGAAAAATTAGGAAGAGAAATGAGAGTGATGCAAGAAAATCATGAGAAAAAAGTCAACAAGTTGGTAAAGGAGACAAAAAAATACTGAAAAAAATAAACTTAAAAAAACAGACTAGGCCAAATAGCAAAAGAAGTCCTAAAAGTCACTGAGGAGAAGAATGCCTTAAAAAGCAGAATTAGCCAAATGGAAGAAGTCCAAAAACTTACTGAAGAAAATAATTCCTTTAAAATTAGAATGTAGCAAATGGAAGCTAATGACTTTATGAGAAATCAAGAGACAATAAAACAAAACCAAAAGAATAAAAAAAAATAGAAGACAATGTGAAATATATCATTGGAAAAACAACTGACCTGAAAAATAGATCCAGGAGAGATTTAAAAATTATTGGATTACCTGAAAGCCATAATTTTTAAAAAAGGAACCTAGACATCATCTTTCAAGAAATTATCATGAAAAACTTAGCTGATATTCTAGAACTAGAGGGATGATGTCTGAAAAATAAAACTAAGGTGTGAGAGAGGAATTTACTGGGGAATAGAGAAAGGGAAATATTGAATGGGGTAAAATATCTCACTTAAAACAGGCAAGAAAAAAGCTTTTACAATGGAGGGGAAGAGGGAGGAAGTGAAGGAAAGTGAGTGAACCTTACTCTTATGAGAATTGTCTCAAAGAGAGAATAATATACACATTCAGTTGGGTATAGGAATTTGTCTTACCCTACAGTAAAGTAGGAGAGGAAGAGGATAGAAGGGGGAGTGATAGAAGGGAGAAAAGATTGGGGGAGGGAGTAGTCAGTAGCAAAACACTTTTGAGGAGAGACAGGGTAGAAGGAGAGAGAATAGAATGTGAGTGAGGGAATAGGATGGGGGAAATACAGTTAGCAATAGTAACTGTGAAAAAAAATTTGAAGCAAGAGTGTCTGATAAAGACCTCATTGCTTAAACATACAGAGAACTGAGTCAAATTTATAAAAATCAGAGACATTTTCCAATTCATAAATAATTAAAATATATGGTAAGTTTTCAGAAGAAATAAAGCTATCTATACCCATATGAAAAAAAAATATTCTAATACACTATTGATCAGGGAAATGAAAACTAAAACAATTCTGAGGCTCTACCTCATACCTATTAGATTGGCTAATAGGACAGAAAAGATAAATGACAAATGTTGGAGTGGATGTGGGAAAAATGAGATATTAATGCTGTTGGTGAAATTGTGAACTGATTCAACCATTCTGTAGATCAGTTTGGAACTATACCCAAAGGGCTATAAAACTATGCATACCCTCTGACCTAGCAATACCACTACCACGTCTATATCCCAAAAGAGATAAAAAAAAAAAAAAAGGAAAAGGAAAAGGACCTATCTGTACAAAAATATTTATGGCAGCTCTTTTCTGGGGGTAAAGAATTAGAAATTGGGGCGGAGCCAAGATGGAGGAGTAGAAATAGCTCATCCAAGCCACTCTGCCCCCAGATTCCCCACAAACTATGTAAAAGGGGACTCTGAACAACTTCTGGAGCCCCAGCACCCACAGAACGACACAGAGAAGCTAACCTCCCGCTGAGGACAGCCCAGCAGCCCTGCAAGAAGGACCAGTGCAGCGCTCTGGGAACCGGCAGCACGCAGTGTGCAGAGCTTGGGAAGCTGAGCCAAGCAGAGCCGAGCGGAGCCCAGGTCCCCGTGAGCCGAGGTTTTAGCCCCAGGGCAGCAGGGCCAACAGCCGGCTGGAGGAACCCCAGAACACCAGCAGCTGTGGTGACTCCAGAATTATCAACATAGACATGCCTAGGACAAAGTAAGAGGTTAGTGTCCTATGGACTTTGGGACCAGTATTAGGGAAATGCATCGGCTCCCTCCCCTGGGGGCTAGAAGCCGCTGAGGAGACAAGCCATTTTGTGGTTTTCAGAGGCAGCTCCAGCTCCTGGCCTGTGAACCGTAGGGAGATCCAGCGATCAGTCTTGGGGGGTAATCGCTCTTGCTTTAACCTCCCTGGATCTGGATTGTGATCTAGGGTGGAAGTCGTGGGTGGGTTTACAGCTTGCCAGAAATGGAAGTTGCCCCCCCCCACATTTGGGACGAAAATTCCTCTATCTGGCCTTAAAGCCATAGTGTGGCAACAAGCCCAAAAGTCAAGCAATTAAGTGGCAACATGCCAAGGCAAAGGAAACAGAAAAATTCAACCCTAGACTCTTATTTTGGGGGCATAGAGCAAGAAAAGGACTGTGAGGTCAGAAGTCCTGCTCCAAAAGCCCCAGGGGAAAACATGAGCGGGTTGCAGGCCATAGAGGACCTTAAGAAGGACTTTAAAAATCAAATAAGAGAAGTGGAGGAAAAATTGGAAAGAGAAATGAGAAGGATGCAGGAAAAGTATGAAATGAGGGTCAACAGCCTGACTGAGGAAAACAACACCTTAAAAAATAGACTAACTCAAATGGCAAAGGAGGCCCAAAAGGGCAATGAGGAGAAGAATGCCTTAAAAAGTCGAATTTGCCAGATGGAAAAAGAATCTCAAAAGTTCACTGAGGAGATTCATTCCTTCAGAGTTAGACTGGAGCAAATGGAAGCTAATGACTTTATGAGAAATCAAGAAGCTGTTAAGCAGATCCAAACAAATGAAAGATTAGAAGGCAATGTGAAATATCTCATGGGAAAAACCACTGACCTGGAAAATAGATCCAGGAGAAACAATTTAAAAATTATTGGACTACCCGAAAGCCATGATCAAAGAAAGAACCTAGAAATCACCCTTCAAGAAATTCTCAAGGAAAATTGCCCTGATGTTTTAGATCCAGAGGGCAAAATAGAGGTTGAAAGAATTCACCAATCACCTCCTGAAAAAGACCCCAAAAAGAAAACTCCCAGGAATATTATAGCCAGGTTCCAGAATCCCCAGATCAAGAAGAAAATACTCCAAGCAGCCAGGAAGAAACAATTGTAATATTGTGGGAACACAATCAGAATAGCCCAGGACCTGGCAGCTTCTACACTGAGGGATAGAAGGGCATGGAATATGATATTCCAGAGGGCAAAAGAGCTGGGAATGAACCCAGGGTCACCTACCCAGCAAAACTGAGTATTTTGTTTCAGGGGAAAATATGGTCATTCAGTGGAATAGAGGACTTAGAGACTTAGGGTAGACTTAGAAACTTAGGGTAGACTTAGAGACTTAGGGTAGACTTAGAGTAGAATAGAGACTTAGGAATAGAGCATTCTTGAGGAAAAAACCAGAATTGAATAGAAAATTTGACATCCAGACACAAGAAGGAAGAGATGCCTGAGAAGGTAATCAGGGAAAAGAAATCAAAAGGAACTTATCAAAGTTGAACTATTTACATTCCTATATGGAAAAGCAATAACTGTGACTGATGATATCTTTCTCACTATGAAAATAGTGGAAAAAGGGTGTGTGGTCATATGAATACATATGTGAATGTGTGTGTATATGCTTACAGTTATATATGGATAGAGAGCATAGATTGGATCTGTTGGGAAGGGAGAATACTCAAGGGATGAAATTATGAGGTGAGAGAGGAAAGTGGCAAGAGGAGATGGGGAGAGACAGGGTAGGGTAAACTATCTCATGTAGAAGAAGCAAGGGAAAGTGGCTGCATGGGAGGGGAAGAATAGGAAGACAAAAAGGCAAAACCACATTCTCATTGAGTTTGGTTCAGGGAGAGAATGACATACATACTAAATGGGATATCTCAACCTGCAGCAGAATAGGGGGAAGGGGGATGAGAGGAGGGATGATGGATGGGAGGGCATCCTTGGGGGAGGGGAGGTTGGAAGTACCCACTATAGAAGAGGGACAGGATCAAGTAGGGAATGGACCAGGTGGGGGTGGGATGAGTGGGAGGGAATTATAAGCAGCCTTGTACAATATATCTACTATGAAAATGTTTTGCATAGCTAGACATATACAACATATACTGAATTACTTATCTCCCCAGAGGGAATGGGTGACAAGGGAGGAAAGAAATGGATCTGAAATTCAAGGTCTTAACATTAAATGTTTCAAATATATATAAATACTATTATTAATACTCTTTTGCTTGTAATAGGGAGATAAGATGTGCAGGCATTGGGACACAAAGATTCATCTTCCTCCAATGGAAAAGTCAAAGGGGGTATGGGAGAGAGCAGATTGGAGGAAGAGATATCTTGTGGGACTGCTATTCTGGGAGGTTGGGTAGGGGAATAACGGGGGGAAATGATTGTACCTCAAAATCTGGTGGAAATGAATGATGTAAAACAGAAGTTAATAAAGCATTTGTTTTAAAAACAAGAATTAGAAATTGGGGGATGCCCATCAATTGAGGAATGGCAGAACAAGTTGTGGTATGTGATTGTGATGGAATACTATTGGGACTATAAGAAATGTCATGAGCAGGATGCTCTCAGAAAACCCTTGAAGGATTTGCATGGGCTGATCAAAGTAAAATGTACAAAATAACAGCAATATCATAAGATGATCAGCTGTGAATGACTTAGCTATTCTCAGCAATACAATGATCCAAGACAACTCTGAAGGACTTATGATGAAATATGCTATCCATCCCCAGAGTAAGAACTGATGGTGTCTGAATACAGATTGAAGCGTACTTTTTTCTAACTTTATTTTTCTTGAGTTTTTTTTGTGCATGTGTGTCTATGTTTTCTTTCACAACATGACTATTATGGATATGTTTTGCATGACTAACATCTATAACCTATATCAAATTGCTTGCCTTCTCCTGAGGAATGGGGGTGAAAGTAGGGAAGGAGGGAAGGGAGAGAATTTGGAACTCAAAATTTTAAAAACAAACATTAAAAATTGTTTTAACATATAATGGGGTGGAATAAAACAATAAATAAGTATAAAAATAAAAATAATTTCGATGCCAAGGTTATTGGTTTGTTGTATATGGTATCTTTCAGCATAAAATAGTTTCCTTGTTTATATACCTTTCAAATTTTTTGAATGTTTCCTCTTTGTCTAGCAGTATAAGAGTACCTCCTGCTTTTTGGATTCACATGGTGCATAGTAAAATATTTTCATCCCCTCAGTTTTATTTTGTATGTCTTTTTTTCTATTTCTTATAAAAATCGATTTTAGAATTTTGTTTTCTTATTCAACTTATCACTCTTTTTCTGTTATATTGGATTGTTTAATCCATTCACATTTAAAGTTGTGATGAAGTTTATTCATTGCTAGCCCTTGATTTGACCACAATGCATATATATTTCTTTCTTCCGTCTCTAAATTTTTTAAATTATGATTTTTCCATTTTGCTATAAACATAGCATTATATCTCTTCAGTTACTTTATTTTCATCTCATTTAAAGGTAACCTGGCTTCTACTGACTCTCTTTTCCTCACCTTTCATCCTTTCTTCTAGTTTGTTACCTCTTTCCCTTTAGTTTTTTTAAAATTACAGTAGTTCCTTTCTCCTACTTTTATCTCGCTATTCATTTCTTCCTTCCCTCTCTTTTTTCCCTCTCAGTCAGGTAGTTTCTCCTTTTCTCTCCTCCTCTTGAGCTAATCTATTCATCAGTTGTTGTTTTTTTTTTTATTTCATTTTTGGGTCCCTTTCAAAAAAGGATTTCTTTCATTTTATTCATTATACATCTTTTCCTATTTACTCTGGTACCTTATTTTCTGATTCATGATCTCTATAATCATCAGGTCTCTCTCTTTACTTTGTATTTTTCAACCTAAACTTCCAAGGTATTCATTTTAGGCTTCCTCTTCTAAATGCTTTCTGCCATTGCCTTGTAAAGTTTACTACAAGGGCCCCTTTTTGCATTATGCCCCACTCTAAGAACAATGCCAACTATTGCAGATGCCAGAGAGGACACTGCCCCATGGTAGGGTTCCTCCCTCGGTCCGCCTTCCCCTCCCCCCCCCCCAACTGATCTTTACCCCCTTCTTTCTCCATTTTTTTTTCTACCTTTGCCTGGAAATCTCCCTTGGTCCATGTCCTCCCTCTCTTCTAAGTGCCAATTGCCCCCAGGGGTTTTAACCTTCCCCTTCCCAAGATAAGTAGATTTATCAGCCACCAAATTCCCCAGACTTTATTCAATGTAAGGTCCTCATCACCCTTCATCCATAGGAGCATATTAGTAGAATCCCCTCCCACCTCCAGAGTAAGTCTTCCTTCTTTTCTTCCTTTTTCTGATATTTCCCCACTCCTCCCTCCCTCCATTCCCCATTAGCCCTCCGAAAAGCCAAAAAAAAAAAAAAAGTGAGTCAAGGTATAGTCCCTTTAATTAGAAAAAAAGAAAAAAATAATCAAGATGGGTGGGGAAGGCCCTCAGGGTTGCTGTTACAAAGAGAAACAGTTACCATTGATATTCATTCTAATCCCAGAGGGCCCAAAATACCAGAGAGAGTGAGACACACACACACACACTCTTAGAAAAGCAACACCATTTATGGGTAGGGTATTGCCAGATTCTGTTCATAATGCTCCCTGTCCACCTCCTTGCTATTATCTTTACCAGATTTCTATCTTCACTTCTGTCACCCTGTACACATTTTGAAAGAAATCTCTTACTGATCTTTTTGTTGTGTGCTGTTGCTGTTGCTGTCTGCATTTATTTACTCCTCTTGTATTTCTGTTATTTGGGGTGTTTGAAATACAAATAATTTCTTCAGTTCTGGCTTTCTTTCTAAAAACATTTAAAACTCTACTTTATCATTGAATGTGCATCCTTTATCCTGTATGATTAAGCTCACATTTACAGGACTGGTCACTCTGGGCTGCCTTCTGAGATCCAATGATCTTTAAAACACATTGTCCCATCCCCTTATCTTTTTTCTAGTGGGTTCAAAATAATCTTGCATTATTCAAGTATCCTTTTTTTAAATGTTAAGGTCTTTCTTCTGATGTCTTATATAACTTCATTGTTTCTGAACTGAATTATAAAATTTAACCATTATATATGTCTTAGAATCTGCAGTTTTAGGATTTTTTTTTTCTGCATGTGGTATGTAAATTCCTTCTATTAGAATTTCATTTTCTATGTTCAGAAGTTCTGGGCAGTTCTATTGTATTATGTCCCTCATTATGGTGTTGAGGTTTTTCTGTTCTGTCATGTTCTTGTTGGAGACTTACAATGTTTAGGTTGTCAAGTTGCATCCAGTACTCAAGATCCACATGTGTTGCTTACATAATGAGCATATTTTCTTTTAGTGTTGTTCTTGTTTTTTATTCTCTTGTTCTAGGTTGTTTTTTACTTCTATATATGCATTCCCAATCTATTGCCCTCAATTTTATTTCCTTGGTGAGACTTGCTATTACAGTTTTAAGTTTTTCAATTATGCTCATTTCTGTTGTGCATGACATAAATTCTGCTCTCGTAATTCTCATTTCTCTTTTTAAACACCCAGCAACAGCCAGCATGTTGTGGTTCCGTGTTCTCCTCAAATCCCACAAGGTTCTCTGTCTCATCAAATGTTGAATCATTTTTTTTTTCATTTTGCAGTATTTATTCGTAGATGCCTGAACTTGTTCAGTAGATCCAGAGGCCAGATTTCCTTCCCTTATTGTTTTTCCTGTTGACTTATCTGTTTTTTTTTTTTTATTCAAGATCACTGAGACACTTTCAGTTTTATTTTTCCCCTTTATTTTTCTAATTGCTTATTTCTGACTCCCTCCCACTCATTGCGCTTTCCTTGGGGCCCGGATTTCAAACGGTGTCAGCTCTACACTGGGCAATTCACAATTCACCAGCCTAGGTCTCTGCCCTAACTGACTTTTGGGCAGTCAGAACTGTCTCTAGCAGGACGCTGAGATCTTTCCCTCAGGCTTGGTAGAGTGCTACACAATTGCTCACATGCACAGGGTCCTGATCTGGTGACCTTTTCCACTCCCAGTATTCCTTAGTTCTCTGGCCCAGCACTAGCAGTTTAGGGCCTTCTTTCCCCAGTACCAGAAATTCAGAGCTACTAGAAATTCAGAACTTTATAGCTATGGGAATTCCAGGTTGCATCCCCTGTCAAGCTTTTGCTCCTGAAGGGCTATGGCCAAAATGATCATCAAGGTTTGAGGAAACTTCCACAACTTGGAGCTGAAGGCTCTATAGTACTGGAAAGAAGAAGGGGGAAACAGAGTATAGGGGTGAATTTTTATGTAAACCTTTATTGTGTCCTTGGGTCTGCTAGTGCATTCTTACATTTTTTTGTTTGCAAGGTTGAGGAAGGGTACTGAGTGAATTCAGGATAAGTGTCAGTTCATGGTTTTTTAGTTTGAATGTTTTTTTTTGGGGGGGGGGGGATGACATCTTTTGGATTTCTAGTGTCCTATACCATAAAGACAGCTGAAGTTGCTTATCTTTGGTACATAATATCTGTTTTGGAGAGATTGGAGAAGTTGTGAGGATGAGAGAAAATATTTTGTCTTCCATCTTATTGTTCAAATGATTCAGAAAGCTGTTCATTTATTTATTTTTAGTATATTATATTCCAGTCATTACTTTCCTTTAATGTAATTGCACCAAAGTCTTATATTATCCTGATGGTGGTTCCTTTTCACTTGATCCCTTTTCCCTGAATGCTTTTCAGCATTTTTTTTTTTTAATCTAGAATTTCTAGATTTTGGCTATGTCATTTCTGGGTGTGTTCTATTTGATGATTTTTTCAAGAGGTGATTAGTTGGAATCTTTCCATTTTTATGATGCCCTGTTGTTCATTAGATCTAGGCAGTTTTCTTTTATGATTTATTAAAATATGACATTTAGGGGGCGGCTAGGTGGCGCAGTGAGTAGAACGCTGGCCCTGGAGTCAGAAGGACCTGAGTTCGGATCCGGCCTCAGACACTTGACACACAAACAAAAACCTAGCTGTGTGACCTTGGGCAAGTTACTTAACCCCCAATTGCCCTCCAAAAGGCAAAAAAAAAAAAAATATGACATTTAGAATTTTTCTTTATCATGGTTTTCAATAAGTCTAATAATTTTTTAATAGATTGTGTTGCTATTATTGTCTTCACATAATTTAAGTTTTGCCTTCTATTCCTTATCTTCACACTCCTAGAGAGCTTATGCTTTATACTATTTATTTTTAACAGAAAAAGGAGAATATTTTGAAAATCAGCAAAACCAATCAACTCATCAAAAATGGTCATTATATATAATGTTTCACATTGCAAAGGAGAAGGAACAAATGTCTTCTCATATCTCTTATTTGGGGCAAACTTTTTTTTTGCAGTGTCAAAATATTCTTTTTAAAAATTGTTTTGGTGGGGGCGGCTAGGTGGCGCAGTGAGTAAGAGTGCTGGCCCCAGAGTTGGGATGACCCGGGATTGGATCCAGCCTCAGAAAATGAACACCCACACATAAATAATGACTGGCCGTGTAACCTTGAGCAAGTTACTTAACCCCAATTGCTTTTTAAAAAAAAATTGTTTTGTGGTTGTTCTTGCTATTCACATCTTTGTCTGCGTCATTTTCCTGTCTGATTATTTTGCTTTGCATGTAGTTTTCCCATGCTTTTCTCTATTTATCATATTCATAATTTTTTAGACCATAACAATATTTTGCTATTCTCATATACCTTAAATTGTTTATCCAGTCTGCAATCAATAGGTTTGTACTTTCTTTCCACTATTTTTCTAACACAAAAAGTGTTGCCATAAATATTTTGATGTATATGGTGCCTTTCTTTTTGTTTATTTCCTTCTTTGGTTTAAAGGCCTTTCAGACGAATCTCTGGGTCAAAGATTACAGATATTTTACTTTTTTTTTTAGAGGGAGGAAGGCAAGGCACTTGGGGTTAAGTGACTTGGCTAAGGTCACACAGTTAGTTAAGTGTCAAGTATCTGAAGACAGATTTAAACTCAGGTCCTCCTGACTTCAGGGCCAATGCTCTATTCACTGTGCCACCTAGCTACCCCAATTTTAGTATTTTATTTGCATAATTCCAAATTGCTTTCCACAATGATTGTACTAATTCACAGATAATTCTTAAATTACTTCTCCTTATCCTGTTTTCTAGGTCAATTGTTTGTGTGATCTTGTTTCCAACCTGGAAACGAAAATGAAATTATTTTCTTCAAAATTCCATTAGCAAATTGTCAAATCTTATGGTTTCATCTTAATCCTTAATTTCTTGATCTCTCTGCTGAATTGGACACTGCTGACCACATTATTCCTTCTGGATACCCCTTGCTTTATAGGGAGGATTTAGGTAGAAAATTAATGAATGCAGTTATGGGCATGTTGAGTTTAAGTTGTTGGTGAGCAATTCAGTTCAAGTTGTCCAATAGGCAGTAAAAGATATAAGACTGGTAGTCAGCAGAGAGATTAGGGCTAGGTAAACTGATCTCAAAATCATCTGCATAGAGACAATTGAATTCATGGAAGCTTATGTGATGATCAAATGAAATAGTACAGAGGGAGAAGAGAAGAGAGCACAAGACAAAGATTTGGGAGACATCCATGGTTTTTAGTCACAACTATGGGATCTTTTGTGGAAGATCCAGCAAAGAAGATTGAAAGGAATGTCATGAAAACCTAGAGAAAAGAAAGTATCATAAAGAGGGTGATTCACAGTGTCAAAGGTTGCAGAGATGTCAAGAAAAATGAAGATGGAAGAAAAAGTCATACAGTTTGGTAACTAAGAGATTATTGAAAACTTTGGAAAGAGTGGGTTCATTTGAATGACAAGGTCAGAAGTCACACTAGAGAGAGTTAAGAAAGAAGAGAAAGGAAAGGAAATGGAGGTACCTCTTGAAAATGATCTTCTCAAGGAGGTTAGCCAGGAAAGACCAGAGAAGTATAGGATTGTGGCTTGGATAGATGGATCAAGTGAGGGAATTTTGAGAACTGGGGAGAGATGGGTGTCTTTTTAGTTAGTAGAGAAGCAGCAAGTACACAGAGAGAGACTGAAATAAGTAAGAGTTAAAATGATGGAATAGGTCATCTGCTGGTGAAAATGGTGAAATAGTATCACTTATGCATGAAAAAGGAATATTCCAGCCCCCATATCCCTATCTTTGCACTACTTGTGCCTCATGCCTAGAATGTACTTTCCACCTCACTACTTTATCTTAGAATTCTACATTTCCTTCAAGACTCTGCTCAAGTCCCAACTTCTATATAAAAGCTTTATCCATTCCCCTCCTTTGCCCCTGTCCCAGCTATTTTTCAGTGAAAAAAGCATTGAACCTGAATTTATAAAACCTGAGTGTAAATCTGATGCTTACTACCTGTGAGACCTTGGGCAAGTTACTCAGCCTCTCTGGGGACCTGTTTCCTCATCCATAAATGAGTATTTGTTCCTTCCATCTATATATGAATGGGCCTGTGTGAAGTCTAAGATGTTGTCTGGACAGAGCAGAGTACAATGGTATGACCACCTCTTTATTCCTGGATATGACACCCCTGAAGGCAGCTTTAAGATCCTGTTAGCTTTGCTAGCTACATTATACACCCAACTCAACATTGAGCTTGCAGTCCACTAAATCCCACACAACTGTTTTAAACAAGAAGCTATCTAGCCACGATTTCTACCTCTTATGCCTGTAAATTGGTTTTCAATTAAATAGACATTTGCTAAGTATCTACAATGTGCAAGTCACTCTTCTAGGCATTAGGGATACAAAGACAAGATGAAAAACAGTCTTTTTCTTAAGAAATCTTGTGTTCAAATGGCCAAAATTCAACAGTTCAATCAATAAACACTTATTAAGAACCAATTATATGACAGGTTTCATAAATATATATAAAATAATGAAATAATCCCTATCTTCAAGGGGACTCTAGAAGGAGACACATTCAACATGTGTGTGTATATATGTGTATGTACATATACATACACATACATATATGTATATATATGTAGACCCAATACATATATTCACAATATATATAAAATAAGTTCAAAGTAATACAGGGAGAGACACTAATAACTGGGGTGACGGGAAGAGCCTCATGTAGAAGGTAACATATAAGCTTAGCTTTGAAGCAAATGAAGGACGCTAAGAAATGGGGTGTGTATTCCAGGTCTTTGCAAAAGGTATAGAGAATATGAATATAATGAAATATTTCATAAGAAATCACAAATGTGTTGAAATATTTCACAAGAAATCATAAATATGCTGAATTCGTAGAAACCTAACAAGACTTTTATGAAGTGATGCAGAGTCAAAACAGTAGAAGTGGGATAACAATGCATATGCTAATTACAAAAATGTATATAAAGGAAAGCAACTTTGAATGACTTCTGTATACTTTTATCAATTCAGTGACCATCAGGACTTGTGAGGGCAGCTAGGAGACACATAGAGCTCTGGGCCTGAAGTCAGAAAGAGTTTACATTTAGTTTCAGACACTAGCTGTGTGACCTTGGGCAAGTCACTAACCTTGTTTGCTGCAATTTCCTCATCTGTAAAATGAACTGGAGAAGGAAATGGCAAACCATCTTAGTATCTCTGCCAAGAAAACCCCAAATGTGCCATGATGAGTCAGATAAGATAGAAACAACTGAAAAACAACTGGAGAAAGACTTTTGGAGACTGATTATGAAGTATGTCTCCCATCTTTTGGCAAGAGAGGTGATGACCCATGGTACAGAATGAGACATCACCAGACATGACTACAGTGTTGATTTGTTTTGTTTGTCTATACTCATTTGTGGTAAGGGATTCCAGGAGAAGATAGAGGAATGCAGTCAATGGCTTATAATGAGAATGGAAAAAGTATTAAAATGTTACTCTAACACAGAGAAGAAAACAAAAAGAATTTCAGAGGAGGATGCAAAAAGTTTACTATCTGTACTTCCACTTTACACAATGGACAGAAGAAAAAGAACTAACAAAAGTCTACAGTTTTAGAAACAATCCTCTTGTTAATACTTAAAATGCTTGTTTGTTCCTTTAGAAAGGCCACTGTATCCTGGGGCTATCACCAGTCATCTTGACTTTTGCCTTACCACTGGATTTCAATGATTCTGAAGGAAAAGAGTGAACTCTGCCACACTTAAACCCAATTCATGCGCAAGTCAAGACATCACCCTCATGATGTCATCGGTCCTCTTCATAAACAAAGGACAAACAACAACAGCAATAACAACAAATGTTTTAGGTCAATCTCATAATCAAAAAAGACAATCTTAAAGAGAGATGTTTCAAAAAGGACATGATTGGTTTTGAGATCTTTGTCATTGGCTACGTTATGCACATTATTGTTGTTATTCAGCCTTGACCAACTCTTTGTGGCCCCTTTTTTTGTGGTTTTCTAGGCAAAGATAGTGGAGTGGTTTGTCATTTCCTTCTCCGGTTCACTGTATGGATGAGGAAACTGAGGGAAACAGAGTTAAGTGATTTGCCTAGGGTCACCAAACTAGTAAGTATCTGAGGCCAGATTTGAATTCAGGAAGCTTAGCTTTCCTGACTAAGACCTGACACAATGTCACCTAGCTACCCTTTGCAGCTATCCACATCTAAGGATCCTACAAACTCACTGAAATATTAAAGGAAACAAAATGTAGTAGAAACAGCACTAAATTTGGAAGCAGAAAACTCATTTTCAAGTAAAAATTCTGTGTTATGTTGGACCAGTAAATCTTCTTTACTCTTTGGGTGTCATCTATAAAATAAAAGTTGGACCAGATAACTTTGTAAGGTCTCCCCAGCTCTAAAGTCTAGTTTCTAAAAGGATATGTTTTGACTTTCAAATAAATAGAGTCATGAAGTGTATTTTCTTTAGAAGGACAGTGATTGAACCACTTCATTTTTCTCATAACTATTGTCAGAAATGTGTATATCGGTCAAGAGTTTGAATCATTATTCTGTCCATAAAGATAAAGTCTTACTTGGGGGAAATGAACAGAAATGTGGAGACGGGAGAAAGAGTGTCATGTAAGGGACAACAAGAAGGCCAATTTGGCTGCAATGAAATGGAGTAATGTACATTAAGAATGGAAAGGTAATGGTGGCTAGAGCACCAGCCTGGGAGTCAGGAGGACCTCAGTTCAAATTTGATCTCGGACACTTAACACTTAACTAGATGTGTGACCTTAGGTAAGTCACTTAACCCCAATTGCCCTCCAAAAAAAAAAAAAAAAGAATGTAAAGGTAAGTTGAGACCAACTGTGAAAAGGTTTAAGTGGCAAGCAAAAGAGTGTGTACTTGAATCTAGAAGTAATTTTAGAAGGGAATCACTGGAGTTAGGTGAATGACATGACCAGATAGACACCTTAAGAATATAACTTCAGCAGCCGTGTGAAGGAGAAAAGACACACTTGAAGCAAGAAAAATAATAGAAGTAGAAGTTGTAGAAGTTCAGATAAGAGGCAATGAGATGAGATAGCTAGGTCACACAGTGGATAGAGCACTTGTCCTCAAGTCAGGACAGACTTGAGTTCAAATCTAGCCTCAGACACTTAGTAGCTGTGTGACCCTGGGCAAGTCACTTAACCCTGATTACATTAAAAGAAAAAAAAAAAACCAAAAACGAGGTGATGAGGGCCTGAACTTGATAGCCATGTTAGTGGAGAATATGTGATGGATAACAGAGATTTGGCAACTAAATGAAGATTTGGATAAGGAAGAGTTGGGAGGTGAGGATGGTTCAGGGGTTGTGAATTCAGAGTGACTCAAAGGCTGGTGGCATTTTTGCCTTTTCTTTGCATCCCAGACCTTAGCACAGTGTCTGATGCTTGTTTACTGAATAATTGATGGGACAAGCTGGGTTTGGAGGAAATTCAACCAGTCAACAAACATAGATTAAGAGTCTCCTATGTGCCTGAAACTGCTAGGCATGGAAATAAAAAGACAAAAATAAAACAGGTTATGCTGTACAGAGGCTTACACTTTAATGGGCAAAGGGACTATCTAAACATATATACAGAGTCTGTACAGCACAGATATAAAGGAACTTGGAGATGGGGCTAGGAGGTACTCCCCACTGGAGGTATCATACTGAAAGTGGTGCTAGAATAGAGTCTAGAAGGAGACCAGGGATCTAAGAGTTGGAAGTAAAAAAATGAGCTCTCCTATGGACATACCGAGGAAATGAGTCAACAGGTTGAAGCCAGACTCTGAAGGATCCCATTGATTTGATGTCTTCAAACAGAGGCTGGATGATCTTCTTTTAAAAATATTTTAGGTCTGATCCTGGTGAGACTAGATGATGAGAGAGGACTCTTCTAACTTGAAATACTATGCTTATGTAATATTTGCTGACTGATTCAGAGAAGTTATAGTCTTCGGTAATTCTTGGCTCAGAACAATAAGCAGCCAACAAAAACTATAAACAATAACTATAACACCCATCATCTTTAAAGTCCTCTTTATCTATAAAGGCTGCCAATGGTTTTCCTGAAAAGGAAAAATAGTGAGTTTAGGCTTTGCTATGAAGCAGTAAATGGCAGAGAGATAAGAGTTCCAGGCCTAGGGTCAAAAAGATCTGAGTCTAAATCCAGCCTTCCAAGACATGTGACCTTGGGCATGTAACTGCTTGCCCCAGTTTCCTCAACTACAAAATGAGGATAATTATGGTAGCTACCTCCCAGTGTGGTTGTAAGGATTAAGTAAGATAATATTTGTAAAGCACTTAAGATGATGCCTGGCAGGTTGTACGTGCTATTTAAATGTTAGCTATTCTTGTTATTGTTATTATTATTAAATATACGCAATTTATAGTGCTGTTAATGGTCATGGTGCTCCTGGATGAGGAGAGGGAGTCTTCACCAAACCAAACCGATAAAATATGCATTTTAAAATATTCCCTAGGGGTGGCTAGGTAACACAGTGAATAAAGCACCAGCCCTGGAGTCAGGAGGACCTGACTTCAAATTCGGCCTCAGATACTTAACACTTACTAGCCATGCGACCTTGGGCAAGTCACTTAACCCCAATTGCCCTGCCTTCCCCCTCCAAAAAAAAGGCAAAAAATAAAATAAAATAAAATATTCCCTAAAATAATTAGTGATAAACCAGGTAACAGACATAGTGTGACATGTTTTCTAAAATTTTTTGTAGTAATATTCCTTTCTTTATACTAAAGAATTTTCATACCCATTCCTTTTTCATAAAGTATTTTATGCAAATGATTTTCTAAGCTCTCATACTTTATTTAAATAGAATGAAAGCTTTATTATAATTTTATAATACGAAAAACTTAAATTAGAATGAAATAATGTAATAGTTTTAAAAAACTGTTATTATTTGTACCCAAAAAATGACTGAAAAATATAACAGATAATAGTTTGCTTTTAGCTTCCACAAAAAGACTGTTTAATTCCAAGGTTAAGGGCTTTGCATTCAAATGCAGCAAATAGTACTACAAAACCACTCTTATTCCCTTCCTTTCCAGCTCTACACCATGTGGCCTGCTGTCTGGCAGTGGTCCTCATTCCCCTCTCCCTGAAAACCTGGACTCTGCTCCCACGAGGCTTAATTCTGATAAGCAAAATTCTGCCTTATTGTCATCCATGACACTTCCAGGCCATCTCCTTACCATGTCATTGCCTGGATGCTCCTTAACTGTCCCCTCCTTTCTAGCTTCCCTTTTTGTGTTGTTTTCCCTCCTAAAGGTACAGAATTCTTGTGTTTATATTATTAGTACTTAGCATAGTGCCTGGTACAACCAAGCACTTAATAAATGTTTTATCTTTCCCTACTTCCTTCCTACCATCCTTCCTTCCTTCCTTCCTTCCTTCTTTCCTTCCCTCCCTCCTTCCTTCCTTTGTTCCTTCCCTCCCTCCCTCCTTCCTTCCCTCCTTCCTTCCTTCCTTTGTTCCTTCCCTCCTTCCTTCCATCCCTCCTTTCTTCCTTCCTTCCCTCCTTCCTTCCTTCCTTCCTTCCTTTGTTCCTTCCCTCCTTCCTTCCATCCTTTCTTCCTTCCTTCCTTCCTTCTTTTTATCCTTCCATCCTTCCTTCCTTCCATTCGTCTTTCCTTCCTTCCTTCCTTCCTTCCTTCCTTCCTTCCTTCCTTCCTTCCTTCCTTCCTTCTTTCTTTCCTTCCTCCCTTCCTTCTTCCCTCCCTTCCATTTTTCCTTCCTTCCTCCCTCCCTCCCTTCCTTCCTTCCTTCCTCCCTCCCTTCCTTCCTTCCTTCCTTCCCTCTTTCCCTCCTGCCTTCCCAATATACCTTGACTGAATGTGGCAAGTGTGGGATATCAATTGCATGCCCTCTCATTCATATTCACACAACAAGAATTTATTAAAGGTTTCCTATGTGCCAGTCATTGTTCCATGTGCAGAAATCTAAGGTCAAAAGTGAAATAATCTTTGCCACATGTATCATACAATGACTATTTAGTCTCAGTCCATGTAAGTAAGCCAGTGAAGACCTTGAGACCTCAGGACTTCATGGCTGGACCCAGGTGAAAATTCCTCCCCAGTGAGCAACCTCAGTACCAAGACCTTGCTACTTAGCATGGGAGGAACCCTGAGGACCTGGGGTAGGAGGGTGGATAAGGAGGGAATATAGGCCTAAGAAATATAAAGGATGGTGAGAAGGAAAGACCAGATGTGGGTTTGGCTAGTCATATGTGGAGGTAAACTACTTAGATGGGTTCCTGAGGTTCCTCTCAAGCAATAGTGAGGATAGCCATTATCAAAAAAGTGTTCCATTACTGGTACAGTTATTATATTAAAATATATATTATATATTATATATATAATAACTGTAACAGGTACAGTTAAATACCTAGGGAATTGGGGTGGAGGTGGGGCTATGTTCCAGATAAGTATTGTGGGAATTAAAAAGCAAACTCTGCTATTCTGAAATCTATTCAATAAGCTTTCCATATTTGACAATCTGCATAAGCCTCACCTCCAGTGACCAAGACAACCTTTTGGGGGGTGGGGAGGTGGTGGGGAAGTCCTATGGAACAGACGTTCCCAAACATCCAGTTTTACATAAAAGGACATAAAACCAATGCATAGATAGAAGTGAGGAAGTGAACAATTATTGAAGACTAGTTATTACCAGTTCCAACATCCTTCTTGTTTTTTTTTCTGCTCCCTTCACACCTACATCTCAGGATCCCACTGTCCAATGACATTTATGGACTTCATTTATCAGGAACATTATCCTCTTTCTCTTCAGAGGCAACTATCCATGGCAATGAGCTGGCTTTGAACTCAACCTAGCCCTGAGCTCTCCTTATAACTCCCAGTTGCTCCACACTTAGCAGCCCATTCCCATCTTATCCATATCATCCTATTGTCTACAATCTCCCTAAGCTAAAAGAATGTCCCCACACATCCTATGGAAACCTAAACTAAACATTCTCTACCAGAGAAGTCAAGGACAAGCTTTTTAAAATGCAATACACTCGTCCTTTCTTTTGTCATCTTCCCACTAGAATAGATTCTTTCTTCATTTGAAGAATCCTTAGGAAAATATCATAGAAAAGGCATTAAAAGGGGTGGAAAAGAGAACCATTTAGGTCCTGCTTTCCTCACTAATTAGTATTAATTTTCCAAACAGACTGGGAATGAAGCCTTCTCTAAGCCATTTCCAGATCCACCATTGGGTCAGAGGTTTGGCTAATGTGTTTGCAGAGTTTCTTGCTGTTCTAGCCTGAAGAGTAGATGCCAACCTTCTAGAGCGTCCTACTTCCAGAACATGAACAATCCTTTGGTGCTGTGACTGACTGTGTCACACTTATATTCCCAGCACCTGGCTGCCCCACTGCTTATAGCAACAAGTGGGCTGATCACCTGGCACACTTGTCATTTTCCCTGAAAGAATTCCAAAAACCTGGGATCTATGACAACCTAAAACCAGAATCCCAGCCAGCAGAGGGAAAGATACAAAATGAAAATTACTTAGCTGCCCCATGCTCCCATCTGCCTTCCAACTGTCCACAAAACTGCCCCCAGAATGGCTCACTTTCTCTAGTTCTGCCAAAGTGGAGGAAACATGTCCCCAGGGATCACAGTTTCTCCCTAGAAACAGCTATAAGAAACAAGAATGCAGACCTCAGACTTAGGAAAGCTTCCTGGAACATTCAATTTTAAATTTCCCCTGGAGTGTACCTCCCAGAAGCCCCCTAAGTGAATGCCCCAGAGAGAGTGTCTTGCCTTGTTAAAATCACACTCTCATGTACATTAGGAAAGGAAGAGATGTGTTGCTTGAGCCATATTTTTGGAAATTGCTAGTTGCAAAATGTTTCCTGAGGTAGAAAAAAGCACCAAGGACTGTAATTATTGGATTGTTTCACTTCTGAGTCCAAGAAACAGATGCTGTACTTTCAGGGCTTGGACAAGTATTATCACAAGTTAACTCCTCTTCTTGCCACTATAGCATCTATGCTCGATGGTTTACTTGATGAGTCCTACTTATGAGATCAGTTGAACCACTGCCTATGAGTTGGTTTGTTAAGCTCTTAAAAAAGCAGCTCCATGTTGTAATCTGGTGCTAATCAGATTTTAGTCAGATGTTGCCAGGAAAAAAATCAATATGTATAATGTGAGACTAGTGAGCCATGGAACCAAATCCCAAAGAAGAAAATCATCCTGTAAGCTCTAGGCTGATGATTTAGAAGAAAAACTTGGGTTTGGTAAGGAGAAAAAGGCCTTTGATGCCTTCCTGCTTTCCTCAGCCTCTTTCCAAGACCTGGATCACTTCTGAAATGAAATGAAACCATAATTGTCCACATTTATATGGCACTTAACCTTAAGATTTACAAAATCAACTCACTTTCAATGACTTTTGAAAGTTAAGTAGTGAAGTATCCCCATTCCATACACTGGGAAATTAAGACTTGGAAAGATTAAGTGACTTCCCCAGGCTAATAGGTATAAGTACCAGGAATTGAAACCAGGTCTCTTCATTCTGAGTATACAGTTCTCAACTCTCCACTACACAGCACAGCTCCCAATGAAATTTTAAGTAGAGTGGGATGAGGCATTCAAGGTTTTGATTTAGCACCCAATGTTTCAGTCATTACTGATATCAGTAATAATTGCAAAAAGTATTTTGTAGCTGTTTTATGCTTTCAGGATGAATTTTGAGTACTTTTTTCATTCTTTTTTTTTTTTTTTGCTTTTTTGGAGGGCAGTTGGGGTTAAGTGACTTGCCCAAAGTCACACAGTTTTCCTTCTTTTTTAAAGCCCATTTTTTAATGTGAGTAAATCAAAATAGAGATGGTCAAGTTTAGTATCAAACAGCAAACCAGGCTCATCAGGAAAGGTCAAAATATTCAAGCTACTCCTGTTGACATTCAAAGTGCTCCATAATCTGTCCCCAAGCTATCCTTCTGAATTTATCTCTTCTTGTCCTTCAATAGACTTTCTACTCCAGCAAGACTGTCCACCTCGTGATACCCAACACATTTCCTAGGCACCACCTCTCTTTGACTTTTCTGGTGCTATTTCCCTCCTTGGAACCCTCTTCCCCAACCCCCTTTTCTTTTCACCTATTCAAATATTATCGAGCTTTAATACCCGTCTGTTAATACTCATCTTTTCCCGGAAGTTTTGCTGACAACTTGAGCCCACATTAATTATTCCATTTCCTGACCATCCTTGGCTCTATTGGGATGATTCATTTGAGCACTTAGAATCATAGATTGCTACAACTGGAATGAACCCTTGGAGGTCATCCCCGCCCCCCCCCCACCCCCACACACTCACACATACCCATTCCCACCATTTTACAGATGAGGAAAGTAAAGCCCAGAAAAAAGGAAGACTTGCCCAAAAACAAGCTAGTAAGTGACCAAGCCTCTACTCAAATCTAAGAATCCTAATTATTTCAAGGCCCAAGGCTCTTTTTACTAAATATATTGTTTCTTGTTCAGTCATCTCATTTGACTACATTCAGTTTGTTATGTCAGCCATCATACTTTGTCACATTTAATTGTTTCTTTTATTCCGCAGAGTTCACTGCTTCATGGGCAGAAACACTATTATCTATTTATTTGATATGTCCCACAGCACCTGGGACAGAGATGATCATATAATATATGCTCAATAAATATTTCTTAAAATGAATTCAGACCAGGCATTCTAGTACTTAATGGCTTCTTTCTCCTCCATTATAACTAGATAATGTAGTGGACAGAATGTTGGACTCAGAGTCAGGAAAACCTGAGTTCAAATCTTCACTTATTACTAGCTGTGTGACTATGAAACAGTCACAACCTCTCTGTCTCAATTTCTTCAGTCAGCTTTGCAATAAGGATAATAATAAAAGTGCCCTATCTCTCAGGGTTAGCTTGTTGTAAGGATCAAATGAACTAAGTGCTTTGCAAAATTTAAAGTATTACATAAATATTCATATTCCTTTGAGTTGGTCAGACAATCCAAGTTTTCAGTATGTATTATTAAACATACGTACTAATAAGGAAATCTCTCTCCACCCTGCCAAAGCTAAGAATAATAAAATTTTTAATCATTTTTAGTATTATGGGGTTTTCTTGCATTTAGTAACCCATAGTATAGTCAAACAACAATTCCCTTTAGCCTAGATTTTGCTATTATTTGCTTGAAAAGTAGACTGCAGTAAGATTTTGTACAGACGTCTGCTTACTTAGTGTATTTCCCTTTCTGATAACACATCTATGAGGTTATGGTCCTATAATAACACTGTTAGAAATTCTTCTTGGTTTTGCTTCTAAAACAAATTTCTAACTAGCTTTTGTTCTCACAAAGGTCTGTGCTGCAATCTCCCTTTCTCTCCTTCCTCCTCCTTCTCATTCTCTCTCTCTGGCCATCTCTCTTCCTCCTCCTCCCCTTCTTCCTCCTCCTTCTTCTCTTCTTCCTCTTTCTCCTTTTTCTCTGCTCTCTCTCTCTCCCTTCTATCTTTCAATTTCTCTCTCCCCCCATTCCTTCCTTGCTCTCACCTTCAATTTTTTCTGTCTCTATTTCTATTTCACTTTATTTCTGTTATGTATGTCTCTGTTTTGCTTGATTTCTGTGTTTATCTCTCTGTTTGTTTCTGCTTTCTCTTTCTCTCTGTGTTTCTCTCCTTCCCTTTCTCTCCTCTCCTTCTGTTACCTGAGCCCAGGGCTTCCTACACCCAGAAGTAAATATGAAACACGGTAGAAAGAAATTAGCGTCTGTCCTAGGATCAGAATTCTACTGTGCTCACTAGTGACCTTCTGACTATTAAATCCTACCTGCCCTACTCCTCCTGGCATTAGGCGACCTTCCTGGATTTGACTCTTTGCTTCCTTGGACTTTTGACATGTACCCACACTGATTAACTTGACCTCCCAGGCCTGACCCCTTCAGGCCAGGCTTGTGCCTTGCCGCTGACACTCTGGAATGGCAGTGAGACCACTAGCATTTACTGCGGTGCTAAATAACCCTAAGCTTTCTTTGAAAGAGGCCCAAAGAGGATTAAGTCAGATGCAATAGGTCAGAATGGCTTGACCCTTGTTATTTTCACTTTGACCAAGCATGTAGTCCTTGTAAGTAAGCCTGGTTAACGTTAATCAGAGGGGGTTTAGGAGTGAGGATCTAAATAGCCTTGAAAGCTTGCTCTCTCCTTAACCGGTGATTTGGTTACTTAGAGCTAACCTCTGAATTGCTAGTGGGTGGTGCTGAGCATTTGGCAATCTAGGACAAGCTAAACAGAGAAAAAAGCTTAAGAGAGAAACTAATCCACAGACATTTTGTAAATACGATTTTTCCTTCCTAGGCTGTCTCTCTTGCATTTCCCAGATGCAAGCTATTGATGCTATACAGCATAAACCGACCTCACCAGCTATTTTACTCTACAAAAATCAGGGGTGCACGCGCGTGCACACACACACACACACAGCTTCACATGGCTTCATCTTATTCCTGTGTCAGAAAGATTTCTCATGAAACCACTCAGACAAATAACACAGAGTTGCTTTTATTTACACCTGTTTTTGAGCAAGGAGGGCACATTCAGATTCATACATCGGGACACATAAAACAGACCCCAAAGTCTTTTGATACAAAATTCTATATTTCAACGCACCAAGAACGCAGCTCATGAGAAATCCTACTATGACCAACTAGTGAGCAGGGCAATGGAGAATACTAAAATGCATGTGGAATGATGATTTCCTCCTCTAGTTGCCAACTTTGAATTATCTTCTAAGAACATGATTTCATTTGAAAATTATTACTCATTTCCTGTTAATAGAAGGATATGGACCTTTCAGGTCCAATACTATTCCAATAATCTATATGATTCCACCTTCAAATCATTATCATCTAAAAACCATCAACAAAGCAATTCACCCATAGAGTTGGTTGGGTTTTCTTTTTCATTGAACTAATTGGCATTCTTTCAAAATTCATCAACTGAGTCATTCAAAATGAATACTCTATAAATAGACATGAATGATATTCAACACAAAGAGTCAATATATATGATTATATATGTGTATACACACATATCCATATATACATGAAATATGTGGATACATGCATACATAAATACCTAAACATACATATATATATTATTTATATTTCTATATATAAATACATATATACATTCTATATATATCTAAATATCTCTATACATTATCTATCTATCTATCTATCTATCTATCTTGCATGGCCCAGGAGAAAGAGGACTGCATTTGGACTAACTAACTTGGGTTAATTTCTCAGTTCTGGCACTTGATTACCTGTGTGACCTATAATAGCAAGTCACTTAGCCTAAGTTCTCTGGGTCTCAGTTTCCTCTTTTGTAATTTAGGAATTTAGACTAGATGCCCCATAAGGTATCTGCTAATTCTAAATCTTTGCTCCTATGACACTAATTAAATTAATTTTTTTTTTTTAATTCAGCAAGCACCTCTGTGGAGGAAATAGACAAATCTGTATGCAATGAGTTTAGGTAGATCATCTTCTCTCCCCCTTCTGTCATTTAAAAGCAACATTATTGTTTCACTCTTTTTGTCCCCATTTGGGGTTTTCTTGATAAAGATTCTGGAGTGGTTTGCTATTTCTTTCTTCAGCTCATTTTACAGATGAGGAAACTGATGCAAATAGGGTTAAGTGACTTGCCCAGGATCACACAGCAAATGTCTGATGCCAGATTTGAATTCAAAGAAATGAGTCTTCCTGACTGCATGATCTGGCTGCCCCCCAAAGAAACCTTAGAGGTCAACGAAATGGAACTTATAGAGTTGTGCTAATTTTATTTCCAAGGGAGGCCTGCCCCATTTAGACATTCTGGTTGTTGTTGTTTGTCCCATAGCTCTCAAAGAGGACCATGACATCAAGGAGGTGATGCCTAGATGTGAAGTGAATTGGATTTAAGTGAGGCAGGACTGTGCAAAGTCACAGCCTCACTTTCTCCTCTGGGGCCATCTGGGTCAGTGGCTAGATATAGATCAGGATGAATGGAGATGGCCCTGATGAGTATGTACATAAGCCTTGTACATGGTAGGTGATAATTACATTGCCTATTAGTTGAATAAACTGTTAATAAGACAATCCTGACTTTACTTACCTAGAAATAATGATCATTGGGGGCAGCTAGGTGGCACAGTAAATAGAACACCAGCCCTGGAGTAAGGAGGACCTGAGTTCAAATCTGGCCTCAGACACTTGACACACTTACTAGCTGTGTGACCTTGGGCAAGTTGCTTAATCCCAGTTTGCCTCCAAAAAAGCAAAAAAAAAAAAAAAAGGAAAGAAAGAATGATCATCTAATGAGATTAACCACAGAAAGACCCTACCCAGAACAGACCAAGGTTACTGCAAAGTTAAGAAGTTCTTCATCCCTTCCCCCCAGATCACTGGACACCCTGCTCCTATTACTCAAACTCCCAAATTAGGGCAGTGTCCGAGCAGCCTTACCTGGTAGGCTCCTTTTGCTGCCTGCTCTGAGGCTGTGTAAAACTCTATACAATATGTGTGACTCTCTCTCCCATTCCTGGAAGTTGCTAGCCACCTGGCAGCTGACTTCAGCTGATGCAAATTAAATTATTTATCTTCTAGCCTTGCCTCTAGATTTATTGACCTCCATTCAAATGGTCCTATGTGTGAGGAATTATTCATAGGAGGGTCTTAGGATCTCTATATTTAAGGCATTGTGCTAAGTACTAAAAAAGCCTTTACAAGGAGTGTACATACATTCTACTGGATGGGAACAACTTATACAAAGAAAAAAATGCAAAATATATGCAAAGGAGAGAGTATATTCTAAGTGGATAAATCTATTAGGTGTGTAAGTAGACACAATAAATTGTAAAACATAACCCGTAACCACATAGAGCTAAAAATCTAGTGGAGAGATGAGACTAACTTAGTTGAAAATATTCATATGAGTAGGCAGTATCTGCCTAATAATACTAATAATTTGTTCAGTTCTGTCTGACTCTTCATGACCCAGTTTAGGGTTTACTTGGCAAAGATACTAGAGTGGTTTGCCTTCTCTAGTTCATTTTACAGAAAAGGAAACTGAAGCAAGCAAGGTTAAGTGACTTGCTCAGGGTCATACAGCTAGTAAGTGTCTGAGGTCAGATTTATATTCAGGAAGAAGAATCTTCCTGACTGCAGACTTGGCACTCTTATCTACTGAACCACCTAGCTTCCCAATACTGATAATAGCTAGCATCTACACTGTGCTTTAAGATTTGCAAAGCTCTTTACAAATATGATCTCATTTGATCCCCACAGGTCGGACATCACCCTCCTACTCAATAAACTCCAGTGGCTCCCTATTGCCTCCAGGATCAGATTCAAAATGCTCCATTTGGCACTCAAAGCCCTTAAGAACCTACCTAGGCCCCTCCTCCCTTTCCAGTCTTCTCACCCCTTATTACACATATTCTGATCTAGTGACACTGGCTTCCTGGCTGTTCCACAAAGAAGATGCTCCATCTATCAGCTGCAGGCATTCTCTCCAGTTGCCCCCTGCTTGGAATGCTCTCCCTCCTTAGTTCTACTTACAGACTTCCTGGGCTTCCTTCAAGTCCCAGTTAAAATCCCATCTTTTTAAGGAAGCCTTTCCCAGCTTCTCTTAATTCTAGCACCTTCCATCTTAATTATTTCATGTTTTCCTCTATATTATTGGTCTATATCTATTTGTTTGCTTGTTGTCCCCACGTTATATTATTAGTTCCTTGAAATCAGGGGCTATCTTTGGCCTCTTTTTTGTATATCCAGTGCTTTAGTAGAGTGAGTGGTACCTAGTAGGAGCTTAATAAATATTGGTTGACTGATTACCCTGGATCCTGTAATGAGTCAGCTGGATTCAAATCCACATCCTCTAAAGCCAAACCCAGTGCTCTTTCCAGAATGATTAAATCACCACTCCTACAAAGCATAGAAGCATCTGAAGAGAAAGGCTTGGAGTAGGATGTGAGACGTTAAAGAATGCTTTTGTAATGGAAGAGAAAGACTTTTGAGTTTGAAAGACTAAATGGATTCCAGGCTTGGAGTTAAGCTTAAAGGAAGACTGAGTTGGGAGAGAGATGATCAGATGAAAGGGGCAAGGGGCAAGCCTTTTTGCCTGGTCTGAGGGAGGAAGGTTCCTGATCACTTTCTTCAAAACTACATAATTTTGAAAGGAAATGTACCATTAGGTACTTCTAGAGTTTTTTTTTTTTAATATTCTTCCAAATGCGTGTGAATTGCCCCCAAACCAGCAGGAAGAATTCTGAAATCAATTATTCAAAGAACTCTAAATTAAGATCTATGCATACAAATGCCAGTCTCTGGCTGGTTCTGCATTTGGGGCCACCCAAAATTAGAGGAGGGGCCCAAAGTTCTTTGAAAGCCCCAGCTCTTAAAAGTTTACCATGTGCACTCAATTGGGCTAGGGCTATAGACTCCATGCCATCTCTCCTATGCCCCCCAAATGATGCTGAAACTCCTATTGGCTCCAATGGGAGCTGGAGGACTATGGAGGGCACAGCACTGAGGCTGATGGAGGCCAAGCCAGGCAGGCTTTTGTAATGAGAATTATTATTCCCAGCCTCCTCCTTTTGCACATGAAGCCATGAATATGTGTGCCATCCTGGGAGGACATGGAAAAGCACGCACAGTGCAACACATGGGCACCAGATGACTTGGGAACATGGATGCCTTTGCTTGTTTTAGCTTCTTTTTCAGAATTCCAGCAAGGACAAGCATATAATGAGTTCAAACCGTTTACCACATTTCCTAGAGCTTTGATAGAACACGCACTCAATTGCTAACCACAATGCAATGTGGGGTTAAACTAATGTCCGCAAAGGGCTTTGCCAGCTAGAACACCTGAGACAGAACGACAGCAGAATGAATTACACCCTTTGGGAGCACAGAATAGCGGGTGGCTTTGCTGATGCTCACACAACTTGGTAATGAAGCTAGAGGACTCCAGACCCTAAGTCACCTTCAACCAGGTCATCCTCACTCCTTCCCACCTCTAGCTCAAAGGAACACTTCCTTTCTTCTGAAAGGGGTGTGTCATTCAGCCAAGCTAAGACTCCCTATACTATCCTGGGTCTACTTCCCAGGCTAAACCATCTTTCCCTAGCCACCACTAGATGTATTCTTGTTTGCCCTCTCTATAATGTGCTTTCTCTGAAGTCTAGAACTTTCTCCTCTGTATTGGTATCCCCAGTGCTTAGCAGAAGGCCAGAAGCTTAGTGAGCCCTTCCTTCATTTGGTTCTGGCCAACAAATTAATTCTGAATCTACCTAACTCTACTACCACAGAATCCACATTTCCCCATCTTTTCCATGAGGGTAATATACATTTTAGTAAAATTTAGTAAAATTTTTTTCCTGAAATCTATGTAAAAGATAACTAGGTGGCTCAGTTTCCTTATCTGTAAAATGAGTTGGAGAAGGAAATGGCAAACCACTACAGTATCTTTGCCAAGAAAACCCCAAGATGGATCACAAGGAGTTGGACACAATTGAAACAAATGAACAACAAGTAAACTACATAAAATAATTTTTATTTCATTTTATTTATATTATATATATTATACTGTAGATATTTATTAGATTTATTTTATTTTAGATAAATAATATTACAATAATAAATATATCCTATAGTATATAATATATATTATTTTTATATATTTATGTGCAAATACTAAAATGTAAGAATCCATTACAGTAATACATATACTATAGTATATAGAGAGCACAAAAAAGAGAAGAAATAAGCATTTATTAAGTGTCTACTGTATGTTAGACACTGTGCTAAGTGCTTTACAAATATTATATCATTTATTCCTCACAACAACCCTAGGAGCTAAGTGCTATTAGTATCCCCTTTTTATAGATGAAAAAATGATACAGGTAGAAGTTAAGTGACTTGCCTAGGGTCACACAGATTGTATGTATCCGAGGCTTGATTTGCACTCAGGTCTTCCTGACTCCAGGCCCAGCACTCTATACACTGCACCACAGGATCCCCACCAACAGTCCTTTTAGTAACACATTCTAGAATTTTACTAGGGTTGTAAACATAGCTCAATAGCCTATAGTTTACACGCTCCATTATTTTCATTTGCCCCATTCTCCACAATCACCAATGAGAGTGATTCATACACATTTACCAATTCTTTCAGTACTCTGAAAAATTGTTCTTCTGGACCTATGGATTTGAACTACTAGAGAGGAACTAAATGATCTCTAATTATTACCTCATTTATGGGTTTCAACTCACTCTTAGCCATTTTTATTCTGTCCTTTCCAACTGAAAGATCAGTGCATGCACTCACAGCAATGCCCCAATCCCTTATTTTACCTCTTTTCTTCAATGTGTAAAAAACAGTCCTCTGTTAGTATTCATTGCCAGTCTCTGTTCATTTTGAGCTTTAGCACTCTGGACCCTATTTTTAGAGGACCATGCCCAGATCCTCTCTTCCTCTCCTATTGCTTGCCCTTGCATCTGTGTTCTCAACATATTTCTTACAAGTCTCAGTTGGGTTTTACATCCATATCTCGAAGCAGTTTACTTTTTGATCCCTCCCTGGAATTGGTTATGTTGGTCCTTTTCAGTGTCATTCTTTGAGACCTCACTGTACCTCTTGGACTGATTATCCTTTCTAAAATATTAGACGATGGAATCCAATGAATCTTTGCTTTATTCCTTAGATGAGCAAAGCACTTGGTCAGAAATCCATTTTTTTCTAAATCTAGATGGCAAGTCAGACTATTCCTGGCTTCTCTCTCCTCTCTACCATGAATTCTAACATGGAGTAGTCACTTCTCATCAAGATTTTGATTGTTTCTCTTTCAAAAATCAGTTTCTTCTTGATAGAATAAGAACTAGAATAATTCCCACTTTTGCTCTCTCCATGGTTAGAAGGATGAAATTATGAACAAGACAAGATAAGAATATATTAGTTGCCCCTAAATGCTTTGTAGGGGGGGGGGAGTGGATGGGTGGGGAGAGAGGGAGAGAGGAAAGAGAGAGAGAGAGAGAGAGAGAGAGAGAGAGAGAGAGAGAGGTGGCAGATGTGTAGATAATTAAATCCTTCATCACTGTTATCTCATGTCACTTGCCAGGTTTATGATCTGTTTCCTGGGTTTCTCCTTTATTTTCCATTTTTGTCTTCTGTCTGGGTGGTCTGTTGGTCTGTTGTATATTCCCATGACAATATTGCTTCAATTTCTCTCTCAGTGGATATTTACCCAAAAGTTCTCTACCACATTTCTTCTATCTTGCTCCAGGGTTTCCTCAAATGATTAGACAACACCAAGCTCTGGCCTCTTTTATATTTCTTTTCTTCTTTTTGAATGTTGGACCCTTCTAACGATATCTTCTAGTTAGGAGTTCCATTCCATTCAGTCTTTGTGATGCCTATAAGGTCAAATATGCCACCCTGGGTTAGGATTTCAAGTTCATTGAAATTATTACCCCACATTTGGTGTATTTCTGTATAAATATCTGGGATAAAAAAACTAGCTATGTGACCTTGGGCAAGTCACTTAACCTCAATTGCCCTAAAAAGAAAAAGCAAAAAAAAAAATGATCTGGGGTCATAGGCTTTATTGTTGACTCCTTTCTTTGATTCTATTTCCTGAGTATTGTTGGATCCCTTCACTAATCCCTTTTTCCTTTACTCTGTAATTGCAGCTGCTACTTACTATGACACTTGGCTTAGTAGATATGAGGAGGCAGATTTTTCTTTTCTTTTACCTTCCTTTCAGTTTAAAGTCATCTTGGTCAGAATTGCAAGCTTAAACCCTATATCTATAGATGTAGATATACACAAACACATACATATATACACACATATATACATATTCACACACGTGTATGTGTATAAGGAATATTCACATATAAAAATATATATACAAATATATTTGTATATATACACATTCATACTAAGAAGAACTATATTTTGTGTTTCTGTTATATACTGTAACTGTGATGTGATGTGATGTGTGTGTGTGTGTGTGTGTGTGTGTGTGTGTGTGTATGTGAGAGAGAGAGAGAGAGAGAGAGAGAGAGAGAGAGTGCCTGAGCATTATTCAGTTGTTTCAGTTGTGTCCAACTCTTCATGACCCTATTTTGGATTTTCTTGACAGAGATACTGGAGTGGTTTGCTAATTCCTTCTCCGGCTCATTTTACATTAGGAAACTGAGGCAAACTGGGTTAAGTGATTTACACAGGGTCACACATTTATTGAGAATCTGAGGCCAGATTTGAACTCAGGAAGATGAGCTTACCTGACTCCAAGCCTGGAGTTCTATCCACTACATCACCTACTATATCACCTAGCTGCCTAGCGTGTGTGTATGTGTGTGTGTGTGTGTGTGTGTGATACAGATATATGCATGTGTGTATGCATACATGCATTCATGTATATATAAAACAGTCTTTCCTGGGCATATTCCATACCTAGCCAAGAGTCCATTATTCCCAAATTTAAATCATGGACCAGAAATCCAAAAATCTCCTTTTCAGACACCATCATCTTAACCAACTGGTGACTTCTGAAATCTGCCTTTCTCTTGTGAAGCCGCTGCCTTCACTTGGCAGCAATTCCCTCCCTTCCATGAAGCCTCCCTCAATTAAAGCTATGTCACTACAATCACACACTCTTCACAATACCATTTCCTCAGCATGCAAATTTAAATTTCTGTTACTGCAGGAGAAATGATTGTACTTTTGATCTTAATCTTCTTAGAATCTGTCTAGTGATTTTAATTCAAAGCACACAATTTCACATTAGAGTATAGATAGTCGTGTATTGTGCTCTGATTGATTCATTTTCTCCAAAGAGATTGGAAACTACTCCAGTTCTGGAAGCTTAGTGAATGGTGTGGAAGGAGTGCTTGACTTCCAGGACTGAATTTCCAGCCCAGGTCCAATACATTAGTTAGCGAGGAGGCATAGTCAAGTCATTTACTTAGCATCTTTAAGCCTCAGTTTTCCCTATCTGTCAACTGAGAATAATAATATTTGCACTAATATTTACACTACCTCATCATATGATTGTTTTGAGGGAAGTGCTTTAACAAAACTTGAAATGCCAGTTATTTATTATTCCTAATAGCACATTATCCCATCTCTTGGTGGATTCAATAAATACTTATTGATGGACTTACTGAATTTCTGTGTTTGTGCTTTTATGTCTCTTCACATGCACTTGTCCTGCCTCTCCTTCTCCTCCTCATTAGACTGTCCATAAAGGACAGAGACGCTCCTTGCTTCCTTTTTTATCTCTCAGTAGAACCCTAATACAGAGCTTTATGTAGGGTGCATGCTTAACAAATAAACATTGACAACAATATTCCACCCTTCTGATTTAGGAGACCAACAATTAGTCTCCTGATCTATAAGCAGGGATTTGACCAGAGGGGTTTAAGACCTCCTAAAATTCTGCTTTGTAGCTTGAAGAAAGCTCTACAGGAGCCCCTTGGTAGGATCAAACCAAATGCTTTGTTCATCTCCCATGCCAGCCTAAGAAGCTCTAGTCCCACTCTGACACAGGACTGTTTTCTTACCTCCTCTCTCTCTGACTTACTGATTCTAAATCCATAAGGAAGAAAACCAAAGATTTTGGTTTGATCCTTGACACAGATTTGACTTCGGGGTCAGGGAAAACTGACTACAAATATCACCCAAATAAGAGTTTACACAGGAATTGCTTTGTAGTACTGTGGGCTGTGAATTGACGGAGAAGTCAAGAAGGAAACCGATTTTGAACTTTCCCTTGTTGTAAATGGGCCATGGCATAAGAGGGTGGATGGGCCAGAGTAGGTGACGAATCCATCAGTCTAACAATAAGCTACCATTTATTAAGTGCTTACTATTTGCCAGACCCTGCACTAAGCTCTGGAGATACAAAGAAAGACAAAAACAGCCCATCCTCAGAGAACATACCTTCTAATGAGAGAGCCAACATGCAAAAAACTTATATAAACATGATAAATTTGGAGGGAATTGTGTCAGAGGAAAGGCACTACTAAGTATTAAGTCTTGAGCGGGAACAGGAAAGGCTTCTTGCAAAAGGGTAGGATTTTAGTGGAGACTTGAAGGAAGGCCAGGACATCAAGAAACAGAGATTAGGAGGGAGAGAATTCCAGGTATGTGGGGCAGCCTGTGAAAATGCACAGGGTTATATTGAGCATCTTGTGTGAGGCCTAGATTGTTGCATGCATGGAGAAAGCGAAGTGTAAGAAAACTGGAAGGGTCAGGTTAATTAATCATGGCAACCTGGGCATATGGAGCCTGGCACATCCTGAGAACCTACAGCAGATGAATTTATCCTGCACTCAAGAAAAGCAGCAGCAGCAGCAGGGGGCAGGTGGACAGGATTGCATTACATACTGAAATAATGGGAATATGTGGAGCCAAATTAGCAGGTAAAAGACTTTGTTTTGAGGAGTACAACTAACTATTATTTGTTTGCTTAAAGTTCAGCTCTCAATCAGGCTTTGTGTCCTCCTTCATTTGAATGCACATGTGTGCCTTGAGAAACAGTGTGGCAGGATAAGGTGTCAGCCTTGGGTCAAGGATAGACCTGGGTTCAAGGATAGACCTGATAGATACTGGCTGTATGAGCCTGGGTAAGCCCTTAAATTCCTAGAGCTTTACCATAGGTGTCAGATATACAGTGTTCTCATTGTGACTGGAAAAACTCCCTAATGTAATCCCAACCAGATTAAAAAATGTAATCGGGAAATACTTAACAAAATAAATACAAATTCAATAGAACATGGAAAATGTTAGTATATGTTTTTCTAAGTTAACATGCAGCCAGCAGGAATGCTTATGTACAGTTTAGTGACCTCCTTTACTATCTGAGTTTGAGATACTGCTTTTATGAGCTCTCCAAGACTTTAAATCTTAGGTAACTGACCAACCACAAACCTGTTGGTGAATTAGGGGGTGTCTATCCCAAGCATGTGAAGACTCTCTGGACTAGAATAGGTTGGATGAGAACATTTGCTCCAATGGCCTTGAAGGTCACTGAAGCAGGCATAGTTGAGAGCTTAGAGCTTGGTCAGACATCAAAAATGCTGAGGTCATCCAACACATCTTGGGCAGTCACCAGCCATCTTGACTTTTGTCTTGCCATTGGATTTTGATGACTCTAGAAGAGAGAGTGAGGCCAAAGACTTTATGCAGCTCTGTCCCACTTAATCCAGTTCATGCAAGAGTCAAGACATTGCCTGTGATGTCACTGGTCCTCCAAAAATGAAGGATGAACAACAGCAACAAGACTTTAAATTATAGAAGGGATACTGAACTACATTGGTAGAGGGAGTTTGCTCACTTGAAATTTCCTATACCAATTAAATCATGGGTTCAGATTCCTAACCCTTCCTTCTTCCTGCCTTTATGGTCCCTGAATCTTTAAGCTTTTGATATATGCTTTTTATTTCATTTAGAAGGTTAGCTCCATGAAGCCAGAGATTCATCTCTAGGACTTGGCAAAATAACTATTACATAAAATAGATTTTTAATAAATAATTGTTTGTTTGATTGACTGGCTGAACTCCCTTCTTTTCTCAATGTGATTCATCAACAAAGGCTCTGAAAGATGAATGTAGGAAGCTGCCTGCACAGGTAGATGTGAAGAACCCTGAAGTACTACCCTATCCCCTTTCATCCTGCCCCATTGAGTGGTGCTGGAAATTCCTACCTTAAATTCCTTGAAGACAGGGATCATGCCTTTCATCTTGAGCCTAGGAGGTGTTTAAAAAAATGTTTTTGAACCAAATTTCTTAACTATTCACTTGTTTGCAACAGCTGCCACACAAGTTGGCACACAAGGGCCCAAGTTGGACAAGTCTTACAAAAGTCAAGGCAGGACTCTGTGACCTGGTCAGCCAGGGTACTTCAAGAGAGATTACCAGTTATTTGGTTTTAGGATGGAGGATAATAAGAGAATCCTAGAAAAGGGACATGAGAAGACAGCTTTAGCCTACTTTGCTCTATTTTGCCTTGGACTAACTCCTGGTATTGGACACTTTCAGCCAGATCATCCCGTCACGTTTCTTTAATCATAGTGCTAATACTCTAATACTCTCTGTTCACTGGCTAAGCATCCTAAAGGATGCTGTGTTCTTTACGCAACTAGTTCCCTATATCCCTTCAAGGGAACACTGTCCAGATGCTCCATTCCTATCTCTCCCTGGCAATGACATATGAGCCTTTTACCTTATATATTTAAGATACCAGACCTCCATTCTGCTTTTGGCAGTCTTCCATCACACACAATCCTTTATATGTTGTCTTTCCCTCGTTAAAAGGTAAACTCCTTGAGGGCAGGGACTATCTTGGGTGCTTGTATTTGTTGCTCAAGAATTTGGCACTGTGCTTGAAGCATAGTAACCACTTTAAAATGTTCTATCTATCTATCTACCTATTTATCCATCCATCCATTCGTCCCTCCATCCATTTCCATCTCTTTTCCTCTCTTATCCACCCTCCATTTCTTCCTGCCACCCCCCTCCCTTTTCCCTCTCTCCCATTTACCTCTATCTGTCATCAGTGGCAGTGACGAGCGTGGAGAATAGCCACTCTCTGTTTTCATTAGTACACCCTGAAAATGGCTCCTCCACAAGAAAAACCTACTTCAAAGTTGTTATGGACTTTCTAGCGACACTGACACCATCTCTACGACCATGTGAAGCACAGAACAAAGCCAAGAAGGAGCAGTACCAAAATCCAGGAACAAGTAACACTGAGCTTTCCTTCTACATCCCCTTTTCCCCCACAGGCTCATTACCATATAATTCAAGACTTCGATGACTCCTATCTTTATAGGAGTACACCCCAGCAACCTGTCCACTCCCACAAATTATTATACAATCTATATGAAATGAGGTTATAGTATACAACAGAGTCAGCCTTAAAAGGGAAGAGGAAGTATCCAAAGGGTGATTGAAGCAAGTGTGTGGAAGGAGAGGGAAGCCAATACAGTCACTGTATTTGGTGGGTTAGAGAGCAGGATTTAAGGACCAATTGCACATAAGATTCATGTCTTTTGAGGGTACCATTTCAACTCCTCTGAGACCCCCCTCATTTCCAAACAAACCAACAAACCAAGAATGAAAGTATGAAGATTGTCAATGGTTCCAGGGCTTCTCAAAATGGGGGGCATTGGGCTTCAAATTTCTTGAGTACCTACTATGTGAAGGGCATTGTGGCAGGCACCTTGGGATTGGAAGATACAAAATTGTACAGTCTTCACCTTCCAGGAGGGCTAATGAGAGTTTTAAGGAGGGGTAGCCCCAATTTGCTATAGGAATGGATTTGTTACCTAGTCTGAACTATAGGGTTCAGCACTTGTCCTTGAGCCTACTAAAAAATAAAGTTAATGGAAGCTAGACTCAAGAGACCAAAGGAGTTTGAATGGTTCCTCCCTCAGTATAAAAGGCAGAACAGAGTTGAAGTCTAGAACACTGGGCACTATTTGCTTAGAGCCCTGGCTGTTTGGAAGCCTTCAAAATGGCAGAATTTTTTCTCCCCAGGACATGTGGCAAGACCAAGAATTGAACTGAAATGATTCAATTCCTCCTTCTTATGCTTGTGCCCCACCTCTTGTTCTGTTCCCCTTTCCAAACATAACTATCTGTGACAGCGGAAAGGGGGCTGGAAAGTGGAGTCAGAGAACCTAGGCTCCACCACTTACTTCTCATGTAACCTTGGACAACTCATTTCTCCTCTCTTGGCCTTAGTTTCCTGGAAAAAGGTTGGGCCAGATGAACTCCCAGATGGTGAAAGAGAAGGAAGAAGGCAAAGAATGATCAAGAACAGTTTTAAACCCTTCTCAAGAAGAGGGATGAACTTAAAGTCTTTACATGGTGCCATTTTGTTATAGCATGGCTATACTATTTAGTTTGGTTTAACCCTATCTGGACCCACTGGGCTGCTTCACTTCTTTAATAATGTGGTCTTTGGATTTGGGGAAAAATTCAATGGCTGGTGGAATGGGACAAAAGAAAGAGAGGTTCCCTTTCTAGGGCAGACTGCAAGCATTATTTGTCTGTCTCTCCCTCCATTTCTGCAAGGTGTCCAGGACCAGCTGGAGACACTCTCTGGTCAGAGTGACACACTCCACAATGCCTTAAGGTTCTTCTATTATACACTTCCTGGGCTGAAAAAAAATGCTAATGAATTCAAGAGCAAAGGCATGTTCTTCATAATAACACAAAGTCACCAGGATGTGCATCTTACTGATTAAATTCAGCTGCCTCTTTCATACCATCACAGATTTGCACCTGCAATTACCTGTTCACACCTGGGAGAGCACACGTTTTGTAGACTCCATTTTGGGAATGCTCAGCCTACGTGTTTCCTGGAATAAGTAACCGCCTAAGTCTCCAAATGCAGATACCAAGCTGATGATTACTTGTCCTCCTGATGGTTAAAAGGGGGAGGGGGCTAGGGAAGGGAGTAAGCAAAAGAAAGAAAGAAAGAAGAAAGTTAGGAAGAGCTGAGTGTGTGCTGTCTCTTAAGGAGCTGAACTCTCTCCATCTCAGAGCGCCCAATCCTCCGGGCTGTTAAGCACGGACTGACCTCCACCCCCACAATCAAGAGCCAGTCTTTCCATGAACAGCTTTACACACAGACTGTGTAATTTTCTACAAAGGCGTCTGGAAATCATTTGCACTGTAAGATTCTCTGCAGTGATAACAAGGTATCCAAAATGAGAACGATTCTGAAATAATCTTCAAAAGGTTCCCAAATGAAATCTACCCCCACCACTCTGCCACAGATTACTTTGGGAGGAAGCAGATGCAAACAAGTCAGTTTATGCGGTTCTGTCTGAAGTGATTTAGCCACCTGTGCCTTAAGACGCCTGTCAGTCTCTACTGGATTAGCGTAGTTATCTGATACTCGACTGAAATTCAGCAAGAGCTGGAGGTCAAATATCTCCTGAGCTAGCTGGCTGGGAGGGAATGAACTAGACCTTTGATAGGACCAAGGAAGGATTTGGGGCTCCCTCCATGGTGCCCACCTTCGGCACAGATCTCAGGAACTGTTTTCAGAGTCACAGCTTCCAGGCATATAATTCAGACATGCAACACGAGTAAGCTAAACTGTCACTATATGCAAGGTATATTCCTGTCATTTCAAATCCTACATTAGGAAGGCTTTCAAGAATTTCTTAAACATTTCAAGAATTAAAATTTGTTTCTCTTTTCTCTCCCACATTTGACTTAAGACTCAGTCCCTCTCTGAAGCACTGGGATGACCAGCCAAGGTTGTTTGGTTGGAGGAGAGGTGATTTAGGGCAAAAGGCATTGAGACTTCTAGAATAACGGCTAATGGCTTCCAATAGACTCTAGTCTTTATATTAAGGTTTCCATTGAATTTATATGAACACTTTGTAAATTCCACGAATTTACAAAAAAGCACGCTTGTTATTCCCTTAAAGCAATCCCAGATCTCTATTTTAATAGAGAGTGGATTCTGGAAGACTTGTTTTCCTGAGCTCAAATCTGGCCTCAGACACATACTAGCTGGGTGACTCTGGGCAAGTCATTTAACCTTGTTTGCCTCAGTTTCCTCAACTGTAAAATGAGCTGGAGAAGGAAATGGCAAATATCTCCGCTAAGAAAACCCCAAATGGGATTGTGAAGAATCAAGACATGACTGAAAACAACCAAATAACAACAGCAACAACCTGTAAACTTGGTATTCAATAATTGCTGAATTTGGAATCAGAAGACCTGAGTTCAACTCCCATCTCTGGTATCTACTACCAGTGCCATTTTAATTCTCCAGGCCTTAATTTCTTCATCTGTCACACAAGAGGGAAGTTGAATGAGATGACATATAAGGTCCCTTCCTACTTTAAATCCATGATCCCTCCAGTTCCTTGAGGGAGCAGAGAATGCTAGGGTTAACCCCAAGGTTCAGGGCAGCTTCCCTGGGTTTCCCATTGCTGAAGGATCAAGGGATGCCAGATTGCCCCAGGGAACTTCAAGATCAGATGAAGAACTCTATTTTAGAGTGCATTTCTCACGGCAGGAAGCCTTTGGGGTGAACTAAGGCAAGATACCTGGAATTATTCCACGTAAGACTGGGCACATCTATCGAAAATATTTCTCTAGAGCACATTTGTGCTGCGTCAGTTTTTCAGTTGGAGCAATTTAGTCCCTACTTTTCCTATTTACTCCAAAGCGTGCTGAAAGAGACTAAATTCACAGTAGCAGATGGCACCTCCTCAGAAACACAGTGAAGCAGACCTGTAGAGCACAGAGGAACAGACTTGAGAAGGAATGGCAGAGCAGAGTCTGTAATCCATTTTTAAAGGGACAGTAGATACAAGCAGAATCCATGTAGAAGCCTCTGCCAGGATGCCTTGGTGTATAACATTAGTGGGTCAAAGACTCCTTTCTCCATGTAGGCAGGAGTTTTCTTGGTTCTCTGGATGGAGATCACACTGACTAGCCACGTCATAAAAGGGCTTCTGTAGTGCAGTGGAATGCATTTACAGAGATGTGGGTTGTAAATCTTCCTCTCACTCTAACTCACCATTTAATAGATGAATCCCTTCTTTGGGTCTTTATTCCTTCTTGTGTAAAATGAATTAGACCAAATAATTTCCAAGATGTTTTCTAGTTCGATTGTTTTATGATTCCTATAGTCATGCCATTGGGCAATTAGGTGGTGTGATGGATAGAGTGCCAGACCTGGAGTTAGAAAGACTCATCTTCTTGAGTTCAAATATGGCCTCAGACATACTAGCTGTATGACCTTAGGCAAGTCACTTAATCTTGTTTGCCTTAGTTTCCTCATCTGTAAAATGAGCTCGAGAAGGAAATGGCAGACCATGCATAGTATCTTTGGCAAGAAAACACCAAATGGGGTCACAAAGAGTTGGACACAACTGAAAATGACTGAACCGCAACAACATGATCATGCCATTAGAGTTTGAAGCCCTTTAGAGGTCATAGTGTCCCCTCCCTTCATTTTACAGAGGAGGATACTGAGGCCAAGAGGGAAAAAATATGTTGAAGATCACATTGGTAGCAGTAAATGGAAGAGCTAGGGTTTTGTCTTACGTCCTCAGATTCCAAAGCCAGTGCTATTAATAACTATGCTGCCTCATAAATCTATTCCAGTGATCTCAGGGATAATGGGGTGAGGGAATCAGTACAGATCTTTCACCTTTAAGGCTGCTGGGCCACAAATGCCATCTTTGTATATCAAAGTCAGCATTCCTATCACAACAACATAAAGAGCTACAAGGAGTTCTCAACTCTCATGAGTACCTCACTTATGGTGGCAGTTCCACTCTGGAAGTCATCGGGACTCAGTTCCCTCCTACATGTTAACTGCTTTACTGCTCTCTCCTCCTCCCTTCCCTCAGCCCTGCAGATCCTTACCCTAAGACAGCACCTCCTCCTGCCTCCCTTCCCCCACCTCTCCATCCGACCTGGGTGCCAGTCCAGAGTAGAGAATCTGTGATAGTAGGACTGATCTTGACAGAAGTGAAGAAAAGAGAGGAAAGGAAAGTAAAATCCTCCCCACCCCTTCCTTTCCTAAAGCTCCCTCAGGTCTTCTTAAATCACCTCATCCCTACCCAATTTTAGAGCTATCCAGAGTTGGCTTAAGGACCCAGAGAATCAGTGAAACTAAGGGATCTCACTTCAGTCCTTTTAGCACCCAATGATGCGTCATTATCACCTGTATGCACCTTTCTCTTCTCCTATGGAGTTTAAGTGGGAAAAAAGAGGTGCTAAGAGGAAGGAACCATTTTATTCTTCTCTGTTTTCAATTGTTGCCAGAAACAAAAACCTTTAGAAAGATCCCAGGGGAGCTCTGCTGCTCAGGGACCAAAGAAGCTGTGAGACAAGGTTCTTTCGAAAGTGGGCCAGGAAAGGAAGTAACAGGTGGCCACGGGGTGAAGAAAGGAAGTGGAATCATCTCTGGAGCATTCCAAAGCAAAGATAGGAGCTACAGGGGAGCCACATAGATGAAGAAAATGGCTTTACACCAGCTGCAGACTCTACCATCTCTTCTCTCCTACGTTCTCCCAACTCTACTCCACTCTGCTCTGGACCCAAACCCTGACTCTGGTCATGAAACTCCACCCAGCACCTGGGACTGGGAGCTGGACTCCTGACACCAAACAGGGAGAAGGATTCTCTACTATTAGTTTCATGGTTGCAGCAAGAGAGGATATTTCTGGCACCTTAACTTGGAAATCAATGAGTTTTCCCATTGACATTATCTCATGTGGTGCTTAGGTTCTGAGATATGTTCATCCAAGGACATGCTAAATTAAATAGGATTTTACAGGTTGGTCAAGGAAACTAACCATGATTTATGCAGTTAGTGCTTTGGGGAAACATATTTTGAGTTCAAACAATTTAGTTAAAATTCATTTTATAAATATAACTCATTTATAAGTTTAGGTCCTGCCTACCTGGAGAAGCTGAGATTTGTCGAGTTAAGGCAGTGAGGTGGTATAGTAGATAGATTGCTGGACTTGGAGTCAGAAAGACCTGAGCGCAAATCCTACTTCAGACACTTACTAGTAGTGTGACCCTGGGTAAGTCATTGAACCTTTGTTTATCTCAGTTGCCTCATCTGTAAAATGAGAGAGTTGGAATCTGTGTATGATGCTCTGCCTCCAAATTTATATTCCTCTGAAACTGAGGCTGAGAAATGAAGTAATTTGATGGAGCTCAAAGGGAGACAAGGCTAAAATGCAATCACTTTCAAATATAATGTCTTCTATTTCCCAGAGGCAATCAGGGTTAAGTGACTTGCCCAAGGTCATACAGCTAGTTAAGTGTCTTAAGCGGGATTTGAACTCAGGTTCTCCTGATCCCAAAGCCAGCGCTCTATCCACTGAGTCACCTAGCTGCCCCTTACAAATGTAATGTCTTACATCATATTTCTATTCCTTATAGATACAAAATAATTGGTAAGCAAGGTTCTTGCACTGTGTCAAGGAAATGTGGTCAGTGAAATCAGCTACCTTGCTCTTTTTTCAGGGTCTCTCACACCTAAGAGAGAAGTAGTCTTTCTTTTTCAGTATTCTCATCTTTACAGCTACTTACTTGATATGATAATTAATAATAATAATAATATAAAGATAGTATCATTTAAACCATGATTTAAAATGTGCAAAACACTTATTAATATTATCTCATTTGAACCTCACAACAACTTTGAGAGGTTATTCCCATTTACAGATGAAGACACTGAGGTAAACAGGTAAAGTGACTTGCCCAGGACAGCTAGTAAGTGTCTGAGGTTGGATTTGAACTTAGGTCTTCCAGTTCAGTACTCTTATCTGCTGTGCCACCTGAGAGATTGGGCCCTTAGACCCTCTCTCCTAAACTAATTCAATAGGTTTCTCTTTTTTTTCTTTTTATTTCCATATTAGCCATGTTGCAAACACATACATACACACACACACGCACATACATGCACACATATAAGAAATAGAAGAAAATTTTAAAATCTGCACATAGAGTTCATCAGTTCTCTCTCTGGAGGTGGAAAGCATTTTTCATTGTGTGTCCTTTGGAACTGTCATATCATTGTCTTGATCAGATTTACCTGTCTTTACGTTGTTTATCATCATTAAAATATTGCTGTTACTGTGTACAATGTTTTTCCAGTTTTGCTCACTTCTCATAAGTCTTCCCAGGTTTTTCTGAAACCATCCTCCTCATTTCTTAAACCACAATAGTATTCCATCACAATCATACATCACAATTTGTCCAGCCATTCCCCAGCTGACGTGTGTCCCCTCAACTTCCAATTCTTTGCCCTCTATAATGGTAATGGGAATTTGAAGGTCTTCCCTGCCCCTTAATAAGCCTGAGGGAATTTGAAATGATTTGAAAATATACTGTCTCCTAATAGGCTGAATGTGGTCAGTGAGATAAATGACCATGCTCTTCTGTGGTGGGAGGAGTTTGCTGAAGGCTGGAGCAGAGCTCACAGAAGAAGCTTGCTTAGGAAAGGCTTATTTTTCAGGAACACCCACACCTTGTTACTTTGTAATCAGACAGTGGGTCAGGACGGTTGTGATATTCTCTGACCCTGGAGAAGGCTATATATACCTCTGAGATGAGGTTTTGCTTTGAGGCTCACTTTGGGAAGAGTTGTATGATGTGGCCAGATGAGACTCTGGGCAGCTGTTGAGCCCCCCGGCTTTGAAAACCCAGATGTTGGTGCTTCTCTCTCTGGTAACTATGTAGGTATGTGATGGTCAGACAGCTAGAAGCCCTGTCTGTTCGTGAATTATGTGATTTTATCTGTATTTTTGTAGCTTATAACTTCTGTTTATATTCTCTTAAATTCAGGGTGCTGACTTTTCCCCCTGAACTAAATAAATGATATATGTTTGATTAAAGTAAAATTGTTAACCCTTTTTTGAGTAGCTTTCCTTTAGAAAAGCAGATCAAAGGGGCGGCTAGGTGGCACAGTGAGTAGAGCGTCAGCCCTGGAGTCAGAAGGACCTGAGTTCGGTTCTGACCTCAGACACTTAATGCACACACAAACAAAAAAAACCTAGCCGTGTGACCTTGGGCAAGTTACTTAATCCCAATTGCCCTTCAAAAAGCAAAAAAAAAAAAAAAAGAAAAAGAAAAGAAAAGCAGATCAAAGAACTTGTGCTAGCAACCATCCTGGGTATGCTAGGGTGCTTGCTGTTATACCATCACAAAAAGAGATACTATGAATATTTTTGTACAAAGAGGTCCTTTTCCCTTTTCTTTGATCTCTTTCCAGTATAGACCTAGTAGTGGTATTGCTAGATCAAAATGTTTGCACAATTTTATAACCCTTTGGACATAGTTTTGATTTATCTTTAGAATGGTTGGACCAGTTCACAACTTCACCAATAGGGCATCACTGCCTCAATTCATCCACATCCCCTCCAGCATTTGTCATTTTAGCCAATCTGAAAGATGTGAAGTGGTACCTCAGAGCTGTTTTTAAGTTGCATTTCTCTAATCAATAGTGGTTTAGAGCATTTTTTATGTGACTATTGATAGCTCTGATTTCTTCCTCTGAAAACTGCCTGTTCATATGCTTTGATAAATTGGGGAATGATTTGTACTTTAAAAATTTAACAAATTTGGCTCAGTTCCCTCTATGTTTGAAAAATGAGGCCTTTGTCAGAGAAACTTGTAATTTTTTCCCCCAGTTTGCTATCTATGTTCCTATTTGTTTATGCAGAAACTTTTTAATGGCATATAATCAAAATTATACATTTTACTTACCATGATCTTTCCCATCTCTTATTTTGTTATGAACTCTTCCTTTATCCATAGATCTGACAAATACATTTTCCCATGCTTTCCTAATTTACTTATTATATCATCCTTTAGGTCTAAATCATTTATTCATTTTAACCTTATCTTGGTATATAATATGAGATGCTGGTCTATGACTAGTTTCTTCCAAAAGTCTTTCCAGTTTTCCCAGCAATTTTTGTCATATGATGAGTTCTTGCCTCCATGGATCTTTGGTTTATCAAATACTAGATTACTATTGTCATTTACTACTGTATATTATGTATCTGATCTATTCCACTGATCCACCACTCTGCTTCTTAATTAGTACCAGATTGTTTTCATGATTACTACTTTGTAATTTAGTTTGGAAACTAGTACTGCTGGGCCACCTAACCTTACTTTTTAAAAATTTATTCACTTGATATTCTTGATCTTTTGTTCTTCTAGATGAATTTTACTATTTTTTTTCTAGCTCCATCAAATAATCCTTTGGTAGTTTGATTTGTATGGCACTGAAACAGGTAGAATTATCATTTTTATTATATTGGCTCAGCCTACCCATGAGCAATGAATATTTCTCCAATTGTTTAGATTCATCTTTATGTGAGAAGTGTTTTGTAATTATGTTCATTTAGTCCCTGGGTTTGTCTTGTCAGGTAGTCTCCCAAGTATTTTATATTGTCTACAGTTATTTTAAATTCAATAGACTGCTTATTAATCTCCCTGCCTCATGTCCAATTCATTCTCCACTTCATTCACTTAAAATCATTTTCCTATACCCTGTATCTGACCACACCACTGCCCTCCCCCACCCCCCGCAATGAATTAACCTCAAGGGACATCGATTACATCCTTGATCCAATATAAACTCCTCTACTTGACATTGAAAGCTCTTCATAACCTGGTTCCTTCCTCCCTTTCCTATCTTACAGACTTATTGTCTACCTTTACTTCCATTCACTTCTACAGTCTAGCCACACTGGTTTGTTCGCCATTGCTTGTATCTAACACTCCACCTCCCCCTGCCTTTGTGCTAACCATCCCCCTTACTTGGAATGCTTTACTCCCTCAGTCTGCCTCTTCATTGCCCTGGTTTCCTTAAAGATTCAGCTTGAATCACAACTTCTGCAGAAGGATTTTCATGATTCCTTCTCTCCCAACCAGTGACTTTCCCTCTGAGATCACCTTCCATTTAAAGTCTAAATACACATATAGTTATTTGCATGTGGTTCTCCTCCTTCCCCCTTCTCCCCCCATGCCATTAATCTATGAGCTCCTTGAAGGCAGGGACAGTGTTTTTGCCTTTCAGCTTGTCCCCAGAGCTTAGCACAGTGCCTAAATACATAGTGAGGACTTGCTAAATGCTTTCTGATCAGTTAATAAATAGCCTACAAAGTCTGCCTCTGACCACTTTGCAGGTCCATACTAAAGACTAGTCTGTTCAGTCTGCATCTTCATTGACCACTGATAACTCTCATTATCCTTAGTCCTTCCTTTTAAAACATTTTGTCCTGGGGTGGATGTTTATGCTTTTTCTGGTCTTCTGGGCAGACAGCCCAGTTTGGTTGAATTTTTGTTCCTTATTACGTCCAGCATTCCAGATTTCCCTTTTGAAATGGGTGCTTTATAACTTCATGGTGTTATTACAAAAATGCAAAAAGGTGCAGGCTGTATGGCTGGTGGAACAATAGAATGGTACAGGGGGTACCAAAGGGAGCCTGGCTTTCAAATATTATATTTGGTTTTAACATATCCAAGTGCCCTGTCAGCACAGCATCTTCCCCCTCCCCACCGTACCCATCCCCTGCCTTTTTGTTCTTCTGTTCTCCATCATGGCATCTCTGTTTTCTATTTGGTGCACATTAGTTTTTCAATAATTAGCTGGATCCATGGGTTAGCGATTTAATGTTTTTCTAGGTCTTTCATGTTGCTAGGCTAAAGAGTGTGTGAATCTTTTCAGAGGATTGCCAAAAGACCTTTGGGAGTTCAAATGATCATCGAGTCTGAATTCCAGGTTGAAAGGAGAAAAAAGAGTAAAAAGAGAATAATGGGTGTTTCCTGTAGGTCGAGACAATGGCCAGGTGTGAGTTTTGTGGCATCAACCACAAGTCCAGAGGATTGTGATGAACAGGGCTAGGCTTGGCCTATGTGGTGCTGTTGACAGGGAAGGCTTTTGTTGGAAGACCATCTTACGAAGTTTGAACCTTTGGAAATTTCATAGTATTTTCAAGGAAATGGAGAGTCTGTGCTAGGTCAAGTCTGTCAACAATCTAGTAACTGGCAATTCAAATGTATTACTTTATTGTTAATAAACTGGAAGAATGTAGTGGCGTTACCTTCTATTATAAATCATTTTTTGAGGATTCTTATTTTGTTAACAGTTGTCATGGATGGTTTTCCATATTCTGTTTATATATGCATGGCATAGATTTGGATCACATCAAATTACATATGCTTCTAGTGAACCTGATTTTCTTCAATGAGGAATCAAAGAATCTTAGATTTGCAAGATAACTCAAAAGTCCATTAGGAGCAGCTAGGTGCCACAGTGGATAGAGTACTGATTGTGGAGTCAGGAGACTCATCTTCCTGAGTTCAAATCTGGCCTCAGACACTTGCTAGTTGTGTAATCCTGGACAAGTCACTTAACTGTATTTGCCTCAGTTTCCTCATCTGTAAAAATGAGCTGGAGAAGGAAATAGGAAACCACTCGACTATCTTTAACAAGAAAACCTCAAATGAAGTCCTGAAGAGTCAAACGACTGAACAACAACAAATCAAAAGCTATTTGACCAACAACCTCCTTTACAATATACCTGATGAGTGGTCTTCTTCTATATTTTGGAGGAAACTAACTCTCTCCTTGGACAACTATTTTTACTTTTGGATAGCTCTAATTGTCAGGAATTTTTTCCTTATATCAAGACAAAGTTTTATAAGTTTAGAATGCATTCTTACCCTTTATAACTTTCATTTATTTTTCCTAGTTCTGTACTCTAAGGGCAAGAATGAATTTAAGCCCTCTTCTACATGATGGCATCTTAAATACTTAAAGGTAGTCATCATATCTCCCCTCCCTAAGTCCAATTTTCTCTTCTCTATATGTTCATCTGTAAAATAAAGGGCTTAGCCCACATATCTTCGAAATCTAAATATTTAGATTTGGGCAGCTAGGTGGTGCAGTGGCTAGAGCACTGGACTTGGAGTCAGGAAGATCCCTCTTTGTGAGTCTGAATCCAGCCTCAGACACTTCCTAACTGTCTGACCATGAGTAAGTCACTTCCCCTGGTTTGCCTCCTTTCTTCATCTGTAAAATGAGCTGGAGAAGGAGACACCAAACCACACCAGTATCACAAAGAGTCAGACAAGACTGAAAGGACTCAGTAACAACATGACATGATCCCAGAGTCCTTCATCATCCTTCTCCAAGATGTTCATGAGCCTATAAGTCCTTCCTAAAATGTGTCATCTATAACTGAATGCACTGCTCCATATGTAGTGTCCCTGGGTCTAAGTGTAGTGAGAGTATTGCTTCCTTAGGCCCAGACATTATACACCTCTCTTCATGTAACCTAAAATGGTATTGGTTTTCTTGGTTATTGCATCAAAATGTTGACACTTACTGAGCTTACAGATCACTAAATCTCCCAGATGTTTTTCAGATGAGCCGCTGGCTGACCTAGTATTCCTTCATTTTGTATTTATGAAATTGACTTTTTGAACCCAAATTGTGACTTACATTTATCCCTAGAATATTTTTATTGTATTTAGAATAGTGTTATAGCCTATCAGGAGCTTTTGAATCTTGACTCTATTATTCAATGTATTAACTATTTCTCATAGCTTTGTGTTGTCTGCAAATTTTATAAGAATGCCATCAATACCTTTGTCTAGATCCTTGATAAAAATGGAATGCAACACAGAGCCAAACACAGACCACTGAGAAAGGTACACAACAGGAAACATTCTGCAAAGGTGACATCAAACCATTCAATACTACCATTTAGGTCCAACTATTCAACTTGTTCCAAATCCACCTAACTGTAATTATTCTCTGGGTCAGATATTTCTATCCTTTGAAAAGGTTGCTTTTCTTAAACCTAGGTAAATTATATCTATATCATTCCTCTGATCCAGTCTAATTATCTTGTCCAAAACTAAATCCAATTCATCTGGTATGACATCCTTTTTTTTTTTTAACTTGGTATATATTTAACATTTATTTATCTTTAGGCAAATTATTCCCCTTTTCTTTCACCCCTAACTAAATGTAAGCTCCTTGAGAATAGGGACTATCTTATTTTTGGCTTTGTATCTCTAATATCTGGTAAATAGCAGATACTGAAATGCATATTAAATAAATAGAGTCCTATCCTGGGCACTGTGGTATGGCAAAGCTTTGGCCTGGTGGTTAGGACTGGGTGTATGAGTTGTCCCTAAGTCAGGGTTAGACTGAGGTGATATAGAAGTGTGAGACCTAGATAATGCCTTGTGATTGGGTAGTTCATCCCAATTTGACAGGCATATTGCCTGTGGGTGGTTTAGGGGTAATGCAGACTCACCTGTGTAAGTAGGTTGCTTGACCTTACTGATAGTTTCTTAGGAGTATTTGCCATGTGGTCAGGGAACATGAAGGATTCAGAAAGGGCTTTGACCCAGTGTCCCAAAATCAGTGAAGGACAAATTTACTCTTCTGGCCAAGAATCTGAAGCCTAGTGATGATGGATGGAGCTGTTGCACCAGCCTGGCCTTTCAAACCCAGTAACAGCACAGTCGTAGCTGTCAACTAGTGTTTGGAGCATGGTGAATATGCAATTGTGAACCTAGTGCTGTGTTTGGGATGTGATGAAGATGAAGTCTGGGAATCATACTGGCAATCAGAGTATCCTAACAGTGAAACTGTTGCATTAGAGTGGAGGTCAGAACTTGTTTTCCAGCTCTGAGGCTTGACTCAATGTCAACATCTGATAGTGTCAAAGCTGGAACTCTGAATCAGCAGTTATAGTAATGTTGGAGAGGTAGTGCTGTTTTAGATCATTATAGACATGGCCTTGTGTATGTGCCGTTACAAGGCTTCAGCCTGGGAGGAATTGGTTTGGAAGATGGTTTACTGTAAAGATGTGTTGCTGGCCTGATAGGATACATTGAAGTTACATGTGCACTTGGGACCTTGAGTTCTTTGAATGGTGGACTCTTAGACTAAAGGTCAGAAAGTGGTTGCTGATTGAGTTGTCACTCAACAAGAATGACAGAACTGTGTAAAATTTGGGCAGGTTCCCAGGGCCACTAGGAACCTTTGACCAATTCGAGGTTTTGTGGTGGTGTAACATTGTTTAGATGTTAATGGTGCAGTGGTTATTCTGGCCCTGAGGGAAGGAAAGTTAAGGAAAGGCTATGGCTGTGGTATAGTTTTTTGTGTACGTTCATAGTTTATCTGTACCTTGCCCCATATTTCTAAACAGGTAACAGCAGAGTCATTGCTAAGTAATCAGGACTAAGATAGCTGTTTAGAATATGGTAGATAAAAAAGGGTTGCTTTGGCCTGATGGTAGAAGCATGACATTTGCCTTATGGTAGTTTTGTTACCATGATGATCCAATCTTGTCTGAAACAAATGACTTGATTGGATGATTTGACTGGCTTTTTGGAGAGAAGTAGACCAATGCTCCTCGAAATATCCTTTATCTTATTCTTCTACTTGAAGGCCCTGTCTTGCCCATCCACACCAAAGAGGCAAGAGACAACAAGGACAGAATAGCAAATATACTGCCAGACGTGGTCACTGTAGCTTGTTTTTCTTTATCACAGATTTTAAGTCCATCTAAGGTAGGGAGAGGCTGCCTAGAAGAAGCAAGGTGCAAGGAACAAGGTAACAAGGTTCCACCCCCATCATGGTTCTGAAGCTTTCCTCCATGAGCTGTTCTTGATAAAGCTGCTTGATAAAGCTGCACTGGCTCCTCCTGATCACTTCCATAGTGTGGGGCCTTGGGGTGGTGAGATTTCAAATGGCACATTTCACCCTATGAAATTTACAGAAGCTTCAGAGCCAGCTGTTTCCAAGACTTCTGTAGAGGGAGGGTTGTGGTATGGATAAACCTTCAAGCACATTATAAATGTGTTATTAATATTCCTCCTCTTTTCTAGAATCCTAGAATTGGGAAGGGACCTATATAGGGATTATATAGTTTAACCTCTATATGAGGAATCCCTTCTACAATATCTCCAACAAATAGTCATCTCACTACTCTTTGAAGCACTCTAGTGATTGGAAATGCACTACTTTTTGAGGCAGCCTATTCCATTTTGGGACATTTATCCAGTTGTTAGGAATTTCCTCTTTATGTTACACACAAATCTGCCTTGCTATAATTTCTGCCTTTTGGTTCTAATTCTTTTTCTGAGGCTAATCAAAATAAATCATTCATATGACTTTTCTTGAAGTAATCAAAGAATGATACCATGCCCATCGTCCTTTTTTTTTTTCAGTCTTATCTGTCCCAGTTCCTTCATCCAATGTTTATATTTCATGGTTTCATGTTCCCTTATTATCCTGGTCATCCTCCTTAATACACACCACAGTCTGTCAATGCTGTTCATCATTTCTGTGGTTTCTAACTCATTGTGACTCCATTTGGGGTTTACCTGGCAAAGATATTGGAGTGGTTTCCCATTCCTTCTTCAATCATTTTACAGATGAAGAAACTGAGGCAAATAGGGTTAAGTGACTGACCCAGTATCAAGTATCAAGTAATTCTAGTCTTCAGGGTCACCATTTCCATATTTGTTTGCTAGTCTCTCTTGGTCTCCTGCTGCTGAAAGGAGCTGGAGGAAGTCACTGCAGCCAGGCAGTCCTTTTATTACTCTCTACCTAATTACCTCTCTCATTTCCTTCAAAAGTTATTCCATATTTTCTCTTCTCAGCCTCCCACCCTTTTTTGTCTCTGCACACTCTCAGTTGAGGACTTTCTCTCTCTTACTTTATTGCACAAACTGAGGACATTCAACATGAGTCCCCTCTTCTCTTCATCTCAAAATTTATTGTTTATGTGTGTTCAGTCATGTCCAACTCTTCACGACCCCATTTTTCTTGGGAAATATACTAATTTGCCATTTCCTTCACCTCCTTTTCCTGATGGAGAGCCTGAGGCAAACAGGGTTAAGTGACTTGCTGAAGGTCACACAGCTAGTAAGTGTCTGAGGCTGAATTTGAACTTAGCTCTTCCTAACCCCAGGCCTGGTACTCTATCCACGGCGCCACCTAACCAGCCCAGTCAAAAATAACCCCTCTTAAAATACTCTACAATTAGTTCGACCAGGCAAAATATAATGGGACCCCATAGGGACATTGCTTTTTCACTCTCTGCCAGATGACATAGCCATACAAATGTCAATAAACTAAAAGAAGATTATAATAAGCAGAGGCATGAATGATCTTTCTCCTATCCTTCCCAACACCTAGCCTAGTGTTGGGAACAAAGTCCATTTTCAGTAAGCCCTTTGTTGACCTGATTGAATAATTATAATAACAGGATACCCTTCTTATAGACTTCACTTTGCATGGTATGAGGTTTAAGACACAATAGAAACAAATACTCAGCCCACTCTGTTTTTCTTTAAAGAGTGACTAGAACTTAGTGCACATGTGCATTTACAGAACACTTTGCCCTTTCTGTCTAAATGCTAGTGAGTGGTAGGACTATTTCAGAAGCATGTCAAAAGAGATTGTGAAATAAGAGATGGTGTGCTTCTAGATTGTCCAACTACAGTGTATATTAATTTGTCCATGTCATAGAGAACTACTCAAAGAATGAGCTTAATAGTTACAACTGATCCATGGCCACAAATTAGCCAGTTTTTAAGAAAGAAAGTTTCCTCCAATGTTATTGCTGTGGCTGGGCTGACATTCCCTGGCAGAGACCAATGCTTGCTGTCTATCATTTCACTAAATAATATTTTCCTTTCAAGGAAAATGAAACAACATGCAATTAAAGAATAAATACTAACTTGAGAAATTAAGGGAAGATGTTTTTATTTTTTTAATTGCTTAGGCATTTTCTTTTAGAACAATGTTGGAAATTATGTAAATAGAGATGAATACATTACTTCAGGTTTGAAACTATCTGCAGTCTGCAAGTTAGGCCCCAAGCATAGAAATCCACCACTGTTTTTTCCCTCTGTTCCTCAGAAATTTCACTTGTCAAAACAAGAAAAAAATATGAATTTATTACACTAAATGTAAAACAAATGGGAAGGCACCACTACGGTATGTATATGCTGATCCCTTTCAAGACTGAGTTCTAAAGCAAAAGCAGTCCTTGATTTATTTTTTTACTTTCAGAAAAAACTATAAAAAACAATTATCTCATGAGTTCTCAGAATGTCCAGATCACAAGTCCGACCCTCATGGAAGCCAATTAACTTTATTTTTTTCCACCGTCTCTTAACCCCAGCCAACACTCTTACAAAACTACTTGAGACAAAGGGAAAAGGCAGAGAACAAGAGAATGGCTTAGTGCAAACCACCACCACTTCCTTAGTGACTCAATGCACATGCATTCTTGGGTAGAGGGTGAGTAAGTCAAATTCACATATAAAAGTTGTCACCTTGGTTTCTGGTAAGATTTTCAGGTTATCAAAGCAACCCTAAATTTCCTGATGACTTCATTCAAAGTCTGTGGGAAAGAATACTTCGCAGAAAAAAAGTATTTCGTTGATACCATTGGCAACTGTTCTAACTTAGCACTGCCAAGTTGAAGTCTACTTGGATATGCCAATGTTAATGTGAAAAAGTAGGGAAAGGTCAGAAGATGCCAACGGCTCAACTCCCTAGAGTATGAGCCATGGATAGCTTCCACTCTTCCCTACAGGTGGAATTCTGACAAAGGGGATTTGTCCCTTACAGCAATATAGAAACAAGAAATTCAATTTAGAATCCGTTTCCCCCTCACAGAATTAGAAAATTCAGCTTAGAATACACATAGTCCTAGAGTTAAAAATTGGTGACTTCATTTTAAGTGAATCTTAAGTTGTACAACTACATTGCTCACTTGGAGCCTAGGTGTAACATAGCAATGTGCAAATGAAAAAAAAAAGCATTTTATTCATCACTTACTATGTGCAAATTCTTGGGGATAAAAATACAAGAGCAAAGATGGCTTCTGCTCTAAGGGCTTTTGTGTTTTAAAAGGAGGAGACAACACACTTAGGGAATTGTGGTCAGGGAGGAGCACTTTAATTCAGAAAGATAAAGGGATGGCAAATGGAGGCCTAGAAAGTAGATTGACAGGCTGTTTCCAGGAACAATGGCAGAGTTGCTTTGATGGAGATTCTAGAACTGAATGGTGGTAAGGGTGGAAGTGGGAAAGACTTCTATTTCCTCTTTTCCTGCATAGAGGAGCAGGGTCCAGTCTGACAGTCAGATGGTCAACAGAAGACTACCTACTCTCTATTGAACTTTGCTGAAAGCCCCAAAGTCAGCACTCCTCTGCTCACTAGGTAACAGTAGAGACTTGGCTACTTCAGTCAGCGAAAGTGGGTCATGGAGGATGAATGCCACACAGTGACAAGGTGGTTGGCAAGACAGTGGAGAAAATGGCAGACAGTAGGGGATGTGAGAGGCAATGTGGTATAGTGGATGGCATTCTGAATGGAGAACCTGAAGCCCTGAATTTAGTTCCTTCCTCTGATATAAGCAATCTGACCTGAGTAAGACAGTTCTAGGTCTGTTTCCCTCCCTTTAGCATGAAAGTCATGATTTTTTTTTTTTTTTTTGCTTTTTGGAGGGCAATTGGGGTTAAGTAACTTGCCCAAGGTCACATAGCTAGGTTTTTATTTGTGTGTGTGTAAAGTGTCTGAGGTCGAATCCGAACTCAGGTCCTTCTGACTCCAGGGCTGATGCTCTACTCACTGCACCACCTAGCCACCCTGAAAGTCATGATTTTTACTTTCAAACCTCTCTAACTGGGTTGTGAGGAAAGTGCTTCAAGTTCCTTCCCAAGTGAAATAAGGGTTCATGTTAGACCTTTAGTATTGGAAGTACCAAAAGGAACTCACTTAGAGCTGGGCTACACATTACAGAATTTAGAAACACCCTTATGGCCAGGCCAATGAGCTTAAAACACGGTGGAGCCTTGGTTAATTAAGAATCTGTTTCAGCCTGGTAATGCACTATCCATCCCAGGACCTCCCTAGGAGTGTTCGTCCTCCTTGGCCCACCTCAGTTGACTGAAGAAGCAAGTCCCTACTGTTCCCCAACAGGCAGAGGAGTCCTGACTTTTGGGCTGTTAGCAAAGTTCAGTAGAGGGAAGATTGTCTTCTGTTGACAGTCTGCCTGTCAGGATTCTGCTCCTTTGGGGGCAAAAGGGGGAAACAGGACAAGTCTTTTTCACCCCCACTGTCACCTGTAGTCCCCCATTCACAACAAGATGGTCCAATCAGCCTCCACTCTTTCTTTTCTCTTAGAAGGAATGAAATCCTGTAATTACTTGCTGAAAATGGGAAACCTGTGTCCCACTGTAAAATCACTGTGTCCTCAAGGCTAGAGGAAAATGTGTTGAGGAGGAAGGTGTCCACAAGCTGCTTTATTTTTTTCTAATGAAAAAATAGCCACTTGGTAGCCTGAGCCCATTATGGTTTCCAGAATATCACAGCTGTTCCACAGCTGGTGACAACCTAAATCAGTGCTGATTGCTGGCTGCATGCTGACTTTATTGTCACTTGGGTATTGTGTGGAGTATTCCTCCCTCCTGAAGATCTGGCTCTCCATAAAAGATGTGTGGGACACAACTTGAACTTCTACTACTATTATTCTCTATTAACAGCTATGAAACAGAGACATAAGAAAATGCACTGGCAAGTAACCATGGCTCTGATCTGGGATTCATCCCTGTAGAGTCAAAACTCCTCACCCAATTTGCAGAGACACTATGTCCAGAATACCTAGGTTTTTTTATTGGCCTTCCCTACACCCATAGTTCATCTAGTACTTGGGATTGGTGAGAGGGGAAAGATGAGGAGAAGCAGAGTTCTAGCCTTCCAGTTTTTCCAAGTCAAAGTGCATTGCCTTGATAGGTACTTATGCTATGATCCATAAAATGTAAGCTTCTCGAAGGCAAGGGGCCCTGGACTATCTACATTTTGTATCTATAACTGAACAAATCGAAACAATCTGAAATAGTAGAACACAGTTGGCATTTAATACAAATCTGATGGACTGAACTGAATGGTCAAAGAAAGCATTTAAGAAACTATAAATACATAAATATAATTTGATATTCATTTCTAATGCCTTTGAGTCTCAAGGAATGTAGGCAAGACATACAACCACGAAGCCTCTATCTAGTCTATCAGCCTTTGGATGATTATTTCTTATTCCTGAACTATATTAGCAGGCACATATCTTTGCCATATTCTCCTATATACACCCCTACATTGAAGTCACTGAGTTTCAAAGTATATGTTGATGCAATTTAAAGGATCTTAATCAGGTTCTTGGGCAGCTAGGTGGTGCAGTGAACAGAGTGATGGGTCAGAAATCAGGAATCAGACTCATCTTCCTGAGTTCAAATCTGACATCAGATATATATTAACTGTGTGACCCTGGGCAAGTCACTTGACCCTATCTACCTCAGGTTCCTCATCTATAGGGGTAGTTAGGTGGCGCAGTGAGTAAGAGTGCTGCCTGCCTCAGAGTCAGGAGGACCTGGTGGTTCTGGCTTCAGATACTTAACACCTACACAAAAATAACAGGTAACCTTGAGCAAGTTACTTAACCCCAACTGCTTTAAATAAATAAATAAATGCTTAATCTAATCTAATCTAATTTAATTTAATCCAATCCAATCTAATGTAATTTCTTCTTCCTTTTCTCTAGTACTGCTAACATTTCTGCATAAACAGAAAGCCCCCCCAGGCCTGAGGGCCATTTTGTACTTTGCTTTGATTCATGGTTTATCAAGAACCAAGAATTCTTCACCAGGATGCCAGCATGTAGTGAGGCTGGTCCTTGCATAGAAGACATGTTCTGTTGCCAAGACTATTATGAAACCTTCTGAGCTTCCTAGAGCCTGTCACCATCATTGTCTTCAAGGCAAGGTCACCTTCCTGCCACAATAATACATGATAGTGAAGCCTTGTGGTTTGATCAGGATTCAACTGCAGGGTTGGAATTCACTCCCAAGTCCTTGGATATAACTTGCTAAATCTATCTAAATATTGGTGGATCAAATGATTGACCATATGTAAAGTGCTTTACAAACCTTAAAGTGTCATATAAATGTTTATCCTTATTATTGTCATTTTTATTATGAAAATTGTCAGATTATGAGTCAAGCCAAGACTAAATAACAGTTCTGTCAATTTGATATGTGCTCCTGGACAAATCACTGCTTCCTTATCTGTCAACCATGGGGTTAGATGAAGTAATCTCTCTGCTAGCTGCACTTAGTGAAATCTTCCGTCACTAAAGGACCGTTTCATACTTTCTTCATAAAACTCTCCCCAATCTACAACTGAATGTAGCCTTTGCTTCCTCTGGAACCTCAGAGCATTTTGTTTGTATTTCTGTTATTGTGTGGTTGTGTATTTCTGTTATTGTGTAGTTGTGTATTTATGTTATTGTTTGGTTGTATATATTATTCATATTATACGGTAAAATTTTACCTTGTATAATTAGAGGTAGCATGGTATAGGGGATCAAGAGTTAGCCTTGGAGCCAGGAAAACCTGGGTTCAAGCTCCACTTGTATATGACCCTGAGCAAACCTTTAATTTCTCTTTTGGGAATCCCCTGCACCAATGAAATCATAGGTCCGGTCCCCAACCCTAGAATATTCCTTAATATTCCTTACTCACCTCTGCTGTCAGGCTCCTTCTCTCCTTCAAAGGTCCACCTCAGGAGCCATCAGATCCCTCCATTCAAAATTAGTGTTGTCGCTAATTTTCTTAGAGTACTTTAGATGACTTTGCCAATTTTTGTGACATTCTACTTTGTGCCACACTAAATGGTATACAGCATGGATGTTTAGTATTAGATGAATTAGATTATAAACTCCTTGAGGACAAACTGGTATGTTACATCTCTGTATCTCCTAGTACCTTAATAATAACAATGGACATTTCTATGGTGCATTTTATGTGCCAACATCTGTTTAACTCAATAAATTGGCTCTGGAGGCAGAGGGCCTGAGTTCAGACACCTGCTTGTATAACCTTGGGAGAACACCTTAAGCCTCCTGAATTCCAGTCTCCTTTTCTGTTAAAATGACAGGTTGAATTAGATGGCTTTTGAGGTCCCTTCTAGCTCTGTGATCCTATGATCTCAATACAAATAATTATTTTTCTCCATATCTTATTCCCACTCTACTCCCAATGTCACCATCTCCTCTTTCCTCTCTCCTTCCCTCCAAAAAAAAAAAAAAAATCCTAGACAATAATTTACTTAAAGATAAGGACCATGCTTTTTACTCAATTTTATACTTTGTGATACCTGGCAATGTGATACATACCTATTAAGTGTTTAATAAGTGCAGATGGGTGGTGCCAGGTCTGGAGTCAGGAAGACTCATCTATCTAAGTTCAAATCTGGCCTCAGACACCTCCTAGCTGGGTGACTCTGGGCAAGTCACTTAACCTTGTTGGCCTCAGTTTCTCATCTGCAAAATGAGCTGAAGGAAGAAGTGGTAAACCACTCCAGTGTCTTTACCAAGAAAATCCCAAATGGGGTCACAGAGAGTTAGACACAACTGAAAAATTACTTCACTGCAACAAAAATATTTAATAAACATTGGTTGCATTGAATTGAAATAAACTGAAACCTGCTACTTCTCTTCAAAATCAGTTCTGATTTGTCTTTGAACACCGAATTTAAGAAAAAAAAAACAGATTGGTAGCTTTCCCCCCACATTTAGTTTTTACCATGATGAAATGATGATATAAAGTCGACAGTGGAAAGTGATAGCCAGCAAATGTGTCCCCATGTTGACTTGGGTGTGAATCATGTCCATTCCCCTAATTCTAACTCTCCAGGTACAAGCTGGAATAAAAGATATCATATGTTTCTCTAAGATTCCCCAAGTCCCTTTAGCTTCCTTAGAGACCCTGGGTGTGCAATGCTCAGAGGGTGAAATTTGGCTCAGCTACCTCTTTTCCTCTTTCCCAATCAAAAGGAGGCGTGTTCTAACCTGTCAGTCACAATGAAAGAGACCATTGGAGACCCAAGATGATAGCAAAGGGGTTCCATTTTTCTCCCTGAAAATAGCATTAGTGTAATTTCCCCAGACTGTGTTGTGGGCGACCTCGAAGGAACAGTATTTGCAGCTGGCCAGCTTCTATTGGAAATAACATTGTTTCTAGACAATGCAAAGCTCTGATGGGCAGAAAAACAAGAATTCTTTCAGTGGTCATGTTTGCAAGTCTTTGATGTTCCATCTCAGACATTTTTTTTTAACAGTGGAAATGTTGGTTCAGGGAGACACTGGCAATTCTTTCAAAATGTAGAAATGTGAGTATGTGTTTTTAATGGTTTCAAGTCATTAAAATAATTGAAAAATAATTAGAAGTGTTTGCACACTAAGCCAGGGAGGATGGGGGGCCTGGCAGGGTTACTGCTATTTAGCTGTGCCTGGGACACTGTTAGGAAAAGGATACTTAGGTCAATGGTTGTGCCTGCTCAGTAAACTCTGGATAATTTAAATCAGCTGCTGCCTCTGTGGTACATATGCCCCTGGAAATGGGTCATTAGAAATAAAGTGGGGAAGAAACACAGTCCCTTGGGGAAGTGACAATTAAACACAAATACAGAAAAGAGCAAATTGTATTTGACAGTTTGATTCCAAACACCTCTATTAAGCACCTACTGCATACAGAGACTGTGAGATATTGGAAGGGTAAGATAGAGGCCCCTGCCCTCATGGAGTTATTATCCAGTTAAGTGAGATATGAAACATACATAAACTATGATGGCACAGAACAGGAGATGTTAAATCCATCAGAAAAACTCAAACAGGATTTTTCATTCCTATAGGACAAAGTCAATACTAATTAGGGGGCATTATTTCCTGGGGGAGTATAGTCTTCATTTTATAGAAGAGGAAATTGAGGCTCAATAAGGGTAAATTACTTGCCTGGGGTCAGTAACTTTTCAAAGTGCCAGAACTGAAGTTCTAATCAAGGTTCTTCATAAAATATAAACAAACCTCCCAAAGTGCACAGCTCTTCTCAAGCTGAACCAGGAACTATTCTATCCACCTTACCTATTATTTAATACCGAAGGGAAACATATTAGGGAGGGGAAGAAGGTGAAAGTAGAGAGGTGGGGAAAATAATTGAGAGGACTTTGGAAAGGGACTTTTCAAAAGATATGTCCAATGGTGGATTAAAGAAACTATAAGCACATTAAAATGTTAATATTATAAGAAATTCCAGGATCTAGCTGAACAGAAGCCTGAAAGATCATTAAAATGAATCAGAGATTAATAGAAGCAAAACCCAAGAAGACTGAGCCTGGGTTATCTGGTATCAATGGGACTTATTTTAGTAGTGAATTATAATGGCTTTATCACATAATATGGATAAAGAGTTGTTTTTAAGTCTTTAAAGGGATACAACCAAGTGATCTAATCCTACATGATGGCATTCTTTTTAAAAACTATCCATATTTAAGACCCAACAAAAACATGTAGATTCAAGAACAAGTTTATAGTATACTTTTTTTTCAAAGTAATAATCAGGGGAGAGATTGTAAAAGTAAAATCTATCAGCTGTTTTTATATACCCTTCTTTTTCTTTCTCCTCAAAGCAAATTAAGGAATACCATGAATATGATATTCTAGAAAGTGGCCCCTAAACTGGAAAAAGAAGAGTTTCTTTTTCTGTTATTTCACTTTTTCTCCAAATCAGACCCCAAAATGGGCTGTTTTTCTTTGATCTTTCACTTTTTAAGGTTGAAGTTAAAACTAAAATATTCAGTATTCATAACTCAGTGGAAAGTATATCAGACTGGGAGTCACGAGTTTGGGGTTAGACTGCACTATCACACACTCACAACTGACTCTGATAAGACATTTCCCTGTCCTGACCCTCAGTTGCTTTATTGCAGTTATCTCCATTATCCCTTGAAACTCTAATATTTTATCATTCTCTGAAGACAGGGAGCTGTGTTGGGAAGAGTAAGGGACTAGAGCCCTGAATTCTAATCTTATAATTACAACAAATTACTTGTGTGACCTTCAATAAGTGACATGTAATCTACGTTCCAATCCCTATCTCTACACTATGAGGGGATTTGACTAGGCGGTTTCTAAAATTTTATAATCTTGGGCTTGATTTATTATAAAAATAATTTTAAGGCAGTAATACCTTTTATTCCTTTCCCCCTCAAGCCTGCCTAATAAGTGATTATTTATGTTCCTTATATTACTATCCACATGCTTCTTTCTTCAGAGGTCTTGCAGCTAACATTACTCTCCTTAAGTTTGTGTTTTATTTTTATAAACACAGTAGCAAGTAATTCTGGTCTTCAGGGTCATCATTTCTGTACTTGTTTGCTAGGTGTATTTCACCTCTCATGGTCACCTGCTGCTGAGAGGAGCTGGAGGAAGTTGCACAAAAGGTAATTGGGTGCATTGCAAATTCATGTCCTCTATCTTCAACTGGGTTCTCACTGCAGCCAGGCAGTGCTTTTATTCCTCTCTACTTAATTCTCTGCCTCACTTCTTTCCAAACTTTCTCTTCCGTCTTTAAGCCTCCTTTGTCTCTGCACACTCTCAGCTGACTTTATCTCTCTCTCTCTTACAAAATTGAGGTCATTCACCATGAGCTCTTGCTCTTATCTTAAAATTCTATGTTGTTTTCATTCATGTTCAACTCTTCAAGACCCCATTTGGGGTTTTCTTGGCAAAGATACTACAGTAATTTACCATTTCCCTTCTCCAGCTCATTAAAGGTGAGGAAACCAAGTCAAACAGGGTTAAGTAACTTGGCCTGGGTCACACAGCTATTCTATGTCTGAGGCTAGATTTGAACTCGGGTCTTCCTGACTCACAATGTTTTAACATAATTTCCTACTCTTTCTTCCCTTTCCCTAGTCTCTGATCATGAGGTAGCCCTTCTCCTTGCCAAGATTAACCCTTCTATATACCATACTTCCCTTCTTCCCGAGCAGATTACTCCTTAATTATCCCCTTAATAATCACCCCAACCTTAATAATCACCCCAATCTTCAATCTCTTCCTAGCTACTAGATCCTTCTCTACTGCTTTCCAATATACCCAAGTCTCCCCCCTTTTAAAAATAATAGGAAAAGAAAAGAAAAACAAGCTTCACTAGACCCTACCATTATTCAAGGCTCATTGTCCTATATCTCGCCTCTCCTTCTCAGTCATTTTCTCCCCTGAGCTTCACTAATTCCATACACACCAGTCACCAATTGCCTATTGGACATTTCAAATTTGATGTCCTCCAGTCCAACTCAGTACCTAAAACAGAACTTATTTTTCCCCTTGTAGTCTACTCCCTTTCCAAACTTACCTATTTCTATCATAGGTACCACCATTCTCCCAGATTTGTAATTTTTCATTCATCCTTAAAATCATTACTCCTTACTCTCCATTAGCCCATATATTAAATTAGTTGCCAAAGCTTGCAGTTTTCTGACTCCACATCTCTCTCACGTAAGACTCTTTATCATATTGCTACCACCTTAGTTCAGACACTTAGCACTTCTCACCTAAATTATTGCAATAACTTCCTAACTAGTCTTCCTTCCTCAAGTTTCTTCCCATGTCTGACTATCCATAGCTGTTAAAGCGATCTTCTACTCTGCTAATTAGTAAATTCCCATGGCTCCCTATTGTCTCTAAGATAAAGCATTTTTGATGCTCAGTCATTTTCAATTGTGTCTGACTCTCCATGACCCTATTTGGGGTTTTCTTGGCAAAAATACTAGAGGTGGTTTACCATTTCCTTCTCCAGCTCATTTTACAGATGAAGAAACTGAGGCAAACAGGGTTAAGTGACTTGCCCAGGGTCACACAGCTAGTGTCTGAGGCCAGATTTGAACTTAGGAAGATGAGTTTTCTTGACTCCAGGCATGGCATTCTGTCCACTATGCCACCCAGCTGCATCTACCTTCCTGTTTTTCTTTTAAAGCTCCTCACCACCCAACCCCATCTATATTTCCATCCTCATTTGTTTCTTACTCTCTCTCCTGTACTCAGTCATCCAATCAAACTTACCTTCTTTCATTTCCTCACACACAGAACTCTATCTCTTGCCTCCATACCTAGTGATCCTCCTTTGTGTCTGGAATGCACTCCCTCTTTTCCCTCTGCCTCCCAGGAATCCCTTTCTTTTTTCAAGATACAGCATGAGCACCACTTTCTACATGGTCTTTCCCAATCCTCTAATTGCTAATGCCACCCCCCCCCCCAGTACCTTGCGTTAAACTTTGATATCTTTATATTTATTCTTGATTGTCTCCCTGTTAGGATGCAAGTGCCCTCAGAGTGGGGAGTGTTTTGTTCTTTGTAAATTTTGTATAGCCAGTGCTTAGCCTAGTACTTGGCAAATAGTAGCAATAGTAGCAGTAGGAATAAATGCTTGTTGACTGATTGAACTGATCTGCAAATAATCTCATTTTGCTTTTCCCATTCTAACTAAGAGTGTACCAGGAGCTGGTCTGTTGCCAACCCTCAGATGGCGATAGAAATGACGAGAGGTGTGGCCAGAAGTCTCAGGATCCATTGAAGTATCATTTGTGTTCCCTGCACATTGAGGGAAGTTGCCCTTGTCAGAAGTCAGAGAAACAGAGCCCAGTAAATGCCTCCTGAAATTCAGAGAGGCTACCTAGCTGGGGAGGGCTAAACAAATAGTGCAAGGTACTTCAGGCCACATCTGTTACATTTGTGTCCATTTCTAGGCACCGCATTTTAGAAGTAGCAAGAAGCCTTGAAGTAAGCCCCCAGAGAGTGTGGACAATACAGTAAAGGAATTTGAATCCCTGCAACACAAAGGCTAGTTGAAGAAACTACAGATGTTTAGCCTTGAGAGGAAAAAACTCAAGGGTAGATGTCATAGCTGTTTTCAGATACCGAGAGGGTTGTCATGTGAAACAAAGGCTAGATCTATTATATTTCATCCAAGGGGGCCTACTGAGGACTGATCAGTGGAAGCAATAAAGAGGTAAATCTTGGGTTAATGTAGCAATCAGAATAGACTGGGAATAGACTGCCTCACAAGGCAGTGAGCTGCCTGTCACCGGAGGTATTCAAAGAGACAATAGATCACCACTTGTGAAAGATATTGTAAAAGAGATCAATGGAGGGCAGGTATTGTACGTGACTTGCAATGTCCCTTTCAACTCTGATATTCAATGACTCTATGATATATTGAATGAATTTGGTTGAAGATGCTGCCCTGGAAAGCTCTCTGGCTTTCTCTAAAGAAAGAAAGAGACTATTGAACTGATCTTTTGGCTTCACTTTGTGATGAAGTTCTATTGACTTCTTGGATGCTCAAATTTAGGACTACATTCCTCATTACCGTGGGATACAGTGACTGTCCTAGTCACTGACCTAGTCTGCCTGTCCAAACTCCTGCCTTGCCAGTAATACCTAACATGTCATAACCAGAGGGTGAACTGGATATTGGAACTGTTGGTACACCTGGTCTCAGCTGGTCTAGCTGCAGCATTAGATTACTCATGCAAGACTGATGCTGATGCAAGAAGATCACAGTTTTAATTGGGCTGGAGCAAAAAGTAAGAGGTGAAATGTGATATTTTTAGATGAAACTGCTCTGGAAAGTATCAAGTTTACTGCAATTGCAAATCCAAAACACTAAATCATATTTTTAAGATAAAGGATAAACCCCCAACCTGAAGAGAAAACATTTACGAACTTACATTGATACTACAGGTGAATTTAAAATCACTTAGATTTAATGTTAAATAGAAAAGAACATTTTAGGGTGATTTATTCTCCTTTTGGCCTGCAGGGCCTAGAGTAAACTAGGGATAATTTTCACCTGAATGTACTCTATGGTATTTGATGTGAGTAAAGCATGAGGCATTCTGGTTAGTAATGAGTTGCTACACACAATGAATGATCAATTTTCAAAGACTTAGAATATAAGTAAACATATTTAAGGGTAACAGCATATTGAACTTGTGTTTTGTTTTTCTGTTCCTGAGAAACTTCAAGACCTCAAGTTGCTTCACGGACATTCTAAAAACCAATAGTCATGCCAGTGATTTATAAAGTGTACAATTATTAGAGATTTTTTGTTGATAGAAAGTAGGATAATAAAAAGTTTATTAAATGTTCAATATATGAATTGTTCCATAAAATAAGGGCAGTTTCCCTCTCAAATGATCAAAATGAGATACTTTGTTCCAGGAGAGCTCTATACTGATAATTATGAGACAGAAAATTATAGCAACAAAAGCTACTATTGCTCAAAATATGCTAATAAATCAGATCAATGGACTTTGGACTTGAAGAAGATGAAGGGTAATGTGAGAAAATCTTTTCTGAGTTTCAGTTGCCTGCATTTGTACAATGAGGAAAGTAAGACTCATCCTACCTGTTTCTAGGACTGTTAGAAAGCTCAAATGTGAGTTAAATGATGAATTTACCATTCTATATAGCCACCATTATTTTCCACTAATACCCAGTAGATATCCAGGAAGCCTCTATACCAGTCAGGTCAGCCAGTCTCTTCATTCCTTAGAATTCCTTTCCTCCTTTGCCAACTCCCACTCCTTGCCATACTAATTATATCTCCTGCTGATTCCCCTTCTCTGGTCTACCCTCCTTCTCCTTTCTCTGTAAATCCTAGCCATCCTCTCGTGCCCAGCTGAGATCCCACCTTCTCCTTGAAGATTTCAACAACTCCAACCCCTGTGATTTCTCTATTCACCAAATGCCAATTATACTTCTAGACTGAACCAAACCCCCAAGCACTCAGTTACATACTGTCTTACCTAACTTCATATTTGTTTCATAGTTTATCTCCATAAAAAGGTTTAAGATCCTTGAGGACAGAGACTCACACTTTTCCCTACTTAAAGCTTGAATCCCTCCTTAAAGCTTTATCTGCATAAAAAGGTTTAAGATCCTTAAGGACAGAGACTCATACTTTTCTGTGTTCCCTACTTAAAGCTTACTTAAACCTCTCCTTCCAGTTTTAGTGTCTGTTCAGTCATGTCTGACTCTTTGTGACCCCAATTGGGGTTTTCTTGGCAAAGATACTGGAGTGGTTTGCCATTTCCTTCTTTATCTCATTTTACAGATGAGGAAACTGAGGCAAACAGGGTTAAATGACTTGCTCAGGGTCACACAGATAGTAAGTGTTGGAGGCCTGAGTCTGTCTCAGGTCTTCCTGACTCCAGGCCCAGTGCTGTATCCACTGGGCATGCTATTGTCTTGATATATTGAATTTTCTATTTCATTCATTTAGAGAAATTCTATTCAGGATACTTCTAATCTCTGTGCAGATTAGCAACTCATCTGTAATCTAAAATATTAAAGAGTTGCATGGAACACAGAGAGGTTTTCTATGGTCACACAGTTAGTATGTGTCAGAGACAGGACTTGAATTCAGGGCCTTCTGACTCCAAGGCTGTCTCTCTGTGCATTATGCTATGCAGTCCCTCTTACTTATTTACATGACCTATACCTCATAATGTACCAAAAATCAAATCTTTTGACAAAGAATTTCTCCTTTTACAATGGGGAAAAACACTAATTTGAAGTTAATTTCATGAAGAAATTTTAGTTGGACAGATCTGTTTCCAAAGCATGTTAAGAAACTCCAGCTCTTGCCTACATTGACTAGTTTATTCCTTTTAAACAAGTATTTTTTTCTGTCATGTAGACAGAGGCTATGTTTAGGTTTTAGTCTTTCAATATGGTTTCACTATATAAAGAAATTAAAGCAATCCAGGGAATCATAGGACTGTGCTTTTTTGTGTCTATTTCAAGTCAAAGGATTTCTGACACTGTTTAGTTTCAAATGAAGCAACAGGACACATTTTTCTGATGTTCTGTGAAAAACCTAATGATAGAAATTCATAACATCTTTATCCTCAAAAAGCCCAGAAAGTCAGGAGACTCGGGTTCTAGTTGCAGTTCTGTTACTAACCATGCAACCTTAGACAAATCATTTTACCTCTCTGGGCCTCAGTTTCCACACCTGTAAAATGGGGGTGATCATCCTTGTACTACCTACTATATAGGGTTGTAGAATACTGGGATCAGAGAGTAGAAAGAGACCTTTCAGGTTAACAGTCCAACGTCTGGCCTGAAGCTTTAATCTCCCCAACAACCCTTGATTCCCCCAACAAAGTGAACTGTCTGTACTCTGATTAAAAGTTACCAATAGGTTGGAATTCATTGCTTCATGAAATGGATGGCACCAATAATTAGGAAGTATAAGGAGCCACATAGCTGAACATTTACCTGTCTGTATCCCCTTGATCTGATGGGGCCACACATACCAGATCGCCCCCATTAGAGATGCGCTAGCCCTTTGGATGCCTGAAGAACACCGTCATGTTGCCCTGGCCCCAACCTTTGTCTTCTCCATGCTAATTAGTCACCCTCAGTTCAGTTTTCCTTCATATATCACAGTCTCAAATCGTCTCATCATTCTAGTCACTTTCCTCTAGATTTAATTAATATTTTATTAAGTTCTTTTAGGATTATTAAATTGTTAAGCATTTTGCAAATCTTAACATGTTACATAAATGGGAAATTGTCACCGTGGTTTTTAGATGCCTCCCAAGGTCCCTTCCAGGTCTGCCATCCTCTATGGTAGCTCACCATTATTGCCAGAATACCACTCAAGGAACAACTGCTTTGCAACTCACTCCCACCAACCCCCTCCCCCAATTCATTAAATACCTAAGTTTTAAGGAGGAACTTATTAAAAGAAGCCTTAATTTGGTCTACTATTTCACCCAGGCTGCGTCTACATATGCAAAATTATTTGAAGCAGCAATCAATCAACAGCTATTTATTAAGCACTTACTATATATCCTACACACCTGGCTCTAAGATTGGGCTCTTAAAGACAAGTTAGGCCAATCCTCCAATAGCAGTCAGGCTTTAAAAACTTTCCTATGTTAAGTATCCTCTATGGTATAGTGAGAAGGACATTGGATTTAAGGTCTCTGGATATATAACTACTTGTCTGGGTCTCAGTTTCCTTATGTGTAAAATGAGAGAATTATAGTCTGTGATCTCTAAGGCCCTCTCCTTAGGACTTCCAGCTCCAAGTCATAATGATTTTTGTATTGAGTAATAGTAGAGAATCTGAGACACCAACAGCATTTTAGAGATATTATAAATAATGCTTTCACTGTAGATGTGGAGAAACTGAGGCCCAAAGAGGTTGAATAATGTGCCTAGGTCCCACAATTAATGACTGGGAGAGATGGGATTTGAATGCTGTTCTTCTGACTCTAGAACTAAAGTTCTTTAGACTATACTTTTTATTGTTGTTCAATCATTTCATTTTGTCCGACTCTACGTGAACCATTTGGGGCTTTCTTGGCAGAGATACTAGAGTGGTTTACCATTTCCTTCTCCAGCTCATTTTACAGAAGAGGAAACTGAGGCAAACAGGGCTAAGTGACTTGTGCAGGGCCACACAGCCAGTAAGTATCTGAGGCCATATTTGAATTCAGGTCTTCCTGACTCCAGGTCCATGCTCTATCTACTGTACCACCCAGCTGCTCACTGTACCATACTGTCTCCAAAAGTTTTTGTTCTTCCCTGTGTAAGGTACCTAGTAAAAAAGTCTAAACAAAAAGCTTCTGTTTTCCCACACTCAGCCCAGTGTTCTTGACACCACATTGTTCTTTCTTGAAAATGGGTAAGTCTAGAGGAAGGTAAGAGGGGACAGTGAAATGATACAACATATTAGAAATCTTGCCAGTATAGACATGAGTTGGAGCATGTTTTAACTTTTTAAACATGAAGAAAAACTGCTGCACTCTTCTTCAACATGTTCTTTTTGTGGTACTACGATGGATAGCTTGAGTGAGACGGGTAGACTGGGCACTAGATAGGAACCAACAGATCCGACCCCTTATGGCGTTCTTCTGTTTCTCCTGTTCACAATAGCATTTACACATCAGAGTCTTGTCCTGTGTCTGCATCTTTTCTCATCTGGTATAGTTGCCTGTTGGGGAAATTTGTTAAGTCTGTACAGTTGATGTTTGATTTGTAAATTCTCATTCAACTGAGTTCAATAAGTATTCATTGAGCCCTTTCTGTGCTAGATGCTGGGAAGAAAGGGAACAGGTCTTGGACCTTGCCCTAAGGCTCTTCCAGTCTTACTGGTTAGGTGACCTTAGCTGAAGGAGTAAGTCCTGAATGAACAAGACTCTTAGTGTCCACAATGGTTAGAACAGAGATAGCTGCTTGTGAGTCAGTTCAGTAAGGGAGGAAATACATTGGGGACCATGCCTTGAAGGCTGGATAGCCATCGGACAGGTAAGAAAAGCTCTATTTGTGCTTTACTTGCTCACAGACTGCTCCATACATCACCTTTCCTCAGGACTTGATTGTGAAGAAAGGAAAATTATTTCCCCCTCCTCAGTTGCCATTATATTTTGCTATTCTCTCATATTCTCATTACTTTCTACTTGATATTGTTATTTGTGAGTGTGTCTTATCTTTCCTCCTAGACTGTGAACTTCCATTAGGCAGGTTCAGTGTTCTCTATAGTCAGCACAGTACCTTGTATATATTTGTTAACAATGAATGAATGACTGTGGGCAAGTCATTTAAGTTTTCTATGCCTAACTGTGGTAGAGAGGATGGGGCTACTTAGGATAAAAAAGTTAGTGTCAGAAAGGTCCCACCTGAGATCCTAGCTGTGGGATCCTGGTCACTTAACCTCTCCATGCCTCAGTTTCCTCATCTGTAAAATGACTAGGAAGGACTTGATGACCTTCAGGGTCCTTTCTCATGGGCTTTAAAAATGATTTATTGATGTTTTATTCTTTTACATCTCCACCACTTACCAATGTTGCCTACTTCACCTGTAAAACCTTCCTTTAGAACAAAGAAAAATTAAACTAAACAAATGAATACTTGTACCTATTATCAACCATGTCTCTGATAAGAGGCATGCATTACCAGCATTGTGAGAAGTCACTGGGTCAGTTAGTTGATTAGAGTCCTGAGGGCTTTCAATGTTGTTTTCCTTTACATTATTATGGTCAATGTGCAAATTGTTCTGGACAAGTCTTCCCAATTTATATGAATTCTTCCTATTTGTCATTTCTTACATATATTCCAACTTCCTTACAAAGATAAAGTCAGAAGATTTAAAGTTGGACAGGACCTTGGGCATCTTCATGATGAAATGAGATGCAAAGCTAATCAACAGGAAGGGTGCTTTATGGAAAGAGCACTGTACTAGAAGTCAGGGGACTCAAAATTATTATTGTAGCTTTGCAATTAGCTGGTACAGATGACCCTGAAGAAGACATTTCCCCTCTCTGGGCGCCAGTCTCCACATCTATGAAATGATGGCACTGAACCAAGTGACATACAAGGTTCCTTCTGGCTTTAAAATTTTATGACTTCATGGGAATTCTCAAAAAAAACCCCAACTTTATGGGGGTGTCAGGGATTATATGAAGCACTGTTTTTGATTTTAGGGCTATTTGTGTTCTAAGTGGGTAAGTCCTTTGACGTTGATCATTCTCAGTTACATTTCACACAGTTATTTATAAACTCAGGTATACAACAAGGGGGATAACAGCAGGAATTGATGTGAATGGAAAGTTTAAAAGAAGAATTGACAGATGGAGCTGGGGATGTCATTTAAATGGTTGTCAGATTGTCTTCAGAGTATATTTTTGAGAGCCCAGGTGAGCAAGGACTCATGCAAAGGAAGCCACTCTGGGTCTTTCTGGAGGTAGACCCCAAATATGGGTAATCAATAGAAAAAGTAAGACCAATAAGCAAAGTAGGATCAAAGATACTACGAAAGGAACACCATTCTACCAAGGGTAGCAGCTTGCATCTTAAAAATGGATCATTTTTGTAAGCCATAGGGAAGAAGATGACCTGTCCTTATAACAAGGAAGATGATGGTCTGATCCACTTAGTCACAGTAAGACCATCATCCTGGGAGGGGGAGTGGGGAACAATAGACCTTCCCTTCCTCCCAACAAAACAACATTTTTACTCAACCCTACTTAAAATGAATTAGCAACAGCAGGTTGAAATTGTAAAAACAATCATGAAAGGGCAACAGCGTGAGCAGTGTGTGCAGGGGAGAGTGTTAAGTTTTATCCCTGTAGCCTTAATAAGGGTGGGAAAGAAGTTTCTGAGATGACTGAGTATAAATGTTTTTTTTTTTCATTTACGCACTTGGCTAATAAAGAACCATATTTACCTCTCAGCATAGCACCTGTCCCATGCCCCCAGCACCCATGTCAATTACTCCACATTCCTATACCCTAGAAACCTTGATGATGAGTAAGGTATGTGCCAAACTCATTCATCTACTTTCTAGCAAAGGGGATGAATTCACACTATTCTGGCCATACTCTCATACTGCTTTCTCACCTCATCTGTCACAGCAGACATTTACTAGATGGTTGGATTGTGTAAGAGGAAATCTGTGGCCACCAATGAAAATAATCAATCAAATGGGAACCAAGGCTAGACCCTTAACTCCATTACTATTTTATGCTGAATACTGAGCTGAGCAGATACAGATCAAGGGAAAACAAGACTGAAGCTATCGTTGTGTCCCTGAGACAGGTCCGGTCTGAATAGGCTTTTGAACCATATATGGATCTGAAATGTTATTACTGTGTTCATGCTGATTCTTTAAAGACCATCCTCTAAAGCTGAGCTACCTATTAACTACAGACAAATGGAACTGTCTTAAAATGACAATATGTATATTAAAAAAATTAAAATGTACAAGTAACTAAAAGGATCTGTACAAATGGCTAATACATTTGGAACAAATACAAAGGAATACTCCATGCAGAGTGTGGTCAACCTGTGGAATTCACAGCTGCAGGAGGCAATTGAGTCAAGTACTGTGGGTGGATTTCATAAAGAGTTGGTGTGGCAGACAGCTGCCTAGGCAGTGTAAATTGTACTGTGAAAATTATGTACTGCTTGGGAAATAACGATTGTAGTGAGGGGACAGACACCAGGACTATAGAATCAAGTAGGGGGTATGAGCTATTTATATTAGTGAGCACTTTACTTTTTCAAAGGGCTATAGTATCATTTCAAAGTACTCCCTTACAACTATTTCTCCAAAGAAAGGTAGCATTAACATCCCCATTTAAGCCCTGTGGGGAAGGAGCAGCACAAAGCTTAAGTGCATGACTTTTAGGGGAGAAGACATGGCACAGTATCCCTTTTCACCTTCTGTAGCTTAGAGATTCATTTCACCATCCCAATTCCTAGCAAAGACCTGCCAGTTCTAAAATCAAAACAACCAATAGCCTTCCTCCCCTCCTCCTTATGTAAGATCCTTTTAAATGTTCCTCAGAAATTATAGCAAAGGTCCCCAAATCTGAGCATTCCCTGAAATCTCCCCATTTCTGCCAGGAGTTTGTATAGTAGAAAGGGTCCTGGGTTTGGAAATACATTGGACCTGGAGTGCCACTTTCCTGTGGGACCTTGGGTAAGTCTCTTAAACTCTGATTTTTTTCCCATGTAAAATGGTACAACACTTGTGCTACCCAACTCTGGGGTTATTCTGAGGATCAAATAAGTTCATTCATTCATTTATTCATGCCTAATAGGCACTTAATAAATGCATGTTGATTGACTGATTGATGCTTATGTTGATTCCCCAACCATTGACTAAGCAAGTCAATCAACTAAGAACCTGTAATGCCTGAATAAATGAATGGTCTCATTTGATTCCCATTCCATGAACCTAAGAGACCTGACATCTTATATACAAGACATGTAGATAACTTATGTGAAAACGTTTTGTAACCAAAAAATACTCTAACACCTACTGGCCTATGACTGAGACTCAGTTTCCTTCTGTTTAAAATGGGAATGAAAAATAATTATACTCCCTATTTTAGAGGGTTCATAAGGAAGATACTTTGTCAAGTGTCAGATATGTATGAGTTATTGTCATGTGAATACAATTATTAGAAGCTTAATGATTTAGATAAGCCACAGAGCTTTTCTTGTGTGGTTTGCTTTCTCAGACATCTAGGATATCAATCTATGTCTTTTACATTCAATCCATACGGTCAAAGAAAGGTGGAGAGTTGAACAATCAAGTAGTAAGTCCAACCAATTCTGAATCTGAACAGTAGATAGAGTGCTGGGCATGGAGTCAGGAAGACCCAAGTTCAAATCCAGTCTCAGACACTTACTAGTTGTGTAATGCCAGGAAATTCACTTAACCTATGTTTGCCTCAGTTTCCTCAACTGTAAAATGGGGATAATAGCATCTAACTCACAAGGTTATTGTAAAGAACAAATGAGATAATATTTATAAAGCACTTAGCATAGTGTCTGGCACACAGTAGGCACTTGTTAAATGCTTCTTTCTTTCCTTCCCTCCCTCCTTCCTTCCTTCCTTCCTTCCTTCCTTCCTTCCTTCCTTCCTTCCTTCCTTCTTTCCTTTTCTCCCTCCCTTCTTCCCTCCCTCTTTCCTTCCTTCCTTCCCTCCTTCCTTCTTTCTTTCCTTCCTTCTTTCCTCCCTTCCTTCCTTTCTTCTCCCCTTCCTTCCTTCCTTCCTTCCTTCCTTCCTTCCTTCCTTCCTTCCTTCTTTCTCTACCAGAAGAGTTCTGAATCAATTGTGTACAACCCCTTGGTGGTTGTGAGAACCCACCATTACTTGACCTCTTTAATTTTTCCCCTTTTGAAAGTGTTGCACTCTTGCTATATAACATGGGAGTTATCAATTTTTCATAGTTTGTGGGATCAAGACTTAGAAAGAACCCTAGATAAAATCCATGACTATATTCTATTAATCTAGCTCAACACTCTCATTTTACAGATTAGGAAACTGAGGCTCAGAGAAGTCATATGACTTGACCAAAGGTGCCCAAGAGAAGGGCCAAGATTCTGACCAAAGTTATTGGAATCCAGGGGCCAATATTTTTTTTCTTCCATGATAGGCTGACTTTGAAAAGACCAGATGAGTTATTGACTTCTGATCTTTGATGGGGGATTGGGAGTGTGGGGCGGGGGATGAAAGCTGAGAAGATGGCATCTGCTCTGGATCTTTCCAGGGGGTTCAAGAGTAGTGGCAGCTGCTAACTATCCAAAGAAGGAGCAAAGGAAGCATGGCAGCAGAGCATCCCATGTGCCCTTGAAAGTCAGTCTCTGCACTACCTTTGGCATATCTGCCTTACAGCCAAGATTGCTGAGGCATGCCACCTTGTGAGGTTATGCCTAAGCCTGCTTCAGCTGCCATCCTTTGCCACACAGGCTTAATAGGAATTCTTGTAACTATGGCCAGGGTGCAAAAGACGAGAAGCTTAAGGGATTCAGCTATAGTAAGTGTGTAAACCTCAGAGGGAAGCTTGGTGGCCTGTGATGGTCCATCTTGTCTTTTTGCGATGGCATTCCAGGGTCCAGGGGCCTTTTAAGAGGGTCTCTCTCAACCTGGACATTTCACTAGCTCCTGCCTGTAACTTCTAAGGCCTCTTTGAGGAGCTGATGTATAGCAAGATCAGACAAACCTGCTGAAGTTTCAGGGTTTGTCAAAACCTCAAGCTCATTCGTTCATTCTGAGTCAGTAAAACCAAAAACATATTTTTCCGAACACTCTCCCCCCCCTTTCATTTTTAAAATCCTGTGTAATTTAAGGGAAATTCAATCCATATGCTTGTGATTTGTTTACACTTGTATCATCAAAATATGTTTTTAAAGAGCTTGTGGAGATCCCAAAAGGCTTTTCAGCCTTTTAAATGAGCTTTTTAAAGCCTTTTTTTCTTAGTAACAGGAGGTTGCATGTTGCCAAGGGTAAATGAACTTGAAAATGAAGAGGTTTGTGCTGGGTTCTGAATTTCAAATCCACCTGTTTTGATTGGGGTTTAAACTCTAACATCCACTCGGGTTACCTTATATCCCCCATCTAGGTAACCAAGAGTATAATTCCTGGGGCTACCAAGAGAATTGTAAAAGCACCACACTGCAAAGACCAACTCAGGAAGAAAGAAAGACCTAGACAATCTGCCTGCTTGCTCCTTTTCCTTCCTCAAAATAATAATAAATGGGGGACAATGGAAAGAAACCATCACTTGGTGGGAAAATCCTAAGAAGAACTCTTGCCAGGACCACACGATAGAGTCAGAGATGACATAAACAAGTAACTAATAGATCATTCTGTCTGCTTTCCAAATTCTTTGTGACCATAAAACCACTCTACGTAAGACCTTCTGTATTATATATATTTCATAGAATATGAATTATGGGAGGAACTTAGAGTTCACAGTCCTTTGTTTTTTACAGAGGGAAGAAAGTGAGGCACAAAGAGACAAAATGAAATCACTCAGGGCCATATTGCTAGGCAATGAAGTCAAAAAAGTCAATTGGACCAGTGCCCCAATCTCCTCTCAGGATGCCCCATTGCCTCTCTGTTGCCAGTAAACCAATTGTAGAGAGAAATAATTTATGTGATTACTCGATTGTAAATGTCTTGCATACAGGTCCTGCGTTTCACTGTCTTGAACATTTTAGGTGTTTCATATTTGGGGGAAGGAACAAATAACTTGTGCAAGGTCACAATGACAGCAAAAAATCAGAAATCCTTGTGTTGGAGGATTGTGATTTTTTAAAAGTTTAAATCATTTGACTCTTCTGGCATTCCCTTTATTCTCCTGTCCTGTCTATTCCCCATCCTTGACAGATGCTTTAAAACAAAGGTATTTCCAGCATGATGTCTTCTCTCCATTCTTTCTCATCTCAGAACAGGCAGTCTGTAAGTCAAGGGAACCAAAGGATGAAAGTTTTAGGAAAGATGCAGAAAATACCTCTGAACTCCTTTCAAAGCCTCTCTCCCTCATCATCAACAAATATGGATTGAATAAGTGCCCAGCATGTGCAGAGAAATTTACTGAGTATTAATGGAACTCAGCATGAATGAAGACAACTCTATATCCTGAGAGATTAAAGCCTTATTTTAAGGTAATTCCCTTTTTGTGCTCCCCACCATGTAATTCTTGAGCAGACTAAAAGTATGTTTAGAAATGACTCATCAAAGGTCTGCAAAAAGACAAATGTCATTTGGCTATGAGCAAATTAGCAGAGTCTATCTTGCTGACCCTTCTGTTTTTAACTTAATGGTTTATTTAACCAATGGTTGCTATTCTTGTTGAAAGGCCTTCAGAATGCTGCCTAAAACCCTTAAGATTATCCTTGTGAACAAACGAGTAAATAGAAATACCCTTTGTCAGCCTTTTCAAGCCTCTATAAAAATCGACTTGATGTGACAACTCTGTCTGTCTCTCTCTGACTGTCTGTCTCTCTCTGTCCCTCTCTCTGTGCCTCTCTCTCTGTCTGTCTCTCTGCCTTTCTGTCTGTCTGTCTCTGTCTCTCTCTGCCTCTGTCTGTCTCTGTCTCTCTCTGCCTCTCTGTCTGTCTCTGTCTCTGTCTCTCTCTGCCTCTCTGTCTGTCTGGCTCTCTCTGCCTCTCTTTCTGTCTTTCTCTGTCTCTCTCTCTCTCTGCCTCTCTGTCTGTCTCTCTATCTCTGCCTCTCTGTCTATCTGTCTTTCTCTCTCTCTGCCTCTCTGTCTGTCTGTCTCTGTCTCTCTCTGTCTCTCCCTCTCTGTCTCTCTCTCTGCCTCTCTGTCTGTCTGTCTGTCTCTGTCTCTCTCTGCTTCTCTGTCTGTCTCTGCCTCTCTGTCTTTCTCTGTCTCTCTCTCTGCCTCTCTGTCTGTCTGTCTGCCTGTCTGTCTGTCTCCCTGTCTGTATCCCTTTCCCTCTCCAATTCCCTCTCTCTCCCTGTCTGTATCTATTTTCCCATATGTTCTTGTATATGAACAAATTTATATAAGGTGAAGTAATTCCATAGCAGACCACGGCACCAAGGCAGATCATCAGCTCATTATTAATCTTATCTTCAGGTGTTAAAAATCAATGTAATTCAGTACAGTTTCTCTCAGAAGCCAAAATAAGAAGCTGTTAAAATGAGGAGGCCAAGTATACTTCATACTAGGAGTATGCATTTATATGATGCAGTATAGGGTGATTTATATAGTGTTTTCATTTTTAGAAGCAAGATACTAAGTACACAGTATTACTTTATTGCATATTTATAAGAAGCATATTAAATACTACATATTCATTGATTTAGCCTAATCCTAGAATAGAATCTTAGAGCAAAAAGAGGTCTTATAGATCATCTAATCCAACCCCTTCATTTTAGAGATAAGGAAAAGGAGGCCCAGAGAGGGGAAATCATTGCCTTAAAGGCTATTTTTCCAGTTAGTGGCAAAACCAGTACCAAACCATGTCTCTAGATTCCTGCTTCTCCATGTTGTGCAGCATTTTTTTTTGCAGGGGGAATGCAGGGCAATTGTGGTTAAGTGACTTGCCCAAGGTCACAGGGCTAGTAAGTATGTCAAGTGTCTGAGGCTGGATTTGAAATCAGGTCCTCCTGACTCCAAGGCCAGTGGTCTATTCGATGTACCACCTAACCTCCCCAGCCTTTCTTCTGACTTTGGGGGAAAACTACAAAGAACACTGTGAGTTCTAATCCTCAGGCAAGCCATTTAAGGGACACAACTTTGGTAATGTGGAATGAGTGATGGATTTGAAGTGATTTTTCTAAGGCCTCAGTTCCCTCATCCACAGCAGAGGAGACTGAAGCAGATAGCCTCTTAGGTCTCTCCCAGCTTCGGATCTAGAATCCTGCTACCTTTAAGGTCCCTTCCAGTCCCAAGTCAAGGAAAGCCCTCAACATGTTGGTGGACCTTGTGGGCAAATTTATGAAAGGGTATAGGAGTGACGAAGCATGGCTGACAATTTGCCTACTTTCTGGTGGTTTTGTCTTTTCCATGCTCTTAGTTACAGCAATGTTTCTCATGGAAGCAAATCTAATGTGCCTCTAGTCTCATAAATGATCACCAATCTAAAAACAAGTCATAAAAAATAATCTGTCATCGTTGAGGGGTGTGAATGACATGACAGCCACACTCCTGGAGCATTTTGAGGAGCCAGGTACTTTCTCTTTTTTCTTGAATGGTTCACCAAACTAAAAAAAAAAAAAAAAAGCAAATACTTCAGTCACTTCCTCTGTTTTCTTTAAAAATGAAAACCAGGTAGTAACTTAAGCAGGGCTCATTTCCATTTAGCATTCTTGCATGTCCTGGAGAACAGACAGACGTTCGAAGGCAGTGTGTGAAGACTTAAAGTCTTGCAACTTCAAAATTCATTTAAAAAATCTGGGTGGATCAACTCATCTTCTGAAAGACTGCTATTCATTTAAGTCTCGAATTTGAATGGAACACAGGTGCAAGCCTTTAAAGCAATTCAGGAAATGAAACGATGGAAGACATTAAGCACTTACCTAAAGCATGACTTCACTCCCAGCAAGATGGCTGAAGCAGGATGGAAACCAAAGAAGAATCACATGTGGCTATCATGTCTCAGGTGGAGCCCATAGGTCAATAAGGGATTCTTTATTCCATCTGGTCTGCATTTGATGACTTCACAGGATAGCAAAGGGGGTTGAGGAGGGAGTAAAGCAGAGAAGTGGCAGGAATGGCTAGTTCATGTCCTTCATTGGTTTAGAGTCTGTCATTTCAAGAGCAGATGAAATGCTCAAATTGTACAACCTCTGACTTTCCAAGTGTTGACCCACATGATCTGAGAAAGAATGGTTATCAAAGAAAGGCAGTGTCTTGATTCTGATGACTTACTACCTGTGTGACCTTGGGTAAGTCATTTAGGTCCCCTCTCCTACCTCAGTTTCCTCATCTGTTAAATTAGGGGGTTAGATTGGATGGTTTCTGAGGTTCTTTCCTAGATTTGTTATCCTTTGATCACCATATCCTCAGGGGTGAGGGACCTTCCCCCACATACACACACTGTTCTTTTCCCCCACGTTCTGCTGTGGTGTTGGGATCATTTAGTCTTCTGTCAGAATTTTAAGTAAACCTTTAGAAATGAAATTGTTAGCACCAGGGTTGTGTCAGAAAGCCAAAATTCATGATTTGTGACTGGCTTTTGTTATTTGACCTGTGGTGTTTTATTTGTGGGCTGACACTGTCAAGAACACTCCCAGGAAAGATCAGAGCGCATGAGATTTCACAGAGACCACAAGTTTATTTCAGACATAACCTTTCACAGACAGCAATGCAAATAATGATTCAGCTAACTCAGCAACTGTCTTTCCAAGAGAGGTTTGGATGAGGTCTTTGGAAGGGAAAAGTCTTTGAAGGGCACCTCCTGGTCCCAGGAAATGTTCTTATCTTATCACCATTCTCTAAGCCCTCCCTGCTGGCTCATCCCTTCCCCTTTCAATTCATCTTAAAAAACAAAAAAAGGTTTTGTTGATGCCTTCTTTTTTAATATCCCAGTCATCTGCAGATTTACCCGTCCCCACTGAATGCTCCTTTGTAACAAAGAAAAACATTGCAAAACCAACTGACACAATGACCACATATAAGTGTATGCCACATTCTATACCCATAGTTCCCCATCTCTCTGCTGAAAGGAGGGAAATATGCTCACTCATCTGTTTTCTGAGACCAAGATTGGTTATTACAGTTTTTTAGAGTCTGACTTCCATTTGATGGTCTTTTTATCTGCATTGTTGTTATCATTTTATATGTTGTTATTCTGGTTGTACTTGGGTTCTGTGACTTGTAGGTATTCTTAAATATTATGGACATGCTTCCTCTCTTCCTCATTAATTAAACTACTATGGAGAATACCACAGCTTTATAGGAGAGGATCTAGGTCCAAGTCCTGCCTCTGATTCTGAGTACTTCTGTGACCTTAGGTGAGTCAGGTAATCTTCTTGAACCTGACTTTATTCATCCATAAAACAAGCTGATTGGACCATATTGTTTTTGAGGTTCCTAATAGCTCTGGATCTATGATTATATATATATGTGTGTGTGTGTGTGTGTGTGTGTGTGTGCATACACACATACATACACACATGATATATAAGGTAGGTAGCTACCTTTTTTTTTTAATCTCTATTCTCTGTATTTAGGGTGACTCAATAAAACTGTGAAGCGTGAGTAAACTCTTTGAGGGTAGGAGCTGCTTTTTCTTTGTATCCTTGGTGCTAAACATAGGGCTTGGCACAAAGTAAGTGCTTAAAAAAATGTTTGCTGATTTCTGAATTAGACAACTTCTCTCCCTATCATCTGCTCTAGCACAAAGACATGTAGTAAGTCAATGAGACCCATCCAAGAGTTCCAGGATAGAATTACGAGCAGATACCTATACAGCTCTGTTTTTGAGGAGGATGCCTTTGAAAGGCAGCATGATTTAGAGTCAGAAGATGTGAGTTCAAGTCCTGCCTACCAGCTCTGCCATTGATCAGTTATGCCAGTTACATCTCCCTCTCCAATTCTCCATTTCTTCATCTTTGTGGTTATGATAATGCTTGCCTACCCCATATGGTAATTAATGCCTGCCTACCTTCCAGGGTCCTTGTAAGGAAAAGGCTTTGGGCCATACAATGGGAACCATTATTTTTGCATCCCCTGAATGAGAAGCAGGCCAGGATTACACACATCAGTCTCTGACTCCCTCTCAGAGCCTGTGTCTGAGCCAGGGGTCCTTTCCAACTGGAGAAGAGCCAGGGCCTTTGTGAGGCTGTTGCCTGGGAACACAGCAGAGCTCACCTAGTATGCACAGTACCTTGGGTACCATGCCTCTCCTCTTTTTTCCTCTGGTCAATGGGATTTGGGTGACAGGAGACACAGACAACCTACTTACATGAATGGAGTGAGCAAAATGAGAGGCAAATCATTCTTTACAGTGTACTCTCCCAGCCAACAAGCTAGTGGAGCAAACACGGCAGTCATGAGAGACTCCAGATTCAACGCCTTTGGCCACCCAGGCAGCTAACCCCTTCCACAAATAAAAGATGAAGGATGGAGGGGAGGGGTGAAGCAGCTACATGATGTTATTCAGGCTTTGGAAGAAGGGAAAAGAAGGTGCTATTCTATGTCAAAATACTAAGTCACTGGGCAAGAGTTGAATGAGGGAGGCCTCCTCCTCTTATGGACTCGAACCCTGCTTTTTGCTACTGCTGTTACCACCCTAGCTGGGGGCCTCTTTATTTTTGCACTATTCTATTTCAATAGCCTGCTAGCCTTTTTCCCTACCCTCTAGTCCAGGGATTCTTAACATTTTTTTTGGTCATGGATCTCTTTGATAGTCTGATGAATCCTAGTGACTCCTTCACAGAATAATGTTTTGTAAGTTCATAAAATAAAATCAATAGAACTAACAGGCAGCCAATTATACCAAAATATAATTACAAAATATTTTTTTATAAAACAAATTTGTGGACTCCAGATTGAGAAGCCCTGTTCTCTTGCCTCTGCATTTGATCCATCCTGCCAGATTAATTTTCCTAGTATACAGGTCCCATTATATAACTTTGTATTTCTAACCAATAAAGTCCAAACTCCTTAGTCTGGCTTTTGAGGCTCTCCACAGCCTGGATTCAACTCTGGCCTTGCCTAATGCTACCTCCCTACAGATAACCCCTGGTTCAAACTTTCAAGATGACTTGCTGTTTTCTGAATCCACGTCCTCCTGCTTTCCTTTCTTTTTAAAATATTTTTTATCCTTAATACTTGAAATGCCCTTCCCTTCTCCCTCCCTGACCCCTAGTCTTCCATCTCTGTCTGTTGAAATCTTACTAGTCCTTCAGGATTAAATTCACACACCACCTCTTCTTTCCACCCTCTTCCCTTAGCCCTCAAGCTTGAAGTGACCTTTCCTACCACTGAACTCTGAAAGTACTTGGTACATCTTCAATGTGCCAAAGAATCATAAATTAAGAACTGAAAGGGTCCTTAGAGATTGTGTATTATCTAAATCTTTCATTTTACTGAGAAGAAAGAAAACTGAGGCCTACAAAGGTTAAATGACTCACCCTAAGTCACACCAGAAAGAGAAAACCCAGATCATCTGGTTCCTAATAGAATGGTCTTACCACTCACCATACCATGCAGGGTCTACTTTATTTATTCTTTATCATATTTTACTCAGTTCTGCAACAGTTTGCTTATATCATCTCCCATTCTAAATATCCTAGATCTTGGAATTGTGGAGTCTCAGACTGTTATTGGAGCTATAAGGGACCATAGAGATCACTTATTCTAATAATCTCTCATCTTCTAGATGAAGAAAGCAAAGTTTGTAAACTTCTTAAGAGAAAGAATGATGTCTATCTTTATATCTCTATTAGGAGATGAACTACACACAGTAGTTCTTCAAAAAATGTTGAGTTGAATTAAATTGGGTCTTAAATACAGTCCAATTGCTGTCACCTGATGATCAAATAACTTTATTTGGAGAGAGTCAGGAGTTTAGAACTAGGAGCAATGGGTAGATGTTACCATGTGAACTTGGCACATAACACTGACCCTTAGATGTCTCATCTCTGAAATAAATAGGTTGGAGTAGATCATTTCTGAGATACTTTCAAGGTCTAAAAATCTAACTTTATATCTAAATATAAAGACATCTTAACAGTCAGCACTGATTATAATTCAATTGCCCTGTGGTGTAGTAAATTCCTCATCACTAAGATGTGTTCAAGCAGAAGTGGGCTGAGTACTTCTCAGAGACGTCATGGAGAGAACTGATGCTTCAGGTAGGAACTGGATGAAGGGATAGGAATGATAATGGTGGGCCAGGGCAGGATTCCAAATTACTCAGACCGTCTAGAATGATAGGCCCCAATCTCACAGGATGAAATGGATATATGACAAATGTGAAGTCCTATACTTAGGACAAATCATTCAATCAATAAGCATTTATTAAGTTCTGTCCTGTGTCAGGGACTATGCTAGGTGTTGGGGACCCAGAAGGATGAGCAAAAGAGTCCTGGTCCATTGTAACAGGGGAGAAAGGAGACACATTATATAATATTTACAAAACAGCTAGAACATAGATTTTTGTGGGCTTTGGAGGAGGAGGGAAATCTAGGGAAAAACACACACAAAAAGACAGAGATTAGGAGAGAGTACATTCATGGGGGACAGTCAGGGCAAAGGCACAGACAGAAAAGAGGAGAGGAATAGAAGGAAGGGCAATTTAGTGGCCATTTTCCTTATCTCCCCCATGCCTAGAATGCTCTCCCTCCTCTTCTCTGCCACCTGGACTCCTTGGCTACCTTGTGTCCCAGCCTTTCCCAATTCCTCCCTAAACTTAGTGCCTTCCCTCTATTGATAACCTCCAGTTTATCCCATATATAACGTGTGTACACAGAGTTATTTACATGTTATCTTTCTCATTATAATGTGAACTCCTAAAAAGCAGGGACTAGTTTTACCATTTTTTTTAAAGTATCCTCAGCACTTAGCACAGCCCCAGGCACAGAGTAGGTGCTTAATTAATGCTTGTTAACTTGCCAATTTACTATACCACAGGGTGAGTAGGAAGGGACCAGTCTGTGAAGAAGCCCTTAAATGCTAGTTTATATTTGATAATAGGGAGGGAGACATTGGAATTGAATGGATATGTGAATTTGGAGGAGTTGGGGAGGCTTGACATAATCAGACCCTCCCTTTAAGAATAGAACTCTGGCAATTCTGGGGAGAATGAGTGGAAAGAGGAGAGACCTGGGACAAGGGAGATCCATTAGAAGTCTACTGCCATAACCCAGGTAAGAGATGACAGGGGCCTAAATCAGAGAGGTGTCTGTGTGAATGCAAAGGCGACTATGATAGAGACAGTGAGGAAATACAATTAATGTGACTTGACAACCAGGCTGATGTATGGGGTATGTGAGTAAGGAACTGTAATGGTAATGGGGATTTGGAGATCTTCCCTGCCCCTTAATAAGCCTAAGGGAATTTGAAGACCTTCCCTGCTTTGAAAATATACTCTGCCCCCAATAGGCTGAATGTAGTCACATGGAACCTGTGGTGGGGGGAGTTTGCTGAAATGTGGAGTAGAACCCACAGGAGGCTGGGAGTCAGAGCTGGCTAGACTGGGAGGAGGAGAGCACGTGCCCCATGGAGTCAGTCAGGTTTGTGAGAAAAATATTGGTTTGTGGGAAGACTAAAGGATGCTGTGGCTCTCTGTGCCATTATGGCTTATTAACTTCTTTGCTACTATGATGGAATCAGCTTACTGGTTTGGGGATCTGGTTTTCTGGTGTCTGAATAAATGTTTCACTTATGTTTTCTATATGCAGAGTCTGTTATATTTTGCAATCGAGCACCATGTAGGTTTATTTATAATGATAGTGAGCACAGTGAATATTACATTGGTGCTACAGGAGCTAAGGATAACTCTGAGATTGGGAGTACAGTAGTGACTTTAAGAGAAAGAAGGAAAATTTGGAACAGAGATGGTGGGGAGTGGGGATATGGAGAATGAGTTCTGTTTCAGACGTTTTTAAGTTGAGATACCCACAGAATAATCAGTTCCAAATGTCCAATAGTTATTTGATGATGTAGCATCAGGGCTCAAGAGAGGAACCAGGGCTGGATATATAAATCTGACAATTATCTAGGTAGAAATGATGATTGAATTCCTATAAGCTAATGAGGTTACCAGTTATAAAACTAAGTGAGTGAATGAACATTTAGTAAGGCCTTTCTATGTAAAAAGCCCTGTGCTAAGCAGTGGGTGCATAAATAAAGAATAAAGACAGTCCCCACTCTCAAGGTGCTCCCATTCTAATGGGGAAGACATCACATATGGAAGCTTTCAGTTTCAAGTCAGATGGAAAGGTCCCATGGTCCTTCGGGAGCAATGGTAAAGCAGATGGTTATGCTTCTTCTTTAGTATCATTTTAACTGATAACACAAGATCTGTTTCTGATGCTGAACCATTAATAAGAGAGTCAAGATATAAAAGAACAGAATACTGGGCTTGGGAGAGAATGTGGATGATGAGTCAGGCAGAGTCAACTGCACAAATATGGAACAGGGACAGCTTGAGTAGACAATTCATGTGGAAATGATTTAGGGCTTTTAGTAAATGGTAAGCTCAACACAAGTCAATAGCCTGGCATCACAGCCCAAAGCACTAACTCAGTCTTGCACTCCTCCACAGAGGTGGAATAACCAGAACAAGGGAGTTGGTACCGGACTATGCTCTGGTTGGACCAAAGCTGGAGTATTATATTCAGTTCAGGTATCACATTTTAGGAAGGATATTGAAAAGTCGAAAAGTCCAGATGGTAAGACTTTGGGACCAGGGCAAAGAAAGATTGGTTGAAGGGCTTAAGAATATTTAGCCTGAAGAAATGATTATTTAGGAGAAACATCATAACTGTCCTGAAGTTCAAAGGACTATGGTCTAAAGAAGTTTTATATTTGTCCTGCTTGGCTTCAAGGGATGACATGGATGAAATTTGCAGAGATGTAGATTTTGGTTCAACATTAAGGGGAAAAAATTCCTAAAAATTAGAGGTATCCCAAAATGGAATGTGCTGCTCCAGGAAAGAATAGGCTCCTCATTATTGGAGGTGTTCAAGTGAATTTATTGGGATATTGTAAAGGGAATAGAGGCTTTGGGTATGGTGTGGACTCAAGGAGCTCTGAGCTCCCTCCTCCCCCTAGAATCCCATCACATTATATTAAGGTTTCCTTGATTAAAGTAAAACTCCTCTATTAAAAGTTTTTACAGCACCTTTTACTTAGATATCTGGTTCCCTGCACTGTCCTGTTCTTAAGGCAGTGAGCTTTTGAAAGTTAGAGTCACATCCAGGTACAGTGTTTTTCCATGCAGCTATCACTATTGATATGGAAGAGGGTTGCTTTGCTACTGTTTATAGCAAATTGGGAAAACTGAGGAAATATTTCAAAGGCAAGCAGATTCTCCTGTCAAATGTTAAATTTCTAGAAGGAAACCAGGGACCATCAATCTCTTGTCAGATCTAAGAAGTAAATGGATGTCTTTATTTTTCACAGATCAAAGTGTGGCCTAAGTGAACCCAATTTTAATAAGGTCACCATAAAAAAGCAACAATTCTTACCTTGTAGTTTATAGGAATGTGTTAAAGTTTGCCCAGGATTATGGGGACAGACTGCAATTATTATTTCTTTGACAGCTGTCTCTCCTCTGCCCCCACTCTCTTGTGGGGTTCAGAAACATCATTGCAACATCTTTCTTCAACTGTCAAGCTTTGGTCCTTGAGAAATAGAATTCTCCCAATTTCTTCAGAATAAAAAGCCCTTAAGGAAGCTTAAATGCTTCCTAATTCCTTTCTTCTCATAAAGTGGAATGAATCTTTATTGAATCAATAAAATATGAAGATTTCAATACAAGTTCCATTCCAGAGATTTTAAAAGGAGCTTATTAGAGAGATTGCTTTTATTTTAGGGCCAGAGGTAAAGAGAATGGGATAGAGAGAAAGAAGAGGGTTTAAGGGAATAGATGCCCAGGAAAAAAGGGAATGAAAAACCAGATTGTGCACTTACAATAAAACCCTGTTATAAAGCCCTTTTCTGCACCATATCATGAATCCCTTTGTGCTGTGAATCACATGGGGGTGATGTACAGATGCATCTCCTTTCATTAGAACACTGAAGCCAGCAACACCCTTCTCCCCAGGTGCCAGTGTCATAAAGGGGTGCTGCCCTAAGTGATTCACCTCTAATTATGTACTCTAGTGAAGTTAGGAACCAAAAGGTTGATAAGGAATGTGTTACTTTATTTACATAATGGTTAATTACACTTCAGGGGTAGGGACAGACCTGTGATTTCTTTGGAACAGAGAGTTCCTGAATGAGGAAACTCCCCCTACCAGTTCAGGTTGGTATCTTCTTGCTAAAAGATACTCACATACTCTTAGTGTGCCCTAAAGCAATGAAGGGTTAAGGGACTTACCCAGGGTCACACAGTTAGAATGTACCACAGAAGGAATTTGATCTCAGGTTTCTCTGTATACTATGTTGCCTCTATCATGTTCCTTCTCTCAATTATACTATATGGGATAAAATTCAAGATAGAAACAAATGCAAACTTATAAACACCCACTATATTCTCACATCACTAAGCTTAAGTCACCCATTTATTTTATTGATTTGTTCCTGACCCTAAAAGGTCAAGAGTAGGGGAGGAAAGAATCCAGAGAAACATTTTGTAATAAGGAAATAGAAAGAACTGAGGTCTGAAATTGTTGAGAAATGCTTTCTTTCTTACTTCATGACTGGTTTTAGCCTAAAGGTTGGCACATACAGTGCATGGCAGATGGGAGGCTTTTGACACATTGTGTTAGTATAACATGTACTGGTGTTTACTGGTTGATAAAAACCTACTCCCTCTATCGCTACCCCCTTCCCTCTGTGCTTCAGTCTTTATTTCCATTTTTCCTATTCTTTTGTTTCCTCCTACTATCCCTTTCTTTCTGGCTCCACTAGAAATCAAAGGTAATGAATGAAAATGAGGGGAGTGATTGGAGGCAAAGAAAGTTTAGCCTAAACATAAAACCACCATCCTCGACCAGTAATTTCTTTTTTTTTTTTTGGCAATTATGTAAAACATTTCCATATTAGTAATTTTGTACAAGAAGTCTCAAATAAAAGAAAAAAGTGAAAGAAATAAAGTGAAAAATAGCATGCTTCAGTCTAGATTCCATCAATATCAGTTCTTTCTTTAGAGTCAGATAGCATGCTTCATCATTAGTCCTTTGGGATTGTCTTGATCATCATACTACTGAGAATAACTGTCATTCACAGCTCTTTGAACAATATTGCTGTTACTGTGTATAATGTTCTCCTGGATCTATTCACCTCAATATGCATCGGTTCTTGTAAGTCTTTCTAGGTTTTTCTGAAATCATCCTGCTTGCCATTTCTTATAGCACAATAATATTCCATTACAATCATATACTACATTTTGTTCAGTCATTCCCCTATTGATAGGCATCCTTTGATTTCCAATTATTAGCCACCACAAAAAGAACTGCTATAAATATTTTTGTACAAACAGGGCCTTTTCCCTTTATTATGATCTCTTTGGGATACAGACCTGGTAATAGTATCATTGGATCAAAAGGTATGCAGAGTTTTATAGCCCTTTGGGCATAATTTCAAATTGCTCTCCAGAATGGTCGGATCAGTTCACAACTCCACTAACAAGTTTTCCCACATCCTGTCCAACATCTAACATTTTCCTCTTTTTTTGTCATATTAGCCACCCTGATAGGTGTGAAGTGGCATTTTAGAGTTGTTTTAATTTGCATTTCTTTGTTCAATAGTGATTTCTAGCATTTTTTCATATGACTATAGATAGCTTTGATTTCTTTGATTGACCAGTAATTTCAACCCAAGGTATCACTTTCAAAGGTAGAGCAGATAAAGAGTACTAAACAGTGATCTGTCAATTAAATTTTACCAACACACTCTTAAACCAGATGCTAAAATCTGCCTCTTTACATTATAGTCATACTTTGCAAAAAAGATGACAGAGATGAAAGGAATTGGATATAGGTATTTCAAACATTTGGGTTTATGCATGGAGTTTAATAATAATGATCTAAGCAGCAGAAAATAGAGGGATGACCCAACACAAATATAAATATCACTTGAGAATATAACAAGAACATAAAAAGGGTACAAAATGATGTGTGAAGTTTAAGGAAGGAAAGACCACTTTGTTTTCTTCTTCTTCCTTCCCCTCCCCTTTCCACCTCTTCTCTCTAATACTGTCATCTTTTTCCTGCGTTTTTTTTTTTAATTTGGGTTTTTTTTTTTGCTTTTTTTTTTTTTAATTTTGGAGGGCAATTAGGGTTAAGTGACTTGCCCAACATCACATGGCTAGTAAGTGTCTGAGCCCGGATTTGAACCCAGCTCCTCCTGACTTCAGGACCAGTGCTCTATTCACTACTCCACCTAGCTGCCCCCTCTTTGTTTGGTTTTTATCATGGCCAAAGTATGTGATGGTGTATCTTGAAATCTAGGAAGGATTGTTTCTAACTGGGGAAATCAGGGAAGACTTTTTGCAGGCAATGGTAGCTGAGGTGGTTCTTGAAGTATAGACAGAATGAGAGCATCCTGGTTATAATGTAAAGAACCCTGCATCTGCGGTCTGAAGATTTGAGTTTAAGTTTCAATTTTAGCATTGCTACATGACCTTGAGCCAGTCATTTCACTCCCTGAGACAATGTTTCCTCATTTACAGAATGGGGATGTTTAAACTACCTTTTTCATAGACCTTTACAAGGGTCAGATTAAAATATATGCCAAAAATTTGTAAAACATAAAATACTATATATAATATTAACTTAATGTCATTGACAGGTAGAAATGGGTGGGGAGAACATTCTATGTTAGGAGGATTTAAATTAGGATTTATGGATCCCCAAGAAGTTAGGGTGGATAGATATCAGGCAGTCCATGAATTTTGATGGGAATCTTAATTTTCATTGATTTATAGCTGAAATTTAGCATGACCTTAAAATGTGAATTTAACAAATACATTATTATTCTGAGAAGGGGTCCAAAGGCTTCATTAGATAAAGGGGTCCATCTCTCATACACACACACACACACACACACACACACACACACACACACACACACACGATATTGCAGGTTTGAATGGAACAAAGAGGACCTGGGAAGGAGTGATGTGAGAAGCTTCCCAAATCCTTCCCTGCTTACTCTTGCTCACAGTGCTATCTGCCTCCTCACTTCTAAAACATTTAATAGCAAACATCACACAATTTAGCATTTCCATCAATGCAATCTTATATGATTTTCCAATGTCTTTTCCTAAGTCTTGCTTCCCCAACCAGATTTTGTACTCCCTGAGTCAGACACCACACATTTCTTTCTTTGTATCCCCTTGATGCTGGGAGGAGAGTTAGACACACAATAGGCACTCAATAAATACTTGCTAAAAGATCAATTTGTTAGCCTAAGCCTCAGAATAAACTGATTGAAAAGCTGGGTACCCTCCTCCTCCCAAATTTCTGACTCTGTCTCTTCAGTCAAAAATATCCTGTGCTTTCACTGCCAATTCCAAAGATACCAGTTTATGAACTCTAAATAGCATGGTGCTCATTCTTATGCCAACACACCCAACCAACACGCAAATGAGAAGATTTCAAAGAAGGCAGCATTTTCTCGATGCAATTAATTGAAGACATTTTCTCCTCTGAGACAGGACTCAGGAGATGAGCTTCTTACAGCAAAGGAACATTGAAATGATTTCTGCTTGTGGAAGATAAAACCTTTTTCCCTTTTTAATAGGGCATTTAGAGCCCATATATGCCAGGTAATAAATGTAAACCTATCAGGGTTATTCATCTATTGAAACTATCAGAAAAAATTGCTAACAATAAAACAACTCTTTTTCACCAGAGAGAAACATTTCTGTTTAAAGCAAAATGTTTTCCATTATTGCTAACACACATATCAAAACCAGCTGAGCATCTGTATCTCTCTAGTCATTTCCTAGACACCAGCCTGAGTGGGTCTGCAGAGTGAATTCTGTGCCTCGAATGCTGGCAGCAGACATATGGATCTTCCAGGTGAAAGGGCTTCCCCCTAGAGCATTCCAGTTTCCATGAGGGCAGTCAGAGGTTTTGTGGGGTTAGGGAAAGGAGTGCTGGGAGTCAGGAGACATAGAGTCATTTCTGGATTTTCGAGCTGAAAAGGGCATGAAATTCATGGAGGCCCCATGTCCCTTCCTCATTTTGTAGATAATGAAACTAAAACTCTCAGTGATTAAATGATTCGCCTAAGATCTCCGAAACAGAAGAATCAGATTTCAAACCTGGCCTTTTGACTTCAAACCCTGCACTTTTTCCTGACGATGTCATTTCATAACATTTGTCTCCCTTTAAGTAGCTACATAGCTAGCATTTTGGTAGTGCTTGAGGGTTTGCAAATCACTTTCCTAAGTATTTTCTTACTTTATCTTCATAAAACCCTTGAGGTTTGGGTACTATTATTATCTCCATTTTAGTGATCAAGAAACTGAGGCAGGCAGTTAAGTCACTTGTCCTGGATCACATTACTAGCAAGTGTCTGAGCTAGATTTGAACTGAGGTCTTTCTGACTCCAAGGTCAGTGCTCTATTCAATGTACCACCTGTCTACTTGTATGACCTTGGTCAAGTCACTTAACTTCTAGAGATCTTAGTTTATTCATCCATAAAGTAAGGAAATTGAACTAGATATTGGTTTTAGCTCTAAAGTATCTCTGAATTCTGTGACTTCTACATGTCTATGCTTATAATATATTCTATTTAGACAGCTAAAGAAATGTGCAATATGACTATTCATTTATGGTAGCAGTAGTCACAAATATAAAAGTAATTCGTGACAGGTATTTCTACCTATGTGCTATCAGCTTTGTGAAGACCCTAAATCTGTTAAAGCAACAATTGGTCTATCTCCTGGAAACATACATCCTTCAAGTTTAGGTCACAAATTCCATCTTTCCTGGGCCCTGAGACAAATCTGAGCCCCTGCAGGAGGATAGAAGGAGCCAGAATGAATTGAAAGCCGTCCTTAGTGTTGAAAAGGCCTAAATTCAAGTCCTACTTTTGACCCATGCTGACTCTGACCCTGGACAAGTCACCTACCTATCAATAAGTCCAACGTGACTTGGTAGAGGGAATTTCCTTACCCAGAAAGTTCTTTACACCAATGAAATCTCAGATCTAATCCCTTTCCCTATGCCAGAATTGATCTGTTATTTAGTCTAGAGTTCAATTTAATTAACTTTATCAACCTTGTTATTGTTCTGATCTTATACTCTGGCTCTAACAATAGGACTTTGACCTTACCCAGTGGGACCAAGCCTTGTGTTCTGGTTTACCTGTATCTCAATTCCAACAGAGTTCTTTGTCTTGTTCCTCTATGACTCTCCTTTGATGTCTGGTCTGTAACCCATTTACTCTGGGGTAGATCCTTTGCCTTGCTCTTTCTAGTCCTCCCAAGAACTGTCACCATTCCCTAGCTCTGCTCCATCTCCTCCACCCTCTGCCGTGCTCATGTCCCTCTCCACTGCTACCAGGCCTTCCTGAATTCTGTCTACCTCTCTGGAACTCTAATCACCATCTGCTGCCTACCTACATAGACACCTCACTCAACTCACCAAATAAGATACCTCATTCCTCCTGCTACCACACCTTTTGGCTTCCCTGTGGCTGACCAGAAAGTCCTTATCTATGACTCCTAAGAACATGCTGCTCTACTCCCTTCATATTTCAACTATTCATACAAAAATTAATCCAACTGGAGGTGGAGTGAGAGACACAAAGTATTCTATAATACAAGTGAAAATATAATACATGACAACATAATGTAGTTGAAAGAATACTGGGACCAAACTCAACAATGTGCTTTCTTTTTTATGTATACTGACTACCTATGTACAAATGATGTAAGTTCCCTGGGTCTCAGTCTCCTGGTATAGGAGTAGATAGAGTCCTCAGTCCGCATAGTATAGTGGAAAGGGCACTGGATTGGGAGTCAGAAGGCCTGGGTTTCAGTCCCATCTCTGAGTGACATTGGGCAAGATGCTTAATTTGTTTGGGCTCTGTTTCCTCATCTGTAAATAAAGAGGTTAGCCTGGGAGGGTTGGTAAGTTTTTAAGAATGTATTTGGGAAGGCACAAAGAGAAACAATTCTAATGAAGAAGAAAAAGGGAAATTGTTTGACCTATATCAAATTTAAAAGGCACAATTAAAGGATGGAAGCAAAGGAATAGAGATTAAATATACCAACATAACATAGTTCTGTAACAATAGTTTCAGAGCTCTGACCCTCAGAGCTTAGGGTAGCAGGAAAATCAAAGAACAATTTAAAAAAACCTTGCTTCACTATATTGGGGAAAAGAGAAGGACTAGGGCCATGGTTCAGAGGAATAGGTCAATTATAACTAATGACTGAAACAGAGCATCTCCTTTTCCTTTTTCTCTGCCAGGCATCTTCAGATTGGAAAAGAGAAGATCCAAAAATGGAAGGAAGGAAGTTGATACTACCTCCTGACTTCTTGTGGGTAAGAGAGCTTCTAGCTAGTCTTAACGAGTTCTAGTCACCAGGCCCAGATGATTAGAATTCTAGGGTACTGGATAAATTAGTACATATGAATCCTGAGATACTTCCATTGATGGAAAAATTATGGAGAAAAGAAGAAACTCTGGATAAAGAAGGACAGATATCTCAACATTCAAAAGAGACAAGGTAGTATATACAGTTTATAATATATACAGTTGAGTTTAGTTTTAATTCCTGCCGAAATCTGAGGATGTATTATTTATGGGGTGGTTAGGGAATACCTTGAAATGGAGGAAATGATCCCCAAGAGCCTGAAGCCCACCACAGTTGGGTCCTGCTTGACTAATTTTAGTCCCTTTTTCTGGATCAGCCCTCATAGACTGGTAGATCAAAAGGAATTACATATACATACATACATACACACTATATATATATATATATGGAACTTTTATATATAGATAGATACAGACATACACACACTCACATATATATGTATCTATGTACACATATGTATATATACATATTATATATAATTTATTTAGTTTCTTAGTTTGCTCTCATGGAAAAGATAGAGATGTATGTGGGTTAGCTGATAGCACAATTAGGTGACTTCAGAATCAGTAGAATTGCTGATCCAAAGAGTAGTCATTAGTGGTTCAATATTAAACTTGAGAGGAGAGCTTCAGTGATTTCTGCTTTGCCTTGCACTACTTAAGAGTTATTATCAAGGACCTGGCTAAAGGCATAAATGGCATACTCATCAAATTTATAATTGACACAAAACTCAAAGTAATACCTAATTTATTGGGTGACTGAGCCAAGATTCAAAAGGATTTTAAACTAAATACAAACTAAATCTTAAGCAAAATATAAGAAGATAAAATTTATTAGGGAAAAATGTAAAATCTTACATCTTTTGAGATTAAAAAATTTCCACAAATGAAAGATGGGGAAGTCATGGCCAGAGAGCAATTTATTTGGGAAAAATCTCTAAGTTTTATGGAATTCAAGCTTAACATGGGTAAACAGCATAGCATTGGGGCAAATAAGGTAATGGGGTCTTAAGATGAATTAAAAGAGTTTCAGGGTCCAGAATCAAATAGGTCAGTCTGCCCTGGTCAGACAGCAGGTCAAGTATTGTGTTTAGTCCTAGGTGCCACATTGCAGAAAGAACATTGATTAACTGTAGAGCACTGAGAAGAGAGCAGCCAGCATGGTGAAGGACCTTGAGATCATGCTACGTTGAGTTGAAGGAACTGGGGATATTTAGTCTAGAGAACAGCAAACTGAGAGCTCATAGCTCTTGTCAGCAGACTTCCAGGACCCTCTCTTTCCTTCTTCAATGAGTATTGTGCCTGACTCAAAGTTCTTCTCTTTTTCCCAACTCATTGTAATGTTAATATAATATAGGAAGATCTTCCCCATCCATTAATAGACCTATGTGAGTGACCACGTGTCCCCTTTTCCCTTAGAACAGGAGCCATGTTCCCAGGTCTAAAGGTTCAGAGTTATTTCAGTCATGGATGTCTTGCTGCTTTCATAGCTGTGATAAATCTTGAGTCACATAGAGCCCATTGGGGGAGGAACTTGCCTAAGGAGGAGCTTGCTTACAGGGAGGCTTACTTGTAGGAAGGCTTTCACACCTAATTAAGCACTGAGCCACAAGTGTTGTGGTGCCTTCTGGTTCTGAGTCTGTTAGCTGAAAACTATATATACTGGGAGGTTAGCATTTTGCTTTGGGGGTTCACTTGTGAGAAGGACCTGATGATTGCCTGGACATGACTCTGAGTAGTCCTTTGTTAAGAGCCCCCCAACTACTCAGAGGTTTGTGCTCTCCTGGTCTGGTGTTGTATATAGGTGGTTGTCTTACTTTGTTCAGACAGTAGGAGCCCTGTTGGTTGAATTTCTGTGCTAATTTCTCTGCCTGTATTTTCTACTTATCTATAATTAAAGTAAAATTGTTGACCTCTTTAAAAGTTGTCTTTCCTTTAGCAAAGCAGATCAAGGAACTCGTGAACAACTAGCAAGCCATCCTGGGTGTGCCAGGGTGCTTGTTAATACACTCATGCCCTCATACTTCACTATACATATTGATACTCTCCTGAGGCAAAGCCAGGATGGTGGAGTAAGGGTAGGAACTCACCTAAGCTCTTTCAAATCCCCTTCCAAACAACTTTAAAATAACACCTCAGTGGCAGAACCCACAAGAGGATGGGATCAAACAGTTTTCCAGCCCAAGAAAACTTAGGAGGTCAGATAGAAAGGTCTGTCTCATGGGGTGAGAGTGGAATGCAGTCCAGCACAGGCCAAGCCAGTGCAGACCAAACCTTGGTAAGCCAGCAGCAGGCCTTGGGAGTGATTGAATCAGTGGCAATAGCTTCTAGAGCTTTCAGATCACAGACAGTAATGGCAGACAACTGATGAGAAGGAGAGTACAGCTGGCAGTATGAGCAGGACTGCGCATACACAGTTTTGAGTCATGATCCCAGGGTGAGAAGGAACATTAGCCCACTTGAGTGGGCAGTCACAGGGAAAGGGGCCCTGGTCACAGTTCCAGAACAGAGAAGAGTGCTTGTGGTCATTCACAGAACAGAGCATGGGCCAGGAGAACAGCAACCACATCTCTCTTTAGATCACACCACATTTAAAGAACTGAAAACTTACAGACCTCCAGAGCTAGCTCTGAAAACAGTAACACTAAAAATGTAAAGCTGGGGATAGTGGCCTCGCTACTCTGGGAACACAGTCCAACTTTAACATAAAGGAAAAAGTCAAGAAATAGGCTAGAAAAATGAGCAAACAACAACAACAACAAAAAAGAACTTGATCATAGAAAGTTACTATGATGACAAGGAAGAACATAACAAATGCAGAAGAAAATAAAGTCGAAACAGCTACATACAAAGCCTCAAGGAAAATTGTAAATTGGTGTCAGGTCAAAAAAAGAATTTTTTAAAAGCTCAAAAAGGATTTAAAAACCAAATAGGAGATGTCAAGGAAAAATTGTGTGGGGGGGGGCAGGAGAGATGACAGTGATGCAAGAAAATCATTAAAAATAAGTCATCAGTTTAGTAAATGAGGCACAAGAATACAGAAGAAAATAACACCTTAAAAAACAGAATAGAACAAATGGTAAAAAAAAAAAAGGCACAAAAATCCAATAAAGAGAACTACTTAAAAAGCGAAATTGGCCAAATGGAAAAGGAGGAAAAAGAAATCATAAGGGATTCAATAAAGTTAAACTGTTTACATTCCTACATAGGAAGATGTTACTTGTAACTCCTAAGAACTTTATCATTATTAGGACAGTTAGAAGGAATATGTATATATACATATATGTGTGTATATATGTATATACACACATATATGTATATATATATATGTGTGTGTGTGTATACACACACACAGAGGGCACAGGTGTGAGTTGAGTATGATGGAATGATATCTATTAAAACTAAATTAAGGGGTAAAGGAGGGATGCATTGGGAGAAGGGGGAAGGGAGAAGTAGAATGGTATAAATTATCTCACATAAAAGAGATGGAAAAGAGCTTTTACAGTTGAGGGGAAGATGGGGGGGTGGACAATGCTTTAACCTTATTTTCTTCATAATTGACTCAAAGAGGGCATAACATACACACTCAGTTGGGTATGGAAATCTATCTTACCCTACAGGGAAGGAGAAGAGGAAGAAAACCAGAGAAGGATGGAGGGAAGGAGTTGATAGAAGGAAGGATGGGAAGCAAAGAAAAGATGAACATTTCTCAAGAGTATTATTTATCATATAGATTTTCTTGAAATGAAATTTTATTGTTATATATTTCGAATCCTCTCTTATACTCTGCTAAGTACATGACATGCATTTTCCCCCTTTCTAACTTTGTATTTAAGTTCCAATATTAAATTTTATTTATTCTGTATTTGTGTTCTGCCATTTGAATCTAAAATAGAACTTTGAAGAAAAAAAAAGAAGGGAGGATGGGTCAAGGTAGGCAGTGATCAGAAGCAAAAGTCCTTCTTGGAGGAGGGTAAAGGTCAAAGGAGAGATAGAAAAGGATAAACAGAGGGAAAATATGGTAGAGGGAAATACACAGTAATCATAAGTGGAAAATTTCTTTTTACAGATGTTTTTCTGATTAAATATATTCTTTGATAAATATATTCTCAAATACATAGAGAACTGAGTCAAACATAAGAATTCGAGGTCATTTTTCAATTGATACATGGTCAAAGGATATGAATAAGCAGTTTTCAGATGGAGAAATCAAAGCTATCTGTAGTCATAAGGAAAAATACTCTAAATCACCATTGATTATTAGCTTCCATGGTTTCAATGGGACCTCTTAACAGCTGACTTGTCCAGCCCTAACCACTCTCAGAATCTCCAATTTTACCTCTCCAAGAGCCCATTAGACATCTCAAACTATATGTCCCATAGACACCTTAAACTCAACATGTCGAAAACTAGACTCACTATCATAACCCCCCCTCCAAACTTTCCCCTCTTCCTAACTTCCCTATTACTGTGTAGGGTAACAATATTCTTCAAGTCACCCAGGCTAGAAACTGAAGTGTCACCTTCCACTCCACATTCTCTCTCACCCTCCATATCCAATTAGTCCTCAAATCATATTGTTTCTATCTTGGTAATCTCTCTCACATATGGACCGTTCTCTTTTCTAGAATTGCCACTATCTTGGTTCAGAACCTCCTTACTCCATGCCCTGACTATTGCAACAGCCTGCTGGTGGATCTCACTACCAGAAGTCTCTCTCCTCTCCAGCCCCTCCTCCATTCAACTTGATCTTCCTAAAATGCAGTATAGACCATTCCCTTACTGTCCCCTCATTCAATAAAATTCACTCCCTATTACCTTCAGAATAATAAAGTCGTACTTGGCTTTCCAAAGCCCTTCAGAACCTGGCCCCTTCCTATATTTCTAGTCATCTTATACTTTTTTCTCCTCCAAGCACTCTGTGATCCAGTAACATTGACCACTTTGCTTCTGAGACCATTCCAATTTATCCTGTATATATATACATATATATATATACATATATATATATATTGTTTATATATCATTGCTTGCATTGCAACAAACATCATTGTTGTTTCCCTCATTAGACTGTGAGCTCCTTGAGAATAGGGATTGGTTTTTGTTGGTGTTTATTTTTGTTTTTGCTTTTGTCTTTCTTTGTATCCCCAACACTTAACATAGTGCATGGCACATAGTAGGCACTTAATAAATGCTACCTAACTGACTGGGCAAAGAGGGTGAGTCAGAGCATTTGAAAGGCTGTGATGTGAAAAACAGATTAGATTGTTTTCTCTTTGTGTGGAACTTGCAAGAGACAAATTTTGGTTCAGTATAAGGGAAAAGCTGCTAACAATTAGAACTATCCAAAAATGGAACATGGTAGCCTCAGGAGAGAGGGAATTCCCCTTCACTGCAGATTTTCAAGCAAATCTTGTCCACAGGGTCCTTGATTAGGTCCAAAACCTCATGAGCAACTTTCAAATCTAAGAGTTTGGGAGTCCTTTCTAGCTCTAAATAGCCATGATTCCATGATCCCACAAATGTGCCAGAGACAAGAAGATTGTTGCACAAGGTCTGAGAAAGAAAAGGTTTTACCGATTGAAAGATTCAAGGTCTACTTCATGAAGATAAGTGGTATTTCAAGGGATGCTTGAAGCATGGGTAGAATTTCAAAAGACTGAAGATGGAAAGAATGTTCTATGCATGAGGAATGGTATGAACCAAAGCAGGAAAGTTGGGGTGCATGGATTATTCACAGTGGGAGGGCAACATGTATAGATTATTTGGAAAATAATAGAGTGACATTAAGGATTAGAAAGCCTGTCTCACCTAATTCAATTTAATAATTATTAAAAATCTTCTATAGTGAGATACATTATTTGCTGGGTACACAAAGGCAACAAACAAAGAAGTCCCAGCTCTGTGGGAACTTACCTTCTTGTAAAGTAAGCCCATCTGGGCTAGAGTGCCCTACCTTGATAGGTATATCTTGAATACAACTACTGAATAATATTTATGGTAATACAGACAAATAATAAAAGAAATAATAACCATTCTTGGGTAGACCAACCTAATGTAATAAAAATGACAACACTCTCTAAATTGATATTTATTCAGTGCCATACTAATCAAACTACCAAAGGATTACTTTAGATACCATCTGTAGTCTGACCCTTCCTTCTGCTACTTATTGAACCCTGTTTGGGGCCATCTCCAGTCATCCTGATCTCTATCTTACCACTGGACCCAGATGGTTCCAAAGGAGAAAGTGAGGCTGGTGACTTTGCACAGCCCTGCTTCACTTAAATCCAATTCATTTGCAAGTCATGACATCACCTTCCTAATGTCATGGTCCTTTTTGAGAACTATGGACAAACAACAATAAGAACCCTGGTATAAACAGTCATGAACCATGATGATCCCTCATTTTAGGGACTCCCCTCTGGTGACTAACTTCATTGTCGTTTTAGGAACACACATATCAGTTCCATTTTCTTTCCAGTCAAACTTCATTTTTTGATGCAAAGCACTATTTAATCCAAAGGTTCTAAATCACTCAGGCTATTTCCAAAAGTAAAACCAATTTCAGAAGGTTGAACATTGGCCACCGTTTAGGATATTCCAAAGAATATGTCCCAGGCTCCTGCTTCAGTTCCCAAAAAGAGGAGACACAATCCCTGTGCCAGATCAAATGAAATAACACTTGTAAAGCACTTTTAACAAAGACATGCTATTGTTAATGTTTTTTATTGTTATTATCTTAATCTTGAAGGCAGAATCATGAGACTATGTTCATGGTCTCCCCAGGGTATCCCTTTGAAGGGTATAGAGCTCATTTAGATGTGTAAGTCCTAGCCTTTCTGTTTTAAAAAAAAACCAGTTAGATGAAGCTTACATGGTGCAGTAGATAGTGTATTGGACTGGGAGTTAGGAAGACCAGAGTTCAAATTCTGCCCCACTCATGCTAGTTGCATGACCCTACTAGGCAAGTGACTTAATCCCTATCAGCCTTGGTTTCCTCATCTAAAATATGGAGATGATAATAATAGCATCTAACTCAGAGAGTCATTATGAGTATCAAATGGGATAATACTTATTATGTAGCACCTTGCAAACAAGCATTATATAAATGCTAGCTGGCTATTTGTAGTAATGCTAGGTGTGCAGAAACAGATCCAAATTTCACTGGATTGAAGTCCTCGGGCCACGGGAGTATCTTTATCTTCCAAATTTTCAATTCAGCTTTTAGGCCCTTGGTGTTCCTCCCCCTAAGCACAAGAGGAAGAAATGAGGATTGCCCTGGATGTCTGGACACTATTCCTGGTATCAGATGGAAGCAATTTCTTCAGAACTAGAGTAGGTAGATGCTCTTTTCTAAGCAGGGGGTTAAGCTTGCTGAGTCCTCAGTATCTGAACCCCTGTCAGCCTGGGAATTCTTCACCTGGACTCTGTTCCTCTGGGCACAGAATACTGCCACTAGACTGCTGGGTTAGCCAGACTGGAGTCTTTTTAAAGGTTAGCAAGTTTGTCTGATGCCATCTGTCTTCCTCTGCGTGTGTGTGTGTGTGTTTGTGTATGATTCTGTACATTGTGCAAAATTAGAATCTACTTAGAACAGAGCTTAGGAAACAATTGCACTTGAACTCATGGGGTATGTTAAAGTTTCTTAAAAGCTTTTCTTTTAGAGACCAGGAACTAGGTAGTACTAATAACACTAGTCATTCACTGTAAGGGTTATAGATTGTCCATGCTGGCTGGAATCTTAGAGCTTATATAGCCCCACACCCTCATTTTTTAGATGTAGTCACTGAGGCCCAGAATTAAAAGTGCCTTTGCTCAAGGTCACATGACTAGTTAAGGTCAGAGGCAGGGCTACAGCCTGACTCTCAGACTAGCATGTTTTCTAGGAGGAGAAATAATTTGCATATTTGTGTTTTTACATTTTCAGAGGACTTTCCCATCTATTACCCTTACAACAAAGCATTAAAAGTAATTAAACTTTAGTAAGAATAACTAAGTTCTATGTCTTTCTCTCCAGCTAAACTTTGTGAAAGTTTGGAAATGTCTCTGCTCTTAAACATTTATTTGCATTTGTTCCTCTTTGCTTTCAGAGTCTGTAAGTAAAATTTAGAATTTGCTTTGCACTTGATAATGAGCTCATCCCAGACAGTCTGGATGGTTTTGTTTATATGAAGGATTCCATTCTCTCTGATTCTCTCTTTAAGTACTTAAAAACATCCTCAGAAGCTGTTGTCAAGACATTGTCCTAATGTCTCTTGTATGCTGTCACTGTTATTGGACCCCATCTGGCTATCTCCACATTCTTCACCTGCATCTCAACCATCTAGGTACCATCAGAGATGGATCCTATGTATCATGTTCTTTCCCCCTTCCCTAGGCCCATGATGAAGGCTGGGGTTGTGTGGAAGAGGTATGGATATATCCAAGGGGAAAAAAAGAAAAAAACTCCAACGTCAGAAAGAATTCTTTCTTAGCTCATGGGGTCAGGGGAACTAGGGAATAATAACTGCTAATTAAATTACAAGGAAAGTAGGAAGCATATCAATTGAGCTATTCTTTTTGCTACTCATCTTGAGCCAAGAATTAGGAATGAGGACACTTGGGTTCCTCCTTAATAACCTTAGAATAATTGCTTGACTCACTTTGGGCTCAGTTTCCTAATCTATAAAATAAGGGAGTTGGACAGGTGATTCTAAGGATCATTTTAACTCTAACATTCTATGATTCTAATAATCTGGGAAAAACAGCTGGAAAAGGCTTCTGGAATGAGAATGCCTAGAAAGCATTGAGGAGAGCTGGAGATATCTCTGATTAGTAATAAAGACTAAGTTATAATAGAAGAAACAGAAAATCTCTGATCCTTGCAGATTGTAGAATTACTCACCAGTAGCAGCGTGCTTAGCCTAGGTGAGACATTTTACAAACTCTAGGACCTTTGATATAATGATGATAAGGATAATGATGGTATCAATCAACAAACATTTATTAAGCACCTACTATGAACAAGGCACTGGAGGAAAATACAAAGAATGAAATAATCTCTGCTCTTGAGATTGTGGCACTTTTACTGGAACAAAGAAAAGTATCTGGGAAACTATCATATTGCAAGTGAGAATAGCAGAGAAATCAAGTTTCTTTCTTCTGCTCTTTCAATCAATTTATCACAAAGCATTTTTAAGCATGTTTTACATTCCAGGCATTATGCTGGGAATCAAACATAAAAATGAAACATTTCCTGCCCTCAAGGAGTTTACATTCCATATAAAATGAGAGGGGTGTGTATGTGAGAGAGATAAAAATATATGTGTATATATATATATATATATGTGTGTGTGTGTGTGTGTGTGTATGTATACACACAACACATAAAGACAGGGAGAGAGAGAGAGACAGAGACAGGGAGACAGACAGACAGAGAGAGAGCTGGGGGAGGTGGAGAAAGAAAAGGCCTCATGTAATAGTTGAGCTTGATATCAAATAGCCTTTTATTTGGTTTGTAGAAGAAAGAAAAAAAAACTCTAAGATGGAAAAATTGGGATATCCATGAAGTTAATATTAAGACTACCTTTCTCACCTTTTTACCTACCTTCACCCTCTTTCTCCTCCTGGTACATAATGTTTTCAAATAATCACAATCTCCTGCCTTGGAGAACAAAATGAATAAATGACTATCATGAGTGAGTTTCTGATAGGTTAGCCAACCTAGAAATATTCGTGTTTTAATGGAATATGACAGGGAAGTGGATCCAAATTTATACTCTGTGAAGAGGCATTTTGGGAAAGGGGGACTGATAAATGATAAATGATTTCTAAAAACTAACTGTAATACTTATGGTCTGTCCACTGTATATAGAGTTTGTTAACCTTCTAGAACCAAATTGATCAGTGAATTCACTCCACTTAAGGATAGAACATTAAACTGGGGTATTGAGTGGGGAGTTACAAAAAGAAAAAAGGTGAAGGAATGAGTTCATTTCTTCCTCTTTATTCTATTAAATAGTTCCCATTTATTTCCAGGATGCAATGCACATTCAGGGATAAATTATATAAAAGGCTTCTGAGTGGGACTGGAGAGATTGGTTACACACAGGAGTCCAGTTTCATTTAGAACAATGCCACCCTCTTTTTGTTGGACACCATTCCTTCCTTTTGAAGGCAATACTTCTTGGTTTGAAGGGTGTGGGGATGGTCAACATCTATTTCTACTTTAAAATCTAAAACCACAAAGGAATAATCATACGCCATTGAATACAATTTTAGAACTTGCAAATAATTTGTTCAGGCATCCCATTTTTCTAATCTTGGTTTTAGTAGGTAGCTTCAGAAGGGTTAGCGATACTTTCTGACTCTGTGGCTCAGTTTCCCTCTTTCTCAAATGACCCCACCAAAAATTAAAACAACAACAATTCCTCTCATATTGTGAAGCTTTGTGGTGAGTAATTTTAGATCTTAAAGTTCTTAGATTCTATAAGTGCTTAATTAAAAAGAAAAAGAAATTCAGAACCACCACAACTGTGGGCTCTTTTTCCCATGAGCTTGGCATTGAGTGTAGGGGGAAAGATCGAGGCGGATTCTAATTATATCCAAACCACTTGTCTAAACCATTTCTGATTTTCACCCAGCAAATGTAGGTCCCAGGTATCTTATGACAGCACCTGAGCTAGTGGAATGTTAAGCTTCCATTTGCAGCACTTGGCAGAGGGCCAGAGAGCAATCTAAACCGATGGGTGTCTCTTAAAATTGAACCAGATCTCTTGAGGTTGTCCTGTCAGCCCTACAATGTGAGTGTGTTTGTGTGTATGTTTTTCTTTCCCAAGTGGGAAGCTGTCTGTTTCAAGAACAAAAGCAGAAAACATCTACTTTTCTTTGTTCTGCCTTTCTTTTGTTTCTATTTTGTCAAATACCATCTGGAAAACATGGACGAATATACCGTATGCGCTATATGAACTGGCTCAGCAGCATCGATGGGATGAAGAGGTTGTTTAAAACATAGTAAAGGGAAAATTATAGGATGAGACGGTGGAATTGAACAGACTAATGATAGGACCATCAGCTAGTTCAGAGCATTGCCTAAAATTGTGTGAATTCAGCTGCTGTTGTATTATTATTTGCTTAATGTTTAGGATTTATATATGTATATTATTGAAAATACCAAAAGGTCCCATGGTAATTAAAGTCAGGCAGCATTCACAATTCATATAGGGTTTAGATATTGACTATGGTGCAGTCAGTTGGCCTACAGATGAATTTGTGCTGGTACCTCAATTTATAGCCATTAACCTATTAAGGGGGTGGGGTCAAATTCAATCCTTTCAATAAGCTCACTTTCATTGCACTAGAAAGACAACTCAGTTTACTGCTTATGTGACCACAGCCCTTAATGTTGCTTTCTATGCTTTTTAACAAGTTCTTTTCTTTCCAAAAAGTGTTTTGCTAATCCACTTGCTAATAAATGCAGTCCTCATGTTTCCCAGTAATCATAGATTTTTAAAATGGTGCCAGTTTCGTCATGGCAGATAGACCAGCACTTAGCACTAATGGCACCAGATTTCTCCTTGGATTGCTCAGGACTTCTAAATGCCTTTCTTGGTTGAT